>CP125975.1:103453163-104653937 GCA_030063025.1 Avena longiglumis | reverse complement strand
AAAAATGAACCTGGCCGATGCAAGGATGGATATGGGGAAATCCGAGGTAGTTATGTTGGTGGAAAATATGGAGATAGATAGTGAGATTACCATAGAAAAAATCATACCAACATGGGCACAACCCATATTTTCTTTCCTTAAAGATGCGATTTTGCCGAATGACGAGGTATTGGCAAGACAGACACTGAGATGAGCTAAAGCTTATACAATCATAAACAATGAGCTGTATAAAAGGAGCGTTACAAGCGTGTTGCAAATATGTGTGAACTCGGCGGAAGGCCAGGAGATCCTCCGAGACATACATCAAGGATAATGCGGGCATCACGCCTCGTCCAGAGCCTTAGTGGCCAAAGCGTTCAGGCATCGGTTTTATTGGCCAACAACGTTGAAAGAGGCCAAAGAACTGGTCGAAAAATGTAATGGTTGCCAGAGATATGCCAGCAAGATACATATGCCATCGTCCGAGTTAAAACCGATACCAATTAATTGGCCATTTTCTGTATGGTGCTTAGATATGGTGGGACCATTCAAGCCGGCCCGAGGCGGGATGACCCACATCTTAGTCATGGTCGACAAATTCACAAAATGGATCGAAGTAAAACCAATAAAGAAATGTGATGGGCCCACAGCAGTAAAATTCCTCAAAGATATTATCTTGAGATATGGTTACCCACACAGTGTTATTACAGACAATGGTACGAACTTTGCTGAAGGAGCCTTCGCTAGATTCTGTCAAGAAAAGCACATAAGACTAGATGTCGCCTCGGTGTCTCACCCAACAACTAATGGGCAAGTAGAAAGATCTAATGGACTAGTACTGTTCGGAATAAAACCACGACTCGTCGAACCACTACAAAGGTCGGCAGGGTGTTGGATTGAGGAACTACCAGCAGTACTATGGAGCCTCAGAACTACCCCAAACAGATCAACAAGGTATACACCATTTTTTCTAGTATATGGGGCAGAAGCTGTGCTTCCAGCCGACATAATACATGACTCGCCAAGGGTTACCCAGTATACAACCGCTGAGGTAAATGAAATAGGTCGGCAAGATGATGTCGATCTGCTAGAAGAAGCCATGGAGTTGGCACTATCGAGATCAGCTATTTATCAGCAGGACTTGCAGCGATATCACAGCAAGAAAGTAAATCCAAGAGTGTTTAAAGAAGGAGATTTGGTTCTTCGGTTAGTGCAATCGTACGGCTGGCATGCACAAACTATCACCCCCGTGGGAAGGACCGTTCATCGTGAGCAAAGCATTGCACAATGATGCGTATTACCTAATTGATGCTCAGTCACCAGAAAAGAACAAGGCAGACAAAGCCGGCGAAGAATCGAAAAGACCATGGAATGTAGCTTTACTTCGTCCATTTTACTCGTAGGAGTCATCTACGTCACGTTGTAAAGTAACGCTCCAGGACAAAGTATCAACTATGTATTAAACCTCGGCACCTTGAGCAGTGGCTCGGGGACTTCCCTAATTTGTTTTTGAGTTTGGGTTATGTATTAAACCTCGGCACCTTGAGCAGTGGCTCGGGGACTGCCCTATATTGTTTTTGAGTTTGGGTTATGAATTAAACCTCGGCACCTTGAGTAGTGGCTCGGGGACTGCCCTATATTGTTTTTGAGTTTGGGTTATGTATTAAACCTCGACACCTTGAGTAGTGGCTCAGGAACTGTCCTATATTGTTTCTGAGTTTGGGTTATGTATCAAACCTCGGCACCTTGAGCAGTGGCTCGGGGACTGTCCTATATTGTTTCTGAGTTTGGGTTATGTATCAAACCTCGGCACCTTGAGCAGTGGCTCGGGGACTGTCCTATATTGTTTCTGAGTTTGGGGTACGTATTAAACCTCGGCACCTTGAGCAGTGGCTCGGGGACTGCCCTATATTGTTTTTGAGTTTGAGTTATGTATTAAACCTCGGCACCTTGAGCAATGACTCGGGTACTGCCATATTTTGTTTTTGAGTTTGAGTTACGTATTAGACCTCGGCACCTCCAGCAATGACTCGAAGACTGGCCAATATTATTTCGCACTTTTAGTGATGTGTTGAGTCTCCATTTTTAGAGCAGTGATTAGAGAATTGCCCCACAATTGTCCTGTGCTACAGAAATGGGTATCAAACTTCGGCACCCAGAGCGATATTATTTCATTCTCCCCAGATATAGGCTACAAGATTGACAACTTGGATAAAATTCAAGAACACAATGGTTGAAGTGTAAAATTCATCAGGGTCAGGCAATATTAGACGCCGAACTACCGTACGACAAAGGCAAACACACAATCCGAACTTAAGAAATTAAAGGCCACCAAAGCAAAGATTTAAACAAACAGGGTTCGTTTAAACAGAATAATAAAGATCACAACCATGTGTGCCTCAGCGGCAAAAGGCAAAAAAGGTTCATACCACAAAGAAAGTCGGACAAGTGTTCGACACACACCATACGCCCGACATACCAGGGATAAGAAACGACTTAGATTTTTAAAACTTAAGGGGCAGCGAGTTGATCAGGAACTGGGCGCTCCGAGGTAGACGACACCTCGCCCGAAGTTGCTTCGCCCTCCATAGAACCAGGAGCAACTTCGGGGGAAGCCCGGGGCTGTTGAGAAACATCAGCTTGAGCTGTGGAATGCCTAGTACCTTTGGAGGAGGATCGTGCGTCGCCATTGCCATCTGAGCTCGAGCTGGAATTACCAGAAGTATCCGAGTCGCCCTCAGCCTCGTCTTGGTTGACTGAATCATCCTCAGAGGCATCTTCAATTTCGACCTCATCCGCCGGGTTAGAAAGGAAACTCGGCCCTTCAATCCAGTTATGCATGTCCGCATACTCAACGAGCTGGAAGGCACGAGCTTGTCGGCGAGCGATGAATTCTGGATCCTCAACCCAACGGGAGCCAGTGCGCAAATTTATCAGGGTATCGAGGGAAATATCCTCGTATCATGACATAACAACTATGAGCGCCATATCAGCACCACCTCGTCCATCGGATTCCCTCCAAAGATTCAACTGGTTCTAGGATGCCATCAATCTTTCCACCAGTATCTTGATTTCATCAATATCAGGAGTCCCAGAAGTATTCGGCCAGAGAACATGGTAGGCCCGAATGGCTGCTTGCACCAAGTCCCTGCCCATAATCTTCATCGGACCGACGACAGCGCCAACGGCAACCAAGAAATCTTCCATCGAGTATTCTAGGCTGGCATCGGCAGGAACACCTCGGCGCACACGAGCATTAATCACCGCTTTAGAGCTCACGGGCTTAGCTTCTAGAAAATGGTCTACGCAAAACAAAAGTGCGTCGGTCAACAGAAAGAAAGGGAAAAAGATAACTCGGCCACGGTCAGAGGCTTACGGTGAATATAGCTCAGCATTATCTGAAGATCTTTAGCCCAGTCACCCTTGGTTTTCTCAAAGCGAGTGATCTCCTCGCTCATCCCCCGTGTCTTCAGTTCGGCAGCCTCGAGGAGCTCTTTATTTTTCTGCAATTGCAGAGCTAGCCCATTCTTCTCCTCAGAGAACTCCTGGTCAACCTTTTATAACTCAGATTTCTGAGAAACCTTGAGGGACTCCACCTCGGTACGCAAGCGAGTTATCTCGTCATCTTTATCTTTCAGCTGCGCCGAGTGAGTGGCGGCTTGTTCTAAAAAATGCAGCATCATATCAGGCATGAGAATGCATTCTTGGTGTGATGCTGCAAAAGTTTGTAACTCGGCTATACCGAAGCCAAAAGGGTTAAAAGAAACCCGGTGCACATTTCAAATAGATATCTGTAAAGGAAAAAAGAGTAACGAACCTTCCAAGGCCTTGACTTTTTTCTCAAGACGGATATTAAGATTGTTGATATTACCTATTCACCAGCAAAATGAGTTAACACCTCACATCCAAAACAATAAGAACTTTAGGGATAATGCGAAAGTTTGTTAACTTACCAGCTTTCTTCGCCACGGGAATGACCCTCTCATACTTATCTTGCAATTTTTTATGTGCAAAGAGCATCCTCTGGAATTCGGCGGTCCGCCGGTCATGCGCAACCTAAGCAACAAAACAAATAGCAATAAGATATTCGAAGCTCAAACAGATCCGAGTCAAGTAAAACTTAACTCAGATCTAGGTGGCTGGATATTCGAAACTAAGACAGATCCGAGTCAAGCAAAACTTAACTCGGATCTAGGTGGCTGGATATTCGAAACTAAGACAGATCCGAGTCAAGCAAAACTTAACTCGGATCTAGGTGGCTGGATATTCGAAACTAAGACAGATCCGAGTCAAGCAAAACTTAACTCGGATCTAGGTGGCTGGATATTCGAAACTAAGACAGATCCGAGTCAAGCAAAACTTAACTCGGATCTAGGTGGCTGTATATTCGAAACTAAGACAGATCCGAGTCAAGCAAAACTTAACTCGGATCTAGGTGGATGGATATTCAAACACTAAGACAAAACTGAACCAGGCAAAGCCTAATAAAACTTCCAAACGAATAACAAATTATTCGGTTGCAAGCTTCGAGGACTAGAGTATATACAATATCATTCGAATGATTAATCAAACCTCGATAAAAACAATTACCTCATTCATCTTGTTGCTGTCAAGAACGATCTTGGCAGCCAGATGTAAGTGACTGCTGATGTCGGAGAGTTGAAAGGGCTGGCTGCTTGGATTGCCCTCGAGCTGATCAACAGCATTCCAATTGTTGGCATACTCAACCAACGAGCCGAGGCTATTCCCACTCTCTGTACGAGTCAGGACTTTACCTCGGACGTGTTGTGTAGCCACCGCCACCGCGGGACTCTTGTGAAGAGCGAGCTGTGTATCAGCAGCCGGGGTAACAATACTCTTGGCAGAAGAAACCCCCTTGCGCAGCGCATCAGCAATTATAGGCTGAGAAGAGCTGGCAGGTCCTTTCTGATATGAGGGAGGTTTGGTGACAACGACCTTTCTTGCCTTAGAAGAGGCGTCGGCAGGAGCCGCTACCTCGGCACTTGGAATGGCATCTTTGGGGGCCGGAGGGATTACGGTTTCTGAAGGCGCCGAGATATTGGTATCCTCGGCTGGAATTGGAGTCGTAGTAAAGATTGTGGGGGTCAAAGGGATCTCAGGGGAAACTTCGGGATTCACGAAGGAGGCAGCAGACTCAGTGGAAATATCTATGGGACGAGTTGTATCGGCATCAACAGGGGAGACCTCAGGCGCATCCTGGCGAGATGGCATCTGATTCAGAGAGGGAGGAGAGTCAACACGAGCAGGACTAGGAACTCTAGTATCTCCAGGAGGCAGAGGAGAAGGCGGCCGAGTCGTGTGACTCGTCATGCTAGGACCACTAGGCTTAACAGAAAGAGGAGCCCTGCAAAGGCAAGAAAGATTTGGTCAAAAAGCAGAAAGAGAGAAACAAGAAATACAAATAAAAAGCAACTCACCCAGTAACCCCGGGCATAGTTTTACGCTTAGGAGGGTGCGGGGCTGACTTCTTCATCCGTTTCTTGGGAACGACTTTCGAGGCACTAGCTGGAGCACTACGTTTCCCCGAGGTAACAGGAGGTCGGGAGGCGAGAGGCTCGGCGTTGTGAGCCTGACCGGCCAGATTAGCTGAGACAGTAGAAGCCGGAAATGCATAAGAAATTGGCATTGCGGCAACTACCTCAAGAACTTGGACCTCGTCCGAATCACCTTCCTCCTCGTGGGACGGGGTCTTGCCACGGGCACGAGCCGGAGCAAGGTCCGACTTGGGAACGAACTCCTCCGAGTCCGGCTCCCCGCTGTCCGGAGTGTTCCGATCCGCGGGCCACGAGAGAGAAAAAACCTCAGCATCCTCGATCTTCTGCTCCTCGAACCTCTGCATGAAAAGAAAGAGAGAAATTAACAAGGGAAATCACATATGCGATTAAAAGGAAAAACACAACTGCGAGAACTTACTCTGGGAGGGGGATGCTCGCGGGTGAACGGCTTCAATCCCCAGGCCCAGTCCTCCGGCATCTCCGTCTTAAAGATAGCCCGGACGCGCTTGAAGATAAGATAATTATCGAGCTCCACCGTGGAGACTCGATTGGGATCAAGGGGACCGCTCATATAGTAGAGCTTATGCGTGCGTTTCTGGAATGGGCAGATTTGGCTGCTGACGAAAGTGGTCATCAGATCCTCGCCGCGTAGCCCGGAGCGAATCAGTTCCTTCAGCCGAATCTCGAAGGCCTCGGCCAGAGCATGACTTTTCTTCGGATTATAAGTCCAATTCTTCTTGGAGGGGGGGGCCAATGGAAAAATCAGGGATCCCTATCCTGTCCTCCTTCCCAGAATTCTTGACATAAAAGAACGATTTATGCCATTTCTTGCACGACTCTAGGCCAGCAACGCGAGGAAACTCGGACTTCCTCCGAGGTGTGATTGAAGCAGCTCCGCACTGGGTGAGAAGTTTCTCGGAAGGTTGAAGGGATTTGTCTGGGACAACATTGGAACGAATCTGAAAGAACTTCGACCAAACATGCACAGACGTCCATAGGCCAAAGTATCCTTTCGAAGCAGAGATAAAGGCGGAAAGAGAAGCGATGGAATTAGCCGGAAGATGATGCAGCTGCAGGCCGAAGTAATCAACGAACTCCCTAGCAAAATCGCTAAGGGGGAGGCCAAACCCGCGAGCGAAGTGTGACATAAAGACGACGTACTCGCCCTCGTTGAGAACGCGAGAAGATTCGCTGCCGGGTAAGCGACAGGCTACCTCAGCAGGAATCCAGCGAGTTCGGATTAGCCACTCAACCTCTCGGTGTGGAAGAGCCTGCCAGAGCCCTTTCGGGCAGCTGACGCCGTCGTCCTCAATAAGCGCACCGCTAACAGAGCTCAACATGGGGTCGCCGGAGGAATCTACAGAGGATAAACTAGCGGCGGAGCGAAGCCTAGAACTGCAAGGCCCCGTCGTGACCCTACGCGAAAACGGCGGCGGAGCAAAGAGGAAACCGCAGCGGGGAATCTAGAGAGAAGCAGATGCGCCTAGAGGATAAACAAGGCAATGAGATCGGATAAATTCATCGGCAACGGCGCCGGATCAAGTATGCGGGGACAAGGTCGACGGAGCAGAGCGATGGGAGCCTCGCCGTCGAAGATTCCGATGGGAACACGGCGGCGGGAGCACGAACAGGCGAAGAAGCCAGAGGAGGAAGAAGGGCAACGGTAAGCGGAGGAGAATAGTAAATCCCCTGGCCCCGTGCCCCTCTTTATAACCACGTGGCCTGCATGGTAGTGGGATCGTGCGTGCGGAGGTTAACTGTGTAGATCGTGTGTGCGGCACAACCGCACGCCGATGAGTGGAGCCACACAAACGACCACACGATGCAAGATAGGATCACGATCCCTGACGGAAACGGTGCGCGAGGCGTTACAGCGCCGACGCGACAGGCGCAGTAATTACTGTAGCGTGTCAATGTGCACTGTAGAGGAACAAAAAACTAGAGAAACAATGATGAGTGTGACACGTAGGACGAGGCGTACACGAGAAGATACGCGGATACCTCAGACGAAGGAAAAGTAACTGGGAAACATAGAGAAATGAATATTGTGAAACTGATACGGCCCGGCCAAGGTTATAGGCAGGACCATACCAGCTTCGGGGACTAATGTTGCGGGGGTGACCCCGGATAGGTCAAGGACGGGGAAATACAAAAGGAAGCTCCCCGTCCAGTTTCCGAGTTACAATCTAAATCAGCCGAATCCTGTAAAGGTCGGCCGAGGTAAGCAAGAGCAGGACCCTTATGAGAAAAGCAAGGCGTTACCCGGCCGACATACTGTGTAAGTCGGCCGGGTCAGCCCGAATAATCTGAATGCAGGTGAAGGCCAAGCCGAGTTAATCGGGGCAGCGCCGAATGATATGAAGCTTGCAGGAGAAGGAGATGCCTATAGTCAAACCCTAGTCACGGGCTAGGAAGAATCTGAGCAGAGCCAAGCACAAAGGACAATGCGCAGAGCAATAGAAGGGCAGAAGGAGGTCATGGAGGTGACAGTCCTGAAGCCCGAGGCGTGCAGGCGGGGTCCTCTGGAACCTTGTCGTCGTTAGAAGGGCGTCACGGAAAGGAGGCCGCCGAGTTACTATAATATGCTTGCCACGTCAGCCCTAGAGGAGCCCAGGGCTCCCCTTTATAAGGAGAGGCTTGGACTCTGAGAAGGGCATCGACTCATTTGGTACCGTTAGGCTGGTAAAGTTCTTCCTCTCCAATTGTATACAGCTCAAGGATCACTTGTAGCCCAAGAAAGGAGAAATAAAGATCTTTACGTTAGTCTTTTGTGTGTAGAATCAACTACATCTTCCCTCCCAAGATCCCTCTAGCATCCATTGGCCCCATTCTTTAGCCTGCCCATGGCATCTGCCGTGCCACCACCACGACATATCTATGTAGAACAAAGTATCATTTTTTCTGGGCCCTTAATTGGACAACAAGCATTAGGCATCCCACAGATAGCCAAGCATACATAATATAGTAATTAAAATCAATCAAAAACTAATGGAAATTATATAGGTACATCACATCTCACCAATATCTTACATCTCCCACGCCTAAGGGAACTTACTCACACATCAGAGAAGAAAGCATCATCAATATATTTAAATAAAGGGATTTCTTCTCGATATTACATTGGGGATCCACAATAGAAATAGAAAAGCAATCCAACACAATTCACGATAGGAAGCAACAATCTCAAACCCTTATCTTGCAAGGTGGAGACCTCTCTCTCTCTCAAGATCAAGTAATGGCTATGGGGGTGTGGTGGCTAGGAGATTGAAGATAGTGGAGCGAGATGAAGAACGTCTTCTCCTTGTTCTCCAGATCTCTTCTCTCTCCCTTTTGGATGGAACAACGGCTCTTGTTTTCTATTTTCGATCTCGGCCCCTTCATGAAAGTTATCCCTTTTGACAAGGAGAAGGCGGTGGCAGCTATATGGCGGGAACTATACGGCCGGAGAAATGTTCCCGCCGTATATTTGGTCGTTAAGGATTTTGGATGCCTCCCTCGTTTTCTTCCAAATAGAGACTTGCTTGTTTTCGCCTAAATATTGTGTTTTTGTTGTTAAACCCTTCTGTTGATGTTAAGAACCTGAAACACACATTAAAAACCAAGTTTTCTTCGCTGCGGAAGTATTAGTGTTAGGCAGAGCTAGAAAACCATCAAATCCAGATAAAAACCATCAATAAAGACCTTCAAAAATTGTGTCAAATCTCACAACTGTCACTCTTCTCTTCCTCCCACCCGACCCTCGCCCTCATTAGAGTCAGCGATGCCACGGCGGCCGCCATGGAGCCGCGTTGTCGAGGGTGACAATGAGAGTTGAGTGGGGCGACGCCGAGCCCTATACTTAGTTGTAGGAGGTCGGAGTGCCAGAGTTAGGAGTATGGTTTGAGCTTGATGTCATCGAGGAAAAAGGGTGTGGAAGGGGTTTAGAGGGATGATCAGTGTGGCAGTAGACCGACGAATGGGGTGATTCGAGGAGGCCGGAGTAGCGAGGTGACATGAGAGGAATGTCGACTGCCTATGGCAGGAGCATGCTACTTACCTATGTAGAAGGTGGGGGGAGAATATGAGGAGGTAGCAATGGTACAACAACAACATAGCTGAAGAAGGGCGCGCCCTCCTCCTCTATTGCTTCATCTCCAATGTGGCATAAACCCTAACCTCGCTTGTTTTGAATACTTGTCCTTTAGTTGTCGGAAAGTGATCATTGAATAACTAATTACTGGGACCATTAATTAGCACCCCCAAGGTGGATATGCTAATGGGATTTAACCCTTGGGGTGGTCCTATCTTCACATATTTGAAGGGTAAATCGAGGGAGAAGGTGGTGACCACAATGAACTCAATGTGAATGCAAGGTAAAGATATAAACAGAACACACACACAGTTTCAGTTTTCCTCATTGGCCTGAATCACCAACTCGATAGAATCCACATGGAAGAGGCCACTAGGTAGGGATCCACGATGAAAATATACTTTCGGAGCATCTAGAATCCTCTTGTGAAGATATTGAAGTTGATAGAGACCATGTGGGAGAGATCAACGCAAGGAGGTTCGAAGATAGAAAAAACACGCAAACGAAGAGGGTCTTGTATAGTCTCTAGTCTAGATCTTATGAGAGGTTCTCCTATGGGAAAGTGGAGGCTAAGCAATTCAATTCAAATTCATTCTAACTCTAGATCTGACCTAGGAGTCTATTTATAGTATTAGGATAAGATTACATGGTTCAACGACCATTTTAGCTCGTAGGCTCGCGGAGCTGGTAGTACCAGTGGCATAGCGGTATTACTAGTAGATTCTTCACGTTAGCTCGGATGCGAGGCGATGGTAGTACCGTGGCGGCAGCGGTAGTACCGGTAACAAAGTGGCGGTAGTTCTAGGTTAATTCTACTAGCCAGGTGTCACTCTTCTGAATGTTTACTTCATGTTGGTCCCCTTCTAGCAAAAGTGGTCTATAACTTGGGTGGTAGTACCGGGTTGGTTCGGTGGTCGATGCCGGTAGTACCGCTATGGCACCGGTAATACCCTTGGGTTGGTACCTAAGGACACATAGCATATTTTCATGGAGCAGCAATCTATCCAAAGGTGTATCAATGTCACATGAGGATATAAGTGAATTCACCTTATCATGTAGAGTCTTGACACGGGAATGAGTCATTGGTCAACTTGTTGGTGTCGGCATGGATTCATTTGTAGGGAGGGCTACATTATCTCCCCCCTAGGAAAGAGTCATCCTCGACTCTAAGATCTCATCATGACCATCATATGTCGATAGGTCCACCACATTGAACGTGTGGCTCACCATGTACTTTGATTGTGGAATGTTGATGATCTAAGCTTTATCGTTGATGCATTTGAGGACCTTGAATGGACCATCATCACATGTCGTTATCTTGGAATTACTTTCTTAGGGAAATCGATTCATATGATCGAATCCCTTAGGATTTTTTCTAGGCAATGGTTTACACAACATTTCATAGAAAGTCTAACATACACTTAAAACCCATTGTAGGAATCCTTTGTTTTTTCAATGATGGAATAATACAAAGTTTTTTGCATATGAAATCATGTTGGAATAGCCAGTTGCGCATGGCCTCTCCAACACTCACCCAACCCCTCCCACATCCCCCGTCCTCTCCCTTTGACCCCCGCATCACTACTAGTGAAGCTTAGGGATAGAAGATCTCAAGACACATGGGCCCCCATGTGCCTTCTCCTTTGACATCACTATTGCTGGCTCTAGCCGTAGTGGCGGCCGTCCCCGATCCAAAGGGACAAGGGTCCTCCGACTGTCTCCTACGAGAGCAGCGGAGATCGGAGTCAGGTCTAGCCCGGGTAGCGTTGATTGTAGTGACATCAAACTATGGTCATGGAGGAAGGTGCAATGGCTAAAGCCAGGAAACATAAAGTGGCAATGTCTCTAGATATCCTGGTTTGCGCGACTACTGTAGAAATGAAATCCTTCACCCGATTATGCCTTTGTGGATGATACGACAATGTCTAAAGATGCCGCTAACCTCCTTCTAAGCATCGTCGTAGCTAGTCCCATCGAGTTCTGAGGGAGATCTCAGTTTTTTTGCCATACCATACGATGGCGGCATGTGGCGGTCCTACCTACTTGGAGGCATGGACTTGGAGCTCATATCCACCAGAGAAATGAAGACCCAGAGGCGTGGAGACATTCGGCCACCACATAGACTCGGTTGGAAGGGTCACTTTCTCTAGGAAAACCTAGATTTGGGTCTTCTACATCAGGCGACGATGGCGCGTGACACCGTTCTACCTATAGGGACATCGTTTTTGAGCAGGTGCGGGCTAGAGGGGTCCTGAGCTACGGAGTGGCACAATAGGGTCATGGAGACATGCGCATGATGAGGCACACGTTCAAGGCGGTGGCATTGTTTGGCACTATGGTAGCATGGATGAGGATTATGTGGATTGCTATCGTGAAGATGAAGATTCAACTACCGTAGTGGCACCTAGAGTGTGTGCATGCAGTGCACTCCTAAGGGTCCATTGGACCATATGTTTACTCCCGGGTCGCTATAGGGAGACTTGGTGATGCACCATGCTTTAGCTGGTGGAGAGAATGGTGAACCATCGATTTGCTACCACCTACTTTCATTACAAGGACCCCAACAACTCAAATGATTCTGCAACCTCTTCAGACCAAGAACCAAGAGATAATAACATCCATGAAGTCGATGCTATGTTTGTCCAGACGACGATAATATGCTACACTAGTTAAATAATACCGTGCGAACGATGTTATCTTCTTTTTACTGTTATTGCATATGAATATGCAATTCCTAATATATAAAATTGTTGTTAGCACTACAAGACGCGCGCTACACCGAGAGCATAAAGCCGTCGGCGTAAGCCAAAATACCCTCGGCGTAGCCTCCTCGGCAAAGGTCTCCCTCGGCGGAGCACACACAAGCCATCGGTGTATCAAAATGCCGTTGGCGTATGATATGCCAATGGCTTTGCCCTCGGCGTAGCGGCCGTCGGCATAGCCTGCCGGCCGGTTGAATTTTTTTTAAAAAAATTATTTTTTTTAATTTTTTCTCAATTTTTTGAATCTTTGAATTGTTTGACTAGTTAATCTCTCGCTTTGAACTATTTTAACACTAATTTCTAACACTAATTATACTTAATATTTGATTAAATTGCAGTCTTGGTAAAACTTCCCAATCGATCACCCATCCTAATACTACTCCAGCTCCAGCACGCTTAACGTCCTCGTTTCTTCAGAATCTATTTTCGCAAAGTAATTCATACATTGTTATCAATACTATGATATCAATCCTATTAACTCTTATATCATCATGTTACATGTTTGTATTTTTTGAAATTACAAACAATTATTTTAGTAAATATTAATGAATAAGTAAAAATATTATTGAATTCAAATAAAAATATAATAATATTACTTTTTTGTATTTTTCTATTTGATATGGAATAATTAATATCTTTAAACTCGTAAATCGGAATTCGACAAATAATATGTGTAAATTTATCCAAAAATTGCGAGGAATACAAATATGATATCCATATCAACTAATCACACCCCCCCCCCCCCCGTTTTTTAGTTAGCTATTTGGTGGTTGCTTCAGAAAATCCCCCTTTTTTGCGCTCGGAAAATGAAAAATGGTTTTTTGGTGCGACAAAAAGGAAAACTTGCATTGAATCTTTGATAAAATAGCATATTGTGAACCTAAAAATGATTTAAGAAAATCATGAGCATCGGATCATGTACCTTTAGTTTATATCTGACCCACTACCTGCCGATTTGGCAGGAATTTATCTTTTTCACCAAGGGTGGACAGAAAGGTTTAGGATCCCCCTGTTGGAACATTGTCCATATAAGATGGTCTAGTATTTTCTTAAAATGTGATGGTAGCATTTTGAATTAGCCATTTGGTGGTTGCTTCACAAAACCGTCCTTTTTTATGCTCGGAAAATGATAAATGGCTTTTTGGTGCGACGAAAAGGAAAACTTCCTCCTGCAACATTATTCGCTATCCAATGATGCACATATATGCATAATATGGACACATTATCACAAACTATGCCTTGATTTTATCCATAACATTGGTCATTTGACCCGAAATCCAAGAAACCTCGAATGAGATAGGTCATTTTGTGAAGGTTTTTTTAGACATAATCAATATACCAAGTTTGATATTTTTCCTTGTAACTATGTCATATAATATGACACCATGCGAAGGTTCACTGGTAGAAAACGAGCCTCTAGTTCCAGGCCATAACGGGCTCTAGGCCCGGTTTTGGGCTAGGACTGCCAAAACGGGACTAGAGGCCCCCCTCTCTAGTCCCGGCTCGCTACGGCCCGCGGCTGATAACAGCCACGTGGCTGTTTCAGTGAGGTGGGGGCGGAAACCCTCTAGTCCCGGGCCTTAACACCACCCGAGACTATAAGGTTTTGTGCCGCGGCAGAGCATTCGTGTGTTTCTCTGCCGCGGCCGAGCTTGTGTGTTTCCTTTTTTTGCCACTTTTCGTTTTGTGTTTCGCTATAATTTCAAACATATATTTCAGTACACATATTCTATGCTACTACATACACCGTACACGTTGATGCATCTATATAATTAATTGATCCCTTGCAAGCATACATATAATCAATCATATCAAAAGGAAGAAATGTTTTTGAAATTACATGGTCATTGAGGATATATATATATATCATATCAACTACATGGAGATCACTAAGGCATATAGAGTTCCTCGTCATCCGCATAATGCTCTCCATGTATATCAAGGACCTCCTTCATCATAAATCCCGCCAGCTCCTCTTGAATTGCTCGTATGCCCTGGTCTAGCTCTAGTTTCTCCCGCAAATCGTAAATATAATGTGAGTCAACTTTTTGCTCACTGGTTAACTCACGGATGTACTCATAGACGTAGTATCCACATAAATGAGTTCCGTGTGGCTGCTGTAAACTCTTCACCATTTTATAAGTTAGCTCCTCTTTGAATGGACCTGGTATTTTCTGTCTGAACCGTGTCCAACACCTGCTCGGCAAAGAAAATGAACAAACGAGTTATTAGTTACTAGATATCAGGAAATGAACGAAAGAGGCCGATATAATGTGATAATGATTGAAATTACTTATGGAGAATTTCTTTCATGTCGCTCCACTACTCTTGGTCCCAACTTAATGAGTCGTGGACTTCAACTAGAGACTTGTCAGCTTGAATGTTTAGCGAGATACAGTGGAATCTGCATATGTTTACATAAGCATACATGCATAGCTCATCGAGTAAGCAAAAATAAAATGTGTACAAGATAGAAATACTCACTTGAAATTGTAAGGAAATAGTATTTCCTTAACAAAATTATTTCCTCATCGGTCTTGTCATAAGGTCTTTTTGGAAAAGACGGTGGGATGTCGACTATCTTCGCCATTTAACCTTTCTTCGATGTGGGGCGCGAGGGAGCGTCGACCTTCCGTTTCTTTGACGAGGTATTATTATTGCATGGAGGCGGAGGCGGAGATCGATTATTGCGCAGAGGCGGAGATCGAGTTGATGTACTCATGCTGCGACGATCGACATCGGGGCGGGGTGTACTTGGAGGTTGACGATAATCGGGTTGGGATGGACTTGGAGGTTGACGATAATCGAGGCGGGGTGGACTTGGATTCCTCAGAGTCGGTGGCCTTGGCGCCGAGCTTGGAAACTTGATGTACTTCTTCTTCCATAGAATTATGTTTCTCTTGACATCTCCTAGTTTCATAAGGCCTTCAGGCGTAGAAATTTCAATCTCTAGGTCCGCAAAATCCTCCACTATGTCATCCACCGTGACACGAGCATAGCTAGGTGGAACCGGAAGTGAATGGTGGAGTGCTCCAGGTAGAAAAGGTAAAGCAGTATCGATCGCCACCTTGAAGGACAAGTTGTTCATTGGCTGATGTGGCTCACATTGTGCCATCTCTCTGACATCATCCACAGGGTAGCGAGGAGCTAGTGCATCATCCAGAAGTGCTTGATCATCAGCCCGGACCTCCGTGGAAGCCACGCTACTTCTCCACTGGCTAAGATCCAATGTAGGATCATCAGTGTGCGGGTGAATTCACAACGGCCTTTGGCTAATTTCTTGCATGATATTCTTCAGATCAGCTAGGTCCTGCTCTACCTTGGATATCCGGTCTGCCTCTCGATCCTTCTTTGTTTGACGGCTTCTGTAACTATCATCATAATGAGGAAACCCTTTCTTCCACGAGACATCAGCGCCTTTGACTCGTGTTCGTCCACCCTTTTCAGGATTCCCGAGGGTGCGTGTCAGCTCGTCTTTCTCTCTCTCAGGTCGAAACAATCCCAATTGAGCATCATTCATTGCTTGAATAAGGTCTTCGGAGGGTTTTAGAATTTTTTCATGAAATAATGTCTTCCCTATTTTTGGGTCCAACGATCCCCCGTGCCCATACCACCAGTGCTTTGACCTCTCGGGCCATCCATCTGTACCAGGAGTGACGCCTCTAGCCCTCATGTCCTTCTACATAGTTTCCCACTTAGGGACGGCACTCTTGTAGCCACCTGTCCCCATTTTATGATGGTATTTATTTTTGGCGGCATTTAACACATTCTCTGCCGACTTTTCCTTTGCTTTATCAGATTGCTTGTACTTTACAAAATTGGTCCACTGTTCTCTCAACTTCTCGTTTCCTCCTTTGAAGTCTGGAGTTTTCTTTTTCGCGACATATTTCTCGTATAAACTTTTCTTGTGGTTCCTACAGTTCGGCCATCTTGCTCAGAGCCCATTCCTTGACTTTCGCTCTTTTTTCAAGCCCACCCGTCCTTGGGGTAATACCATCTTCCTCAAATTCTTCATACTCTGGAGGTAGTATGAAATGCGCTATGAGCTTCTGCCAAAGGTCATCTTTGGCATCATCGGTGACATAACTGTTGGATTCTTCACCGGGTTTCTTTGACTTATTCCATTCTTGGATGGTGATCGGCAGGTTGTCCCTAACAAGCACCCCGCATTGATTTGTAAACATCCTCCGGTGCTTCTCTGGAGCAATCGGTTCACCATCATCATCTATTCCTTCGATGGTGAACCTCTGATTACCATCCAACTTTTTGTTCGGCCATCGTTTTGTTTGAGCTGTCGATTGCTTCGATCCGGTGGGCTAAAATAAGAAGAGAGAGTGATTAATATATATATATTGATATATCTAGATCAATTAATTAATAGAGGTAACACGAGTCTTTATACATATACCTCGCCGGATCCTATCGAGGGGCCATCATTATTGTTGTTATTTGTTTGCCCTTCGTCCATCTGGTCTTCCCCTTGGTACATCACGTTTTCCTCTAGTCCATCACCAGATGTATTCAGATATGATGAAATCTCTTCCTCGAGCAAAATATCTTCACCGGTAGTAATAATAGGAATTTCACCTCTTATCATGCCCTGAAGAAGAACTTCACCAATGCGATCAGGATCATCGAATGGATCCATGACTTAACTATAACTGAAAGAGAGTTAAACATGTTAGAACAAATTTAATAATATATAGTAATAATATTAATAATATACTACCCTAATAACCCTAACAACTAAAACAATAAACCTACTAACTAAAACAAAAAAAACAATAACCCTAATAACCTTGATCACTAAAACAATAACCCTAATATCTAAAAAAAACAAAAACAATAACCGTAATAACCCTAATTAATAATCCTAATATTATTTGTGGTAAAACAATAACCCTAATAACTAAAACAAAAAACAATAACCCTAATAACTAAAATAATAGCCCTAATAACTAAAATAGAAAAAACCCTAATAACTGTAATTAATAATCCTAATATTATTTAATTTGTGGTAAAACAATGACCCTAATAACTAAAAACAAATAACCCTAATAACTAAAACAATAACCCTAATAACTAAAACGGAAAAAACAATAACTCAAATAACCGTAATTAATAATCCTAATATTATTTAATTTATGGTAAAACAATAACCCTAATAACTAAAAAAACAATAACCACCCTCACCAACACCGGCGGCAACACGTACGACAACGGCACGACGAGCGGCGATGTTGCAGGGCTTAGCACGGCGGGGCGGCGCGTGGCGGCACGACTAGGCGCGCGACAACATGGCACGGCAGAGCAGTGGCATGGCGGAGCGACGAAGCACGCACGATCGGAGAAGAGGGCGGCGACGCGGTGGAATCGGCGGCCTAGCAGCACCTCCCCTGTGTTTTTTCTGCGTCTGCTTCGTCTTCGTCGAGAAATGCCAAGTGCTGGGCGTGGGCGGTGCGCACGGAATATAAAGGGACGAACCTTTAGTCCCGGGCTAAGCCACCGCCCGTGACTAGAGGGTCTTTAGTCCCAGGCCGTGGCTTAACCCGCGACTAAAGACCTCCCCTCTAGTCGCGGGTTAAGCCATGGCCCGGGACTAGAGGGTTTTCTTTTGGCCGCTTCGTTTTCGTGCGCACAGACACCCTCTAGTCCCGGGTCCAGCCACGACCCGCGACTAGTGTGTTTTTTTGTAAATTTTATTTTATTTAATTCAAATCAAATATAAAACTTTGGAAAATCATATCTCCTATTGTAAAAATCCAAATAAAACAAATAATATGTCTATTATTATCAGAAAAATATAAAGAATCTTAATATAATATCCATACATCTGTTTGCGTCATTTATAATTTTTTTAATTCAAATCAAATATAAAACTTTGGAAAATCATATCTCCTATTTTAAAAATCCAAATAAAACAAATAATATGTTTATTATTATCAGAAAATATAAAGAATCTTAATATAATATCCATACATCTGTTTGCATCATTTATAAATTATGTCATTTGTAAATTTTATTTTTTTAATTCAAATCAAATATAAAACTTTGGAAAATCATATCTTCTATTATAAAAATCCAAATAAAACAAATAATATTTCAATTATTATCAGAAAAATATAAAGAATCTCAACATAATATCCATACATCTGTTTGCATCATTTATAAATTATGTCATTTTTAAATTTTCTTTTTTAATTCAAATCAAATATAAAACTTTGGAAAATCATATCTCCTACTGTAAAAATCCAAATAAAACAAATAATATGTCTATTATTATCATAAAAATATAAAGAATCTTAATATAATATCCATACATTTGTTTGCATCATTTATAAATTATATCATTTGTAAATTTTCTTGCTTCCCGCCAAGTTTTCCCGCCCTTTCCCTTTTAACAGAGCTTTTAGTCCCGGTTGTAGTCACTAACCGGGACTAAAGATATTTCCCGCCATTTCCCACCGCTTCCCGCCAAGTTTTCCTGCTCTTTCCTCTATATCTAGGGCGATCGTGCCATGGCTATCCACACATCCACACCTTCCTCTCTCACAACAATGGACAACGTCTACTAGGCCATTCTGACCCTCGAGGAGACCGAGGCGCTGTGTGCCTCCAGCTACCCTTGTCCGTCGGGCTACCGGCCGCCCGCCGGCTGGATGGTGAGCACTGGAGGGGTTCCTGTCCCTCAAGGTTCAGCACGCCAGGCGGCCATCACGAACCACTTCTACCACGAGCTGACGCCGGAGCAGCGGATGGATCCCCAGTGGGATCCCGACAACTACGACACCTAGAATGCCTTCTTCGCTAACTGGAGGGAAAGGGAGGTCACTAGGTACGAGGGTGATGGCCCGCCCCCGGTGAACCACAACGAAGCCGGCCGTCATCATTGGTGGGCGAACCGTACTATCATCAGCGTGATGCGCTACATCGCCGGGGAGACCATCCTCGCCTGCGGTGCCCACAATTCCACCCGTCATAGAGCCACAAGAAGGCCCCTCCCTCGCCCGGTGGTAGTGGCATCATCTTCCAGGAGACCCCTTTCCCACCCGCCGTGAATCCGAGGCCGGTGTGGCAGTTGCCCCCGGTATATGCCATGGCTGGGCTGAGGATCCACGGAGTGGCAGGTGATGATGACGATGATGATGACGATGACGAAGAAGACCCTAAAGCCACGTACTATAGGACTAGGCATGATTATGACTAAAGGGGGCGGCTTTAGTCCTGAGTGTTAGCTAGTCCCGGTTTGTCCCGGTTTTTAATATTAATAAATGTCTTGAGTATTACCTAGTCCCGGGACTAAATATGAAGATGTTGTTGTATTCTTGTGAGTTCGCTCAGGTGATCAAAGGGCGGGTAGGCTAGATCGGGCAGCCTATAAATAGAGGAAAATGCCTATAAATAGAGGGAAATGGTCTATAAATAGAGGTAAATGCCTATAAATAAAGGTAAATACCTATAAATAGAGGGAAATGCCTACAAATAGAGAGAAATGCCTATAAATAGAGGGTTCATCTTTAGTCCCAGTTGGAGAAACCAACCGCGACTGAAGGGATTGCGGCAGACTGGGCCAGGAAGCACTAATGATTTGGGTGAGTGTTGACATTATGTCATGCGGCTTGTACCTTGTCCCGGATGGTGTATCCAACCTGGACTAAAGATGAACCTTTAGTCCCGGTTGGATACACCAAATGGGACAAAAAACGAGTGAGTGTCGACATTATGTCGTGAGTGTCGACACTATACTGACCTGCTTGTACTATAAATAGGAATCCTTATGAGCTAGTCCTCCAGCCAGTTTGAGGCATCTCCAAGATCGATGGTTTGCGAGAGCAGGGACACCACTACGGCTAGCTTGAGGGAGATGCCGCCGGAGCCAAGTCCACCGGCATCTCCAACAAGTTGGCCATAGAGGCACTCCCTAATATGTGAAATTAGTTAGCTCTCAGTCTTATTGATCTAGTTAGAGAAGTTACAAGCCGCAAGATGGTGTGCGATAACAGGGACACCACTATGGATAGTTTCAGGGAGATGCCGCCGGGGCCCAGTCCTCCGGCATCTCCAAGAAACTGGTCATAGAGGCACTCCTAATATGTGACCAAGCGTGTTTGGAGATCAGATCTTAATGGTAAGTACGAATCGGGACTAAAGGCCCCCCTTTAGTCTTGGTCCAGCCACAAAATGGGACTAACACACTCAAGATGGTTTGCAGACAACACTATATGCAGTCATGGAGCATCTTCATTCATAACCGTGTTTAATACATAAAAATGGGCACATGGAGCATCGTCATTCATATAATGTTACATTATTGCACATTATTTCTTCGCGTGTGTCCCTTTCTAATTCCGCCGTATCCATGGAGCATCTTCATTCATTAACATTATGCTTGGGTCATCCTTCACTACGAAGGGAGGAATTTCATGAAACTTATCACAATCTTCTGACATGTCTGTCTTGTCCTCCACTCCCACGATGTTTCTTTTTTCCTGAAAGAACTATGTGGCGCTTTGGCTCATCGTCTAATGTATTCTTTTGCTTATTTTTTTCTTTTTCTAGGTTTGGTAGACATGTCCTTCACATAGAAAACCTAAGCCACATCGTTGGATAGGACGAATGGTTCATCTAAGTACCCAAGATTGTTGAGATCCAACGATTTCATTCCGTACTTCTTGTCTACCTCAACCCCTCCTCCTGTCAGCTTGACCCATTTGTACCGACACAAGGGGACCTTAAAAGTAGGTCCATAGTCAAGTTCCCTATATCCTCTATGTAACCATAATATGTGATCTTTGACCCATTGTTGTTCGTTGCATCAAAGCGGACATCACTGTTTTGGTTGGTGCTCTTTTTTTTATCTTGGGCGATCGTGTAAAATGTATATCCATTTATCTCGAACCCTTGGAAAGTCGATATAGTCGAAGATGGTGACCTGGACAACAAGTATAGCTGATCTCCAAGAGTGTTGTTTTTGATGAGATGTTGCAACCAACAGCCGAAACTCTTCATGTGTTCATCTCTAATCCAAGAGTCATGCTTTCCAGGGTTGTTGGAGCGTAAACTTTTCTTGTGTTCCTCGTTATTCGGGGCTGCCAAGATAGAATTATGTAGAAATGTGTAATGTGCTTCAGTGTAAGAATGTTCGTCCCTGCATATTATTGATTTCCTTCCTAGAGTACCATTTCCACGTAGTCTCCTCTCATACCGCGATTGAGGAAGACCAATCAGCCTAAGGTCAGGAACAAAGTCAACACCAAACTCAATGACCTCATCTATTACATAGCCCTTGGAGATGCTTCCTTATGGCCTAGCACGGTTACGAAAATATTTCTTTAAGATTCCCATGAACCTCTCAAAGGAAAACATATTGTGTAGAAATACAGGACCGAGAATGGAAATCTCTTCGACTAGGTGAACCAGTAGGTGCGTCATAATATTGAAGAAGGATGGTGGGAACACCAACTCAAAACTGACAAGAAATTGGACCACATCATACTTCAACCATGGTAGATCTTCAGGATTGATTATCTTCTGAGAGATTGTATTGAGGAATGCACATAGCTTCACAATGGGTACTCGAACATTATCCGGTAGAAGCCCCCTCAATGCAATCAGAAGCATTTGTGTCATAATCACGTGGCAGTCATGAGACTTTAGGTTTTGGAACTTTTTTTCTGCCATATTTATTATTCCCTTTATATTCGACGAGAAGCCAGATGGGACCTTACTACTGCTCAGGCATTCAAAAAATATTTCCTTCTCTTGTTTGGTAAGAGCGTAGCTAGCATGACCTTGAAACCATTCTAGATGCAGGCCATATGGGTCTTTCATACGTTGATGGTCCTTTCATGATTCGGGTGTATCTTTTGTATTCCCATACACGCCCAAGAAGCCTAGCAGGTTCACGCAAAGATTCTTCGTCACATGCATCACATCGATTGCAGAGCGGACCTCTAAGAATTTTCAATATGGTAGCTCCCAAAATATAGATTTATTCTTCCACATGGGTGCGTGTCCGTCAGCGTCCTTCATAATAGATTTTCCGCCAGGACCCTTTCCAAAGGTTACTATTTGATCCAAATCTTTGACCATATCAAATATATCAGCACCAGTACGCTCCTTAGGCTTCGTCTGGTGACATGCCAGACCATTGAAATGCTTTCCTTTCTTTCTTAAGGGATGCTTGGACAAAAGAAATTGACGATGCTCATTGTTAACATTCTTCTTACAATGTTCCAAATATATACTTTCAGTCTCATCTAAATAGTGTGTGAATGCATTGTATCCCTTGTTTGACTGTCCTGAAAGGTTACTAAGAGCATGCCAATCATTGATTGTTACGAAAAGCAATGCTCATAGGTCAAATTCTTCCTTCTTGTGCTCATCCCACACGCGTATGCCGGGTTCGTGCCACAACTGTAAAAGTTTTCCAACTAATAGCCTTAGGTACACATCAATGTCATTTCCGGGTTGCTTCGGACCTTGGATCAATACTGACATCATAATGAACTTCCACTTCATGCACAACCAATGAGGAAGGTTATATATGCATAGAGTCACGGGCCAGGTGCTGTGACTGGAGCTCTGGCCCCCGAAAGGATCCATGTCATCTGTACTTAGACCAAACCTTGATGGGGATGTGCCTACCGGGGTATACCCAGCAGGACGTTTCCGACTGGCCCAAGAACTGGCGAGTGGGCCTGCAAGACGGTGACTGGATCAAAGCCCGGCGTGGATCCAAGCGATTAGAAGCTGAAGGCCCAGGCGAGTAGATAGGCCCAGTCGGATTAGGTTAAACAAGTACCGAAGCCTTAACTGATTCGGTTGAGATATGTAAACCCTAGGGGAGGTGAGCCTATATAAACCTCCCTGCGGGGCGTGTAGAGATACGTTCTATCATACACCCAAGCGACTCGCCGCCTAGCCGCCGAGCTCGCCCATTGTACCACCTCCATAATATAATCTAGTAGGAGTAGGTATTTACCCTCCGGGGGGCCGAACCTGGGTAAAACACTGTGTCTCCGCCCTCATCTCGCACCGCAGATGGCTGGCCACCCTTTGCCCCTTGTTCTACTACTCGCTGCCGATTGCAGCATCTGCCGTGACCATTCCCATGACAGTGGCGCCCACCGTGGGGCCTGGCCGGTCTGGCCGGTGTTCTGCGGCGAGATCCAATCTGCCCATCAATGAGATGGTCGCCACCGGCCGCATGATAGCGATCGGCGAGATGCTCCAAATCTTGCCGAGCAGCTACGTCCCGGCGGCGCGACCCGTCACGCACATCGTGATCCTGCCGGTCGGCACGATCAGCCTCGTCGTCGGCCTCACCGATGTCATCGTCTCGAAGGACTCGGCTCGCATCCGCGAGTCGCCGCCATGCGATCGGCTCTCCGAGAGCCAGATCCGCACGATCCATCGCCTCGCCTCCGAGTACAACTCGGCCCACAGCAACGTGGCCGAGAACTCAGCGGCCGCAGAAGACGCGGCCCTCAACGACGACGCCGACTCGGCGACCCCGACGTCACTCGCCGGATCCATCACCGCGGCTTCACCCGCGGGCTCCATCACCCAGGTCTCCAACGTGGGAGACTTCGAGGACCCCTCCATCCTCGGGATCTTCGACTTCGACTCCGGGTCAGAAAACTCCGCCGACCTCCGCGACGGAACCGGTCGCCACGCCGCAACCTACATGGCGACCGGAACCGAGCCGCCGGAGGACCCCTTCTCCACCCCAATCCCTCCTAAAGCCACGGCGACGGAGGTCGAGGAACTCCAACTGAAACTGACAGAGGCAGTGCGCAAGGAGCAAGCCGAGCGCGAAATTTTTTGCCTCGAGCAGGTGACGGTGCGAGAGCTATTGCGCTACCACCAGCAGCGGATCAGGTCGCGCCTGAACCCCACCGTTCAGGGGCGCGCCCTGAACTTCGACGACGAAAACGACCCGGCCCGCGTGGCCGAGCGCGCGATCTGCGAGAACGCGCCACCAGGAGGAAGCGCCCGGCCCCCGCCAGGGTCGACGGCGATGGGCTCCCCACCTCCACCCAACCGCACACCTCCCAGGGACCAGCCGCGGATAGTAGTCTCCTCACGGGAGCGAGACGAAAACGGCCTCCCACTGTTCTCCACCCCGATGGACAACCTCGTGGCAGGCCGAGCAGCAGCCGACAACATCACGGTCACCGGCGACGGCGCCCTACAGATCCAGTACGTCAGGGCCCTGCTCGCAAAGGCCGTTGAGCAGCAAAACGTGGGCGCCGACTTGCAGGGTCGAGTGTACTCGCGTTCTTCGGGAAGCAGAGCGGCCTCAAGCGGCCGCCCAATGGCGGCAAACACCCTCAACTGCCCGCCACAAGAGCCACTGCAGCTCCAACACCGACCAGCGAACGCGGCACTCTCCACCAACGACCCCAGGCCAGCGACCAACTTCGTTGCCGCTAACGGTCAACCCATCGACGCCCGCACCCACATCATCAACAACCAAAGCTGGCGCGCACACCAGCCCGACGACCTGCGACACACCCTAACCAATCGCCGCGACGGCGAGCCCATGGGGTCGCTCAGTCGACTCGGCCCCAGGTGCTTCGGACCAATGATCCGAGGCGAGAAGTACTCGCCAAACTGCAAGGCGCCGAAGGAGATAGAAAAGTACGACCCCTCGTATGACCCCGTCGTCTGGCTCGATACATACCTCATGGCGATGGGGATCGCAGGCCACACCGACCTGCTAGCCGCCCGTTACCTCCCCCTGATGATGGAGGGGACGTGCAGGCAGTGGATCAACACCTCCCGTGATAGTATCGACTCACGAGGAGATGCGACGCCGTCGTGCACTTCGAAAGTGCTCCTACACCGCGCCACCACCATCGAGGACCGGAGCAATGCGTCCGGGGACCGCGAGTCGACCCGCAACTGGGTCCAACGGTGGCAAGAACTCGGTACAACGCGTCGACATCCACCCGACACCGCGATCCATTGCTTCAAGACCTCGCGCCACGAGCCTCGGTCGCCAAGCTCAAGCGACACTCTCGCACACTCGACAACATACCGCACCTCTCGAGATCGCCAAATGGTACGCGGAGGAAGATCCAAACCAGAAACCGACGGCGAAGTCGGAGGTCAACGTCGACGAAGCGGCAATGACGGACGGTCCGACCTATGCTACAACACTCGCCCTAACCGCAAGCGCCCATGACGGGCGAGTCGACTTCGTCGCCGCGAACACGCTAACGCGAGCCCAAGAGCTTCCGCCGTGACGGAGGACAACGCCGCGACGGCGGCAACTACAAGCCAAGCCAAGGTTCGACCCAGCGGCCTCCTTAACCAACCCTGCGTTTCATAGCAGGGGAAGCCATAACGCACACAACCGCCGACAGCCACACCCTCGGGAGATCGAGAAGGCACGGCGAGCACGGAGGAACCGACAACGACCCGTAAACGGCGTAAAATTCGGCAAAGTGGCCGGCTCGCTCCATACCTTCATAGGCTTCAACACGAAGAGCGAGAAGAAGGTCATCGCCCGTGCCGTCGCCGTCAACGCGGTGGCTCGGTGGATGTTCCCGGTTCCTCAACTGCCGGAGCAGCCCATCACCGAGCCGCCAGAACACTCGCCACGCGAGTACCCGAGTCGCCTGGTGGTCAAGCCTAAGGTTGGCGACTCTGGCTCCCAAGACATTGATGGACGGCAGCTCCATCAACATCCTATACCGACAACTTCGGCTGCGGCTCCGCGATCGATGATCGAGACAACCACACCATGTTCCATGGCATCGTCCCGGTCGGAAGGCGTACCCGATCGGCAAGGTCACGCCGTCACCTTGACACACCAGCAAACTTTCGCACCGAGCGGATCGTCTTCGAGCTGGTGCCCTCCGACAGCCCCTACCACTGCGTCCTGGGGCGCCAGGCATTCGCCAAGTTCATGGCAGCGCCACACTACGCGTACAATGCGATGAAGCTTTCCGGGCCGTGCGGCGTCATCACCATCAACGGCGACCCCGACATGGCCGCCGAGTGCGAGGCCAAAGGAACCGAACTCGCCGATCCCGTTATCGCGGCAGAAACCAATCACGCCGATGAGCTCGCAAAGTACGCGAGCGGGGTCAACAACGACGACCCCACCATACTCAAGAAGCCTAACTCGGAGGGCGCAAACACCTCAACCTTCGAGGCAACGACGCACACCCGCACCGTCGAGCTGGTCCCAGGCGACTCCAGCCAGACGGTGACTATCGGGACGGGCATGAGCCTAGCCTAGGAAGGCGCGCTCATCGAGTTCCTCCGTGAGAACAGGGACATCTTCGCATGGAAGCCCTCTGACATGCCTGGTGTCCCTAGGGAGCTCGCTGAGCACAAGCTAAACGCCGACCCCAAAGTGCGACCCGTCAAATAGTCGCTGCGGCCCTTCAATGAAGAGCGCCGCCGAGCCATCGCCGAGGAGGTGCAGCGTCTACTCGCTGCTGGCTTCATCCGGCCAATCAAGTACTCCATGTGGCTGGCAAACCCAGTCCTGGTCGAGAAGAAGAACGGGACCTGGAGGATGTGTATTGACTACACAAACTTGAACAGCACCTGCCCAAAGGAGCAGTTCGTCCTCCCGCGGATCGACCAAATAATCGATTCCACCGCGGGCTCAAAGTCGCTATGTTTCCTCGACGCCTACTCTGGGTACAACCAGATCAAAATGGCTGTCGAGGACGAGGAGAAGACGGCGTTCACCACGCCATTCGGAGCCTTCTGCTACACCGCCATGACCTTCGGCCTCAAGAACGCCGGGGCGACCTACCAGCGGTGCATGCAAGAGTGCCTCGCAAGCCAAATTGGCCACAACATCCACGTCTACATCGATGACGTGGTCGTAAAGTCCGCTCGCCAAGGTGACCTACTCGCCGACCTGGCGGAAACGTTCGCCAACTTGAGAAAATACAAGATAAAGCTTAACCCAGGAAAATGCACCTTCGGTGTACCAGCAGGACAACTACTGGGGTACGTCTTCTCCAAGCGAGGGATCGAGGTGAACCCTACCAAGATCGACACGATCGCCCGACTCGGCAAACCCGAGTGCCTACGCGACGTCCAGAAGCTGGTCGGGCGAGTAGCGCCTCTCAGCCGCTTCATCCCCCGCCTGGGTGAAAAGGCGATGCCCCTATACCTCCTGATGCGCAAGAACCCCACCTTCCAGTGGGACAAGGATGTGGATGACGCGCTTCGCGACCTCAAGAAGGTGCTACTCGCCGCACCGCTACTCGCCGCCCCCGTCGACAAAGAACCCATGCTGGTTTACGTCGCGGCTTCTGAGCGCGTCGTCAGCGCCGTCATGGTCGGCGGCGGAGGAAGGAAAGGAGCGCCCAGTACAGCGACCGGTGTACTACATCAGCGAGGTCCTCACCGAGTCGCGCTAGCGATACCCGCAGTACCAGAAGCTGGTATACGCGGTTTTAGAGCTCAGCGGTGCCTGCCGCACTACTTCCAGGAGCACCCGATCACGCTCGTCTCCTCAGCACCATTTCAGGACATCATCCGCAACCGCGAGGCGACCGGGCGGGTCGCCAAGTGGGCCGTCGAGATCGGCGTCCACAACATCAAATACGAGCCACGAAAAGCGATCAAGTCGCAGGCCCTAGCGGACTTCATCGCTAATCGAAGCCAAGCGGAGAAGCTGCCATACCTCCATTACCGGAGCTCGCACGACGGCTCCAAGAACGCGGACGGCGCAGGCGCAGGGATCGTGCTAACTTCACCGAAGGGCGACAAGCTCCGCTACGTCCTCTTCCTCGACTTCACACCCTGCACCAACAACATGGCCGAGTACGAGGCCTTACTCCATGGCATGCGAGCTGCCAGAGAGATGAATGTCAACCGCCTACGCTGCTACGGAGACTCCGACCTCGTCGCTGGGCAAGTCGCTGGTGCTGGAATTATGCCCTAGAGGCAATAATAAAGATGTTATTATTATAATTCTTGTTCATGATAAAGTTTATATTCCATGCTAGAATTGTATTAAGCGGAAACATTAATACTTGTGTGGTTTGTGAACAACACCGTGTCCCTGGTACGCCTCTAAGGACTAGCTCATTGATCAATGATGGTTAAGGTTTCCTAACCATAGACATGAGTTGTCAATTGATAATGAGATCATATCATTGGGAGAATGATATGATGGATGACAAACTAAGCGAAGCAATTAGATCGTTTCATCGTGTTCATCTTTGCGAAGCTTTTCCTATGTCAAATATTGTATTCCTTAGACCATGAGATAATGCAACTCCACGTACCGGAAGAAAGCTTTGAGGTCATCAAACGTCATCCTATGAGAGGGTGATCATAAAGGTGTCTCTCGGTGATCGGAAAGTATCTGTTGGGTTGTATGTATCGAGATGGAATTTGTCCTCCCAAGTCGGAGAGATATACTTGGGCCCACTCGGTAATCGATATCAACACCGCTTGCAAGCATGTGGTTAAGGAGTTAATCACAAAGTGATATCGGATTACGAACGAGTAAAGTACTTCTGTGAACGAGATTGAACTAGGTATGATGGTACCACGATCGAATCTCGGCAAGTAAAATATCGCGAGAAGGGAATATATATGGGATTGATTGAATCGGCATCGTGGTTCATCCGATATGATCATCGATGAATGTGTGGAGTCAATATGGGTGCCTGCACCCGTTGTTGATTATTGATAGAAGATCATGTCTGCATATTCTCGAACCCGCAGGGTCACACACTTAACGTATCTCGACGCTAGGATAGATTGGATAATTGGTTTATGAATTTTTGTTCGGAGTCTCGGATGGGATCCGGGACAATGGTCCGGAGAATAAGATTCATATAAGGCAGTGCAGTTTTTGGAGTTCGAAATTGTTCCGGTTAATCGGTATTGTAGGAAGCATCTAGAACCTTCGAAGGGACAAACGTGGCCCCACCTTCCGGGAGGCATGGGCCTATGAGGGAGTGTCCTGGCGCATTGGGCCAGGGCACAAGGCCCCATAGGGCCCAGACGATCCTAGAGAGTTTAAATCGTTTAAACTAGAGATAGGGTTTTTAGAAGAGGGGAGAGTCCATGCCCCCCACTCCTTATCCTTTGGGCTTGGGGAGGGCTGGGCTGCGCCCCTCTATATAAAGAGGGGTGGGCGCACCCCACACCTCTCCTCCAAACCCTAGCCGCCTTGCTAGCTTTCCTCTCTCCTCCCATCGCTTGTAGGCGAAGCCCTGCTGCAGAAATTCTCCACCATATACACCACGCCGTCGTGTTGTAGATCCAATCTATCTCTCCACCATACTTGCTGGTCCGAGGAAGGAGGAGACGTTGAGGTGCTGCACGTGTGCATCTCACGGAGGCACCGCCACTTGTGGTGCTAGATCGGATCGGATCGCGAGGAGGAGAAGCGAGCACGACTACATCACCCACGTTCCGACGAACGTTCCGCTGTGCGAATCTTCAAGGGTATGAAGATCTAATCCAATCTCTCTCGTTGATTGCATCTCCTAGATTAGATCTTGGCTTTCCCTCTGTTCGCATCCGTAGAAAATTTTGATTTACTATGCCGCGAAACCCTTCAGCTGGCACCTGCGACGCCGTCTCCCCCACCATGGCGGCGTACCGCCAAGCAGTGGACAAGCTGGGCGGACACTTCGCAGGCTACTCCGTCGATTGGATCGACAGGTGGAAGAACGAGGAGGCCGACGCACTCTCTCGCATTGGGTCGGCTTGACTCGCACCACCCGCCATCGTCTTCCTGGACACAATCACCAAGCCATCAGTCTCTCCCCCGAGGGAGATCGACATCGGAGTCCCGTTACAACCGGAGGCAGCCCTGGTCGCACTCGTCACCGAGCCAGACGACTGGACCAAGCCCTACGTTGCCTACCTGGAGGCTGGCACCTTGCCGGCAGACGAGACGGACGCTCAGATGATCGCACGCCGATGCAAGTCCTACACCATCATCGACGGCGAGCTCCACAAGCGCAACGTCACCGGCGTGTTCCAACGCTGCATCCAACCCGCCGAAGGACGCAAGATCCTCCACGACATCCACTCCGGTGACTGCGGACACCACGCCGGCGCACGCTCTCTAGTCACCAAGGCTATGCGGCATGGCTTTTACTGTCCCACCGCACATGCCGATGCCGTCGACATTGTCCAGCGGTGCGCCGGGTGCCAAAAGTACGCCAACCAGACGCACGTGTCGAGCTCAACGCTCAAGACAATCCCCATCACCTGGCCGTTCGCCGTATGGGGCATGGACATGGTAGGCCCCTTCAAGAAGGCTCCCTCCGGCTACACCCACCTCCTGGTCGCGGTCGACAAATTCACAAAGTGGGTGGAGGCCAAGCCAGTCCGGAAATGCGATGGGAAGACCGCCACTAAATTCCTACGCGAGCTCATATATCGCTATGGGTTCCCAAACAGCATTATCACGGACAACGGCACCAACTTCGCCAAAGGAGCCATGGCCGAATTCTGCGAGGAACACCACATCCGGATCGAACTCGCATCAGTCGCCCACCCGGAATCCAACGGCCAATCAAAGAATCCTCCACGGCCTGAAGCCGCGACTCCAAGTACCACTCGAGCGCACCGCCGGGTGCTGGGTCGAGGAGCTACCCTCCGTCATCTGGGGCATCCGCACCTCGGTCAACAGGTTGACAGGATTCACCCCCTTCTTCATGGTGTACGGCGCCGATGCAGTCATGCCCACCGACCTTGAGAACGACTCGCCGAGGGTCGTCCACTACACGGAGGCTGCGAACGAACTCGCACGACAGGATGGAGTCGATCAACTCAACAAGGCACGCGACCTAGCTCGCTCGCGCACCGCCATCTACCAACAAGGACTCCGCCTCTACCACAGCCGGCGGGTGAAAACTCGCACCTTCCAAGAAGGCGACCTGGTGCTGCGCCTCATCCAGGACAAGAAGGGAATGCACAAGCTTTCCCATCCATGGGAGGGACCATTCGCCATCGGGCGTGTACTCGGCAACGACGCTTACTACCTCATCGACGTCCGCGGGGACGGCAAACTCGACGTCAAGCGGCCATGGAATGTAAACCTCCTACGGAAGTTCTATTCCTAGAACGTCACATATGTACTCTGCAGTCGCTATGAAATAAAAAGAATTGGTTACCGCAAATTGCGCCTACTCTCCGTGCCTTGTGCCACTCACACTACTAGAAAAACGCCTATTCGTGGCGCACATGAAAAGGCCTTACGTGCACTAGCGATGCGCCACGGCTCGCTTCTGACTATCTCGTGAGCCGTGGCGCCTCGCATGGTGCGCCACGGTTATATCGAGATAGGTGGCGCACTACCAGTGCGCCACGGTAGGGGTACATGTGCGCCACGGATGTTTTTTTCAAAAATCAAAAAAATGCAAAAACACCTCGTTTGAATTGCAAAAGCAATCGGGTCCGCATCGCCGCCGTCGTGTCGCCTCGCCGGCAGGGAGGTGGCCGTGGCCACGACCTACCACCGCAGGGAGGTGCGGGAGGCCGTGGACTTGCTCTCCTCGCCGGCATCGAGGAAGAGAGGCAGTGAGGTGTGGCTGGAGAAGGGAGGAGGTTGCCGCAAGGAGAAGGAGGTCTTCGGCGGTCGTCGGAGCTCGTCGTCGCTCTTCGTGACAGCAAGGAGGAGGAGGCCGCAAGGAAGGAGGAGGCGAGGAGGAGGCCGCAAGGAAGGAGGTCGTCGCCGTCATGACTGCAAGGAGGAGGAGAAGGTCGCTGCCGCCGCCGCCATCGCCATCGTCACTGCCACGACAAGGGAAGGAGGAGAAGTAAAGGAGGAGGAGGAGGAGGAGGAGGAGAAGAGAGAAGGAAAAGGAGGAGGGAGGAGAATGAAAAAGAGAAGAGGGAGGGAATAGGGGTAGGTGGGCGGGGTGGTGATTCAAATTTGAATCCCGCCCAAGATTATCCGTGGCGCACTAGGTGGTGGTGCGCTACGGGTAAGTTGCCTCAATTTTTTTTCTGGAGCAAAAAATCTTGTTTTTGCCATAACTTTTTACTCTTTTCGAATTTTGAGATTCTAAAAAATCGCTAAACGACCTAAAGGCGTTGCAAGCGGATTTGGAATCTCGTTCTCGTCATTTTGGTATATTATACGATTTTTTTCGATATCGTATGCAAAAGTTACGGCCTTTTTACCGTGGCATTACTTTTTTTTGCAAATAAAGTCGAAACTCATTTCTGTTAATTTTACTAGAAGCTATACCACATTACCTACCTAAATATGAAAGGATTTAATTTTTTGAAGTGTTTATCATTTTCGTTTATTTTTTGCAAACCCTAAAAAGGCGATCCACGGGGGGGGGGTGGAGTTGGTGCATGCCACTTAGGCGTAGGGCACTAGGGCAGAGTGCCCTACGGCTAAGTTTGTACATCTGTGGCGCACTAGGCCGAGTGCGCCACAGAAGTTTGTGGCCGTTTCAGAGCAGAGGGGGCGTGCGCTTAGGCGTAGCGCACCCCCCCATGTGCGCCACAGATGACACTAACAACCGTGGCGCACATGACTATAGTGCGCCACAGATGTTTGGCGAGCGTCCAACAGGGCCCTGGAACACACACATATGTGGCGCACTATAGTCATGTGCGCCACGGTTGTTCTAGTTACTAGTAGGGCACTGCCCACAGGTGAGCCACGCCTGTTTTAGCCGTGGGGCACTTCAACCATGTGAGCCACGGATGTGCTGATTACCTCGTAATAACAGCGTCAAGCTAACCGCAGAAGTCAACCTTTGGGAAAGCGATCGGCACGGCCAAGTAGTGCGATGCAAAAGCACTGAGTCACCTGAGGTTTTGCATCGTCCACGAAAAACGCCTACCCGGAGCCCCATTGGAGTCGCCTAGCCCGACTGGCTCTACGAGCCAAGACAACTGCCTTCGCTTCTCACAGTGACCATGATCCTCCGCATCCTCGACATAGCGACTCGAACGTCCACGTACCACGGTCGGGGACTGACGACCAGTTCAGCGCGAGCGGCTCGGGAAAAACGCCAAGTATGACACCATGCCCAGGACTCGCCATGCGACTGACCCAACGGGCCAGGAAGGAGTAATGCGCTCAAACCAGCGCGCCAAGTCCTCACCCACCCTCGATTCGCGCCTAGAACAACCAAGTACCACGCTCGGGGACTCGGCCACCCGACCTCGTTCGCACAAGGGAAAACGGTGAAGTACAGAGCGCTCAAGGGAGTCGCCTAGCGACTGGCTCTTCGAGTCCGGGCGAGTCGACCACAATAACAAAACATTCAAAAACCATAAACACATCATGCACGAGGTAACACTACTAGGAAAATGGTCGTTTGTGGCGCACCTGAAAGGCCCATCCGTGGCGCACCAGTAGTGCGCCACGGGCCTTGCGCTACGGCTATCTCTCAGCCGTGGCGCACTGCCTAGTGCGCCACGGTTGTGTAGAGATAGGCGTAGCGCACCACCTAGTGCGCCACAGAAGTTTGGCATGGTGCGCTACCCCTTGGATCTTCTGTGGCGCACTACCCAGTGCGCCACTAAACATCCATGGTGCGCTTTAGGTGTAGTGCGCCACAGAAGGTAGACCATGTGCGCCACAGATGTATTTTTTGTTTTTTTTAAATTTCCAAGCCAGATTATATGCAATACAGATTATATACAATATTACAGCAGATATACACACACAGATACAAGATATACAATTATATATATAAATACTCGATATGAAAAACAAGATTGAAACAAATACATATAGATAAGTCTCATACATGAATACATAGTCCAAGTTACATTGTTTTGATCATGTTACAAAGTAGTAGTTGGTGACATGCGAATACATGTGTCGATCGAACAAGTTAGAGCTCTAGCTCGCCTAGACATCTAAACTAGCTAGCTAGACACAAACGCGGGATAAATAACCAAAGAAGATAAGCATGATCACCGCCGCGACGAAGGTGTAGGTCTTCATCCGGTTCCTTGTCCTAACTCCCGCTAGATAGCGCATGTATCTATCTTCCGCCGCCATAGTGTTGTACCCTTTGTAGCTATTGCCGCTGAAACGGTGCACTGTCTCCGCAGTCTTCCCAATCATCGAGACTCGGAACCCGTCCCTTGTACACGACGTACCACGCCATCTACAAGTTGCCAATAATAACTAACGTGATTGAAAAACATGTATAATTAAAGTCGCATATGAAGATACACTTATAGAAAGTACTCTTAAATCAAAAAGCAAACTCAAAAGCATGCCTCATATATAACTAGCTAGGTCGTTGGACAAGGAATTGCTTATGACGGACTGTTAGCCAAGTAGGATGCACAATTCTGGACTTGTGCATATCACAAGGCTAACAATCCCGTCATAGCACATTCACATATATATTGTGCCACGACATTTCAATCATCGGCATATTCTCGAAAAGACAAAATAACTCGAAAAGCATGCCTCATATATAACTAGCTAGGTCGTTGGACACGAATTGCTTATGACGGGACTGCTAGCCAAGTAGGATGCACAATTCACGGACTTGTGCATATCACAAGGCTAACAATCCCGTCATAGCACATTCACATATATATTGTGCCACGACATTTCAATCATCGGCATATTCTCGAAAAGACAAAATAACTCGAAAGCATGCCTCATATATAACTAGCTAGGTCGTTGGACACGGAATTGCTTATGACGGAATTGTAGCCAAGTAGGATGCACAATTCACGGAATTGTGCATATCACAAGGCTAACAATCCCGTCATAGCACATTCACATATATATTGTGCCACGACATTTCAATCATCGGCATATTCTCGAAAAGACAAAAATAACTCGAAAAGCATGCCTCATATATAACTAGCTAGGTCGTTGGACACGAGAATTGCTTATGACGGATGTGAGCCAAGTAGGATGCACAATTCTGGACTTGTGCATATCACAAGGCTCACAATCCCGTCATAGCACATTCACATATATATTGTGCCACGACATTTCAATCATCGGCATATTCTCGAAAAGACAAAAATAACTCGAAAAGCATGCCTCATATATAACTATCTAGGTCGTTGGACACGAGAATTGCTTATGACGGACCGTGAGCCAAGTAGGATGCACAATTCGGACTTGTGCATATCACAAGGCTCACAATCCGTCATAGCACATTCACATATATATTGTGCCACGACATTTCAATCATCGGCATATTCTCGAAAAGAGACAAAATAACTCGAAAAGCATGCCTCATATATAACTAGCTAGGTCGTTGGACACAGAATTGCTTATGACGGACCGTGAGCCAAGTAGGATGCACAATTCACGGACTTGTGCATATCACAAGGCTCACAATCCCGTCATAGCACATTCACATATATATTGTGCCACGACATTTCAATCATCGGCATATTCTCGAAAAGACAAAAATAACTCGAAAAGCATGCCTCATATATAACTAGCTAGGTCGTTGGACACAGGAATTGCTTATGAATTTGTCATCACCAAGTAGGATGCACAATTCACGGACTTGTGCATATCACAAGGTGTGATCCCGTCATAGCACATTCACATATATATTGTGCCACGACATTTCAATCATCGGCATATTCTCGAAAAGACAAAAATAACTCGAAAAGCATGCCTCATATATAACTAGCTAGGTCGTTGGACACATGAATTGCTTATGACGGAATGTCACCAAGTAGGATGCACAATTCACGGACTTGTGCATATCACAAGGTCGACAATCCGTCATAGCACATATATATATATTGTGCCACGACATTTCAATCATCGGCATATTCTCGAAAAGACAAAATAACTCACACTTGTCGTCCGAGAACCAAAGAGTAAGCAAAAAACCAAAGAGTAAGCAAAAAAACCAAGCATTGATTGATATATAATAATAATAAGCAAAATAAGTAAGCGGTGATTCATAAACCTAATAAGATAAGTACACTTGTCGTCCACACACACACAAAGGTCATCTATAGTTTGCAACTACAACTAGGCCAACATCAAGCCTTCTGGCTCGACTTAGGAAACGGGAGGACGCCCTGCCTCGTCATGAACTTCCTATAGTCACCCTGCATCTCTAGGCGATCTTCTATGTCACGGTTATTCGGGATATTTCCTCCGTAGAAGATCCCCCCCGAAGTCATGACATCACGAAGATGATTGCCCCAAGCTGCTGCGGATGCGATACATCTCTTGTCTAATATCCGAATCATTGATCTTGGCCTTTGCTTCGCCCATTGCTTGAGATGATCCGCAGCGTAGAATTCTGCTGGTCAAGTAGGAACGCCTCATGTGATGGAGTGCGTAGGCTTCCTTCATCGTTTTCCGCTGCTTCACGCAGGGAACTCCGTTACGTGGTTGAAGACGTGCTGCCGAACTTGACCTTCTTACGCCTGAAGCTGGTGCCTTCCGTCGAGGCAAAGCCGGTGAGAGCATCATCCGAACTTCCTTGATCTTGTCGTAGTTTTCTTCTTTTCTAGACTCCCGAGTCGAAATACGTGGCGTGGGAATGCTTGGCGATAAGGAGATGAGCGTGCGATGTTCATCTCTGCAAAAATTCAAATGGAATGTGTTGAAAAAGAATGATGATGATCTAATAAAGCCAATCGACGGTGGCGAGTGAATAACGACTTACTCGGGAAACTAAGGCACGAGAATGTATTCCTTTGTCTTGTTCGCCACGAGGATTCTTTTTTAGGTACGAGGCTACGATCGTCGTTCGTGGGGAACCCAAGCAGTCACGCATGTAGTAGGGGTCCACTTTAGCGATGCCGGTGTGTTCTCTCTAATGATCTGCGTGGGCTGAGAGAAAAGACGGACCATGGTATAGTGCAGCGGGTATAGGTGGAACATATTGAAGATGTCCTCGAACCGCAGGAAGAACAGATCCATGGGGCGTGTCGACGAAGCCCAAGCCTGGTGGCACCTTAACCACGAATACGGGTGCGAGGGATCTTTCTCCGATAGAAGGCGTCTCTCTATCGTCAACGCCGTCATGCACACTCTGCAGTTCAATGGCGAGCTTCGCAAATTCTTAGGTAGCATGGGCTCACCCGCCACATGAATCCTCCACATAATTCCCTCGGGTCTTGGTGGCCGTCCGAAACCTGATCGGATTCGCGATTGTTGACGCCACCGGCTGGCTCGAGCTAGATTTTCTTTTCCTGCCCTTTTTCCTTTTGGAGCGGGCAGGCACATAATCACCGAGCACCGCCCCTATGTAGTGTGTCGGGCTTAGAATAAAGGGCCGGTTGGTTGTATCATCCGGCTCAGTAAAGGCGCAAGATGGAGGCGTCTCCCGAGAACCAAATGCACGCTTGGTGATAGTGGCTTTCTGTGGGGCCACCAGCTAGGTCTTCTTCGTTTACCGAGTCTTGAAGAAGTGATCATTCCAGTCTTGAAGTCCTCGGCGGATCCTGCGCCATGTGCATATCATCAACATGATCATCCGACCCACCGCGTGGAGGTGACGGCGAGGGCGGTAAGGGGGCCTTGCCACCGCTTGTCGCTGGCACGACAGGCGGTGCTGTTGTCTGTGGCGTGATGGCCCCCTCCGTCCCCAAACGGATCATGCTCTTTGGCCATAGCATGAACAAGCCGAAGCAACTTCTGAGGACAGACGACTCTTCTTCATCCGCTCCTGGGGGTTGAATGGGAGGTTCCAGGTCGTCGCAGCCCCTTAGCACCCGACTAATTTTAACCCTGTGCACGCTATCTGGCATCGGCTTTGAGTGGAACGTGCGCTGCAAGGGTTGAACGATGGTACCCTTGGCAACATCCCTCAGCTCGTTGTTCACGTAGCATAAGAGAGTGCAAGGAACATCCGTCTGCGGAAAACATGTACGGCGTCGTCAGAGCGAGATGCCACAAGAGTAATATATAGATGGCATGAAAGGCGGTAATTAAAGCAATTTGTTTACCGTGATGGTGTCGAGATCGGCTAATGTCGACGCACCGCATACAGTGACGGGCGTGCAAGAGACAGAAGGGCTGCTTGATGGCGTGGTGCTGGCCGCTGGTGTATTCTCCCTACCGACGGGTGCTTGGAGCTCCGGTGCCGCGGCGATGGCGGGGGCACCAACATGTACTCCGGCGCCAAGGTGATGGCAGGGAGTCACCAACACTTGCGGCGCAAGTGCTAGTGCTGGCGGAGTCACGAACACGTAGTTTGCACGATTAAATCGGCGCGCGTTGTTCGAGTGGCTGCTGACCATGCTTGGAATCGGGCACGGCCCTACTCGACCACCCGCACTCCAGTTCGCTATTGACTCCACCAAGGTAGGCAGGAAGGATGTGAGGGTGATTGCCAGGTTGTCTTGGACGATCTGCGGGATCCGCGCCACTTGTGCCTTAAGTTCTTGAACCTCTCGGTTTTCCTCCTCGCTCCTTCCCGACGGCGCCACATGCGTCCTCGGCGGTGGACCAAAATGATCCACCCAATTCTTACCCCCGAGGCCGGCCAGACGGCCAGCCGACGACGACTTCTTCGTAACCGGCTCTATTTTCTTGGCTCGGTTCATCGCCCTGTTAAAAGGGTTATCCCACCGGGTGGCCGCCGTCGACCCCTGGGATGAGGAACCCTGGGATCCATGACTAGCAACAATTTCCTCCTCCTGCAGAAGAAGTAACAGTGAATCATTTAGATCATCGATTAGATTGCAATCGTGTTGATCCGCGGTAATTAGATTATACTTACCACAATTTCCTCGAATTCCTTCACCGCAGGATCCGCGGTGAGTTGTTTGGTTTTTGGGTCCACATGGTAACGGGCCTCGATGAAGTTTCGAACCTGCCGGGTTCGAATTTAAAGGGTTTCTATCCCTTGGATCTATACTCTTCGCCCTCCTTATTCCATTTGGACTCATGTTCGTAGATCCACCAGATCCGAGATGGTGATGACCTATATTCATCGCCTGCAGCGCCTTTCCCCGATTACTATTGGCCAGGGCTCTTTCGGATTCACACCTCTCCTTGAACTCCCGGAACTGATCTTTGGTGATCTGCGGGTCAATCTTCTGGATCTCCTCGAGACTTTTGCCTTCTTTATAGATCTTCTTCTTTATCCGGGTTCTCCAGCTGGCCAGGGCGGTGCTCATCTTTGTGAGGGCGGATTTGTTTACTTTGTTCCCATGATAATTTGTGTTCTGATACTTAGCGGGGAACTTGTATCTTGCGTGCAGCTTCTCGAAGAGGAGTGTGCGCAAGTGGCCATTATCTTTATGCCGGAGATTCTCGCTGTTGATCGAGATGGTTGTCCGGGTGATCGCCGCCACTTGCCCACCGTACCCTTTGACGACAAGGGCGGGCTCCAAAGGAACCCCTGATGGGCTCACTTCGGTAATTTCCTTCCTGACCGTGCCTACCGTGTTCGGGCGCCGGTCCGTCGGCTTCTTCTTCTTCTTCTTCTTCTTCTTCTTAGGAGGGTTGCTACCACTCCCTGTACCCTCGTCGCCATCAGTGGTTTCATCGTCCGCCGTTCCTTCGGCTTCTTCCTCCGCGTCTTCCATCTCATCATCCTCGCTCTCCTGGGGATGGCATTCTTCATCGTCTTCTAGCCGCTGGGCCGCCTCCCAGAATGTCAATTGTTTATTCGGAGGTCTGAGTTCTCCTTCAGCGCTGATGCGCTTAGAACATCCAGCCTCGTCGTTGTCACACATCTTTGCACTAATAAAAACAAATAATTGGTTAAATGCACGGAAAAATCCGGCATGACCTTTGCTAATTTTCTTAAACTAGAGTGCCCGATTTACGAAGCGAAGTTAATCAACATTCCGGCAAAAATCATGACTCGTTTCATACAAGAACCTGCATACACGACATAATAAAGTAGCTCCTGTATATCACATCAATCAAGAAATACTTCTGCAAATGCTGGACATTCTTGTGTCAGCACTAGCACATTCTTGTGTCTGAATTTAACTTCTGTAGGTACTGGTACTAGCACTAGCACTAGCAAATTTTGTGTCTGAATTTAACTTCTGTAGGTACTGGTACTGGTACTAGCACTAGCACTAGCACTACGTACTGGTACTAGCACTAGCACTCGTCAGCACTAGCACTAGCAAAGTTTTACAACTTTAGGTACTGGTACTTCTGTGTCTGAATATCTGTGTTGTATTTTTACACAAGGTATTTTTACACAAGATATCTGTGTTGTATTTTTACACAAGATACTTTTATACAAGATACCTGTAAAAAATAAAAAATCTGTGTTGTATAGATGCATCCCAAAGACAACAGAACAATTGGATGTTGGATCTGCATGATCGCCTCTCGGACACTGCAAAACATCAACTAACACAGTTCCTTGCCTTTCTCGATTCATCACAGTATAACACAAATGTTGAGCCTGATAAGAGAGAAACAAACACATCTATAAACACCTACCATATTTATATGATAGAGGAATGCGTTGGTGCCAAGCTAAATGGTCAAGAACAGGGCCATACCACCAAAACACCGTATATTGTTCTGGCTGGCACTGCGAGGGCGCCTCCTTACAGAATCTCTATCAGATCACCACCATGATAACTAAATAGTAAGGGTGGATCAGGTGCTGGGAAAGGACAAGCGAGATAAGAAACATTCCTAATCAAGGAGGAGGAGCTAGAGTTCCAGGAGTTCCAGGGCAAGGTCAAGGATGAATAACCAGCAACTGCAGACACTAGGGTAGCTGGCAACAACAACACAAGGCAACAGCAACACAAGGTAAACCTCCAATCTTTTGAATTCTAGTTTTTGTGTACCATCAGGATAAAATCCTGAATGAAACTTCTTCCACATTTTCCCTTTACTCAAATTCTGTTATAGGAAAGGCAAACAGTCATGCTTGTTAATAATAATTTTGGTTATGCCATTTTATACACAAGAAAGCCACACGAAATATATAGATGCTGCACTATTACGACCTGGAAGATTTGATTCACACGAAATATATCAAGCAAACCTCTCCTATGAATACAGGGTATCGATCACTGTATCTGGCACAAGAAAACTTGCATAAAAACAGGGTATATATCACTATATTTTAGGTCTTTTACATACTAATTATGATGTTTGGGCACGCACTGTGAATCTACGACACTATGCAAATGGAGGCTTCACTGAATCTTGACTTCTAACTAAATTCACTGAATCTACGACACTATGCAAATGGACACTAATTATGATGTTTCAGGAACAACCGAGTATTCACTGCTGACTGAATCTTGAAGCAGAGAGGGAGAGAGGGAGAGACAGGGGAGGGAGAGAGGAAGAGAGGGAGAGAGGGAGGGGCTACCTCTGACGGGCGGATGATGACGGGCGGCGGCGCGATCCTCCTCCTCCACAAGCGGCGGGCCTCCTCCTCCTCCACGGATCGGCAGCGGCCTCCTCCTCCACAAGCGTGGGCCTCCTCCTCCTCGAGAGTGTAGCACGGTGTCGGGCCTCCTCCTCCTCCTCGAGAGTGTAGCACGGTGTCGGGCCTCCTCCTCCTCCTCGAGAGCGCAGCGCAGCGCGGCGGTGGCGGCAGCGGTGGCGGTGCGGCCTCGAGAGCAGATTGTGAGATGCAGCGGCGCGGTGCGTGTGGTGTCTGTGAGATGGAGCGGCGCGGTTGACTCGCGTCCAACACACATAGGCGTAGCGCACCCTGGCCAAGTGCGCTACGGATAACCGTAGCGCACTTGGCCAGGGTGCGCTACGCCTATGTGTGTTGGACTACCAGATAGAGGCGGCCACCCTTTGTTAGCACTAATCTTGTCATAGCCCACTGGTTACGCCCCTTAGCTCTATTCTAAACTATGAGCACCAGGTTGAATCCTGGTGCTCCACTTTTTATTTTATTTTAAAATACTTTAAAATGTTCAAAAATGTCCAAAAGTGGTGATTTCTGTCATACAAGTTTTGTTTTGTTTTTAAAATACTTTTAAATATTCCAAAAATGCCCAAAAGTAGTGATATATGTCATAAAAGTGTGACAAATATGATTCAAAGTATAACTAAATTTCATAATACTTTGTCCATGAATATTACAATCTTTTTCGACCAGCGTTTACAATATTTTTTGAGCTAGCGTTTTACAATATTTTTCCCTTCTTTGTCGCAGATTGAATAATTTAGCCCCGGCACTTTAATGTTTCTTCTTCGAACGGGCTACCTTTTTGGGTAGGGTTGTCCTTTTCTTCTTGTGATGTATGTTCTTTGCATCGTAGTCGCCGTCATCTTCAATCTTTGGATCGTCGTCTTGGTGAAGTCTTGCTCGTTGGCGACTCCATCCATTCCGATGATGTTTCTTTTTCCTCTCCTCACGACAACACGGCTAGGCTTTGTCGGGTCGGTAATGAAAAAACATTGGTCCACTTTGGTAGCCAGTACCCACGGTTCATTTTTCGCGGCCACGTTTGCACCGGCGGCCTTGGATTTGGCTGCTTTGGGTATAACCATGGTTGTGAAATACCGGTCTTCTATTTCGACGCTCTTTGCCCATCTGACACGGAACATCGACACCTTTTCTCCACAGTAGTCAAGCTCCCAGATCTCCTCGATTCTTCTGTAGAATCTATCCTTCACGTTGTCACCGGTGTAGAATTCCGACGTTACGCCTGAGTTCTGATAATCACACTTGTTGTCCTTTTCCTCCGTGTAGAATGTGTAGCCGTTGATATCATATGCCTGATAGGTCACCAGGTTTTGCATCGGTCCCTGCGATAAGGTGAATATGATCTTTTTCGTGTCAGAAGAATGCGAGCGCGGGGGATTATCAAGGAGCGTCTGCCTAAACCAACGCGTGAAATCTGAGTTGTGCTCTTTGATTATTTCTCCCTGCGTCCTCTGTATGCCCCGGTCACTGTACTTCTTCTCTATTAACCTTTTGTGCTTCTGGACCCAAGGATCGACCAGTTCTAAATCTTTGTAGCGACGAGGTTTGCTCGATCAAAGTCTGCGTCGAAAATCGAAGTCTGCATGCGTGTCGGCGACCCTCTCGGTGACCAGATCCGTCGAGCTTGCCAAGGTGTACATTGACGGAAGACCGGCGGGTTCTCGATGTCTAGATAATTTGTGCGAGAAGAGATGCACTCTTGCCGTAAAGCCCTTGGCTATGCTTCCATCTGGGCCGGGACTGTTGCGAACGTATCCTTTGATGTGTCCGTTCATCCTTTCGAACGCCATCATGCTGCGGAGGAACATCGGCCCGAGTTGTACGATGTCCTCCACGACATGGACCAGCAGATGCACCATAATGTCGAAGAATGCGGGTGGGAAGTAGACCTCAAGATCACATAGTATCACCACGATCTCCTCATGTAGCCTTCCGAGCTGATTCAAGCCAATCGACTTCCTAGAGATGACGTCGAAAAACTTGCATTGGCTAAATAACGTTTCACGGACGTGCTCGTCCATTATCCCTCTTAGTGCGACCGGAAGTACCTGCGTCATTAGCACGGCACAGTCGTGAGACTTCATGCCATTGAACCTCTGCTTCGCCTTGTCTAGGTATCTGTTTATCTTGCCCGCGTAGCCGTAAGGAAATTTGACTCCTAGAAGGCACTTGAAAAACTTTTTGATCTCATCCTGGCTTCGAGTGAAGCAAGAAGGAGGGCAGTAATATTTGTTTTTCTTGAACTTTTTACCCTTCCGACGACCTTGTGTCGTCTCCGACTCATGATCATCGTCATCTTCCTGATCATCAGGATTAGTGCTTCCTCCGTGAAGCTCCTTCCGGATACCCAAGCATATCAGGTCGTGCCTTCCTTTCGGACCATCTTTCGTCCTATCTGGCATGTTGATTATGGTGGCGACCAGACTCTCGCACACGTTTTTCGTGATATGCATGATGTCGAGGCTATGAGGCGTGCGGAGAAACTTCCAGTATGGCAACTCGAGCAGACCTTGTTTTCCATACCTTGATCAGGTGCTTGTCTTGTTGCTGCCTCTTCGCTTCTTTCGGGCTTAGGACAATCTTTCCAGTTTTCACAACTCTTCCACTTCTTCGCTGCTCCTACGCTCTGGATTCCTCGTCTCTGATTTGCCATCGAACAGGTCTCTCGTTTTCTCCATGGATCATTCTTGCCGAGCCACCTCCGGTGCGCCATGAACACGTTTCGATGACCTGGATCTTTCTCTAGTTGGAGATAGCTTGTGTTATCCATGCACCTAACGCATGCGTGAGAATCCTTGGATAACCTGCCCGAGATATACCGCATAACTGGATAGTCTTGCACCTTAGTGACCAACGGCTCTCATAGTGAAATAATCTTGTGCGACGGAGTCGTAAGTAGCTCGATTCCCATAACGTGGCTAGCTCCTCTTTCAACAGCCGAGATCAGATTGATGTACATGCAGGTTGTTTCGGCCCTTGAATTAGCATACTCATTTGTATGTACTTCTTCTTCATGCACAACCATGGAGGAGGTTGTACATCCATACAAACACAGGCCAAGTCTTTGTGCGTGCTGCTCTGTCTACCGAACGGATTGAGTCCATCGGTGCTCGCACCAAGCCTGATGTTCCTCGAATCTCCACCGAATTCTAGGAATTCGAGGTCCAATGCTTTCCACTGGCTAGCATCTGAAGGGTGCGTCAGCAGCTCATCCTTTTCGGGGTCATCATCATCTCCTGGCTTCTTCCTTTCCGCATGCCATCGCATGAGCTTTGCATCCTTAGGGTCCGCGAAATAGCGCTGCAGACGAGGAGTGATAGGAAAGTACCATACCACTTTTCGAGGTGCTTTCTTCCCTTTCTTGTATCGACTCAGGCCGCACACCGGACATGTGGTTTTCTCCGCGTCCTCGCCCCGATAAATGATGCAATCGTTGATGCATACGTGATATCTAACGTGCGGTAGATCGAGAGGACAGACGATTTTGTTGGCATCCTCGATACTAGTTGGACATGTGTTCCCCTCCGGGAGACGATCGTGCCAGAATGCCATCATATCGTCGAATCTTGCGTCTCTCAATTTGTGTTTTGCCTTCATCTCCATAGCCTTGAGCGTTACATTCAATCGGGTATCATCGGGCCTGCATCCTTCATACAATGGAGTAACCGCGTATTTCTCAAGTTGCGCAAGCTTGGCTTTCTCTCTAGCGGCAGCCCTGGCGTTACTAAATGCCTTGAGAAGCAGCTCTTGCACATAAGGGTCCCGCACTCGACGTTGTTCCGTGGTAAATACGCTCCTCCGGTATCTAGATCATCATCATCCCGGTCTGCTTCCGCACCTTCACCATCTCCAGGAGACTCTTCATCATCTCGCCCGTTCTCGCCGTGATGATGATCATCGTCATGTTGGCCACCTTCACCATCTCCATCATCTACGTCATCGCTTATCCAACGAGTGTAACCATCCATGAAACCATGGCGGAGCAGGTGCGCCTACAGATTCCCGGAATCTGGGTCGATCACCCAGTTGAGTTTGCATCTTCTGCACGGACATCTTATATCTGTCTTGTTATTTCGTATCATGTCGGCCATCGCACATTTCAAAAATCTAGCCACAATGCCTTCGCTCATTATGCAGACCATTTTTGCCTGCACGGTGTACACGGTACAATTTTGAAGTCTATTAGAACCACATAATGAATGCATGCATGCAATGGTCGATAGAAAATTTCGGCATGACCTATCCTAAAATTAGGACCTTTGCGAAATGCCAAAGTCTTGCCAAAATAGAAATGAATCAACATTTTGGCAAAACAAATGGAAACTTGTTCACATACAAACACAAGAGAGAGAGATCGAGACCGATCCATACACACATGAACATATCATTATCCTCTCCATACGCACATGCATGAGCATCAACGATACTCTCCATCTACACACACATATGACCATCCTCTCCACATACATACATCATGAGCATCGATCATCTACATACATATGAGCACATCATCCATATACACATGAACACATCCTTACATGTACAACTTACCGAGATGAGAGACCGATCGCGAGAAAATATGGAAAGGAGAGGTGCGCGCGTCGACTGGAGAAGGAGATGAGAGACCGGAGACCTCCTCTATTACTTATGTAACATCCAAAGCAAGTTTTACATGCTAAAAATGGTGAATGGGTGGAGAAATTGAGGTGGGAAGGAGAAGATCCCGACTAGATCTAAGGAGGAAGAAGAAGGGGAAAGTGAAGTGTGGGGTGGTGGATGTGTGGTCACACATGTGCACATAAAGTGCTGTCCTAAAAAAATCGACACATCCGTGGCGCACACGGCCGTAGTGCGCCACAGGGAGTAGAAACAACTGTGGCCCACTAGGCCATGTGCTCCACAGATGTTCCTACTCCCAGTGGCGCACTAGGCCGAGTGCGCCACAGAAGTTTAATAACGTTCAGCGGAGGGCGTGCGCTTAGGCGTAGCGCACCCCCCCCATGTGCGCCACAGATGAGACTAACAACCGTGGCGCACATGACCGTAGTGCGCTACAGATGTTTGGCGTGCGGCCAACAGGCCCCTGGCCCACACACATCTGTGGCGCACTATAGTCATGTGCGCCATGGTTGTTCTAGTTACTAGTAGGGCACTGCCCACTGGTGAGCCACGCCTGTTTTAGCCGTGGGGGACTTCAACCATGTGAGCCATGGATGTGCTGATTACCTATAGCCGTTTTCCTAGTAGTGAGTCCTAGGCCATGATACGACCCGGGACTAATAGTCCACGAAAAGAGCAGCTGGACCGCTCCAGGTTATTAGTCCCGGGCCGTATTACGCACCGGTACTAGAGCTCTGGTCCGGCCCGGAACTAGTGTCTACGGCCAATTCTAGCCGTTGGAGGCCTCATGGCCCGGGACAAGTGCTAGCACTAGTTGCGGTTCGTGACAGGCCAGGACTCCTGGCTTTGTGCAGATCGAACCGAAGACATGTTTTCCACTAGTGGTTTCGCATTGTTTCGATCGTTTTTGAATTTTTTATGCCTGTTTTAAACTATATATAATGTTTTATGTTTCACTTAATTGTTTTTACAAATATGTAATATTTTGATGTAGATAGATATATATTATTTTTCTGCAAATTTTGATATATTATTTGTATTTTTCCGAGTTAGAATGATTTAGTTATGATTTTTTAAAGTTTAATGAGGTAAAAGGAAAAATAGCTACGCCGAGGGCAGCCGTCGGCGTAGCATAGAATACGCTGAGGGCAATTCTATGCCGACGGTTTCTTGGCGGGGCTGTCCTGGTCACGGTTTATGCCAACGGCCCCGATGTTTGGCCGTCGGCGTAGTGCCCGACCGTTGGCGTATTTATCCATTCCTGTAGTATAGATTCAATAATACATCAACATGTTTTTATTTTATTTTTGAGAACTTGTTGGTGGCGTATAATTCTTGTTGAATCAACAAGTAAATGAACTATTGGTGGCGTTTACACAACATGTCACCGGTTTACAAATTACTAGTGAATTTCATATAAATCCACCAGTAATTTTTACCAGTGGCGTGATATTGATGGCGTATGGCTTGAACGCCATCAACCAATTTTTTCGAACGCTATCAATGAGTTTTTCGATACTAGTGTGTTAGTCTAGGCACAAGGCCCATGACGAAGGCATGATCTTCCACATTTTCGGGTTTATAGATGTGACATCACTGGTGGAAAAAGGGCCTCCAGTCCCGGGCCACAAGTGGCTCTAGTCCCAGCTTTGGGCCCGGGACTGCCAAAACGGGACTAGAGGCCCTCCCTCTAGTCCCGGCTCGCTACGGCTAGCGACTGATAACAACCACGTGGTTGTTTCAGCGTCGTGGTGTAACATCCCAAAAATTCTAAACTTGGATCATCCAACTCTAATCATCAAAATTAGGGTTAACAAAAACTTTTCTAAATAAAAATATGAAAGCATGCATGTGTGTATGCATCCCATTTTGAATTCTTTTGAATTGCCTTGTTTATGTGTTTCTTTGCTTGTAAAAGTATTATTAGGTGAAATAAACATCATCCAAACAATTCCCAAACTTTTCCCAAAGACAAATAAATCAAAACAAACAAAATGAGTGAATGGTCATTTTGACCAATTTAACTCCCATGCCTACTTTGGCTGTCCCAAACTATCAGAACTTAAGAGAAACTTGTTTGGATCTTTGCACCCCTTGATAGTACTCATAACAAAGTATCAAGGCCCACTTTGTGATCATCCAGAAACTTTCAAATGCATAGTTTAAAGGACAGTTTAAAATTGAATCTATTTCATATGGGAAGATCCCACTTTTTCAAAAACCACTCAAACCAGCTCAACTTTCAAAACCCAAGCATCTGCAGACTCACCAGCACCAACCTAGCACACCCACCAAAAATCTTTTCAAAATTCAAAACTTGAATTCTTGCGGCCATTTCATTAAACACCTTGCTGATTCAAATCAAATAAAATCTAAACACTATTGTGAGCAGTGATTGGAGCCTAACTTGTTCCCTCTCTAGCTCACAACAACCTCAGTAGATCATCTAGCAAACTACACCTAGCACTAGCTGTCGGGGGGTTGACCTCGGGTAGGTCAGAGACGGGGAAAGACAGAGGTACTATCCCCGTCTAGTTTCCGAGTTACGGTCCAAGTCGGCCGAATCATGGATATGTCGGCCGATGAACAGAGGCAAGAAGCCCACGTATATGTATCAAGTGGTTACCCGGCCGAGTTACTAAGAGGATCGGCCGGGTTAGCCCAAGTGATCTTGATGCAGGTGAAGAACGAGCCGAGTAACACAAGGTAAGGCCGAGTGATACGAAGCTTGCAGGAGAAGGAGAAGCCCAAGGTTAAACTATAGCTGCAGGCTAGAAGGAATCAGAGCGGAGCCAAGCACAAAAGACAAGGATGCACAGGCGTCGGAGAAGGAAGGAGGTCACGGTGGCAGTCCTGGAGCCCGAGGCACGCAGGAGGGGGCCACTGGAGCCTTGCCGTCATTAGAAGGGCGACAGGGAAAGGAGGCCGCCGAACTACTAATTTGGGACAAGCATATTCCACGAATATGCTTGCCTCGTCAGCCCTAAGGGCACCCAAGGCACTCCTTTATAAGGGGAGGCTTGGACCCTGAGGAAGGGATCGACTCTTTGAGCACCGTTAGGCTGGGGAGATTCATCTTGTCCCCCTGTATACAGCTCAAGGAGCATTTGTAACCCATCAAGAGAGAAATAAAGATCATCACTTTGGCAGCTTGAGTGTAGAGACAGTTGCATCTTCCCTCCCCAGATCCCACTAGCATCCATTGGCCCCATACTTTAGCCTACCCATGGCATCTGCCGTGCCACAACCACGATAGTTGGCGCCCACCGTGGGGCCAGCAGCGGTGCTAGATGGAGTTGTGATCCGGACGGGAAACTTCATCAACACCGGCGAGCACGTTGTTTCTGGCTTGGTCCAGAGACTTGGTCTCTGCGACTATGTCAGAGACAATGTGTAACTACCTCGGTGAATTACGCTCCTAGATACAAGCCTGGATGAGCGGTAGTGGTTGAAATAGTACGGTGGGGCCCCAAAAGCCACTCACGGGTAGACCTTTCGGCCGTCCCAACCACTACCATCTCAACGGGACCTGTACGGGCGGTGTAATCGGCATGCGAAGGGATCAAATACATACACAAATGAGTATGTATGCAAGCCACCATACAAGAGTACATCTGAGCCATACCATCTAGAAAGAAAGGAAATATAGCAACGCCATACGGCAAGATTCAAATGACCTAGATAGATCTAATATTTTAGGATACTTCCTCATACAGCACATCGAGTATCATGCGGGCGGCAAACAAGTCCGAGTGCGGATAAGAAGCAAATCGGCATAAGATGCCATAGAAATAAGCACATCCCAACCACAGATCTCACGGATCCCGTTCCGGAATCTCTACACCAAACGATCGTTGCCCACATCATCGACTTCTTCCACCCAAAGATCATCCGTGAGGGTACCTGTTCATCTGAACCAATAATTTATCGTGTGAGACCCTAAGGGTACTCAGCAAGTCTTAATGCCTCTAAAGGGGACACAACCTGGGGTGACGCAATTGCAGCGAAAGATAAACCCTAGCAGTTCTACAGATACTCGCAAACCATCCGCCTAACCAATGATAGACGGATGTCCGTGAATTAAGAACAACAGTTATAATAGTAATTTCATCAGATCCATCCTCCTCCTCGCTTATCAACGAGGAAGCGGACGAACAACCTCCCCATCCGTTGGCAATTTTATTAACCATTCCATGAGTGTTGCACTATTTACTAGTCAAATTACTTAGTCAGATTAAAGCGGTACTTTAGTTATGCTTGTCTATGATCGAGAAACTGTGCTCCAAGTCGTCCATATCCGCGGACACGGCTTTCAGAAAGTTTTACCCGGCCGGGGTGCACCAATAGCAACACACGCTCGATCAACCTCGGAAAAACCAAATCAAAACCCAACGAGGCTTTCATGAACAATCACAGATTCAGAATTATTTGAGGCCACCCATTGAGTAGACCATAGCAAGTAAGCAAGCTTCGAGACGGACTCAAGGTTTGGGTATACGGCTGTGAACGACTGGGAACCCGAAAGTGTGGCTGGGCTTGTCGACACCGCGGAATCGTGTCCCGATCCTAAACAGTACAGTGTGCTCCTCGCACAATCGGAAATACATAAGTAGCATGGCATAAGTACAGGATCGTAAATAAAACCTCAAACTAGTTTGTGGCCCCAAGAAATAAGACGGAATCAAGCTCTGGCTCAGGGGGGTCCCATATACCTCCCGGATGTGGATAGCGCGATAAATCAAGGAACAGGAATCAAGTACTCGGGGTCTTACGGGACACAAGTGAGCAGGAAAAACCAAATAGCAGATGTTGCTCACCGGCGCCACTTTAATTAGTTATCCCATTACTACTCAGGTTAAGTTGTTTAGGTACCTCGTTATCCAACAGACTCTCACATACCCTACACATGCTGTTCTACGACTCGCATGGCTCAAACAACTCCTATAGTAATGGCTCATGGGATGGAGGAACAAGCTTGGTGGGGCTTAAAAGTAAAGGCTATGCATACTTGGGATTCAATTTAATGCAATCGCGACTCAATGATGCAAGAATAAGATAGAGGCAATAGGTACTGTATGTATGCAAGCATGTGGAAGTGCTTGCCTGGCAACTCAGTTGAAGCGAGGGACGGATCGGTAGTGCTCACGGTTCTCTTGATATATCCCCGCCGAGTCTATCCGAGAAAAACCAAACAAACAAGGGCCAACATAAATATAGTGCACAAGCATATGAATAAGATGCGTCAAGCAAACAATCATGCCATGATGAATGATGCACAATTTGCATGGCATTAATGTAGAATGGCATGGGTGAGGTGTGGAAGACAAGAATTAACATTGTTAATGGGTTTTGGGTTCACATTTGTTGCCATAATAGTTGTTGTTCACTATATTTTTATATGATGCATGCTTCAATTGAAGTCATGGATAGCATAAACAGAAAGGTCTCGTCGAGCTGATCATTTTAGACGTATCATTTGTTAAATTTGGAATTATAAATCAAAAGTTATTAATTATTTAAGTTCTAGTGGCATTTGTGGTAATTTACATCAACTTGGAATTTTAAATGTTCAAAAGGTAATTTGGATGGCATATTTGAAATCCTCTCATTTTTCTGGTCCAGAAACATATACCATATGTATTATTTGAGTTTGTTTTCCAAAAGTTATATTAAAACTGAAAATGAATTTGAATTTAAATAATTGGATTTAGTTTTTGAATTTAAACAGACAACTAGCCAACTTTGCACCCAGGCGCAGCTAGCCCCAGACGCTGACAGGGGGACCGGCGCTTACCCGGACCCACATGCCAGTGGTTGGGAGGAAAGTGGACCGCGGGTTAAATAAACAAAACCAGAGGATTCTTTTTATAAAACGCACCCTGAGACTGACGGTGGGGCTCCGGGGACCGCGGGTTGACAAAAAGGTTTGGGGGGGGGTTTTGTGCAAAGCGGACCTCGGTACTGTTTTTCTTCCACTGAACTGAACAGAGCGTGCTTGTGACGGGCCTTCGCGCAGTGTGATGGGGTTCGAACGCAGGACCGTGGCTCGCATGAGGGCCTGAGCCACCGCGTAGGCTTGGGTAGGTGACGGTGAGGTGGGCGTGCTAGATAGGGTTAGGCGGCGCGTGTTAGCGGAAGGCCTTCGCGAACTCTGGCGCTTGGAGGCTGCTCGACGTAAGGGCCGCGTCCGAGAAGAAACTTGGGAGCAGGAGGATGTCTGAGGCGGGTGCTCACCGCGGTGTCTTGGTGCAGATGGTTCGGGCAGGGGCGCGCTTGATCGGCGTCGAGGCAGACGGTGGCCGGTGCTAGGGTTCCGCGGCGACGTCGACGTGCAGGGCTACTGGGGGGCGTCTCCTCCTCGCGGCTGGGTCCGGGGGCGACGCAGAGGTTCCACGCGACCACGCCGACACGCTCTCTCCCGCCTGCGCCTCCTGGATCGATGACGACGACGGAACCCGACGGTGGCCGGCGCTCAGAGGTAGACGGTGGCGAGGGTGAGGGAAGAGGGGAGGCGAGGCCTCTGGGATGGATCTGGGGTGCAGGGGAGGTAGAGAGAGGGGGTAGATAAGGCCAGAGGGGGAAGAGGGTGCCGTGGTTGCCGTGTGGGGTAGCTGGCGATAAGGGTGGCCTCGGCCACCTTTTCTTCCACCTTCTCACGTGCTCGGTACGGCCAGGCAGGGCAGGGTGGCTTCCAGGTGGGACCAGGGGGCGAGGCCAAGGAGGCAGGGCAGGCTCGGTGTAGGGCTTCCAGGCAGAGAGATAAAGAGGGGAGGGGGGAGCTCGGTTTGGGGTGGTGGTAGCCTCGGCTAGGGTTGGAGCTAGGATAGGAAGTAGAGGGGGTATGGCTCGGGTAGGGTTTAGGTTGTAGCTAGGTTAGGAGAGGGAGGAGAGATGAGGGAGGATACTTAGGGTTTAGTGAGAGGGGGGTGTGGTTTAGATTAGAAGGAAGTGTGAGGGTTAACATAAACCAACACAAGATTAAAAAGAGGGTGTGATGGGGTGGTCTAGAGAGGGTGGAAAAGAGAGGAGAGAGGAGAGAAGAGAGAATGGTTTAGGGTTTACTTTTGCCAAGATCAAGCCAAGAGGAAAAGATAGAGCTAGAGATTTTTGAATCATGCATGTTCCATTCAAAGACCAAGCAAGATCAAAAAGAAGAGAGGTAGGGAGAGGGATGGAGTTTTAGGCTTATGCTCACACATGATCACATGTGTAAGCATGGAGCATGGTGATTAGGGTTTTAGCTATAGGGGGATAGAGAGGTAGATGATGTGGTGAAGAATTCTACAAGCCAAAACAAGATTAAACAAAGGAGAGGGGATCCATGCAAGCAAAGCCAAATAACATTCCAAAGTCAAGAAAAAGGTGGCACTTGCATGGCCCATGCAAACAATAATTGCCATGTAGTTATATTGTGAAAACAACATTAATTCATGTGGCATTATTCCTTGCATTCCCAAAAGGTGGGCAAAGGCCAAGCAAAAGATCATGGGTGGAATCCAACCTACCAACATGAGCTAGAGGTAAACTCAAATAAAATGCCAAGCTCATATTAATTGGATGGTGGAATTAAAAGGTGGGGAAAGAAAGGTGGTGGAGTCAATAAGAGATATGCCCCCAAATCAACTTGGGCATTTAGCAATATATCAAGAACCAAATACAATATCAAGAGGCAACTACAATTAATAATGCACATGAGATAAGAACCAAACAAGAAGGGGTTTTATATGATGTTCAAAAGCAAGGTGACATGATGACATGAGCATGACATGATGATGATGCAACAATTATATGTTGGAAGTGGCCCTTTTATTACTAGAACAAGTAGCATTACAGGTGTTAGACAACTGGGATGCTACACAATGCAGGAAGCTTCAGGGGGAAAACTCCCCCGCGCAATGGGGTCTTCATCGGCCTGGGCGAGCACAGGGTCTACGTCGGCGTCGACATCACCGGCATTTATCCTCACTAGGTTGTTGTTGCAGGAGAGCCACCTCGAAGCGCAGCGAGCCGTCCATCAGGAGAGCATCCTGCAGGCAGCGTCGAGGTGATGGTCGCAGCAGGAGCTCAAGCTAGAACAGCAGTAGCCGGGTCAAGCAGAGAACCCGCCGCAGGCACACAAGGCGCACCCAAGCAGACCACACTGCCAACCACTGAGGTAATTCCGCCAGTGACAAATCCGACCGAGCTACATGACACCACCCCAAAGGCACCAAGGGTGAGAGGGCCACCTCTGGAAAGACCAGAGAACATTCTTCAGGCGACTATAGAAAACTTAACCACACCTGTAGCGCCGATACTTGATCCGGCAAATGCTCAGGCAGAGTTAGAAGAAACCAGGCAAAAGGTGCTGGTAGAGGCCAAAAATTATCACCTATGAAATCCTTGAACAGGACCACGAGAGAATATGCAAAAGCTAATAAGCGATATCGCACCCGGCGGGTGGACGAACTAAGATTAAGAGGAAGAACCTCATGAATGACATTAACAAAGAGCATGAAGCTCACAGAGCAGAATCGGTGATTTGGGTTTGCCGATGCAAGACCCGAAGAACACGAGCGGCAAATGCCGCAGCATTGGAATTAGAGGGTTAACCGGGAAGCTCGGAAACAACAAGAAAGAGTGAATGAGCTGGTGCGCATCGCGAACCAGCAAAATGAAATACTCATAACTAACCGGCAAGACCGGGGCTTCACGGATGGTTCATTCGGCAGCAGCACCTGCCTTATCCATGGCGGCATCTTCACCCGAACAACGCTCGAAAAGAAAGCAGTAACCTCAGGGAAGAGGAACAAGCAAATTGTTCCATATGACCCGGCAATAGCTGGGAAGGCAAATGAGAACAGAGGCAATGCAAGCCGAGGTAACAGTGGGGAGAGAAACCATGGCCGTATGGAAAAGGACGGCGGTGGCCGAGGCAATGGGGATCTCGGCAGGAGAGAACCCGCGAGAGATAATCATGAAAACCAGACCCCGGCCGAAGTAAGGAGAGAAATGCTGCCCAACCCGCAACCAAGACATGAGCCTCGGCAGGAAAGAGAAGTGAGGCCAGCTCGCCACAATCAGATGAATGAAAGGTACAATGATGGATATTCCGAGGTGGAATACGCAAACCAGGGTGGAAACAATCACTATGGGATACAGGACAGAATCCTGTACAGAGATTTGCCAGCAAGTGATGCAAGAGTAAAGTTGGATCGGCTATACCGGTCCGAGTTGTTGGAAGAGCAAGGTCCACCAGGTCCGACATGTTTTTGACCACGGATCATGGGCGAACCACGGTGCGAATTTTCGTTAGCAAGAGGCACAAAACATACAATGGAAGTACCAAGCCACAAGACTGGTTGATTGATTATGCCACCTTGTGAAGATAGCGGGTGGCAACCTAAGATGGCGATGCGGTATGTCCCACGATGTTGGAAGGACCAGCCAGGTATGGCTGAATAATCAACCAGTGGCGGTATCAGCTGGTTAGATTTCGAAGAAATGTTAAATCGACAACTTTACCGGCACATACAAGAGGCCAAATAGACCACAACAGCTAGCCATGTGCAAGAAGAGGCCAAATGAAACGGATAGAGAGTTTTAACTCGATGGTGTAACTGAAAAACTCATGTGAGGAGTTATCGAATCGCAAGCAATCGCTTGGTTCGCGCAAGCTGCCGTTATGCCGTGTTGTGGCAACCTGCAAAGAGATATGCCAACCACCTTTGGCGAAACTATCGAATAGCGATTCCTATGCATTGGGCCAACCCAACCGGAATTAATGTCGAGATCATCGTGAGCAACAGGACCATTCTGAGAGAATTGGCGGGTCATCCAGCGTGATTTGAGAGGAAGAAGAAGAGAGGAGAGGCGGATTATAGATATAATTCGGCCCGGTGGCGATAGCACAAGATCAGCCGAGTCACGGAGCAACTCAACGACAGAAAAATGGACCTCAACAGTGGATATCAAGAAATGAGGGAAAAAGGCAATGGACCCCAGAGCAAAAGAAGCAATGGCAAGAGAGGCCGAAATATACGTTCGAATCCATGTTAGATCCGCCGTGAAAATTTCACACATCAAACCCATCCAGACCAGCCAATCATACAACCCGCCAATGTGCCTGGATGAAAAATGCGATGGGGAACCCAGCAGGAGTTCAGGCTCCCCATCAGGTGCAACAGCAGCATCAGCCGCAATTAACTGGAGCAAATACACGAAGCGATGCTACCGCCTCCCCTAGATGCGATAACTCGGATCGGAGGGATGCGATTGCATCAAGTAATGAACCAGGTCCAGACGGAAGGATGAATCCAGCAAATACGGACATAATGATTACGAGGAACATCACGGTCCTATTGTGTGTTCACTGGAGCAATGCAGGACAAACAAAGTGTGCGGCCGGCATATGGAAGTGAATGCGATTATGCGGCGGTACCAAGATACCAGCCATGGTACGATCAAGAGGTGACTGGAGCATGAAAGACCACCCGAATAATGCCGAGTCCGGGATCATATGCACTTGTGTTGGATCCGACATTTGTTGGACCAAGCATCAATGTGAAATTTTCAAAAGTACTCATCGACAATGGGAGCATATCAACATCATGTACAAAGATACCATGCATAAACTCGAATATCGCGAATATCTGCGATCCACGAGGACAACTTTCCATGGGATAGTGCGGGACTTTCATGTGAGCCCATCGGTAAAGTCCGAGTGGACATGTTATTCGGTACAAGAGATAACTAGAAAGCAGAAACTTAGAATTTGAAGTGGTGGATCTGGAAAGTTGTTATCATGCTCTACTCGGATGACCCTTGGCCAAATTCATGAGCATTGTCATATAAGTTATCTAAAGATGAAGTTACCCGGACCACGGGGGTGATAGATTCTGGGGATTACAAGAAGTCAATGGAGTGTGCTTCACGGGTCAAATTTGCGAGTCATTGGTTATAGCAAGAAAAGAAAAGGATTCAAGAGGTAGCAGCCCTCGCTCGGTCAGCCTGATTGAACATGCCAGACCGCCAACCCTCATGGCAGTGTCTCTTTTCAGCCAACTAAAGAGACGAAGAAATTTCAGATCGATGAGCAATTCCCAGAGCGTACTGTTACTATTGGTGCAGGCCTTGACGCTAAATAGGAAGGCGAGCTCACCAACTTCCTCCGTGAGAATCGGGACATATTTGCATGGTCAACTCAAGATCTGCAAGGTGTTCCGAGGGAGTTGGCTGAGCACTCTTTAAACGTCAGGCCAGGAGCAAGGCCGGTGAAGCAACCTCTCCGCCGCTTCGCCGAAGACAGGAGAAAAGTAATAGGGGATGAAATAGCTCGGCTCCTCGCAGCCGGGTTCATCATGGAGGTGCTATATCCGGATTGGTTATCAAATCCGGTGCTAGTAGAAAAGAAAAAAGATGACCCCAATGTAGCCATTGTGTGGCGAATGTGTATCGACTACACCAACCTGAACAAGGCGTGTCCGAAAGATCCTTTCCCATTGCCTAGAATAGACCAAGTCATTGACTCGACCGCTGGTTGTGAGCTGTTATCATTTGTAGACGCAGATACGGTTTCCACGGATACCGTTAAATCCGCCGATCAAATAAAGACTGCATTTATTACCCGTCACGGGCTTATTGTTATCGCACAATGCCATTTGGCCTGCGAATGCAGGAGCAACATATCAAAGATGCATGCAAAATGCCTACGTGATCGGATAGGGAAAAATGTACAAGTGTATGTGGATGGCGTGGTCATCAAAACTAAAGAGAGCAAACCTTGCTAGAAGATATCTGACAAACTTTCGCGAACACGAGAAGGTTCGAATGAAGCTTAATCGAGAAATGCACATTTGGCGTGCGGCGGAAAACTACTCGGTTTCCTTGTGTCCGGTAGGTATCGAGGCTAATCCAACGAAGATAAGAGCGAGAAATAATGGAATTGCCGAGATGTTTGAATGATGTACAAAAATTCACGGGCTGCCTCGCTTAGTCGATTTGTATGTCGGCTAGGAGAAAACCATCGCCACTTTATCGGTGATGAGAAAGTCGGACAAATTCAATTTGGACTCATGAGCGGACCTTGCATTTCATGAGTTGAAAAAGATGCTAATTCGGCACCCATTTTAGCTTCTCCATTATCGAAAGAACCTATGCTACTCTATGTAGCGGCTACCAATCGAGTAGTTAGTACTGTGGTCGTAGTGGAACGACTTGAAGATGGTAAGTCAATTCAGAGGCCGGTCTATTATCTAAGTGAAGTATTATCCACTTCAAAGCAGAATTATCCGCACTATCAGAAGATGGCTTATGGAGTATATATGTCGGCAAAAAAGCTTAAGCATTACTTTGAAGAGCACCCCATCAAAGTAATCTGTGAGGCACCCATAGCCGACATATTGAACAACAAAGATGCAAGTGGCCGAATAGCAAAATGGGCGATCGAGTTATCACCGTATGCTCCACAATTTGATAGAAGAGATGCAATCAAATCTCGGTCACGCCGACTTTCTCGTAGACTGGGCCGAGGTGCAGTATGAGCCACCATTGCTAGATCCAAATTACTGGACAATGCATTTCGATGGTTCCAAACTAAGGAATGGTTTGGGAGCGGGAATAGTGCTAACCTCGCCTAAAAAATACCAATTGAAATATGTACTGCAAATACATTTTGCTGCGTCCAACAATGTAGCTGAATATGAAGCGCTAGTCCATGGATTAAAAGTGGCAAAAGAAATTGGTATACGCCGAATCCTATGCTATGGTGACTCGGATCTAGTAGTACAGCAAGTATCGGGCAGTTGGGACGCATTAGATGCTAATATGGCTTTATACAGATTCCATGTGCAAAAAATCAGTGGATACTTTGAAGGATGTGAATTCCACCACATACCACGAGCAGAAAATGACGCTGCCGACACATTGTCGAAATTAGGATCAACCGGATCAATTCCGCGTGTATTGCCTGGAGCACCTCAGAAACCATCAATAATCCCATCACGAATCCGAATCAATCTTTATCCCGAAGTTCTGCAGAAGATCACACGCCAATGGAGGTAGATCCGCAGAAAGACTCGGAACCCCTAAAGAGGGGGATAGCCGAGGTAATCACAATCATGGAGAGAGCCGAGGTATATACGTCGGCAGAAAACATGGAGATAGACAGTGAGATCACTTCAGAAAACGTAACAACGCTATGGGAGCCACCCATATTTTCTTACCTAAAAGACGCGATGTTGCCGAGTAATGAGGTATTAGCTAGACAAACCATAAGAAGAGCAAAAGCCTATACAATCATAAACAATGAGTTATATAAGAGGAGCGTCACAAACGTATTGCAGAAGTGTGTGAGTTCCACAGAAGGTCAGGAAATCCTTCTAGACATACACCAAGGAGAATGTGGGCACCATGCCTCATCTCGCGCTTTAGTAGCCAAGGCATTTAGGCATGGATTTTATTAATAGCGTTAAAGAGGCAAAAGAATTAGTTAAGAAATGCAATGGGTGTCGAGATACGCAACCAGAATACATATGCCGTCGAGTTAAAAACAATACCCATCACTTGGCCATTTTCTGTATGGGGTTTAGATATGGTGGGACCGTTCAAGCCGGCGCGAGGAGGAATGACCCACATGTTGGTTATGGTAGACAAGTTCACAAAATGGATTGAGGTAAAACCGATTAAAAAGTGTGATGGGCACACAGCAGTGAAATTCCTCAAGGATATCATCTTGAGATACGGGTACCCGCATAGTATTATTACGGATAATGGCACAAACTTTGCAGAAGGAGCTTTCGCTAGATTTTGCCGAGAGAAGCACATAAGACTAGATATTGCCTCTGTGGCTCACCCAGCATCCAATGGACAAGTGGAAAGGTCTAATGGACTGGTGCTGTCAGGAATAAAACCACGACTTGTTGAACCTTTGCAAAGGTCGGCAGGGTGTTGGATCGAAGAAATCCCAGCCGTGTTATGGAGCCTCCGGACTACTCCGAATAGATCAACAGGCTACACTCCATTCTTTCTGGTGTACGGGGCAGAGGCCGTACTTCCAGCCGACATAATATATGACTCGCCAAGAGTTGCTCAGTACACAACCTCAGAGGCAAATGAGATAGCTCGGCAAGATGTCGTAGACCTGTTGGAAGAAGCCAGAGAGTTGACATTATCACGATCGGCTATTTATCAACAGAACTTGCGGAGGTATCACAGCAAGAAAGTGAATCCAAGAGTATTCAAAGAAGGAGATTTGGTCCTCCGACTAGTGCAACGCACGGCCGGCATGCACAAATTGTCACCCCCATGGGAAGGACCGTTTATTGTGAGCAAAGCATTGCTGTGATGCATATTATCTAATCGACTTTCGGTCCCGGAGAGAACAACGCAGACAAAATGGCGAAAGCAGCGCCTACGGAATGTGGCTTTACCGGCCATTCTACTCGTAGCATTATATCTCAAAGTCAAAATCAATGATGTATTTGAACCTCGGCACCCAGAAGCTGACTCGGGGACTGCCTTACGTTATATTTATTTCATGTTATGTATTCGAACCTCGGCACCCAGAGCAGTTACTCGGGGACTGCCATATGTTATATTATTTCGTGTTATGTGTTTGGACCTCGGCACCCAGAGCAATGACTCGGGGACTGCCATATGTTATATTTATTTCGTTATGTGCTTGAACCTTGGCGCCCAGAGCAGTGACTCGGGGACTGCCATATGTTGTATTTATTTCATGTTACGAATATGAACCTCGGTGCCCAGAGCAGTGACTCGGGGACTATCATATGATATATCAATTTCGTATTGATACCTAAACCTCGGCATCTAAAGCAGCGACTCGGGGACTACCGTATGCTACCTCAAACTTATGCTGAACGCACTCATATCAGTTTTATACTACCTCTGAAATTTGATTTACATATGGAAGTTTCGGACAATAAACAACGATCCAGCGATTGCTACATACTTCCACAACGAAGTAGTTAACTTATGTTCAGAACAGATCAATATCATAGGTATTCAGCGCTCATGCCTGATAAGATCATAAAAAATAACGGCAAAGTTAAGCCCTAGAAGGTCAAGAAATTAAGGGCCAGCGAAGCAAGAATTCGGATGAGCATCCACTTAACCAAATGTCACAACAGTACATGGCAAAAGAAATTCAAATCATACAGAGAGGTGACAAATTTTTCGCCTACATCATACGCCCGGCATACCAGGGATCGGAAATAACTTAGGCGTTGTTCGTTGGAGAGGCAGCTACTTGCTCAGGTGCGGGGCACTCCGAGGTAGGAGGAACCTCGACTGAGGTTGCCTCGCCCTCCGCCGACCCAGGTGCAACTTCGGCGGAAGTCCGAGGTTGTTCAGGAGCGTCAGTCCGTGCGGTCGAATGCCCGGTACCTTTGGAAGAGGACCGTGCATCGCCGTTGCTGTCCGAGCTTGAGCTAGAGCTATCAGATGCGGCCGAATCATTTTCACCTTCCCCCTGCTCAGCTGAATCATCATCCGAGGCACCCTCAGCCACAACCTCCTGATCCGGGTCTGGGAGAAAACTCGGCCCTTCAGTCCAGGTGTGCACGTCGGCGTACTCGACGAGTTGGAACGCCCGAGCCTGCCGAAGAGCAACAAAAGTGGGATCTTCAACCCAGCGGGAGCCAGTGCGCAAATTTCTTAGGATGTCCAGAGAGATTTCTTCATACCATGACATGATAACAGTAAGGGCCATGTCGGCACCAGCACGCCCAGCCGATTCTCTCCAAAGACTCAACTGCCTCTCAGATACCATCAGCCTTGTCACCAATAAGTTGACTTCGTTAATATCAGGAGTCCCCGAGGTATTCGGCCAGAGTACATGGTAAGCTCGGATAGCGGCCTGCACCAAGTCCCGGCCCATAATTTTCATCGGACCAACTGCGGCACCAACGGCAACCAAGTAATCCTCCATTGAATATTCTGAATCAATGGTAACAGGTTCACCTCGGCGCGCACGAGCTGCAAGAACCGCTTTAGAACTGACGGGCTTGGCCTCGGGGAAATGATCTGCGCAAAGCATGAACGTGTCAAAGGGTAGCAGGGACAAAAAAGAAAAATATAATTCGGCCATGCCAAGTAGCTTACGATGAATGTAGCTCATCATTATCTGAAGATCTTTGGCCCAATCAGCCTTGCTCTTCTCAAAACGAGCAATTTCCTCGCTCAAACCCCGGGTTTTAAGTTCGGCAGCTTCAAGGAGTTCTTTGTTCTTCTGCATATCCAAAGTCAGCCGATTCTTTTCCTCGGAAAATTCTTGGTCGACCTTTTCTAGTTCGGATTTCTGAGAGAGCTTGAGGGTATCCACCTCGGATCGCAGCGTAGCTATCTCATCATCTTTTTCTTGAAGTTGCGGAATGAACTGCATTTTGTTCTAAAAATGCAGCATCACGTCGAGCATGGGCATGCAATCTTGATGTGACCTGCGAAGTCTTGCAACTCGGCTTTACCACAGCCAAACGCAATAAGGAACCTTAGCATATATATTAAAAAGGAGTAAAATAGAAAGGAAACTAACCTTCCAGGTTCTTGATCTTCTTTTCAAGGCGAATATTGAGGTTATTAATGTTACCTATTCAACAAGAAGTAAGCCGGCATTCCGTGGACGAATACATGAGAACGTTGGGAATAAGGAAAAGGAACTATTGACATACCAGCCTTCTTTGCCACGGGCAGAACCTTCTCGTACTTCTCTTCCAGCTTGCGGTGCGAAAAAAGCAACCTCTGGAACTCGGCAGTCCGCCGGTCATGTGTAACCTGAGTAATGAGGCAAAATGATAAATCAATGAGTGTCACATCCCAAGATTTTCCAAATCTTGTAATGTGAAAATAAATGAATAAAATAAAACTTTGTTTAAATTTCAGAGCTAGAAGAAACTTTTGAATTCAATTGGAACTTCAAACCCATTTGAATTAAATAAAACCTAAAGGGATTTAAGATGATAAACTTTTATTAAAGGAAAATAAAAATATTTAAAATACTATTTTGAAACTCTTAAATGAAAAGATTTGTTTTCAAATGAAATAGAAGTTTTACAAATAAGGATTATTTAATAAAGCCAAATTAAACTTTGACCAAGCCTTGGAAATTAAAACATTTAGTTTTGAATAAAAATAAACAAAGGTTTATTTGAAATAAAATAATAAGGAATTAATATCAAAAATTTATTCAAATAAAAGGTTTTACCATTTTAATTAAAACATCAAAACTTATTAAATTTTTTTAAATAGGTTTTCCAAGTATTTTATATTCTCTAATAAAACCTACTAAGGTGTTTTGACTTTAATTTAGATTTCAAAATAAATGTCTCAATAAAATAAATCCTATTTGAATTAATATCTAAGGCCCATTTTATTTAATTATTAATGGACCCTATAATAAAATGTTATTTTTTTTAACAAGAAATTCAAGTATCTTATATTCTCAAATGAAGCCTACTGATTTGGTTTTGAAAATACTTGGATTTCAAAAGGGGATTTTATTAATTAAACCAAACCCTATTTTATTAATAAACCATAGTCCATTTTGTTTAATTAATAAATGGAACCTAAAAAGATTTAAAATATTATTTTATTTTGGAGTGTTGGATTATGTTGATAAACAGAACCAAAAACACAATGCAAAGTTTAATGATTGTTTGAATTGTTGAATTATTTGAATGCTTGAATAATTGTTTGAAATAACAAATCAGGAAATAGAAATAGAAAAAGAAAAAGAATTAGACAGAAAAAAAAATAATAACAGCAAGGCCAAGGCCCAACAGCTGATCCAGACTCCTTTTCTCCCGAACTGTTTTCTTCACAGAAACAACCATTGGCCGGTGACGGTGGACCTCCTCCTCGTTTCTTTTCCCACCGAGCTGGACCCATTTTCCTGTTCACCCTCCTTCTTCCTCGCGGTGACAGCGCCCCCTACTCCTCGACCGTTTCTGGCGACATTTGCGAGCATCAATTGACATTAACGCGGCAGTTAATCGCTCCTGCGACCGCGCATTCTTAAACACCTCCCCCTCCACGACAATTTCCCCCAGAACACTCCTCCCCTCTGCCTCCAGGCCGCCCCAATTTCTCTCTGCACCGCCGCCGTCTCCGACGAGCTTAGCCCTCAATTCCAGCAGCCCCTCGCCGCCCTTTGCCTCCTCAACCATGCTCTCGTGATCCACACCTCCTGGCGATCATCCCCGTAGCACCAGCTTGCCCCCGAGCGACCTAGAGCGTCGACAACCACCTCGACCACCGTCACCACCGTCTGCCTCTTTCTCCGACGAGCCAGGTAGGTGATTCCGCCCTCACCCTCCTCCCCGAGAACACGATGATGATCTCCAGCTCAGACGAACCTAACGGCACTTTCCGTTTGTCTTAGGCGCCCCCAACCTGGCCTTGTCAAACCGCAAAGCGAGTTGAGCATCGGTGTTGCATTTGAACCTGGTGAGCATCCTCCCCTCTTTTTCGCGTCTGTTTAGCACCGCCGCCAATGGCGCCCGCTTCGCCGTTGTTATCGCGCCGCCAGATCGTGACTGCTAGATAGGAACCGTCCGATATTAATCGAGTGGATGAGATAGAATGACTTAAACACGAAGAGGTACTCAATCTGGGCCACTCGATCTAACTAGATCTAGCATTCCACAGAGCCGATCCGGCCGAACCGGTATCGACCAGTAAGAACACGCCGCGTGTCACCTTTTTGATTTAAAAACAGATTTGAAATCTGATTTAGATAGGATTTTCAAACCCTTATAACTTTTGATCCACACAACCAAATTTGACAAATTTTATATCAATAAAATCAGGAGAACAAGCCCTAGCCAACCATGGCCTTAGTTTTGAAAATAGTATCTGATTGCTTGAATTGAATTTGCAGAAACATTTGTGTACTTGTTTAGAGTATAAAAATTGTTTAAAATTGATTTTTGGATTAAATCTTTTGCAAAATGGATTTGTGTGACCTTACTGACCCTAGGAACCAACCCATAGTGTTAAAAATGATTTTGGTGAAATTTAAGTTGAATTATTTAACCTAGCCATTTTCTAGCCAAATAAACCCATTGATTTTATTATGGAAAAGTTTTTGCAAGGAAAACTTTGGGAAAATGTTATGGACCAAACTTACTGACCCAAAACACCAAGCCTTGCCAAAGGCAACCTACTTGGTGAAAAACATAAAGTTTTGCTTTGAAAAGAATAATTTTCACCACATAAAATGTTGAATGGATTTTAAAATGGACTTTGAACAAAACCCTCTAACTAATGACTTTGCCATTTTGGTAAATGACCAATGTGGACCTTACAAAGTCTATAAACCTCGTAGAGACCAACCTTGAAATAGAACCCTCTTCTTGCAAGACTTAGGATCCATTGCTTTGTGTATGTGAAATATTGATTGAATGTCGATTTGGAATGCTACTTGATACTATGCTTGTTTGATTGTAGTGAAATTAGCAAAGTGTGAGACTAGCAAGATCAAGGAGTGACTATCATTCCCTAACAAAAAGGCAAGTTACACTATCATAAAAAAGACCTACTATTTTCATTATACTTAGTGGATTTTGTAAACATGCATGAAAGTGTTTTATACATATGCTATGCTAATCCCAATAGGATTCCCTATACACTCCTTAGTAAAAATATTGAAGTTGTACATGCTTAGCCATGCTATGTTTTGAAAAAGAGATACATGTTGAGATTTTACAAAGGTTGAGAAAAGACTTGTGTTTTATATAATAAAACAAGGACTCAATGAACCACCTAGGTGGTGGATACCTTATGTTTTGGAGAAGGTGGCAACAAAAGGGAACCATGTCTATGGCAATCACTTTGTGTTGTGCTCCAAATGAAAACCACCTAGGAAACTTAGAGATTGAACATGTTTCTCCAATTGTGGCTTTCGTGTACAACCACATGCTATTATGGCTCTGGCTTAGTCAACTACATTAGGGAGGTCCATACATTGTCTTTAGTTACCGGACATGGGGATCTGGAATGCTTCATGGGGGCTGAAGACAAGCTAGCAATGATGTATGGAAGGACCTTTTGGAAAGACTTCGTCACATTCTCGGCCCGGTACTCCATCTTGGTGAGCACTAATCCAGAGGCCCTGGTGGCAACAAGATGGGATTGTGTCATGTGGGTAAAGTGTACTCCTTCTGCAGAAGTTAATAAAATCTAAGTACTTAGCCGTGTCCCCGGTTATGGACAATACTGGGCAACTAAAGTTTGAACTATGGGAGATCTCGACATTCCAACTTCTTAAATAAAAACTTGATGCACTTGGGGGTACCAAGGAATTCAAAGAGATTTTGTTAAAAGCTTGTTGTACTTGGGGTTACCAAGGTACTCAAGAGATTTTGCTTAAAGCTTGTTGCACTTGGGGTTACCAAGTAGCTCAAGAGATTTTGACAAGGAATTGGACACTTGAGTTTCTACCAAGGAGTTCAAGGAACTTGGAAAAAGAGATTTAAACAAAGGACTTAAAACCCTTTTCGAAAAGATAGGATAAAATATTGCTTCATGCAAATAAGCCTTAAACTCTACTTAGCCAAATATGCATATAATGATAGGACCCATTCTTCTTATACATAAAAGTGAAACTTGCCAATACAATTCAAATGTATTGACCCTTGTGGCTGTAACTTGTAATGTTGCAGGTTTGATTGTTTTAAATGAAGATTGTTTGATTGACTAGGATTACAAAGTCTACAACCAACATCTGCCTGTGGCACTATGAAAATGAAGGACCCCATGATTATAATTATTCCGCTGCAATGTAATGTAATAGCCAATGAGCTATGTATGATGTAATAGAATTATGTTATTCCTGGATATAAAGTTATAATATGACCCTTGTATCTTGATATTACATCTTAACTGTGGATGCTAGCTATTGATCCAGGGACTAGCATTGTAAAACACAGGAGGACTCTACCTTATTAGGTTGGGACCCCTTACAATGAGTAAAAGCTAAACGAGATCCGAGTCAAGCAGGACTTAACTCGGATCTAGGTGGCCAGATATTCAAAGCTAAATTAGATCCGAATCAAGCAAAGATTAATTCGGCGCTAGGTGGCTGGATATTCAAAGCTAAACCAGATCCGAGTCAAGAAGGACTTAACTCGGATCTAGGTGGCTGGATATTCAAAGCTAAATTAGATCCGAATCAAGCAAAGCTTAGTTCGGCTCTAGGTGGCTGGATATTCAAAGCTAAACCAGATCCGAGTCAAGCAGAACTTAACTCGGATCTAGGTGGCTGGATATTCAAAGCTAAATTGGAGCCGAATCAGGCAAAGCTTAATTCGGCTCTAGGTGGCTGGATATTCAAAGCTAAACCAGATCCAAGTCAAGCAGGACTTAACTTAGATCTAGGTGGCTGGATATTCAAAGCTAAATTAGATCCGAATCAAGCAAAGCTTAATTCGGCTCTAGGTGGCTGGATATTCAAAGCTAAACCAGATCCGAGTCAAGCAGGACTTAACTCAGATCTAGGTGGCTGGATATTCAAAGCTAAATTAGATCCGAATCAAGCAAAGCTTAATTCGGCTCTAGGTGGCTGGATATTCAAAGCTAAACCAGATCCGAGTCAAGCAGGACTTAACTCGGATCTAGGTGGCTGGATATTCAAAGCTAAACCAAGTCCGAATCAAACACAACTAAACTCGGATCTAGATGGCCGGATTAACGAACCTTAGAAATAAATTTAAGTCAAACTTCCAAGTATACAACAAGTTATTTCCTTGCAAGTTTCGGGGACTAGAGCATATGGTAACATCTGAAGAATAATTTAAGACTCAGAGAAAAAATAATTACCTCATTCATCTTGTTGGTATCAACGATGAACTGGGCAGCATGGTCAAAACGGCCGATGTCAGAAAGCTGAAAGGGCTGGTTTGTTGGATTACCCTCAAACCGATCGACATTCCGCTTATTGGCATACTCAACCAGCGCTCAAGGCTGTTCCCACTATTGTCCGAGTTAAAACTTTACCCCGGGCGGTCCGACCACGGCGATCATGGGCTCTTATGAAGAGCAAGTCGCGGCCGAGAATAGAGGACTTTGGTAGCGCAGCTCCCTTTGACGCGTCGGCAATACTGGTTGAGAAGAGCCGCAAGACCTCTCTAAGAAGAAGAAGTCTTGACGGCATAGCTTTTCGCCTTTAGAAGAGGCATCAGCGGAAGTGGCGCCTCGGAGTAGGGACGAGTCCTTAGGAGGCGGAGGATAAGGTCACAGAGGCGCCGTGATAACGACCTTTTCGGCCGAGGTCGGAATGGCCGTAAAGCCGCCGGAGTAGATGGAGGCTCGATGCGCTTGGGGCCCATAGAAGGGGCGGGTTCGACGAAAACTTCGGAGGGCGGTTGAATCCAGGTCAATGGAAGGGTCTCGGGGACATCGCGTGACGAGCGACGTATTCGAGCTGGAGGAGAAGAGGCGAATAGGACTAGGAATCTGGTATCATCGGAGGAGGAGGAGATGGCGGCGAATCGGACGGCTAGTCATACTAGGACCGGGTTTAATGAAGAGGAGCCTGCAAAAATAAGAAAGAAGATTCGTCAAGATGAGAAGTAAAGAGAGAAACAAGAAATATAGGCAAAAGAACTTACCGTGACCCGTGCATAGTCTTGCGCTGGGAGGGTTCGAGCGGATTTCTTCATTCGTTTCTTAGGAACCGCCTCCGAGGCACTAGCAGAGCCCCGTTTCCACGAGGTAACGGAGGTCGGGAAGCAATAGGCTCGGCGTCGTGAACCTGACCGGCCGGATTAGCTGGGAAAGTAGAAGCCGGAAATGCATAAGAAATAGGCATGGCGGCAACTACCTCAAGAATTTGGACCTCGTCCGAATCACCTTCCTCCTCGTGCGCTGAAGTCTTGCCGCGAGCTTGAGCCGGAGCAGGATCCGACTTAGGGACGAACTCCTCGGAGTCCGACTCACCAGTATCCTGGGTACTCCTGTCCGCGGGCCAAGGGAGCTGCAGAACTTCGGCGTCCTCGTTTTTCTGCTCTGCAAACCTCTGCAAGACGAGGAGTAAGAGAATTAGATAAACCAGTTTCTAAAAACAGTGGAATAACAGAGCAATGTTGGTTAAGCTTACTTCGGGAGGCGGATGATCGCGGGTGAATGGTTTTAATCCCCAAGACCAATCCTCAGGCATCTCAATCTTGAAGATAGCTCGGACGCGCTTATAAATAAGGTAGTTATCCAGCTCCACGGTCGAGACTCGATTAGGGTCAAGGGGACCACTCATGTAGCACAGCTTGTGGGTCCGCTGCTGGAAGGGGCAGATCCGGCTACTAATGAAAGTTGCCATCAGGTCTTCGCCGCATAACCCGGCCCGGATCAACTCTTTAATCCAAATCTCGAAGGCCTCGGCCAAGGCGTGAGTTTTCCTCGGATTATAGAGCCAGTTCACTTTAGAAGGTGGGCCAATTGAGAATGGAGGGAGCCAAATCTTGTCTTCCGCCCCTCTGTTCTTGACGTAGAAGAATGATTTGTGCCACTTCTTGCACGACTCCAACCCAGTGACACGAGGGAACACGGATTTCCTCCCAGGTGTGATAGACGCCGCCCCACATTGGGTGAGCAACTTCTCGGAAGGGTGCAGAGATTTGTCAGGGACAACGTTGGAGCGGATCTGGAAGAACTTCGACCAGACATGCACTGACGGCCATAGGCCGAAGTATCCCTCCGAAGCGGAGATGAAAGCAGAAAGAGAAGCTATGGCGTTCGTAGGAAGATGATGCGGCTAAAGGCCGAAGTAATCGAGGAATTCTCTAGCGAAATCGCTAAGAGGGAGACCGAAGCCGCGGGCGAAGTGAGACATGAAAACCACATACTCGCCCTCTCTGATATCTGGAGAGGATTCGCTGCCGGGTAAACGGCAAGAAACCTCGGCGGGAATCCTTCGAGTCCGGATGAGCCATTCAATCTCACGGCGTGTGACTGAAGAGCCCTACCACGAGCCTCGCTCGGGCCCGGAGCCAGCGTCGTCGTCCTCAACAAGAGCGCCGCTAAACGAACTAGACATATGTGCGCCGGAAAGATCGCCGGAGGAAAGACTTGCGGAGGAGGGGAGTTTAGAGCTGCAAGGCCCCGTCGGAACTTTGCACGAAAAAAATGGCGAAGAAACAGAGGAACCGTCGCACGAAACGCAGCGGAGCAGATGAATCTAGGGAAAGATCAGGGCAAGACGACCAGAGAGGACTCACGGCGACGGAGCCAAAGCATGAGCGCTGGCAAGAAAGCGAGCAGCGGTGGAATCTTCACGGCGGAGGCTCACGAAGCTGGCGGCGGAACTGCAAGAGAACGCGCCGGCGAGAGGAAGGAGGAGAACGGAGGCGAGCGATAAGGGGAAAGGTGAATCCCACAAACGCAGTTCCCCTCTTTATAATCAAGCCATGGACCGGGAAGTGGGATTGTGGGTGTGGCGGTTATCCGTGTAGATCGTGGGTGCAGCACGAACGCACGACGGTGAGCGGAGCCACACCAACGGCCACACACGAAGAAAGATCGTTACAATCCCCAAGGGGAACGGCACCCGAGGCGTGGCGGCAGTACAAAGTTCATCGTAGCTTATCAAGAAGCAATTGAGAGGACCTAAAACTAGAAGAACAATGATGGGGATGACACGTAGGACATGGCGTACGAGGGAAGGAACGAGGAAACCTCGGACGAAGACATAACTCGGAAACAAGACTAAAGAATATAATGAAGCTGATATGACCCGGGCAAAGCTATCGACAGGGCCACACCAGCTTCGGGGACTAATGTCGGGGGGTTGACCTCGGGTAGGTCAGAGACGGGGAAAGACAGAGGTACTATCCCTGTCTAGTTTCCGAGTTACGGTCCAAGTCGGCCGAATCATGGATATGTCGGCCGATGAACGGAGGCAAGAAGCCCACGTATATGTATCAAGTGGTTACCCGGCCGAGTTACTAAGAGGATCGGCCGGGTTAGCCCAAGTGATCTTGATGCAGGTGAAGAACGAGCTGAGTAACACAAGGTAAGGCCGAGTGATACGAAGCTTGCAGGAGAAGGAGAAGCCCAAGGTCAAACTATAGCTGCAGGCTAGAAGGAATCAGAGCGGAGCCAAGCACAAAAGACAAGGATGCCTGCTGTCGGAGGCGGAAGGAGGTCACGGAGGTGACAGTCCTGGAGCCCGAGGCACGCAGGAGGGGGCCACTGGAGCCTTGCCGTCATTAGAAGGGCGACAGGGAAAGGAGGCCGCCGAACTACTAATTTGGGACAAGCATATTCCACGAATAAGCTTGCCTCGTCAGCCCTAAGGGCACCCAAGGCACTCCTTTATAAGGGGAGGCTTGGACCCTGAGGAAGGGATCGACTCTTTGAGCACCGTTAGGATGGGGAGATTCATCTTGTCCCCCTGTATACATCTCAAGGAGCATTTGTAACCCATCAAGAGAGAAATAAAGATCATCACTTTGGCAGCTTGAGTGTAGAGATAGTTGCATCTTCCCTCACCAGATCCCACTAGCATCCATTGGCCCCATACTTTAGCCTACCCATGGCATCTGCCGTGCCACAACCACGACACTAGCCCCACTGTAAGCTTGGCAATGCCATCAATGGTGAACATCCGAAGCTCACCATGTCACCCAGTGTGGACAGCAAGATAGGAGAAGATTTAGCCAGGCCAACCTTGTCTAGGAGGCAGCCCACCGTCCACCGACACTCCCTGTCCTAGCCGCGAGCATTTCCAACCCCTGGACAACACGCATAGACCGTGCCCAGCTCGCCAGCAACCATGCCGAGCATGCGCCAGAGCGCCGCCCTCGACACACGCCCACAGACCGCGCGCCGCCCTTGCCGCGTGCATACACAATCACCACCGTCCCAGGAGACCGCTAGACATCCCCGTTCACCGCCCCATGCCCCGTAGCCACCGCTCGCCGTTGAGTTCGCCGCCTCGGCTGCGCAGAGCATCGCGTGTTCCAGACTGTTTGCCACCGCCCCTACATGCGCATTAAATCCGTAGAGCATCGCCAGAACCGATCGCCACCGCCGGCCATGCCTCTAGCAGCCCGTAGCCATGTCGCCACCGTCGCATGCCCATCCCGTGCGGTCTCATCGACAAGACTATAAATAGAGGCCACCCCCAGCCGAATTGAGAACACCATCTCACTCCCCTCTCCTCACTGACCATTCCACCCCGTTCCCGAAGCAAGGCGAGCAGCGCTTCACCGGAATTTCACCGGAGCCCACCGCTGCTGGAGAAGAAGGGACTCAGCGATTGGAGCCGCCCCAGGAGCCAGCGATTGAACCCAGCTCGATTCAGTGAACCAAATTGAATGAAACCAATTTTGTTAGAAAGGTATGGAAGTGCTGAATCCAAGCCCGTTGGATTCAAATCATTTGGATCTGTAGATCAACCTTGGTAAAAATAACAAGGCAGAAGCTTTTATGCATTCAAACATTTTTCAAATTTAAACCATAATAGATTTTGAGTTGATTCCAACTCTCAAAAATCACATTCAACCATACCTTTCAGAATATATAAAAATATATAGGTTTACTTACAGAAATAATGTTCAAGTAATAAAAGAATGCCACATAGGCATTTCTAGCCACTTTAGTTAATTAAAATAAAAGGGTAAAACCTTATTAAATTGTGACACCACTTTAAATGACATTTCCATGGACTTAAATATGTGGTGATGACATGTGTCAACATGATCCCATGTTTGGTTTGGAGAATATTAAATCTTAAGTAGTTTTTCAATGAGTAGAAATTACTTTTCTAAAAATAAAAGGAATTAAACCAAGCTTTAATCTTGTAATGTTAGTGATGATGCTAGATCATCTATAGGACCCTTTTGTGTGTGAATTGCAAGTAGTTAAGTATTGTTTGGTGATTGTGTACCTCATATTTATTCATAGACGCTAGTACCGACCAAGGATACGAGGAGGAAGGAGGATACTACGAAGAAGAAGCCAGGGAGAACTTCAACCACTACTCTGCACAAGGCAAGCTAACCCTTGCAAGATACTCTACTTTAGCAAGCCTAATACTACTAGTTGAATATGCAAGCTAACACTTGCAATTATGAAAGTTAGATAACCTATGAAATGCACTAAGCATGCTTGGTTAGACATATTTGATGATACCCAATCCTAGATTTACTTGCAAGCTTTCTACTTTATTTCGTTATCAAAGCTATTACTTAGAGTTTACGTAAGTGAATTGTAGATACTAGAAAGATAATTGAAGGTTGCATAAAGAGCATAAAATTTGGCCTAAGCTAGATAATCTTTATGTCATCCTAAGGCATGAGACTGAACTTAGTTAAACTCCACTAGTGTACCACCCCTCATTAGTACTCACTCCCACCTGTAGATGCTAGTGCTAAGCATAAAACTTGATCAAATTTAGATGGGAATACTTGGTGGAAAAATGGTTAGGAAAACCTTGGAATGATGGATCATTCTATTGAAATGTTTTGGACATGTGTTTCCGAACACCAGATGATTTATGGTGATGAAAATGTTGAGGCATGAGCCTTAGCCCTTTATAAAACTGATGGTTGTCTGGATGCGATACCATTCCAATTTTACCGTACAACCACAATACCCGAGAATTGGGTAGGGCCTGACTGGAAGCTTATATACCTTAGTATTAGTTCCCTCATGGCCAAGGTATGAGCTGAGGCTACCTTGTGAAGATTGTCCACCTGTGCAGTACCCAAGATGACAGTTGGTCATGGTTGGGAGGCCAAACTCACAGGAGAGGTGCTTATACTAGGATGTGTAATTAAAAGGTTAGGATTGATTATCCGCACACTAAGTATGGTGAATTCAGGATTTGTTCCTGACGGATGTATCGAATGTTGTGATGAAAGTGTACAATCTCTGCAGAGTGTCAAACTATTCGAATAGCCGCGTCCGCGGTTATGGACAGTTGGAGTGTCCATACTGTTCCCCCATCATATGTTTTCAAAATGAATTGAGACTTTGACTTGACCACAGCAGAGTTGTGATATGAAATACAAGTTCCCACCTAGGTGTTATAAAATCTGCAACTAACTTTCTTCAATTCTAAACTTAATAGAGGCAAATATGGATTTTGCAAAACAACCCTAGAGCTTAGTGTCCTATTACAAAAAACCCTTCACTTGTTAGTATTAGTTTGCGAGTACTTAAAGAGTACTCATGGCTTTGTCCCTGGCTATTCCCATGGCCAAACTATGAAGAGGAGTACTAGGAGGATGGACCCTAGGAAGGTTACGACAACTAGGATCATCTCCCATCGTCAGCATTGCCTGTGACCCGAATATGGAGCTTCGCCTACGCTACCGTTATTATTACGTATTTCCGCTACTTGAGTTGTATTAAGAACTGGATCATGAGATCCCTATTTGTGTAAGACCTTATGTATGGTCTGTAATGGATGATGTACTGTGGTATCCAATTCTGTTATGTCTCGCAAAAATGGTAATCCTGGGATTGCGATGTATGGCATAACAGGCATCTGGGATTAAAAATCCGGGTGTTGACAAGTTGGTATCAGAGCCATCCTAACCATAGGAGACCCTAGTTAGACTGGTCGTTTGAATCAAAAACTTAGTTTCAAAAATTCAAGCTATCAAGTATTTACAAAAAATTATTCTCATTCTTACCTCTTGGACTCTTTCATAAAAATTCACGCTAGCAAATATTTACAGAAACTTATTCTCATTCTTACCTCTTGGATTCTTTCATAAAAATTCACGCTACTTCAAAATTATCTCAAAGCTTACATCAAATTTTGCACCCTAGATCACTTTTAGTAAAACTCACAACTACGCTAGTGCATAAACATACTGAGTAGTATTCGGTCCCACTGTATCATAGTCTACAGAATGGTTCTTAAAACCATCTATTTTTCTTTGTTGTGGTGTGTGTTTGTACCGTGTGCTATGAATGAAGGAATGAAAAGCAAGTTGCAAAAAAAATCTGAGTCAACCTTTAAAACTTTTCAAAGTCCCTGAACCTTAGAAATTTCCCTCTTTTCTCATGCTCTATCTCAATCTTTAGATGCCACGCGGAGGAAGTGGTTCATCCCCGGACCCGATGTTGCAGATCCTGCAAATGTTGGTTTCTGACCGCGAAGCTGAAAGAGCCGAACGTCAATCCAACTTAGCCACCCTTCAGCACATAGCTCTGATGGCCAACAACAACCAAGGCCACGGAAATTAGGACAACCATGGATCTAAGCTCAAGAATTTCCAGAACACCAACCCACCTGTTTTCACTAAGTCATAAGAGCCCTTAGACGCTGATGATTAGCTGCAGGCCATGGAAAATAACCTAGAAGTCGCCGGAGTGGAAGCCAACGAGAAAGTTCTGTTCGCCACCCACTATCTAGCCGGAGATGCCAGAGCATGGTGGAACAGTGTTCGTGTAATGACCGGAGGACAGATTATGACCTGGGAGGAATTCAAGGTCAAGTTCAGCAGAACCCATGTGCCACCGGGTTTGATCAAGAGGATGGGAGACGAGTTCAGAGAACTGAAGCAAGGAAGAATGACCGTAGTGGAATACCATGAATTTTTTTGTCATCAGCTAGGTATGCCCCGGATGAGATCGACACTGAAGCCAAGAAGAAAGAAAGATTCCTGAATGGTCTGCACGATGAGATGCAGACTGTGTTGGTCAATATTCCCTGTGCTAATATTGAAGCCCTTGTCGACTCTACCATCCAGATGGAAGGAAAGATCAACCAACCTAATGAGAACCTCAAGCGTCGCATGATGCATCAGCCAGGAACCCATCAGACCCCAAAGTATCGCCCTATCCCATCTCCAGGATTTGCCCCGAGAAACAACAGACCCCTAATGAACCGTCTGACCTATCCCAACCGTGGAAACCCTAGGCCTGGAAGAAATCACAACAACCCCGGCAACTCTAGCAATTTCAACCGTGCCCCACCTAAGTTCAACAACAACAATGCTACCGCCAACACCAACACTGCCCTGAGGACTGGAAGCAATGCTGTGCCTGTAGCAGCAAAGGACAAGTCGCAAGTGACTTGTTATGACTGTGGAAATAAAGTCCACTATTCCAACGAGTGCCCCAACAAGAAGAATGCAGCAGCCCCCAATGAGAATGCCCCAGCTCAGCAGCAGCGTCGTGTTCAGCCAGGAAGAAGGTTTGCCCCAGGGAACTCACTCAACCGCAACGACCGTCTTTTTCTCATGCATGCTGAAGAAGCGCAGGAAGCGCCAGACGTCGTGCTGGGTATGTTTTCTGTTAATTCAGTACTTGCTCGAGTGTTGTTTGATTCTGGTGCATCGCACTCATTTGTCACTGAAGTTGCATGCACTAGTAAAATTCAACCAACCAAACTGAAGCACGTTATGATCGTTCAAATTCCCAGATCAACCACCAAAGCTAGGAAAATTTGCAAAGTCGTTTCTATCCGAATCCATGGCATAGATTTTTATGCTAATCTGATAGTACTCGGAACTAAAGGTTTGGAAGTAGTACTAGGAATGGATTGGATGTCCAAACATAAAGGATTGATTGACTGTGCCAAGAAAGCCATCACCATGACCAGTACCGCCGGAATATTAGTCGAGCATATCTCTGAAACCTTACCTCGTCAATTCAAGTGCAACAAGAGTATAGCCCAACCTACCATTGACCAAGTCCGGATAGTCTGCGAATACCGCTATGTATTTCCAGATGTTTTGCCCGGTATGCCCCCAGATCGGGATATCGAATTTATCATCGTACTAATCCCCGGAACAGGACCCATAGCCCAAAGACCATATAGTATGAAACCGTCTGAGCTAGCAGAACTGAAGAAGCAACTGTATTCCATGCTAGAAATTGGATTGATTCAACCAAGTTCGTCACCATGGAGATCACCTGTCTTGTTTATGGACAAGAAAGATGGAGGTAATCGTTTGTGTACGGATTACCGGAAGTTGAATGATGTCACCATCAAGAACAAGTACCCCTTGCCCAAGATAGAAGATTTGTTTGATCAGCTGACCGGTGCCAAAGTATTTTCTAAGATTGATCTTAGGACTGGCTATCATCAACTCAAGATTCGTGCAGAGGATATTCCCAAGATTGACTTTACCACCCGATATGAATTATACGAGTATACCGTTATGTCCTTTGGATTAACCAATGCCCCCGCTTATTTCATGAATATCATGAATAAGATTTTTATAGACTTCCTGGATAAGTTTGTGGTTGTTTTCATTGATGACATTCTGATTTATTCCAAATCGTAAGAAGAACATGAGCTACACCTAAGGACCATTCTTGGAACCCTTAGAGAGCATCAGTTATGCCAAGTTTAGCAAATGTGAATTATGGTTACAAGAAGTAGGATTCCTCGGTCACATTGTATCAGCCGGAGGAATTGCCGTTGACCCTACAAAGGTGAAAGATGTCGAAGATTGGCAAGCCCCAACCATTCAAACCCAAGTTCGTGCTTTTCTCGGATTGGCGGGATATTACCGCAAGTTCGTAGAAGGATTCTCGAGTATCGCCAGACCCATGACCCAATTGCTGAAGAAGGACAAGAAGTTTGAATGGACCGACAAATGTGAAGCGAGTTTTCAAGAAATCAAGAGGAGATTGATTTCAGCCCCAATCTTGATCATGCCGGATATCACTAAGACCTTCGATGTGTATAGTGATGCATCCAAGATCGGTCTCGGATGTGTGTAATGCAAGAAGGCAAGGTTATATATTATCTATCTCGACAACTGAAACAACATGAGCAAAATTACCCAACCCATGACCTCGAACTCGCAGCCGTATTTCTAGCCCTAAAGACATGGAGGCATTACCTGATGGGAAATCGTTGTGAGATTTATTCGGATCACAAGAGCCTGAAGTATATATTCACTTAGAAGGAGCTGAATATGAGGCAGAGAAGATGGATTGAGCTAATCAAGGATTACGACCTGGACATTCACTATCACCCTGGTAAATCCAATGTGGTAGAAGATGCCCTTAGCAGATTGCCGTGCCGCTTGAACTCCATGATTTTTAAGGAGCAACCAAGTTTGCACAAGGAGATGGAAAATTTCTGAATGGGATTAGTGAGTGAAGGATTTTTGGCTAGCATAGAACTTCAACCCACTTTGATCAGCCAGATCAAAGAGGCGCAGAAAGGAAATGCTAGTATCAACGGAATCAAGCGTCGTATTGGTACAGGCAAAGTACCTGGATTCACCGAAGACGAAGAAGGAGTTCTGTGGTACAAAGGACGCCTTTGTGTACCAGCAGATTCTGAGTTGAAAGAAGTGATTCTGAAGGAAGCTCACGATACTCTTTATTATATCCACCCCGGAGGAACTAAGATGTATCAATATTTGAAAGAGCAATTTTGGTGGCATAAAATGAAGAGAGAAATCAGAAGCTATATCCCCAAGTGTGATATATGTCAGTGAGTCAAGGCAGGACATCAAAGACCCGGTGGATTGTTACAACCCTTGCAGATTCCGGAATGGAAATGGAATTCCGTTGGAATGGAGTTTATCACCGGATTGCATACTTCTAGTAGGGGAATGACTCTATCTGGGTCATAGTGGACAGATTGTCCAAAGTCGCCCATTTCTTACCCGTCAAGACCACATATCAGAGTTCGAAGCTAGCAGAGTTATACATAGCTAGAATCGTTAGTTTGCATGGAGTCCCCAAGAACATCGTATCAGATCGAGGAACTCAGTTTACCTCGAGATTCTGGAAGAAAGTTCAAGAAGGTTTAGGAACCTGCCTAGATTTCAGCACCGCGTATCACCCTTAGATCGACGGACAAACAGAGCGAGTAAACCAAATACTCGAAGATATGTTGAGATCATGTGTGTTCGAATATGGATCCAAGTGGGAAGACTGTCTGCCATTTGCAGAATTTTCATACAACAATAGTTATCAAGCTAGTTTGCAAATGGCCCCATTTGAATTCATGTACGGAAGGAAGTGTCGCACCCCTTTGAACTGGTCGGAAGTAGGAGAGAGTCAGATTTTCGGAGTCGATATCCTACGAGAAGCGGAAGAGAAGGTTCACAAGATTCGTGAGCACCTCAAGACAGCCCAGTCCAGACAGAAGAGTTACGCTGACAAGAGACGTCGAGACCTCGCCTTCAACAAAGGAGATTTTGTATATCTGAAAGTGTCGTCATTCAAGGGAATGCAGCGTTTCCAACTCAAAGGAAAGTTAGCCCCCAGATATATTGGACCCTTAAAGATTCTGAACCATCGAGGAGAAGTGTCATATCAATTGGAACTACCCGAAGAGATGTAAGCCGTGCATAATGTGTTCCATATTTCATTACTTCGCAAGTGCCTCGAAGTTCCCGAAAAGACGGAAGTGTTCAAGAATATTAATCACCGGGCCATAGAGATCAATGATGACCTGACCTATCCCGAGGTACCCATCCGTATTCTGGAAGAAGCTTTCCGAACCACCAGAACCCGAAGCATCAAGTTTCTCAAAATTCAGTGGAGCAACCACATAGAAGAGGAAGCTACCTGGGAGCGCGAAGATCACATCAGGACGGAGTTTCCCGATCTCTTCAAATCCTAGGTAATCTTTTCTTCCTTTTTCAAATCTCGGGACGAGATTTTGTTTAAGGGGGGGAGGTTTGTAACATCCCAAAAATACTAAACTTGGATCATCCAACTCTAATCATCAAAATTAGGGTTAACAAAAACTTTTCTAAATAAAAATATGAAAGCATGCATGTGTGTATGCATCCCATTTTGAATTCTTTTGAAATGCCTTGTTTATGTGTTTCTTTGCTTGTAAAATGATTCTTAGGTGAAATAAACATCATCCAAACAATTCCCAAACTTTTCCCAAAGACAAATAAATCAAAACAAACAAAATGAGTGAATGGTCATTTTGACCAATTTAACTCCCATGCCTACTTTGGCTGTCCCAAACTTTCAGAACTTAACAGAAACTTGTTTGGATCTTTGCACCTCTTGATAGTACCTATAACAAAGTATCAAGGCCCACCTTGTGATCATCCAGAAACTTTCAAATGCATAGTTTAAAGGACAGTTTAAAATTGAATCTATTTCATATGGGAAGATCCCACTTTTTCAAAAACCACTCAAACCAGCTCAACTTTCAAAACCCAAGCATCTGCAGACTCACCAGCACCAACCTAGCACACCCACCAAAAATCTTTTCAAAATTCAAAACTTGAATTCTTGCGGCCATTTGATTAAACACCTTGTTGATTCAAATCAAATAAAATCTAAACACTATTGTGAGCAGTGATTGGAGCCTAACGTGTTCCCTCTCTAGCTCACAGTAACCTCAGTAGATCATCTAGCAAACTAAACCAAGCACTAGCCCCACTGTAAGCTTGGCAATGCCATCAATGGTGAACAGCCGAAGCTCACCATGTCATCCCAGTGTGGACAGCAAGCTAGGAGAAGATTTAGCCAGGCCAACCTTGTCTAGGAGGCAGCCCACCGTCCACCGACACTCCCTGTCCCAGCCGCGAGCGTTGCCAACCCCTGGACCACACGCACAGACCATGCCCAGCTCGCCAGCAACCATACCGAGCATGCGCCAGAGCGCCGCCCTCGACACACACCCACAGATCGCGCGCCGCTCTCTCCGCGTGCATACGCAATCACCACCGTCACAGGAGACCGCCAGACATCCCCGTTCACCGCCCCATGCCCCGTAGCCACCGCTCGCCGTCGAGTTCGCCGCCTCGGCTGCGTAGAGCATCGCGTGTTCCAGACCGTTTGCCACCGCCCCTACATGCGCATTAAAGCTGTAGAGCATCGCCAGGAGACCACCAAGCGATCGCCACCGCCGGCCATGCCTCTAGCAGCCCGTAGCCATGTCGCCGTCGTCGCCTGCCCATCCCGTGCGGTCTCATCGACAAGACTATAAATAGAGGCCATCCCAGCCGAATTGAGCACACCATATCACTCCTCTCTCCTCACTGATCGTTCCACCCTGTTCCCGAAGAAAGGCGAGCAGCGCTTCGCCGGAATTTCACCGGTGCCCGCCGCTGCTGGAAAAGAAGGGAGCCAGCGATTGGAGCCACCCCAGGAGAAGCTGCCGGTACTAGGAGGTTCGCCGTCGTCAACTTCATGGTTACTTTGCCTCGACCCTACTTTGAGCCCGGTGAGCCCCGACCCCTTTGCCGCATTAGGGTTCAGTCTCGCCGGCGTTGCCTGACGTGGACGATGACCCTCAGTCGTTGGATTAGAACTAGATCGAACGCACCACATTGCCCCGTACCGCTTCGCACCCCCCTGTGTCACTGACGCGTGGGGACAGCAACTTAACCAGCCCGCGTAAGCGCTGTGCTTAGCAGGTCGGCCCAGTATCGTTTCCGGCGCAGCCCAGTCATTTGAATTTAACTTTTTCCATTTTCATTCAAACACACTTCTGTACCTAGTTTCAAAAATCAACCTAGCTCGATTCAGTGAACCAAACTGAATGAAACCAATTTTGTTAGAAAGGTCTGGAAGTGCTGAATCCAAGCCCGTTGGATTCAAATCATTTGGATCTGTAGATCAACCTTGGTAAAAATAACAAGGTAGAAGCTTTTCTGCATTCAAACATTTTTCAAATTTAAACCATAATAGCTTTTGAGTTGATTACAACTCTCAAAAATCACATTCAACCATACCTTTCAGAATATATAAAAATATATACGTTTACTTACAGAAATAATGTTCAAGTAATAAAAGAATGCCACATAGGCATTTCTAGCAACTTTAGTTAATTAAAATAAAAGGGTAAAACCTTATTAAATTGTGACAACACTTTAAATCACATTTCCATGGACTAAAATATGTGGTGATGACATGTGTCAACATGATCCCATGTTCGGTTTGGAGAATATTAAATCTTAAGTAGTTTTTCAATGAGTAGAAATTACTTTTTTTAAAATAAAAGGAATTAAACCAAGCTTTAATCTTGTAATGTTAGTGATGATGCTAGATCATCTATAGGACCCTTTTGTGTGATGATTGCAAGTAGTTAAGTATTGTTTGGTGATTGTGTACCTCATATTTATTCATAGACGCTCGTACGAAGGAGGATACTACGAAGAAGAAGCCAGGGAGAACTTTCACCACTGCTCTGCACAAGGCAAGATAACCCTTGCAAGATACTCTACTTTAGCAAGCCTAATACTACTAGTTGAATATGTAAGCTAACACTTGCAATTATGAAAGTTAGATAACCTATGCAATGCACTAAGCATGCTTGGTTAGTCATATTTGATGATACCCAATCCTAGTTTTACTTGCAAGCTTTCTACTTTATTTCGTTATCAAAGCTATTACTTAGAGTTTACGTAAGTGAATTGTAGATACTAGAAAGATAATTGAAGGTTGCATAAAGAGCATAAAGTTTGGCCTAAGCTAGATAATCTTTATGTCATCCTAAGGCATGAGATTGAACTTAGTTAAACTCCACTAGTGTACCACCCCTCATTAGTACTCACTCCTACTTGTAGATGCTAGTTCTAAGCATAAAACTTGATCAAATTTAGATGGGAATACTTGGTGGAAAAATGGTTATGAAAACCTTGGAATGATGGATCATTCTATTGAAATGTTTTGGACATGTGTTTCCGAACACCAGATGATTTATGGTGATGAAAATGTTGAGGCATGAGCCTTAGCCCTTTATAAAACTGATGGTTGTCTGGATGCGATACCATTCCAATTTTACCGTACAACCACAATACCCGAGAATTGGGTAGGGCCTGACTGGAAGCTGATATACCTTAGTATTAGTTCCCTCATGGCCAAGGTATGAGCTGAGGCTACCTTGTGAAGATTGTCCACCTGTGCAGTACCCAAGATGACAGTTGGTCATGGTTAGGAGGCCAAACTCACAGGAGAGGTGCTTATACTAGGATGTGTAATTGAAAGGTTAGGATTGATTATCCGCATACTAAGTATGGTGAATTCGGGATTTGTTCCTGACGGATGTATCGAATGTTGTGATGGAAGTGTACAATCTCTGCAGAGTGTCAAACTATTCGAATAGCCGCGTCCGCGGTTATGGACAGTTGGAGTGTCCATACTGTTCCCCCGTCATATGTTTTCAAAATGACTTGTGAAATGAATTGAGACTTTGACTTGACCACAGAAGAGTTGTGATATTAAATACAAGTTCCCACCTAGGTGTTATAAAATCTGCAACTAACTTTCTTCAATCCTAAACTTAATAGAGGCAAATCTGGCTTTTGCAAAAAAAACCTAGAGCTTAGTGTCCTATTACAAAAACCCCATCACTTGTTAGTATTAGTTTGCGAGTACTTAAAGAGTACTCATGGCTTTGTCCCTGGCTATTCCCATGGCCAGACTATGAAGAGGAGTACCAGGAGGATGGACCCTAGGAAGGTTACGACAACTAGGATCATCTCCCATCGACATTACTGTGACCCGAAGATGGAGCTTTCACGCTCACGTTATTATTACGTATTTCCGCTGCTTGAGTTGTATTAAGAACTGGATCATGAGATCCCTATTTGTGTAAGACCTTATGTATGGTCTGTAATGGATGATGTACTGTGGTATCCAATTCTGTTATGTCTCGCAAAAATGGTAATCCTGGGATTGCGATGTATGGCATAACAGGCATCTGGGATTAAAAATCCGGGTGTTGACACGCGGGGGGAGGGGGGCGGAAACCCTCTAGTCCCGGGCCATTACACCACCCGGGACTATAAGGTTTCCTGTCGCGGCAGAGAATTGTGTGTTTCTCTGCCGCGACAGAGATTGTGTATTTTCCTTTTTTTTGCCGTTTCATTCCTTTTTCGCTTTGTGTTTCACTATAATTTCAAACATATATTTCAATACACATATTCTCATATTCTACGCTAGTACATACAGAGTACATGTTGATACATCTATATAATTAATAGATCCCTTGCATGCATACATTGATGATATATATATCGAAAGGAAGAAATGTTTTGAAATTACATGGTCATTGATGTATATATATCATCTCAACTACATGGAGATCACTAATGCAAATCGAGTTCCATGTCATCCGCATAATGCTCTCCATGCACATCATGGACCTCCTTCATCATAAATCCCGCCAGCTTATCTTGAATTGCTCTTATGCGCTAGTTTGGCTCTAGTTTTTCCCGCAAACCATAAATATAATGTGAGTCAACTTTCCGCTCACTGGTCAACTCGCGGATGTACTCGTAGACTTAGTATCCACATAAATGAGTTCCCGGTGGCTGCTGTAAACTCTTCACCATTTTATAAGTTAGCTCCTCTTTGAATGGACCTGGTATTTTCTGTCTGAACTGTGTCAAACACCTGCTCAGCAAAGAAAATGAACAAAGTAGTTATTAGTTACTTGATATCAGGAAATGAATGAAAGAGGCCGATACAATGCGATAATGATTGAAATTACTTATGGAGCATTGCTTTCATGTCGCTCCACTGCTCTCTGTCCCAACTTAATGAGTCGTGGACTTCAACTAGGGACTTGTCAACTTGAATGTTTAGCAAGATCCAATGGAATCTGTGTACGTTTACATAAGCATACATGCATAGCTCATCGAGTAAGAAAAAATAAAATATATACAAGATATAAACACTCACTTGAAGTTTTAAGGAAATAATATTTCCTTAACAAAATTATTCTCGGTTAAGAACCTACACAGGTCTTCCTCCACGTCCTTGGGGTGATTCTTTAATGTATATTCATTAATGATATATGGGTCAATGAACCCAACGTCATATCTTCTAGCACTTTTGCATTCAAGCATCTTCATTCTGCAGAATATAATATCGATCATACAAAAGGATATATAGTTAGGATAATATATTAAATGCAATGAACGAGCTGAGATACAAACTTAATTATAGAAATAAATCACTTACAGACAGTAGCAACCAATGATAGATTTGTCGAGGGCACGCTGGTTGTATAACTGAAACAGTTCGCTCATTTGAACCTGTATCGAGTATGGTTTGAAGTGATACTCCTTTCTAACATCCACCGGAAACCAATCTTTCTGATGCTTTTTTTCTGCTTGCGACATGTACCATTCGTGCAGATTTCGCATATGTGTGGATAGATGCGCGAGCTTCTCGTTACTGACTAGAGGGTACCCTTGGACATACTTCTGTACTATCTGACCCACTAGAGTATCTTCATAGCCTATATATTAACCAAGAGACATATTTACTTGGATAGCAGGTTCTTTGGCCTGCGATACAGTAATGCCCATTAGTGCAGCTTTAGTACGGGCTCTGGGGTCCATTATTTGCATGTCCATATCCATTTCAGCTCTGAAGGCCTTGTCAAGGTCTGAAATGACTTTGAGCGGGGCGACCGATTGAATCTTCTGTGCTCCGAGCTGGGCAACTTGCTTCCCGCTTTTTGCACTTGTGCTTTTTTTCTTCTCTGCTTGCTTAATAATCTCCCAGTCATAGTCTGATTCCAGATTCATCGATATCTGGGATGGTTGCTCAAGAAAGGACTTATCCCACTTTTTGGTTTTTTCATCATATACCGGCTTTGGCTCAGGCTTTTTGGGTGAAAATGCGCCTTAACTTGGGCAGCCACATCCGCGTTAGTTTCCTCATCGGTCTTGTCATAACGTCTCTTTGGAAGAGCCGGCGGGATGTCGACGATCTTCGCCGGTTGACCTTTCTTTGATGTGGGGCGCGGGGGAACGTCAAACTTCCATTTCTTCGACGAGGTAGTAGTATTGCACGGAGGCGGAGGCGGAGATCGAGTATTGCGCGAAGTCGGAGATCAAGTTGATGTACTCCTGCTATGGCGATTGTCAGCGGGGGATGGACTTGGAGGTTGACGATAATCGGGTTGGGGTGGACTTGGAGGTTGACGATATTCGATGCAGGGTAGACTTGGATTCCTCGGAGTCGGTGGCCTTGGCGTCGAGCCTGGAAACTTGATGTACTTCTTCTTCCATAGAATGATGTTGCGCTTGACATCTCCTGGTTTTGTAAGGCCTTCAGGCGTAGCGATGTCAATCTCTAGGTCTGCAAAATCCTCGACTATGTCATCCACCGTGACACGAGCATAGCCTGGTGGAATCGGAAGTGAATGGTGGAGTGCTCCAGGTAGACAAGGTAAACCAGTGCCGATCGCCACCTTGAAGGACAGGTTGATCATTGGCTGATGTAGCTCACATTGTGCCATCTCTCTGACATCATCCACGGGGTAGCGAGGAGACGGTGCATCATCCAGCAGTGCTTGATCATCAACCCGGTCCTCCGTGGAAGCCATGCTGCTTCTCCGCTGGCTAAGATCCAATGCAGGATCACCAGCCCGCGAGTGAGTTGACGACGGCGGCCTTTGGCTAATTTCTTGCATGAGGTTCTTGAGATCAGCTAGGTCCTGCTCTACCCTGGATATCCGGTCTGCCTCCCGGTCCTTCTTTCTCTGACGGCTTCTGTAACTGGCATCGTACTGAGGAAACCCTTTCTTCCACGAGACACCGACGCCTTTGCCTCTTGTTCGTCTACCCTTTTTAGGATTCCCGAGGGCGCGTGTCAGCTCGTCGTTCTCTCTCTCGGGATAGAACAATCCCAATTCAGCATCGTTCATTGCTTGAATAAGGTCTTGGGAGGGTTTTAGAATTTATTCATGAAATAATGTCTACCCTGTTTCTGGGTATAATGATCCCCCGTGCCTGTTCCACCAGTTTTTTGAAATAAGGTCTCGGGCCATCCATCTGTACCAGGAGTGACGCATCTAGCCCGCATTTTCTTCTCCATAGTTTCCCACTTAGGGACGGCGGTCTTGTAGCCACCTGTCCGCATATTATGATGGTATTTCTTTTTGGCGTTATTTAATGCATTCTTTGCTGACTTCTCCTTTGCTTTATCAGATTGCTTGTATGTTACAAAATCGGGCCACTGTTCTCTTAACTTCTCGTTTGCTCCTTTGAAGTCTGGAGTTTTATTTTTCGCGACATATTTACCGTATAAACTTTTCTTGTGGTTCTGGTACAGTTCAGCCATCTTGCTCAGATCCCACTCCTTGACTTTCGCTCTATTTCAAGCCCACTCGGCCTTGGGGTAATACCATATGCCTCAAATTCTTCATACTCTGGAGGTAGTATGAAATGCACTATGAGCTTCTGCCAAAGGTCATCTTTGGCATCATCGGTGACATAGCTGTTGGATTCTTCAGCGGGTTTCTTTGACTTATTCCATTCTTGGATGGTGATCGGTAGGTTGTCCCTAACAAGCACCCCGTATTGATTTGTAAACATCCTCCGGTGCTTCTCTGGAGCAATCGGTTCACCGTCATCATCTATTTCTTCGATGGTGAACCTTTGATTACCATCAAACTTTTTGTTCGGCCCTCGTTTTGTTCGATTTGTCGATTGCTTCGATCTGGTGGGCTAAAATAAGAAGAGAGAGTGATTAATATATATATATATATATATTGATATATCTAGATCAGTTAATGAATAGAGGTAACACGAGGCTTTATATATATGTACCTCGCCGAATCCTGTCGAGGGGCCATCATTATTGTTGTTATTTGTTTGCCCTTCGTCCATCCGGTCCTCCCCTTGGTACATTAGGTTTTCTTCTAGTCCATCACCAGAAGGATTTAGATATGAGGATATCTCTTCCTCGAGCAAAATATCTTCACCGGTATTAATATTAAGAGGAATTTCACCTCTTATCATGCCCTGAAGAAAACCTTCACCAATGCGACCAGGATCTTCGGATGGATCCATGACTTAATTAACTATAATAGAAAGAGAGTTAAACAGGTTAGAAAAAACAATAACCCTAATAACTAAAACAAAAAAACAATAACCCTAATAACACTAATTAGTAACCCTAATATTATTTTTGGTAAAACAATAATCTTAATAACTAAAAAAAATAACCCTAATATTATTTGTGGTAAAACAATAATCCTAATAACTAAAACAAAAAAACCCTAATATTATTTGTGATAAAACAATAATCCTAATATTATTTGTGGTAAAACAATATAATCCTAAGAACTAAAACAAAAAATAACTAAAACAATAATCATAACCCTAATCCCAGTCCTAATCCTAATCCTAATAACTAAACACTAGCTAATATTTTGTGGTAAAAACAATATTTCTAATTATAATAACCCTAGCTAATATTTTGTGGTAAAAGAAAACCACCCGGCCTCGAGCTCACCGACGAGGCGGCACGGCATTACGAGGAAAGCGCGCGGTGAGGCAGCGCGCGGCGACACACCGAGGCATGCGCGCGGCAGCACAAAACAATAGAGTGTGGCGGCACGTCACGTCACGGCGGAGCGGTGGTGGAATTGGCGGCCAGCCGGATAGCACCTCCCATGCGTCTGTGTGCTTCGTCTTTGATGCGTCTATGTGCTTCGTCTTTGCTGCGTCAAGGAATGCCAAGTGCTAGGCAGCACCTCCCTTGGCACGCGAAATATATAGGTCCCCCTTTAGTCTCGGGCTAAGCCACCGCCTGCGACTAGAGGGTCTCTAGTCCCGGGCCATGGATTAACCCGCGACTACAGACCCCCCCCCCTTTAGTCGCACGTTAAGCCACGGCCCGGGACTAGAGTGTTTTTTCAGCCGCTTCGTTTTCACGCGCGCAGGCACCCTGTAGTCCCGGGTCGAGTCACGACCCGCGACTAGTGTGTTTTTTGTAAATTTTCTTTTTTAATTCAAATCAAATATAAAACTTTGGAAAATCATATTTTCTATTGTAAAAATCCAAATAAAACAAATAATATGTCTATTATTATCAGAAAAATATAAAGAATCTTAATATAATATCCATACATCTGTTTGCATCATTTATAAATTATTTCATTTGTAAATTTTCTTTTTTTAATTCAAATCAAATATAAAACTTTGGAAAATCATATCTTCTATTGTAAAAATCAAACTAAAACAAATAATATGTCTATTATTATCAGAAAAATATAAAGAATCTTAATATAATATTCATACATCTGTTTGCATCATTTATAAATTATTTCATTTGTAATTTTCTTTTTTTAATTCAAATCAAATATAAAACTTTGGAAAATCATATCTTCTATTGTAAAAATCCAAATAAACAAATAATATGTCTATTATTATCAGAAAATATAAAGAATCTTAATATAATATGCATACATCTGTTTGCATCATTTATAAATTATTTAATTTGTAAATTTTCTTTTTTAATTCAAATCAAATATAAAACTTTGGAAAATCATATGTTCTATTGTAAAAATCCAAATAAGGCAAATAATATGTCTATTATTATCGGACAAATATAAAGAATCTTAATATGATATCCATACATCTGTTTGCATCATTTATGAATTATTTCATTTGTAAATTTTCTTTTTTAATTCAAATCAAATATAAAACTTTGGAAAATCATATTTTATATTGTAAAAATCCAAATAAAACAAATAATATGTCTATTTTTATCAGAAAAATATAAAGAATCTTAATATAATATCCTTACATCTGTTTGCACTATTTATAAATTATTTCATCTATAAATAGAGCAGCTTATAAATAGAGCAGCCTATAAAGAGAGGGTTTATCTTTAGTCCCGGTTGGAGAAACCAACCGCGACTGAAGGGATTGCGGCAGACTGGGCCAGGCAGCACTAATAATAGGGATGAGTGTCGACATTATGTCGTGCGGCTTGTACCTTGTCCCGGATGGTGTCACCAACCGGGACTAAAGATGAACCTTTAGTCCTGGTTGGAGGCACCAACCGGGACAAAACATGAGTCAGCACTAATAATAGGGGGTGAGTGTCGGCATTATGTCGTGAGTGTCGATACTATGCCGAGCTGCTTGTACTATAAATAGGCATCCTTGTGAGTCCAGTCCTCCAGCCAGTTTGAGGCATCTCCAGGCGTATTGATCTAGTTAGAGAAGTTACAAGCTGCAAGATGGTTTTCGAGATCAGGGACACCACTACGGCCAGTTTCAGGGAGATGCCGCCGGAGCCCAGTCCTCCGGCATCTCCAAGAAACTGGTCATAGAGGCATTCCCTAATATGTGAAATTAGTTAGCTCCCGGGCGTATTGATCTAGTTAGAGAAGTTACAAGCTGCAAGATGGTTTTCGAGAGTAGGGACACCACTGAAGCCAGTTTCAGGGAGATGCCGCTGGAGCCCAGTCCTCCAGCATCTCCAAGAAACTGGTCAGAGAGGCACTCCCTAATATGTGACCACACGCGTTTGGAGATCAGATCTTAATGGTAAGGACGAATCGGGACTAAAGACCTCCCTTTAGTCCCGGTCCAGCCACAAAACAGGACTAACACACTCAAGATGGTTTGCAGACACCACTATAAAAATGGACACATGGAGCATCTTTACTCATAAAATGTTACAATTATTACACATCATTTCTTCGCGTGTGTTCCTTTCTGATCCCACCATATCCATGGAGCATCTTCATTCATTAACATGATGTTTGGATCATCCTTCACTGCGAAGGGTGGAATTTCATGAAACTTATCACAATCTTCTGACATGTCTATCTTGTCCTCCACTCCCAAGATGTTTCTTTTTCCTGAAAGAACTATGTGGCGCTTTGGCTCATCGTCTAATGTATTCTTTTTCTTATTTTTTCTTTTTTTAGGTTTGGTAGACATGTCCTTCACATAGAAAACCTGAGCCACATCATTGGCTAGGACGAATGGTTCATTTAAGTACCCAAGATTGTTGAGATCCAACGATGTCATTCCGTATTTCTTGTCTACCTCAACCCCTCCTCCTGTCAGCTTGACCCATTTGCACCGAAACAAGGGGACCTTAAAAGTAGTCCATAGTCAAGTTCCCATATATCCTCTATGTGACCATAATATGGGGTCTTTAACCCATTGTTGTCTGTTGCATCAAAGCGGACACCACTGTTTTGGTTGGAGCTCTTTTTATCTTGGGAAATCGTGTAAAATGTATACCCATTTATCTCGTACCCTTGGAAAGTCGATATAGTCGAAGATGGTGACCTAGACAACAAGTATAGCTGATCTCCAAGAGTGTTGTTTTTTGAACCTCTCAAAGGGAAACATATTGTGTAGAAATACAGGACTGAGAATGGAAATCTCTTCGACTAGGTGAACCAGCAGGTGCGTCATAATATTGAAGAAGGATGGTGGGAACACCAACTCAATACTGACAAGACAATGGACCACATCATTATGTAACCGTGGTAGATCTTGAGGATTGATTATCTTCTGAGAGATTGCATTGAGGAATGCACATAGCTTCACAATGGGTACTCGAACATTATCTGGTAGAAGCCCCCTCAATGCAATCGGAAGCATTTGCGTCATAATCACGTGGCAGTCATGAGACTTTAGGTTTTGGAACTTTTTTCTGCCATATTTATTATTCCCTTTATATTCGACGAGAAGCCAGACGGGACCTTAATACTACTCAGGCATTCAAAAAATATTTCCTTCTCTTGTTTGGTAAGAGCATAGCTGGCATGACCTTGAAACCATTCTAGATGCAGGACATATGGGTCTTTCATACGTTCATGGTCCTTTCGTGCTTCCGGTGTATCTTTTGTCTTCCCATACATGCCCAAGAAGCCTTGCATATTCACGCAAAGATTCTTCGTCACATGCATCACATTGATTGCAGAGCGGACCTCTAAGAATTTCCAATATGGTAGCTCCCAAAATATAGATTTCTTCTTCCACATGGGTGCGTGTCCGTCAGCGTCCTTCGGAATCGATTTTCCGCCAGGACCCTTTTCAAAGGTTACTATTTGATCCAAATCTTTGACCATATCAAATATATCAGCACCAGTACGCTCCTTAGGCTTCGTCTAGTGACATGCCAGACCGTTGAAATGTTTGCCTTTCTTTCTTAAGAGATGCTTGGACAAAAGAAATCGACGATGCTCATTGTACACATTCTTCTTACAATGTTCCAAATATATACTTTCAGTCTCATCTAAATATTGTGTGCATGCATTGTATCCCTTGTTTGACTGTCCTAAAATGTTACTAAGAGCATGCCAATCATTGATTGTTACGAAAAGCAATGCTCAGAGGTCAAATTCTTCCTGTTTGTGCTTATCCCACACGCGTATGCCGGGTTCGTGCCATAACTGTAAAAGTTTTTCAACTAATGGCCTTAGGTACACATCAATGTCGTTTCCGGGTTGCTTCGGACCTTGGATCAACACTGGCATCATAATGAACATCCGCTTCATGCACAACCAATGAGGAAGGTTATATATGCATAGAGTCACGGGCCAGGTGCTGTGACTGGAGCTCTGCTCCCCAAAAGGATCCATGCCATATGTACTTAGACCAAACCTTAAACTCCTTACGTCATCTGCAAAGCCCGGGTACTTTCTATCGATTTTCTCCATTGCGACCCATCAGCGGGGTGTCGCAACATCCCTTCTGACTTACGTTCCTCTTTATGCCATCGCAACAACTTTGCGTGCTCTTTGTTTTTGAATAAGCGTTTCAACTGTGGTATTATAGGAGCATACCACATCACCTTGGCAGGAACCCTCTTGCGAGGGGGCTCCCTCTCAACGTCACCAGGGTAATCTCGTCTGATCTTATACCGAAGTGAAATGCATACCGGGCATGCATCTAAATTCTCGTACTCCTCACCGCGGTAGAGGATGCAGTCATTAGGGCATGCATGTATCTTCTGAACCTCTAAACCTAGAGGGCAGACAACCTTCTTTGCTTCGTACGTACTGGCGGGCATTACGTTATCTTTTGAAAGCATATTCTTCATCATTTTTAGCAACTTTTCAAATGAGGAGTCAGGTATAGCACATCAGTCTTCGATCGCATCAATTCCAGTGTGCTGCCTAGCTTTTTCAGACCATTTTCGCAATTTGGGTACAACAACTTTTTGTGACCCTCTAACATGTCATTGAACTTCTCCGTCTCCTTTTCAGCTTCATAGTCTCTTCGTGCATCTGCAATGGTCCAACCAAGATCATCAGCGGGTTCATCATGTCATTGTCTTCCATTATAACCCCTCTCTCTCTCTCCATGCTTGGTCCAAGAATTATAACTGAGCATGAAGCCGGACTTCAACAGGTGGTTGTGAACGGTTTTTGAGTCAGAGTAATCCTTCTGATTCCTACATCCACTACATGGACAGAATACAAAACCATTGCACTTGTTTGCATCAGCAACAAGGATGAATTCATGCACGCCATTAATGAACTCGCCAGAGCATCGGTCAGTACTGTACATCCATTCCTGGACCATCTGCGTTATAGTAAAAGTATATCAAAAACCATTACACTACATGATAAAATTATTACAAGTTATATTGAGAGCTTCTAGAGCGTTAATTTTGAATTTTGAAAAATTTACATGCACCAATTTGTGAATTGGAGAAAACAATTAACATGATAAATGTGGAGTTTTTGATTATTGTTCTATCAGTGAAAACCTCATTCCATTCTAAGCTCTGAAACTCTAAAATTACACATTTCAATTTTCAGTAACGATGTGCCTAATCAAAATTTGTTACACATATATATATCAAAATCCTTCTACTTCTAGAGCAAGCATGCATGGATTCATATCTCTATACTTCTAGAGCATTATAGAGCTAAAGTAGCAATAAGAGATGAAAGAATGAAGTCCTAACCTTTTAAAGCTTTGGATTTAGGGGTTGCAAACTAAATCTTGACAAATCTTGAGAAAAAAATGGCATGAACTCGCTTGCTTTTTTGAGAAAAATGGCCACCATATGCTTTAGGGCAGCTCGATAGGAAGCAGTATATATACTGGTGGACAATTAGTCTCGGACCATGATATGACCCGGGACTAATAGTCCACGAAGAGACCAGCTGGCATGCTCCAGGTTATTAGTTTCGGGCCGTATTACGGACCGGGACTAGAGATATGGTCCAGCCCGGGACTAGTGTCTATGACCATTTCTAGCCGTTAGAGGCCTCACGGCTCGGGACTAGTGCTAGCACTAGTCGCAGGCTATGACAGGCCGGGACTGCTAGCATTGTTCACATCGAACCGAAGACCCTTTTTTCAGTACTACATGGTGGCTTCCGGTTGTTTGCTCTATGCTTTTATCAGACGATTGTTGAATAATTTCATGATAATTGTGGTATGCATCTTTTTGATGGAGAGACAAAGGGTTTTAATCTCCTTTTTTTGAAAAAAGTAGAATGCGCATAATATTGTTAGCCTGCATTTTTTCTATTCCTGCAAAGAGGTCCTAAGTTAGGCCTCAATGCCTTATTGAAGGCTCCATCCCCTTTCTAACAAGAGAATCTACCGCTAATTTGCATGATTAATTAGAGGGATCACGCGTGAGAAAGCTTTGACGAACACGTACGTGCAGTGTCGTGTGTATTCTTGAACAGAGGTGTACAACACATCAGTGTAGTACGCTGGCAATACTGAGAGTCTGAGACAGATTAAGATCGATGCGACAATATACATGTACACAATCCACTGCCGATGTGCAACAACCGGCCGCATGGTACGAATAATATTCCTACAGAGCTAGACATGTTCCCGAACCTAATACGAGTAGTATTCCTGCAGATGTGCAGGCGAATAAGATTCCATACGGAAACTGGCATCTTCGTGCTGAGGGTGATGCGCCGCCGGTGGATATTGCGACGCGCGAGCACGAGGAGGTGGTGATGGCGATGGCTGTGGCGGCATCTCGGCCCGCGCGGGGGCCTCGTAAATCCTGTGTGGCAGAGGAGGACGCATCGTCGTCGTCGCAGCCGGCACCCCGGCGTCGTCGTAGTACGTCTTGAACGGCACACGGGGCGGCCATGCTGCCCGTGCAGGCGGTGGCACCGGCGGCGAAGGCTCGTACTTCTTGGATCGTACACGTGCAGGAGGAAGTACCCCCGGCTCGTTGGGTGGAACCGGCGCAGGAGGGGTCACCGTCGACCATGCCGGCTGAGGAGGCTCGTATCTATTAGCTGACACTGGGGCAGGAATTGGCGTCGCCGCGGCACGCGACGGCTCACGCGCCTCGTAGGGTGGCACCGCCCGTGCCGGCTCGTTTCTCTTGGGTGGCACGGCGGCCGGAATTGGCGGCGCTGGCGGCGGTTCATGCGCCTTGTTGTTGCAACAAGGTGCCACCGGAGACACATGATGTGGAGACACCGATTCTGACGGTGGCGCCGCCACGACGTGTGGTGGTGGTGGTGGCTGCTGCGTCGGGGGTGGATGGTATGGTGTCTCCGGCTGCTGCTTTGGAACATCCTGGTCATGCTCTTTGGCGCCGCCGCCGCAGCAGTTCCAGGTGTTGTCGTGGCAGGAGAGGTTAAAAGATGGGCATGTAGACATGCTTGCTCTCGATCGACCACCTGCTCTTTGTGTGTCTATCTACTTATCTTGCAGATTTCTGTGCGTAGCCACAGGTTTACGGCTCGGTTTATATAGGGAACTATAGGTACATGATCATCTGGTTTACTAGTCTGTAGCCCAGCCTTGACGTTAAGCATTAGCGTAGTGTGTACGTACGATCTGCGTGGATTTACATTGACTAGACCGAATATATGGGTCGCGGGTCGGTCACTTTAGTGAAGGATCGGATTCCATGGCGCCCACACCAATTTTCCGTGGTCTCGCCTAATCATGCAAACATATCCATATCCAATGGATCTGTGGAGTCTTAAGTAACCCCATGACACAACTATCAGTTTCTAACTTCCTATATCAAAAACTTGCAAACAGTAGCGTAGCTATATAGCGGTTATTTCAGCAAGAAGGGGACATGTTTGTACGAAAAGTGCTATGAATCAGCAACATGATTTATTTGGGGGTAAATGTTCCTCCGGCGTTTCCGCCACCTGATCCTCATCTCCAACAAGTTCCAACACCGGTGGAAGACGTCTCTGAGTGCTGCACGGAATAAGCGGAATCGTGGGGGAGATGAGCAGTAATCCTACACTTACGGATTGAATACTAGCATCTCCACGTCAACCTCCCCGGAGATGGCCGAGGGGTGTGTGAGCATCTCCACTAGCATTTTCAAGATGCCATTTTTAGGATATCTTTTGGTCCGGATTTAAAAAAAAGCCCACTAGCGTTTTCAGGAGACATTCTCGAGTCATTTTTGCCCCAAATACGTCCGGGATTTCCAGGCTGATCCCGGGTTCCTGGGAACGCCGGATGAAACGATTCGCCTATCACTCGCCGACGTGTTTCCCCTCTCTCTCCCCCATCTTTCTCCCCTTCCCGTTGGCCGAGGCCGCCACACCGCCATGTCCGCGTCAACCTCCCTGCGCTCGCCTCAGCTTCGTGTTTGACGAAGGACGACAGCTCGCCTCGGCTTCAAACTTCCCGCGCTCGCTGGCATCGGATTTGGCATCAAGAAAGAGGGCGTCGCGTCTGGCGGCCGGTCCCTGGTGAACGCGGACGAGGAGGTCACGGCGGCGTTCTGGATGGAGATGGCAGCGGCCGAAGCAGAGCGGCAAGCCGAAGCAGGGGCGGGGCGCAGCGCGGGATGGCCGGCGCGGCGTGGGGCGCGGCCGGCGACGCAACACCGGCGTGGGGCGCGGTCGGCGATGCAGCACCAGGGACAGGCCCGAGCGAGTCTCAATGCCGCCGTGACCTCCTCGTCCGTGTTCACGTTGCTCTCTCCACCTGGCCGCCGCACGGCAAGGTGCCGGCGGTGCACGTTCTCTGGAGGAGGCCGTCTCCGCAAGGCAGTTGGTGCACTCCGGCGCCATGGCGTCCTCCTCTGCCGCTTTTCCGGTCTTGGGGTCAGGCACGGGTGCGGTGTCGGGCGGCACGGGTGTGGCATCGGGAGGCGTCTGGCAGCATCGGGTGGCATTGGGCGCGGCATCGGGCGGCAAGGGAGCGGAGTCGGGCGGCGTCAATCTAGGAACTTGGCTGAAAAAAGCCCATTCCCAGACACAAAATTTGCTTCATCTGGATTACTTTGCTCCATCCGGACCAAATTTTTGGCCTAAGAATGACACAACGAGTGGGGATGCTCTGAGAGCACCTGGCATTACCAGGATGGCCTCCTCAAGCCCTCTTTCATTGGGATGGCAAAAACTCGCCTAGTTGCATTCCTAGTATCGCGTTTTTTCACTGAATTTGGCCCAAATTATATCCGCCGTTCTTAGAACGAACCCGATGTGCCGGGTGTCGACTGAGAACGCCAAATGGAAGGAAAAACTGGTGGGCCAACCCTATCGATGAGACATCCCATTTCCCCACCACAGTTTGGCTCTCCTAAAACACAAAGACTTCTCCTCATCTACCCATCGCCGCCATGTTGTCGCCGGCGATGCCCCGCACTGCCCCACCAAATCCACACCGATAGAAAGGTCCATCACCGCTGCAGCGTCCCCTCCCCTGGTTGATGGCCTTGTTTCGCTTTCTCCCAACGTCGTCGGCAGCTCGACTCCGTTCTGAGCTTGTTCCCACCATGCCCGCAAAGTGTTCGGCATTTTTCCTGCTCGGCCATGGACTCCGACGACGAGGAGGTGTTCGCCATGATGTTGTTGAAAGAGACCGCCGCAACCATCGAAGATGAAGAGCATGTGCGGATCCTCGGCTCTCTGTCCAGACTATACACGCAGACTGCAACACTGAAGCGTGGAGGCACAGTGAAGGGACGCCGGAAGTGCTAAGCAAGGCAGCAGATGGAGGGCTGCTGCAGGTTGTACGCCGACTACTCCGCTTCATGAAGAGACCGTGTTGCGGCGGCGTTTCAGGATGAGCCAAAAACTCTTCCTCGAGATCTTGTATGCCATCCGAGAGTTCGACTCCTTCATATAAAATAAGGAATACACCGGCATAGTAGGGTTTTGCTCACTGCAGAACTGCTCGTTGGCGATGAGGTTCCTTGCATACGGATCCTCGGGTGACAGTGCCGATGACTATCTCTGCGTGGACGAGCCTACCGCTATCGATTATTTGTATACACTAGTGGAGAAGGCCCCTCTAGTCCTGGCCCATAAGGGCCTCTATTTCCGGGTTTAAAACCGGGACTAGACATGCGGGACTAGAGGTCCGAGCATTAGTCCCGGCCCGGCCATTTACCAGTCGGGGCAAATGGTCATCCACGTGGCCACCGCTGCGCGCGTGGGGTGCACCCCCATTTGTCCCGGTTGGTGTTACGGGCCGCGACAAATGATTCTCTGTCGTGGCAGCATTTTGGGCTCTTTGCCGCGGCAGAGAATTCATTTTGTATTATTTTTATTTATTTATTTCTTCACTTCCTAATATTTCTATGCTACCACACCGTACACGTTCGTGCATATATAAGATAACTTGTCTTACGACATTAAGCATAAAAATATATACAATTTTGATATATAGTTACATGGAGATCACAATTATCGGAACTAGAGCCTGTCTATTCGATTACACGGCCGGGATCATCAGAAGCTTCTATTTACACTAAATTCTCCACTGTGGTCTATCAACTCTTTCATCAAAAATCTCGCCATCTTCTCTGCAATTACTAGTAGGCGTTGATCTGGTAGGAGCTTATCCCTCATGGCCTTGAACTATATAAGAAAAAGAGATCAATATCAATTATGAAAACAGAAAGTGATGGTAATAAAATAAAATTGTGAATGTATGGCTTACGTCGACGTTAAAATATATGTGCTCAGAGATAAACGTGCGAATGAACTCGCAAACGTAAAATCCACATAGATTCGTCTCATGTGGCTGCCTCGTGTACTTTACGAGCATAGAATTTAATCAAAATAATAATCTAGCATCATAATTGTATTGAAACTAGAAGTAAAGATATGCATGGACATATCACGTACTACTTACCGAGACCAGAGTAAACATCAAATTCTTACTAAAGGAACCAAATGTTGCAGTCTTGAATATCTTTCAAACATTGCCCGCCAAAGAAAATGAATGAAAGAGTTATTCATTATTACCTGATATCTAAGAAATCAATGAATAGAGATCGATATAGCTCGAATGATTGAAATTACCTCTGGAGCATGTCATGCATGTTGCGGAACTCTTCCATGTCTTTCTTTAATGAGTCGAAGACTTTAACTATTCCCTTATCAAGTTAAATGTCTTGCAGAATCTAATGAAACTTGCACACTTTTATATATACGTCAGTAACTCATCAATTGCACTTAACATGGAGTAAGAAAAAGTAAGTGTGTACAATAGAGTAAGATCCTTACTTGAAGTTGTAAGGAAACAGTATATGGTCACAAAAATATTGTTCGGTTAGAAATCTTAGAAGGCTATTCGCCATCTCCTCGAGTTTCTCCGTTAGCGTCTGTATATGTACTTTATCTGGGTCAATGAACCCAACACCATAGATATTTTTTATTTTACATTCCAACATCTTCATTCTGCATAATAGAGTACAAAAGGATATAATGAGGATAATTACATGCAATAAACTGAACAACTGAAAGAACTGAATTTAACAACTTACAGACAATAGTAAATCATGATAGATTTGTCGAGCTCATAGAAATTTTATAACTGGAAGAGTTTTGGAAACTCAACATGGATCTGCTCGGGTCGTAAATAGTACACCTGTGGGACTTTTGCTATGATCATTGTTCTGTCATGCTTTATGAATCTTAGGTACCATTCATGGAGATTCGACATTTGTGTTGGAATTTCTCGCAACTTATCTTTGCTGACCAAATCCATCCCTGGGACATATCTAGCGACTACAATAGCCTTGGGTAACTTGTCGTCTTGGGAACCTAACAATTCAGCAACAGTAACATTCATAGCGTCTGCCCGTGTATCTGCTTGCATAACTATTGGCTCCTCCCGTCGCTAGGGAACATTTTCGGTTAAGACCTTGAGAGGTTGGACCGATTTTATGGCCTATTGTCCGAGCTGGGAATGTCTGATATTTTATCGCTTGAACTTTTACGTGATTTGCTCCCGCTTGCACTTCTACTTGATTTTCTCTTCGCCACTTCCTTATGAAGTGTGTGTAGATAGTCATCTGGCGTATGGTGCAACTCATATTTCGATTTTGTGTTCAGAAAATCAAGGGCATACACTTTTTGCTTCTCGGTATATAACGAAGCGGGTTCGTGTTTCTTCTTTTGAAAATGCACATTATGTTCGGCCGTTGTGATCGCTGTGGTCTCCTCATTAGTACGATTGCAAAGTCTAACAGGAAGATTCTTATGAGGTACTGTTGGGAGGGGCGACATTTTTTTTTTTGGGAATGATGCGTCGGTTAGTACTCATCGACGAAGCATGCTTCCGCTTATTGTCCTTAGTAGTATGACCCTGCGGCGAAGACGGATGACCCTGCGGCGGAGATCGAGATGGACTCGCGCTGTTGTGGTCGTAGTCATGGGGTGGGCTTCTTGGAGGTGATGAAGGTGAAGGTCACTTGCAACGACTCGACGGCGGTGTTATCCTTGGTGCCGAGCCTGGAAGCTTGATGTTGTTCTTGTCCCATAGAATGATACCATCCAGTACTTCTCCAAGTGTCCTCTCAACTTCGGGTACAGGGATGTCAAGCTCTATTATGTCTCACCCCATTACGATTTAATCCACCCCGACTTTAGCATAGCTAGCTGGAATCTCACAGACATGCCAGCGTGTGTCAGGTGGACAAGGTAAAGCACATCCGACCGCCACCTTCATGGATATGTTCTTCACCTTGTGATGGATCTCACAAGATATCTTCTCCTTGATTCCATCCACGGGGTAGCCGGGACCGCCATCTATCATCCGTGCATTGTGAGTCGGGACCTCCGATTCAGCCACGCTGCTTCTCCGCTGAGATGGGTTGACGGTAATATCGAGCGAAGGATCTTGCAAGCACGCTACTCCTCTAAGTTTGTCAATCTGCTGCTGCTTGTCAATTCTTGCTAGCAACTGGTTGAACCTGTCTCCCTCCTTCTCTCGTCGCTACTTTACTCTCGTTCGGCTTCTATAAGTACCTTGGTCTTTGGGAAACCCAATATCCCACATATAACTAGGGCCAAGGCCTCGTACTCGTCCTCCGTGTTCGTCATTCCCGAGGACCTTTGTCAGCAAGCCTTTCTCTTTATCAGGATGAAACTTTGTTTCCCCGTCTTTAATTTCTTTCACCACTTTCATCCATGACTCCCTGGGTACCCTAATTCCGTCAGTGCAAACAAGGTCCCTTGTAAGTTCGTCATACTCACTCTCATGCCCAAGGAACCAATTTATTACCCTCAAATCTCATTCTTCGCGAATTGGTTCTGGAATAATCCCTTTATCACACAGTTTTATCTCTTTTTTCCCACTCTGGCATGGTAGTCGCGTAACCCCTGGCCCCAGGCGATGGTGATATTTATTTTTCGCAGCATTTATCTTGTTTTTTATGACTTATTCTTAGCATCTTCTGACTTCTTGTACTTCACAAATGCATCCCAGTAATGCTGCTGCTTCGCTAGATAGCCTTCGAATTTTGGAGTTTTCTTGTCCCTCTGATACTTTAGTCATAATGATTTCTTCCAATTCTGGAATAGTTCAGCCATCTTCTTAAAAGCCCACTGCTTGACTTTCTTCCTCAATGCAGCTGTCTCGGCATCACTCTCACATTCTGGCAGTGTGAAATATTCCATCAGGTCACTCCAAAGACCCTCTTTGTAACTTTCGGCGACATACTCACTATCTTCCGCCTCTTTGGGCTTATGCCACTCTCGAACGGTGATCGGGACGTGATCGCTAACCATAACTCCGCCTTATTGTTTAAGTACAATTGCAACCTTTTTGGGTTCCAACGGTTCTCCCAGTGTTGATACCATCGTAATTGTATAATTCGTACGCGCATCCTACTTTTTGGACGGCCCTCGCTTGGAAGTTTTGCTCAATGTGGAGGCCTAAGAGAAGAAACATTCGTCAATATAATATATATACAACTCGGTATATACATCTACTCTCGGACATCATATATCTAGTGATCACCGGACATCATATATATACCTTGCTGGTCTTCGTTAAGGGTCCATGGGATTCTCCATCATCGGAGTTGTCGACTCCTCCATCATCGGAGCCGGTGGCTTCTCCCTCTCTTTGGTAAACCTCGTCTCCCTCACCAGATGGGTTCAGATACCTCGAGGGAGATTGGTATGGATCAGCGTCGTGGATTACATCCTCGAGAATTTCTTCTTATGCTAGGTCTCTGTGGATTGGACTAGGTGTATCCATAGTTTCTGCAAAATGTGAGATGCACACAATATTATTGCAAAATGCACACAATATTTGAACATAGCAAAATATATTTCTATACACAAATATTTCTATACTAATATTTCTATACACAAATATTTCTATACAAATATTATTTCTATATAATATTATTTCTATACAAATAATATTTCTATATACATATTTCTATATAATATTATTTTTATACCTAGCTAATTTATCAACTATATACCTATATAATTATCAAATATATACCTATATAACTATAAATTTCAACTATATACCTAACTAATAGTTATCAACTAACTAAAATACCTATCTAAAAATTGCCAGCTAAAAATTATAATAATGATCAACTAATTACCTAGGAGGCAGTGGGTGGCGGTGGTGGGGGAGGCGCGGTGGCGGTGGCGTTCGGCGATGAAGGGGTGCATGCGGTGGCAGCCAACAACGCGGGAGAGGCGCGGTCGCGGTGGCGGCTGGCATGGAGGGGCGTAGGCGCAGCGGTGGTGGCCGACGCAGAGGGGTGCGGGGAGGCGAGGTGGTAGTGGCGGCAGACGATTTAGCCTGGCAGCACTGTGCATGCGTTGATGGCCTCCAAGTCCTGGTGCATGGAACACACCGGGGAAGGAGGCAGCAATAAATACCCCCCTCCTCTAGTCCCGGTACGCGGCACCAGCCGAGACTAAAGGGGGGGGTAACTAGTCCCGGCTGGTGCAACGCATCGGGACTAAAGGGGGTGACTTTTCGGCACCTGTGCGCTGTCCACCCCCTTTAATCCTGGCTGGTGAGTTAGGCCGGAACTAAAGGCCCAAATTTGCGCACGCTGGGCCAAAACCAGCGCGTTGTGCTCTTTTTTTCAAAGTTTTGAATTTATATTTTTTAAACATTTGAATTATACTTTTTTTGCATATTTATGAATTTGAGAAAACTTTCAACATGAGAAGTTCTTGAATTTGAATAAGTAATCCAAATCCATTATCTATTTTATAAAATAATTATTTTAACAAGTCAAACTATTAACCATTTTGCCATTATCAATTTAAAAATGCATTAACTATTATATTTTGCATATTTTTGAACCTCATTAAACTTTCAACATAAAAAGTTCTTGAATTTGAATAAATAATCCAAATCCATTTTTTTATAAAATAATTATTTTAACTAGTCAAACTATTAATCATTTTTCCATTATCAATTTAAAAATGCATTAACTATTATATTTTGCATTTTTTGAATCTCACTAAACTTTCAACATAAAAAGTGCTTGAATTTGAACGAGTCATCCAAATCCATTATTTGTTTTAGAAAATAATTATTCTAACTAGTCAAACTATTAACGGTTTGTTTTCCCGCCTTTCCCTCTAACTAAGCCACTAACCGGAACTAAAGATATTTCCCGCTATTTCCCACTGCTTCCCGCCATGTTTTCCCGTCCTTTCCCTCTAACCAGGGATTTTAGTCCCGGTTGGAGCCACTAACCGAGACTAAAGATATTTCCCACCATTTCCCACCGCTTCCTGCCATATTTTCCCGCACTTTCCCTCTAAACGGGGCTTTTAGTCCTGATTGGAGCCACTAACCGGGACTAAAGATAATTTCCGCCATTTCCCACCGCTTCCCGCCATGTTTTCCCGTACTTTACCTCTATGTCTAGGCCGACCGCGCCATGTCTATCCACACATCCACACCTACCGCTCTTACAAAAATAGACACCACATACTGGGCTACCCTGACTCTCGAGGAAACCGAGGCGCTGTGCGCCTCCAGCTACCCATGCCCCCGGGATACCGGCTGCTACCAACTGGATGCTGAGCACTGGAGGGGTTCCTGTCCCTCCTATGCCTCAAGGTCCACCCGCCAGGAGGCCATCACGAACCACTTATACCTCAAGCTCACGTCGGAGCAGCAGATGGATCCCCATTGGGATCCCGAAAACTGCGACACCTAGAATGCCTTCTTCACTTACCGGCGGGAAAGGGATCTAGCCAGGTACGAGGGTATTGGCCCGCCCCCAGTGAACCACAACGAAGTCGGCCGCCGTCTATGGTGGGTGAACCGTACTATCGTCGGCGTGATGCACTACATCGCCGGGGGAGATCATCCTTGCCTGCAGTACCCGCACTTTGACCCTCCACAAAGACACAAGAAGGGTGGTGGTGGTGAAGGCCGCGGGCGTAGCGGCGTCGTCATCCGGGAGCCCCCTCCCCCATGCATCGTGAATCCAAGGCAGAGTGGTAGGTTCCCCCGAAATATTCTATGGCTGGGCTGAGGATTCAGTCGCGTGCGCCTAGGAACAACGATGATGACAAAGACAAAGACGACCCTGAAGTTGTGTACTATAGGTCTAGATATGAGCATGACTAAAGGGGGGCCTTTAGTCCTAGTTTTTGATATTAATAAATGTATTGAGTGTTAGTCCCGTTTTGTGGCTATAGTAGGACTATAGGGGGGTCTTTAGTCCCGATTCCGTAGTCCCAGTTATAAAACCGGGACTAATGGTCCATTTCCTACTACAACTTTCCCGAACTATGAAGATGTTGTTCTATTCTTGTGCTAGGGAGCTAACTAATTTCACATATTAGGGAGTGCCTCTATGACCAGCAATGTGGAGATGCATGAGGACTGGATCCTTAGGCATATCCATAGAGCTGGCCGTAGTGTTGTCCCTGCTCTCGCACACCATCTTGCAGTTTATAACTTCTCTAACTAGATCAACACTCCTAGGAGCTAACTAATTTCACATATTAGGGAGTGACTCTATGACCAATAATGATGAGATGCTTGAGGACTGGATCCTGTTGGAATTATTCCCTAGAGGCAATAATAAAGATGTTATTATTATAATTCTTGTTCATGATAATGTTTATATTCCATGCTAGAATTGTATTAAGCGGAAACTTTAATACTTGTGTGGTTTGTGAACAACACCGTGTCCCTAGTACTCCTCTAAGGACTAGCTCATTGATTAATGATGGTTAAGGTTTCCTAACCATGGACATGAGTTGTCAATTAATAATGAGATCATATCATTGGGAGAATGATATGGTGGACAAACCCAAACTAAGCGAAGCAATTAGATCGTGTCATCGTGTTCGTCTTTGCGAAGCTTTTCTTATGTCAAATATTGTATTCCTTAGACCATGAGATAATACAACTCCCTGGTATCGGAAGAAAGCTTTGAGGTCATCAAACGTCATCCTATGAGAGGGTGATCATAAAGGTGTCTCTGTGTGATCGGAAAGTATCTGTTGGGTTGTATGTATCGAGATGGGATTTGTCCCTCCCAAGTCGGAGAGATATACTTCGGGCCCACTCGGTAATCGATATCAACACCGATTGCAAGCATGTGGTTAAGGAGTTAATCACAAAGTGATATCGAATTACGGAACGAGTAAAGTACTTGCTGTGAACGAGATTGAACTAGATATGACGGTACCGACGATCAAATCTCGGGCAAGTAAAATATCGCGAGACGAAGGGAATATATATATGGGATTGATTGAATCCTGGCATCGTGGTTCATCCGATATGATCATCGATAAATGTGTGGGAGTCAATATGGGTTTCCAGACCCCGTTGTTGATTATTGAGAGAAGATCATGTCTGCATATTCTCGAACCCGCAAGGTCACACACTTAACGTGTCTCGACGCTAGGATAGATTGGATAATTGTTTTATGAGTTTTTGTTTGGAGTCTAGGATGGGATCCGGGACATCACGAGAGGTTCCGGAGTGGTCCGGAGAATAAGATTCATATAAGGCAGTGCAGTTTTTGGAGTTCGGAATTGTTCCGGGTTAATCGATATTGTACCGGAAGCTTCTAGAACCTTCCGGAAGGGGACCAACGTGGCCCCACATTCCGGGAGGGGGCATGGGCCTATGAGGGAGTGCCCTGGCCGCATTGGTCCAGGGGCACAAGGCCCCATAGGGCCCAGCCGGCCAAAGAGGGTTTAAACCCTAGATAGAGCTTCTAGAAGGGGGGGTTTCCTTGCCCCCTACTCCTCCTCCTTTGGGGCCGCCGGTTTGGGCTTGGGGGAGGGGCTAGGGCTGCGCCCCACCCCTCTATATAAAGAGGGCTGGGGGCGCACCACCCCTCACACCTTCCCCTCCAACCCTAGCCGCCCTGCTGCCCTCCTCTCTCCCTCCCGACTGTTTGTAGGCGAAGCCCTGCTGCAGAAATTCTCCACCATATACACCACGCCGTCGTGTTGTAGATCCAATTCGTCTCTACACCATACTTTCTGGTCCGAGGAAGGAGGAGACGTCGAGGTGATGCACGTGTGCATCTCACGGAGGCACCGCCACTTGTGGTGCTAGATCGGATCGGATCATGAGGAGGAGAAGCGAGTACGACTACATCACCCACGTTCCGACGAACGTTCCGCCGTGTGAATCTTCAAGGGTATGAATATCTAATCCAATCTCTCTCGTTGTTTGCATCTCCTAGATTAGATCTTGGCTTCCCTTTGTTCGCATCCGTAGAAAATTTTGATTTACTATGCCGTGAAACCCTTCATATCCTTAGGCATCTCCACAGAACTAGCCGTAGTGTTGTCCCTACTCTCGCTCACCATCTTGCCATCTTGTTTGCAGTTGATAACTTCACGAGGATGCCTATTTATAAATTAAGCATCACGACATAGTGTCGACACTCACCCCTGTCATAGTGCTTCCATCCATCGAAATAGTGTCATCACTTAGTGGCATAGTGTCTCCACTCACTAGCATAGTGCCGCCACCCACCAAAATAGGGTCACCACCCATGTTTAGTCCTGGTTGGTGTCTCCAACCGGGACTAAAAACCTTTAGTCCCGGTTGGAGACACCATCCAGGACAAAACATGCTCGCGTCGGCCCTAGCCTGCCTACCGCAACCCCTTAAGTCCCAGTTGGTTTCTTCAACCGGGACACAAGAAATTCAAAAACGGCCTGAACATGGTAAATACTTCGCGTGGTGTCATATTATGTGACATAGTTGCAAGGAGAAATACCAAACTTGGTATATTGATTATGTCTCAAAAAATCTTCACAAAATGACCTATCATGTTCGAGCTTTCATCGCTTTCGGTCCAAATGACCAATGTTATGTGCAGAATCGTGACATAGTTTTTGATACTGTGCCTATATTGTGCATGCATGTGAATTCTGGGATGGCGTTTTGTGAAGCAACCACCAAAATGTTATTCCAAAATGTTACATAAAAGGTTTAATACATTATATCACATCACCAACATCCCTATATAGTGTTGTGGTTTTCTTCTGCGTTGTAGCCATGGAGAATCTTCATCATTTAACATGATGATTGGGTCAGTTTTCACTTTAAAGGGTGTGATTTCCTGAAAATCTTCTAACATGTTTGTCTTGTCATCCACTCCCATGATATTTCTTTTCCATGAAAGAACTGTGTGGTGCTTTGGCTCATCGGACGATGTATTCTTTTGCTGAGTTATTTTTCTCGGTTTGGTACACATGTCCTTCACATATAAAACCTGAGCCACATCATTAGCTAGGACGAATGGTTCATCCATGTACGCAAGATTTTTGAGATCCACTATTGTCATGCCATAATTTTCATATACATGAATCCCGCCTCCTGTCATCTTGACCCATTTCCATCGAAACAAAGGGACCTTAAAAGTAGGTCCATAGTCAAGTTCCCATATATCCTCTATGTACCCATAATATATGCCCTTCTTCCCATTGTCATCTGTTGCATCAAAGAGGACACCACCATTTTGGTTGGTGCTCTTTTTATCTTGGGTGATCGTGTAAAATGTATTCACGTTTATCTCGTACCCTTGGAAAGTACATATAATCGAAGATGGTAACCTAGCCAACAAGTAAAGCTGATCTCCAACGGTGGTGTTATTCATGAGATGTGTCTGCAACCAACTGCCGAAAGTAGTCTCTTGTTATACTTTAATCCAGGAGTCAGGCTTCCCCGGGTTTTCAGAGCGTAGAATATTCTCGATATATGGATCCACCATGGTGGAATTGTGTAGAACTGTGTAGTGTGCTTGATTGAAAGAATGCCCGTACCTACATAACGTTGCTTTCCTTCATAGTGTGCCTTTTCCAGTTATCCTTCCCTCACACCGAGATTCAGGAACACCAATCGGCTTAAGGTCAGGAAGAAAGTCAACACAAAACTCAATGACCTCCTCTGTTCCATAGCCCTTGGATATGCTTCCTTATGGCCTAGCAAGATTATGAAAATATTTCTTTAAGACTCCCATGAACCTCTCGAAGGGGAACATATTGTGTAGAAACACAAGACCAAGAATTCTAATCTCTTCGACTAGGTGAACTAGGAGGTGCGTCATAATATTGAAGAAGGATGGAGGGAACAACAACTCGAACCTAACTAGACATTGGACCACATCAATCTGTAACCATGATAGACTTTCTGGATCGATTACCTTCTGAGAAATTGCATTGAGGAATGCACATACCTTCACAATGGACATTCGAACATTTTCCGGTAGAATTCCCCTCAATGCAACCGGAATCAATTGCTTCATAAGAACGTGGCAGTCATGACTTTAGGTTTTGGAATTTTTTCTTTCATATTTACTATTCCCTTTATATTCTACGAGAAGCCAGACGGGACCTTGATGCTGAAAAGGACTTCAAAAAAGATTTCCTTATATTCTTTGGTAAGAGCGTAGCTGGCAGGCCCTTAAAACTGACCTGTATGCATGCCGTTTTGTCCTTTATAATATTTCTGGTCCTCAGATGCTTCCGGGGTATCTTTTGACTTCCCATACAAGCCTAGGAAGCCTAGAATATTCACGCAGAGATTCTTCATTAGGTGCATCACGTCGATTGCATATCAGACCTCATGGACTTCCAAATAGGGTAGCTCCCAAAATATAGATTTATTCTTCCACATGGGTGCGTGTCCATCGGCGTCTTTCGGAACAGATTTTCCTCTAGGAACCTTTCTAAAGATTACATTTAAATCCTTGACCATACCAAATACATCAGCACCAGTACGCGGGACAGGATTCGTCCAAGTTTATTCCTTTCCATAAAAATGCTTGCCTTTTTTCCTTAAGGGATGCCTGGGCGGAAGAAAACAACGATTGTACGGGTACACATTCTTCCTACATTTTTCTAGATATATTCTTTCAGTCTCATCTAAATAGTGCATGCATGCATTCTATCCCTTGTTCGTCTGTCCTGCAATGTTATTAAGAGTAGGACAATCATTGATGGTTACGAACAACGACGCTCGTAGGTCAAATTCATGCTGTCTGTGCTTATCCCACATACCTACACCTGGTTTGACCCACAACTGTAAAATTTCATCAACTAATGGCCTTAGGTACACATCAAGGTCGCTGTCGGGTTGCTTCGAACCTTGGATCAGCATTGGCATCATAATGAACTTCCGCTTCATGCACAACCAAGGAGGAAGGTTGTAGATACATAGAGTCATGGGCCAGGTGCTGTGACTGCATCTCTTCTCCCCAATAGGATTCATTCCATTTGTACTTAGACCAAACCATAAGTTCCTTGCATCACTAGCAAAGTCTGGGAAGTCCCTCTCATTTTTCTCCACTGCCGACCATCAGCGGGGTGCCTCAAGATCCTGTCTTTCTTACGATCTTCCATGTTCCATCGAAACAACTTGACATGCTCTTTGTTTCTGAACAAATGTTTCAACCGTGGTATTATAGGAGCATACCACATCACCTTGACAAGAACCCTCTTCCTGGGTGGCTCACCCTCAACATCATTAGGGTCATATTTTCTTATTTATACCGCAATGCGGTGCATACCAGGCATTTATCCATATTCCTGTACTTCTCACTACGGTAGAGGATGCAGTCACTATGGCATGCATGTATCTTCTGCACATCTAATCCTAGAGGACAGACAAGCTTCTTTGCTTCATACGTACTAGCGGATGATGACCCACAAGTATAGGGGATCGCAACAGTCTTTGCGGGTAGTATTACCCAATTTATTAATTCGACACAAGGGGAGCCAAAGAATACTTGCAAGCCTTAACAACTGAGGTGTCAATTCAGATGCACCTGGAAATAGTTCTTCCTCGTAGAAGTTTATCAGTAGCAAAAGTTTGTAGTAGTAACAGCAAAGCAACAGTAGCAGTAAACAATAGGATATGAGCACGGTAGACATAGGGATGGATGGATGGGCATTGCATGGACGAGTCTAAACATGTAACTTCAAGATCTAGGGCATTGCAGATAAATAAGAACAAGCATCCAAGTACTAAACAATCCTAGGCATGTGCTCCATATATAGTCATGTGTGCTTGCAATGAGAACTTGCACAACATCTTCTGTCTAGCCAGCCCGTGGCAGCGGGGCCTCTAGGGAACTACTGGCAATTAAGGTGCTCCTTTTAACAGAGTACCGGAGCAAAGCATTAACACTCTGTGAACACATGTGATCCTCACACCATAGCCATCTCCTCCAGTTGACCCAATTTCTGTCACTTCGGGGCCTTTGGATCCGGATAATGATATGTGTACACACCTTGCAGATAGGATCACTAACAATACTATCATAATGATTCAATAATAAGTTCAGATCTGTCATGGCACTCGAGCCCTAGTGACAAGCATTAAGAACAACAAGTTGCAACAAAGTCAAATAGCACTAATAGAGATACTAGGCACTATGCCCTAACAATCTTATTCGATTACAAGATAGAACTCATCCAATCCCTACCATCCCCATAGCCTACAGCGGGGGATTACTGACTCATGGATGAGGGAAACATCGATGGTTGATGGATAGGCGTTGGTGATGATGATGGCGATGATCCTCTCCAAATTGCCCGTCCCGGCAGGGTGCCAGAAGGGACTTTCTCGATCTGAATCGCGGCTTCTGGTGGTAGCGGCGCAGATGAACTCTTTCTGGAAAAAGTTCGAACCCCCTCCCTCGGTTTTTAGGTCAAGGGGTAACTTATAGGTGAAGAGGGAACCCGAGGGGGTGCCTGGGGTGGCTGCACCCCCTAGGCGTGGCTTGGACCCACCCGCGCCTAGCAGGGGTGTGGGCCCCCCAGGCCTCCACTCCATCTCGTCTTCTGGCTCCGTGGATCTTCTGGTGACATAGGATTTTTTGCATATTCCGGGATTTTTCCTGATAGTTGATTTTTTGCACAAAAATTAGACACCAAGGTAATTCTACTGAAAACAGCGTCAGTCCGTGTTAGTTGTATCCAAATCACACAAGTTTAGAGGAGAAACAATAGCAAAAGTGTTCGGGAAAGTAGATACGTTTTGGACGTATCAACTCCCCCAAGTTTAGCTTATTGCTTGTCCTCAAGCAATTCAGTTGAAAACTAAGTGAGATAAAAGAACTTTCATGAACACACTTGCTTCATATGATGTATATATTCTCAGCACATGACTAGATAATTAAACCATTCATAATAAGAAGTAAGCAACCAAGTCTACTCAATATTCATTGCAAGCTATGAAGAGAAACCAACTCAATAATAATAAGTAGCATGGAACATAAACATAAGCAACATTGCAATGCTCATAGTAAGGTGTGATAGAGTGATATATCGCTTGCCTTTGTTTGTAGAGCACAATATAAGGTGTGATAGAATGATATAATTAACCAAGTTTTGAGACAAACACAAGAATGACAACTATGCTCTCAAGAAGGTGCTCATAGAATAAGTGGTGACTCAACAAGGAAGTGAAAAGGTTTTGAAAAGTTTGAAAGGCTTCCAAATGCTGAAAGGAAGGTACTCATTAGCTTTGAGCTCTCATTGCCCCCATAATAGGCATCTTTATATGGTTAAGGTGAAAGTGAGGTCCAATCTGAGTTATATGCTTGACAGACCATAAACTGGAAATCCCAAGTCCCTTGAGTACGAGGGACGCTCCGCATTACCTGCAAGTTCTTGTCATTGTACATACATGCATATCATAGAGAACCGCCAACGGGGTACCCCTTGCACATGATACAGGATCTATCCCGTGATTAAAATGACAAGGCAATCAGATAATGAGAATCTCATCAATCTTTTTATTTACTATGTGCATAGCTTTTTATTGAGGATGCTTCACAGAATGCTCATTATGGAGATGTTGCAAGTTTTCACCATGATTAGGCATGGCTTAGGCTAGCGGCCCAGGCATTTCTCTAACACATATATATACTCCATGAAATCACAAGCTCCCCTTTTATTTCACACCATCGACATCCGCAAACAAAAGAGCAAGGTATCAACTAGATAGGATATCCAAAAAGTGTTGAAAGCGTTCTCCATGACAACACAGTTCTGCTAACTCCCAGCATATAATTTCCAAGCATATAACTTTCATGGATAGATCACAATGGTTCAGGATTATTAAGTGCAAGGAATAAACTTTGCCATCAAGTTTGTGAGAGCTTTACTAACTAACTTTCTCAAAACAGAGAAACATTTTATTTGGAAGAAAACAAGGCATATAGAATATGCACTGAAATAACAAATGATGCTAATAGGTAGGTATGGTGGACACTGTTGGCAATAATGGTTTTAGGGAGTTGGAAGCACAAGTAGAGCTCATACTTAGTGCAAGTGAATGCTAGCAATAGAGAGGGAGCGACAAACGACAAAGCAATAATTGTCATAATCATGCTTGCAACAAAACATGACTAATTATGGCATGAAAGTGATACAAGAACTCTAAGGAAAAATAAATCATCGAGGCTTACTGACTATTGTTTAGTCATAAACATACGTGAGCATGTGCCAAGTCGATTCACATGAAACATTCAGGGGAAGATACCACAATATCATACCAAAACATGAATAAAACAATGCAAGCAAACATTCATATGGCATGCTACAAACTATTAGCAAGCTGGAGCTAATCATAGACAAACAAAAACTACTAAGCATCCATCAGTAACATACTCCTTACAATGAACAGACTAAGCATGCTCACAATGATGAGTATATGTACAAAAATGAAAACAAATAGAGTTCGTTACCATCCTCTTACCACACCTCAAGTTGTCTTAATATTCATTATTGCCCTTCACTTGTGTGACTTGAATAATAACATGAAACCAAAATCCACTGAGGACGGCTGAACCCTGCAAAGAAATCACAAAACCAAAGAAGAACAACAAATATTTTTGGTGTTTTCGATTTTTCAAACAAGCCAACAAAGAAAAAACAAACAAAGCAAAAACAAACCAAACAAAGCAAAATCTTTTTGGATTTTTTCTTTTAAGGCAAACCAAAGAAAAGTAACAAACCAAGAGAAGCAACGAAAATATTTTTGGTATTTTTGTTTTTTTTTTGAGAAAGCAGCAGCAAGAACCAAAAAGAAAGCGAAACAATGGATATACAAAGAACCGACCGAACATGATATATAGATGAGTGTGATGTCGGTATACCTCTTCCAAGCTTAGGCTTTTGGCCTAAGCGGGGATCAATCCCATGGTGCCCAAGTAGGTGCACCTCCGTAGTACGACGAGGAGGCTCCCTCGTCCTGGTACGAGCTCGAGGACTCCCCTGTGTAGTATACAGAGGGGTCGTATGATGGCGCTTCCCCCTTATAGTGTCCATGGAAACCAAGAACGCGCAGCTTGTCATCCATCTCCTCCTTGGAGCATGACAAAGGTCCCTGAGAAATACTGAACAAAGTGGTTTGGGGGAGAGGGATCTCTCTCTTCCCCGTCAATAAACAACATTCTATAAACCAAATTCTCAAGGGTAGAGCTAGTGGTGACAAAGTGATGTGCCTTCATGGCAGCAAGATCAAGCCTTTGAGGGGCCAAAACTGTATCATTTGGATCAAACAGCAAGGTCCAAGGCAGTAGCAACACGTGCAACAATAATTCCCCCCATAAATGGGTCCCTTAGCAGTTAAGCGACGAGCAATGAGAGAACCAAGATTGTACTTAGTTTCATTCTTGAGCGCATCAGCTAAGAATGCCAAATGATAGTTGGAAATATTACTAGTGTTCTCCCTACCAAGAACACTAGTGGCAAGATAGTATGCAAAGTCCCTGATGGCTGGGAGTTGAATATTTCTTATATTTCCCTGTTGAGATCTACGGTCATCATCATTGGTTATCCCGCGGTAGAGCTCCAACAAATCAGCGGGTTGAGCTGGAATCTTCTTTGCAGACCCAGCTGTACCAAGTCCTAGGGCCTCACAAAATTTCTTCAATGTCATGTTGTAAGACCTGCCATAAATTTTGAAAGAAACATATGGCTTGAACATGTTGTTACTAAAGGAGAAGATCTCCACAAATGTTTTAGTGAGCGTAGCATATTGCACGCTCTCATCCTGCATAAGGCTTGTTAGGCCAGCCCTCTGAACCAAAGTTGTAAAATCATCAAGAATCCCAGCAGCCCGCAAAAAGGTTGGGAAAGGAAAGGTGGAAGGGTGAGCATCCCCCTCATCTCCCTCGTCACCGAATCGTGGAGTAATGAGATCCTCATTGTATGAGCGCCTCACTACTAGGAAACATGATGTTAGTGGCGCACCCGAAATTCCCATCCGTGGCGCACTAGCAGTGCGCCACGGGCCTTGCGCTACGGCTATCTCTCAGCCGTGGCGCACTGCCTAGTGTGCCACAGAAGTTTAGATACAGGCGTGGCGCACATGCCAGTGCGCCACAGAAATTTGGGCAGGTGCGCCACGCGTATGAAACGATAACCGTGGCGCACTAGGTGCTGTGCGCCACGGATATAAATTTCAAAATTCAAAAAAAAAAGCAGCAGATCTGGATCTCGTCTGCCGCTGCGGTGCAGGTCGCCTTCGTCGCCTCCTCGTCGTCACCTTGTTGTCGTCGTCGGAACTGCAAGGAGGAGGAGGAGAAGAATAGGAGTAAGAGGAGGAGAAGAAGAAGAGGAGGCAAAGGAGGAAGAGGAGGCAAAGGAGGAAGAGGAGGAGAATAAGAGGAGGAAGAGGAGGAGAAGAAGAAGAGGAGGCAGAGGAGGAAGAGGAGGAGAAGAAGAGGAGGCAGAGGAGGAAGATTAGGAGAAGAAGAGGAGGAGGAGAAGAAGAGAGGGAGGTAGGAAGAGATGGAGGAAGAGAGGGAGGAAGGGAGGTCGACGTCGCCCGTTGTCACTGCGAGGAGGAGAAGGAGAAGGAGGTCGACATCGCCCGTTGTCACTGCGAGGAGGAGGATAAGGAGGTCGACGTCGCGCCGTCACTGCAAGGAGAGGAGAAGGAGAAGGGAGAAGGAAGAAGGAAGAAGGAAGAAGGACAAGGGAAAGGGAGAGGAAGAGGGAAAAGGGGAAGGGAAAAGGGGAAAGGAAAAGGGAGCAGGGCGGGGTGGGGATTCAAATTTGAATCCCGCCCAAGCTTATCCGTGGCGCACTAGGTGTAGGTGCGCTACGGATAAGTCGCCCTGTTTTTTTTTCTGCAGGAAAAAACGGTTTTTTGACCATAACTTTTTACTCTTTTCGAATTTTGAAAATCTAAAAAATCGCTAAACGACCTCGTTCTCGTCATTTTGGTATATTATACGATTTTTTTCGATATCGTATGCAAAAGTTACGGCCTTTTTACCGTGGCATGACTTTTTTTTGCAAATAAAGTCGAAACTCATTTTTGTTAATTTTACTAGAAGCTATACCACATTACCTACCTAAATATGAAAGGATTTAATTTTTTGAAGTGTTTATCATTTTCGTTTATTTTTTGCAAACCCTAAAATACGATCCACGGGGTGGAGTTGGTGCATGCCACTTAGGCGTAGGGCACTAGGCGAGTGCCCTACGGCTAAGTTTATCATCTGTGGCGCACTATGCCATGTGCGCCACAGATGTTTGTGGACGTTCACCAGAGGGGCGTGCGCTTAGGCGAGCGCACCCCCATGTGCGCCTGAGATGACACTAACAACCGTGGGCGCACATGACTATAGTGCGCCATGATGTTTGGCGGCGTCAGGCCTGGACAACACATCTGTGGCGCACTATAGTCATGTACGCCACGGTTGTTCTAGTTACTAGTAGGGAACTGCCCACAGGTGAGCCACGCCTGTTTTAGCCGTGGGGCACTTCAACCATGTGAGCCACGGATGTGCTGATTACCTATAGCTGTTTTCCTAGTAGTGCCTGGCTCGGGAGAATGATCTTGAAGTCCGTGCCCTCCTAGGTGCATCACCCTCAAATATCTCTCCATATGTGTGGTTGTCCATGACCACTCTTTTCTGAAATTTTTAGACAAACATTAAACCAAGTGATTTCCAAGTTGATAAATGATGATAAACTACTATATGAACTTGCTAGAGGGCTACACATGCATCAAAATGAAATCTATAAGCATAGAACAAGCATGCAAGCTCACACAACCTGTCACCTATAGCAGATAAATACTCAAGATACAATCTATCAATCACAAATCTAATTGGACAAGTGGAGGAGGCACATAACAAGGAGAAATCCCTCCAAAAATCAACAGCAAAGAGGGGCTGAGCAAGGAGATCTAAAATCGCGAGCAAGAACATCAGGAACTCGAGCTTGAGAAAGTTTTCTGGTGTTTTTAGGGAGTGAGAAAGAAGATAGCTGGGAGGAGACACTTTGGAGGGGCCCAGGTCCTGTAGGGGGGCCGCACCCACTAGGGGAGTGGGTGCCTGGGGTGGCCCCTGGGTCACCCTAGGTGTCCTCTGCCCCCTTTTTCGAGGAAAAAATTATTTTGAATTTTCTGGAATTTTTCGGAATACTTTATTTTTGGCCAATTTTCAGGGTATGAAAATTGATTTTCTCGCATAAACAGTATTTTTAGAAGAAGCAAAAGCAAACCAAAATCCAAACTTCAGAAGTTATAAGATACTCTAACAAGAAAACAACTAACAAACCAAAGCTAGAAAAGAAAAGTCAAAGACTAGGAAGGAGAAAAGTAAAAGAAAGCAAGTATAACCATAGTGAAAATATTATTTTGTTCGTTAAAATCCTTTTGTTAACAAGGTTGATCAAGTCTTGTTACCAAAATAATCTTATATGAAACAAAACTTTGTATTCCACAAGGTTATTATGTTACCTCATACTTGATAGCAATGGTCCCAATCATGATAGTTTCAAAATTTCTTGTGGAATGGGACAATATATTTCTCCAACCTTGATGCTCTCAATATTTTCAATGGAATTCAGGAAATAGCTCTGAACAACCTTCTTGGGGAAATAAACAGTATGCTCTTTGTAATTAATGTTACTTTTCCTTGATTGCAATTAATGACATCACCTGCAGTATTAAGAAAAGGTCTCCCAAGAATAATAGACATATTATCATCTTCAGGCATCTCAAGCACAACAAAAATAGTTAAAACCAAGCAATTATGAGCCACTTGAACAGGAACATCCTCAAATATACCAACAAGAATAGTAGTTGACTTATCAGCCATTTGCAAAGATATATCAGTTGGTATCAACTTTTCTAGCTGGAGTCTCTTGTAGAGAGAAAAAAGGCATACCACTAACTCCAGCTCCCAAATCACATAAAGCAGTTCTAATATAATTATTCATAATAGAGCAAGGAATAGTTGGTATACCTGGATCACCAAGTTTCTTTGGAACCTTAGCACTGAAGGAATAATTAGCAAGCAAAGTAGAAATATCCTCATTAGGAATCTTCCTTTTATTAGAGACAATATCCTTCATATACTTTGAATAAGGATGCAACTTAATAGCATCAGTCAAAGGAATTTGCAAAAATAAAGGCTTCATCCACTCACAAAACTTGTTGTATTGTTCTTCCTCCTTTGACGTGTGTTTCTTACCTGGAAAAGGCATAGGTTTCTGCACCCAAGGTTCTCTCTCGCTACCATGTTTCTTAGCAATAAAATCTTCCTTAGTGTACCTAGTATTCTTAGTGTGCTTCTCAGGATCTTCCTCAACTTCCTACTTATCAGGAGCATCATTATTACATTACCACTCTCAGTTTCAGCATCAAAGACAGATATACTATTAGGATCTATAGCAGGTTCAAGTGGTTCCTCAACTATTTTATGTTTCTTTTTCTTTCTCTTACAAGGACTACCACTACTTTCACCCTGTTGAGAATACTGCTCAATTCTTTTAGGGTGTCCTTCAGGATATAAAGGATCTTGAGTAGCTATACCACTCCTAGTTCTAATTCCATAAGCATGTTTATCTCCTGAGGCATTAACTAGCATATCCTTTCGTACGTTAGCAAGTTGATCAAGTTAGGTTTGAGCCATTTGAAAGTGTTTACAAAGCATTTTAATATCATTAGAAGTTCTTTCCACAATATCTTTCAACTCTTTAATAGCTCTAGAGTTTTCCAATAAATGATTCTGAACTTGTGTATTAAAATTACCTTGTTTAAAAATAAATGTGTCAAGTTCCTCTAAGCATTGATCAAGAGGCTTACCATAGGGAATATCACTTCCATTAAAGTGGAGAGAGTGTACCTCAATAGTAGATGAGTGGGGAACTGGCTCACATAATTCTTCTATAGGAGGTAGATTCTTCAAATCTTCAGCTCTAACACCTTTCTCCTTTAGACAATTCTTAGCTTCCTTCATCACTTCATCATTTAATGCAATAACTCCCCTCTTCTTTGGTGTTGGTATTGGAACTGGTTCAGGCACAACTGGTGCAGGAGTAGTAGGCACAGGTGCATTTATCCCAGTTGAAGTCCAATCATCATAATTCTTGCTTATCTTGCCATTAATTCTTCAGCATCTGTAGGAGTTCTTTTCCTGAAAACACAATCAGCAAAGCTATCTAGGTATGTCCTAGAATCATCAGTTAGTCCATTATAATAAATATCAAGAAGCTCATTCTTAGGCAACGGACATCTAGGATGTGAATGAATCAAGGCACAGAACCTTGTCCATGACTCATGCAATTTTTCTTATTCACCCTGTTTAAAATAAAAATCTCTGCAAAGCAGCATGTCTAGCACTGGGAGCAAAATATTTCTAGAAGAATGAAGCAATCAAGAAATCAGGGCTATCGATGGAACCAAGAGGTAATCTATTAAACCAAGCCCTAGCTTATCCTTTTAGTGAAAAAGGGAAGATCTTTGCAACAAAGTACTTGCGCAACTAAAAATCATCAGAGAATAAAGCACTCATAGTGGAAAGCTCATTCATATGAGCCACATCACTCTCATTTTCAGTCCCACAAAAAGGTTCTTTCTCAACAATGTCTAAATAGGATAAATCAAGAGAGAAATCATAATCTCTATGTCACATCCCAAAATTTCCAAATTTTGAAATGTGAAAATAAATAAACAAAATAAACAATTGTTGAAATTTAGGGTGAAAAGAAATTTTTTGCTTCTAAATGGAAACATCAAAACCCTAATTGAATAAAATTTGAATAAGGAAACAAAAAAATATTCCCAAATCAAGTGCACTCATGCATGGAAAGAATCTTGAAACTTGAACACTTGGGAAAAATAAACCAAAACCATAAACCATAAAGAAAGAAATCATTTCCAAGATCTCTCCAAGACTATGGATTTGATCCATATAAAAATTCAGCAACAAACATTTCTAAATGAAAAAATGATAAACAAAAATATTATAAAACCATGGAAATTGGTTTCATTCAATTTGGAGCCATGGATAAAAACTTATGAATTTAATAAGATTAAAAGGAAATAAGTTCCAAGGCTAATGCAGCTCCTAGCTAAAATCCATACCAAAGTATGAACAAAATAATCCTAAAAGGATTTAAAAAGATAAACAAATATTAAATAAAATTCTACAAATTGGAATCACCAAATTTGGATCTATAAATAAAAATATATGGATTTTATAAGACAAAGAATGAAAGAAATAAGTAAATAAGGAATATTTAAAAGTCAAATTAAATCTTGGACAAATCCATAAACAAATGGAATAAAGATAATCCAAATAAAACAAATAAATAAAGATTATTTAAATAAAATTATATGGACTTTTAACCATATTCAATTTATTTAAATGAAGACAAAATCCCTAATAAAAAATGATTAGTTAAAACATGAGAAAATAAATAATTGAAATTTCCAAAATGGATTAAATGTTATCTAAATAACTAAAAAAGAATAAAAGAGTTATTTGAATAAAATTTATATGGGTTTAAACCATATTTGATTTTATTTGAATAAAGACAAATGCCTAATCTAAATAAATAATAAATCATAAGAGATTATTTTGAAATAATTCAAGTGGACTATTTAATCACAATATTAAATAGTTTAAACCTACTAAAATTTTGGAAAAGGTTTGATACAGAAATCTGAATTCAAATGAGTGTTTGAATTGAAAACAGAAAATAGAAACAGAAAAAGAAAAAGAAAATAAAAAAGAAAAAAATAGAAAAGGATCAGCCCATCTAACCCTACCTAGCTGCCTGGCCCAGCAAGCCCACCCGGCGCTCACCTCTCTCCCCTCTATGAGATCGTTTCTCACCCACGAATCAACCCTCAACCTCACTGATGCTCGGGACCCACTCCACATCACCTCGTCGTTTCCACCCGCCCGCTGACCTCGCCCCCAATTCTCTCTGCCATTTCTGGCCGTAAATCCCCAGCTTCAATTCGCATTATTGATGCATTAATATCTCCCCGCTACCACGCCTTACTAAGCGCCTCCCCCTCCTCTCTCATTCCCCTCACTCGCCACCCCCTTTCTGCCACCGGGCTGCTCCAATTTCCGCTTGCAACCCCACTGCTCCGACGAGCTCTAACTCGAAATTCCGGTGATGCCCGACCGCACCCTGCCCCCTAGCTCACACGAGCTTGACCAGCAACCCCGTACGCACCTGCCAGCAACCTCAGCTCGCTCACGCACGCCCTAGAACGTCACCTCCGACGACGCCTACTCGCCACCGTCTCCTACCTCAACTCCGGCGACCTCTCCCCGTAAGTACCGACCGCGCCTCTCCCCCTCGATGATGCTCACTGATACGTTGGAAACGTATCTATAATTTTTATGCTCCATGCTTGTTTAGTATCTACTTTACTTTTCCTTGTCTACACTTTGGGGTGCTTTTTTACATGTTTTCTGGTACTAACCTACTAACAAGTTGCAACAGTGCCAGATGCATGTTTTCTGCTGTTTTTGGTTTCAGAAAAATTAGTAAAGAAATATTCTCGGAATTGGACGGGACAAAATCCAAAGTCAATTACTTTCCATGGGGAAAAAGAAGTCCAGAGGGGAGCCAGAGAGGCTGGCCTGGGCGGCCAGACCCACCCTAGGTGCGGGTGGGCCCTGCCCCGCGCCTGGGAGGGGTGTGGGGCCCCTGGCCACCGCCTCGGCCTCCCCCTTCGCAAATAAGAAGCCCCCGATGCAGAAACCCTAAGTACCCGATCAAATCTCCACGAAACCGTATGTATCCGCCGCCACCATCGTCCCTAGATCAGGGGGATCTGAAGTTCTTCCCGGCACCCTACCGGAGGGGAAATCATCCGGAGGCCTTCTCTCCGGTATGATGCGTGAGTAGTTCCATCTTGTACTATGGGTCCATGTAGTAGCTAGATGGTTGTATCTCCTCCTTTGTGCTTTCATGTATAGATCTTGTGAGCTCCGTTCATTATCAAAATCTAATCTATTTGTAATCATGCATGTTTTGTTTGCGGGGATCCTATGGATATTGAGATTATTATGTTGGTTTGATTAATGGTTTTGTCTTTATGATTCTATCATGTATGTGTTATTTGTGATCTTGCATGCTCTCCGTTGTTAGTAGCTATCTTGGCCAAGTAGTTGCTAGTGACTCCAAGAGGGGGTATTTATGCTCGATAGCGGGTTCATGCCTCTAGTTTCCAAGGGAGGTGACAATAATATCTTCGGTTGTAGATGTGTTGTTGCTACTAGGTAGAAACCAACGGTCTCTTATTCATGGAACATGTGGACTATTTACCTTACACACTTTGCTTAAAGCAGTTGTCTGTTGCTTGCAACTTAATACTGGAGGGGGTTCGGATGATAACCTGAAGGTGGACTTCTAGTCATTGATGCAGTTGGATGGCGGTCTATGTATCTTGTTGTATTGCCCAATCGAATCTCATAGTATCTTTCTGACTAGTAATTGCATTGTTATGCCTTGCTCAGTTCCTGTCAATTTCCCTGCTGTAATTTGTTTAGCCGATGCCATGTTGTTTACCTAAGGAGAGCACCTCTAGTGAACTATGGACCCCGGTCCAATCTTTACCATTGATACATCTTCCACTGTTACTTGTTTACTTGCTGAAAACCATTATCTTCCACACAATACGTTTAATCCTTTGTTACAGCAAACCGGTGAGCTTGACAACCTCACTGATTCGCTGGGACAAAGTCTTGAGTTTGTGTTGTGCAGGTCTCCACGTTGCTTGCAACACCTTTGAGACGTTTCCTTCCTCCTTCAGGTTCGATAACCTCGATCTCAACTAAGGGAAACTTGCTGATGTGTTCATCACACCTTGCTCTTGGGGTTCCAATGAAGTGTCCCACGTCAACACTGGGTGCACGCATCAAGATTTCTGGCGCCATTGCTGGGGAGGCTAAGGACGTCTTCACAAGGGGAGTCCTTCACTTCCTTTCTCTTTACTTTGTTTTTAGTTTGCTTTGTTTCTTTTGCTTGGTTTTGTTTGCCTCTTTTCAAAAAACCCAAAAAAAATTAGTCTAGTTTGGTTTGCTTGCTTTATTCAAAAACACAAAAAATTTAGTTCCTACCCTAGTTGACACCTTTCTCTAGCTCACCATGTTGCTCCCAAAGTTCGCCCTGAAAGACCTTGCAATAGGTAGTGGCTCCATAATTGGGAAAGATAATATTGAAGAATTCTTTAATCATATTAGCAAGCATGAAGATATTGAGGAAAAATCTATAGCAGAGCTTGCTCCTAATTATGAGATTGTTGGAGCTTCTTTAGTTCATATGTTGGAGGCTAGGTTTGTTATCTTTAACCCCTTTATACAATTCTTGTTCCTAAAACTAAAAGAAGAAAAGAATGCTGAAAAGAGAGAATCCATCCTTGAAATTTTATCAAAAGAATTTCATGATGTTGCTAGGGATGCCAAAAAGGTCTTTGAGCATTTCAATATGCTAGGCTCAAGTGTAGATGTTGTGGGTATTTCTGATAAACCTAAGCCTAGAGAAGAATTCAAGATACCCATACCATTTAAGCTTGTTGGAATGCATGAAGCCTTTGAAAAGAATTTTGATTGGATTGCTCCTAAAAACCTTTTTAATGTAGTAGACCAAAGAGAGATGAGAAGGGATCCTACAAAACCCATTTGGATGAGATACCTTTCATATTTGTAGATTTTGCAAGTATGGATGTTAATGCTTCTTCATTTGCAAATACTTGATTCTTCTTGCTTCTTGTGCCTAACTTAAAGGCGTTAAAGAAAAGTACTTGTTGGGAGATAAACCAAGAGTTTCCTTGAGTCTTGGAAGTTATTACTTCAGTAATGACCTCTCCTTATCCTTTTTGTTTTCTTTTTGTTCCAAGAATGACCTCTAATGAGAGGGAGTTGTTGTCCCGAAACAGATTTATGTCCTCCACCAAAAATATTCGTGAGGAGTCTCTGTAACTCATATTGAGCTAAATATTTACGAATAAATCCCCCAGTATGTTAGCTAACTTTCGTTAGTTCAACACCTTTTGATTTGAGCAACATAAGATGTTCGAAAAAATCGGTTTCTACCTGCTGGTCCGTTTTGACAGATTTCTGCCATTATTTGCATTTGCTTCCTATTGTTTCCTTTTTGAGTTATCTTTAGGTGAATTGAGATTTTTGAAGGAGTTACTACATTAGCTTGTGTTTTTAGTGAAAAGCCTTGCTATTCCAAAGCTTTGCCAGAGGTCTAATATCTTTTGAATACACTAATGTTGCTAATGAAGATTGTGTGAAGGAAAATTTTCAGGTGTAGAGAGAGAATGATGTAATGAGATGAAGAATGGACAAAAGCTCAAGCTTGGGGACGCCACCATGGTGTCACCCCAAGAAATATCCAAGAGGTACAAGCGTCAAAGCTTGAGGATGCCCAAGGCATCCCCTTCTTCATCAATAAAAAGCTCAGGTCTGTCTAGACACTTCGTTTTTATTGTTTCATGCACAATTGTGTTGTTCTTGGAGCGTCTTAGTTTTCATTTTCTTTGCTTAGGTTGTTTAGTTTACTTGAATAAAGAAGTTTGGATCCCCGTTCTTGCTGTGTTGTTTTGCAAATAAGTTGCTTGGTCTTGGAAAGGAGTAGTAAGTTCTTGCTTGATGTGCAAGAGGATCTTGCATTGACTGTGACTTAGACTTTAGAATGACATGATAGGTGTTGTTTTGACCTTATGCTTAGTGATTATTGTTGTAGCATGTCTTGTTCCAAACAATTGGGATTGCTTAGTGTGCCTTGAAGAAATTATGCGTTGTTTTAGCATGCAAAAGAATAGTATTGTGGTATTCTCATTTGATGTTTTTCTTGGGTTGACTTGGCACATGCTCACACCATGTTATGACTATGAACAAGTCACCATTAGCCTCTATGATCATTTAGTACTTGACTTGTAGTACCACTCTTTGCTTTGATGAGTATGCTTTGTTGCTTTGCATGATTATGGCCATTATGCTCTCTTAGTTGGTTGCTCCCAGTCTTTTGCTAGCCTCGACTTGTATGATTAAGTTCTACTCATGCTTCCAATTTCCAAGAAATCAAGTTTTTGCAAAGTGTCCACTATAAACTCCTATGCATGGTGTGTTACACCATTCCAAGTATATTCTTGTTTTCAACTATCTTCCAATTAAAAACAATTTTGTTATGTGAAAACTTAGTGATTAAATCCCTCACGAACTTGATGGAACAGTTTATATTCTTTGCCCCTAATAAACTTGAACCATTGTGAAAACTTTGTTGTATATGCTTGCACTTATAAGTTGGAATTAGCAGAACCGTTCTGTCATGGGGAACATTTTCAACATTGCACTTGTACTTTGTACTCAGTTGATATCATGCTCTTTTGTCTATGGATGTCACCGGTGTGAAATAAAGAGGGAACTTGTAAGTCCATGGAGTTTGTATTCTGTGTTAGAGAAACGCCTGGGCCACTAGCCTAAGCCATGCCTAATCATGGTGGAAACTTGCAGCATCACCATAGTGAGCTATCTATGAAGCATCCTCAATAAAAAGCTATGCATATGGTATATAAAAATATTGCTGAGATGCTCATTGTCTGCTTGCCTTGTCATTTTGGTTATGGGAAAGCTCATGTACCATGTGAAGGGGTACCCCGTTGGCGGTTCTCAATGATATGCAAATACTTACAATGACAAGAACTTACCTGGGCCCAAATTTGAGTATGCATGAGGTGTGGCCCTCGTATTCAAGGGATTTAAGATTGCCAACTTATACTTTGTCAAGAATATACTCCATCTTTGCCACTTTAACCTTAACCACTTCAAGATGCTTATGATAGGGGCAATGAGGGGCTGAAAGCTAACAAGTACCATCATTTTTGGAAGCTCTTTTTGAAACTTGTAATCCCTGCTTCCTTTACAAAAAAGGACCTTTCTTCCAGCACTATTGAGTCTCCACCTTCTACCTTTAGGCACCATTAAGAGAGCATAGTTGTCATTCTATGTGCAGTGTTCCAAAGCTTATTGATTGATGCATATTGTGATATTACTTGTTCTTGTACTATTTGTTTCTAGTCACCTTTGTGAACTTTGAAGGTGTCCTATGCATCTATTTTCTACTCTATGAGGGACAAGCGGATTACCACTATGCTATGTTTTTTGTATGTGAAACAAACAAACGTTTTTCATTGCATATTATTCATGATCTTTGTTTGTAGCTTGTCATGTTGCATGCATAGTTACTATGTCCTATTGTTAGAATTCCATCTTTCATGCACATGTTTAGAGTTCTTTGATCCTAGCTTTCAATGCTTGCAAATGGTTGGATCTTTATTGTGAGGGTGCATGTCACCTCAAAAATTATTCTTTTTATCACTTACCTACTCGAGGACGAGCAGGATTTAAGCTTGGGGATGCTGATACGTTGGAAACGTATCTATAATTTTTGATGCTCCATGCTTTTTTAGTATCTACTTTTCTTTGCTTTGTCTACACTTTGGGGTGCTTTTTACATGTTTTCTTGTACTAACCTACTAACAAGTTGCAACAGTGCCATATGCCTGTTTTCTGCTGTTTTTGGTTTCAGAAAATTTAGTAAAGAAATATTCTCGGAATTAGACGGGACAAAAACCAAAGTCAATTACTTCCTGTGGGGAACAAGAAGTCCAGAGGGGAGATAGAGAGGCCGGCCAGGGCGGCCAGACCCACCCTGGTCGCGGGTGGGCCCTGTCCCACGCCTGGGAGGGGTGTGGGGCCCTTGGCCACCGCCTCGGCCTCCCCCTTCTCCTATAAGAAGCCCCCGATGCAGAAACCCTAAGTACCCAATCAAATATCCATAAAACCGTCTGTAGCCGCTGCCACCATGGTCCCTAGATCGGGATCCAAGTTCTTCCCAAAGACTGAGGGGAGATCATCCCGGAGGCCTTCTCTCCGGTATGATGCGTGAGTAGTTCCACCTTGGAATATGGGTCCATGTAGTAACTAGATGGTTGTATCTCCTCCTTTGTGCTTTCATGTATAGATCTTGTGATCTCCTTTCATGATAAAGATCTAATCTATTTGTAATCATGCATGTTGTGTTTGCGGGGATCCGATGGATATTGAGATTATTATGTTGGTTTGATTAATGGTTTTTTCTTTATGATTCTATCATATCTGTGTTATTTGTGATCTTGCATGCTCTCCATTATTAGTATCTATCTTGGCCAAGTAGTTGCTAGTGACTCCAAGAGGGGGTATTTATGCTCGATATTGGGTTCATGCCTCTAGTTTCCAAGGGAAGTGATAATAATATGTTCGGTTGCAGATGTGCTGTTGCTACTAGGGAGAAAAAAACGGTCTCTTTTTCATGGAACATGTGGACTGTTTACCTTACACACTTTTCTTAAAGTAGTTGTATGTTGCTTGCAACTTAATACTGGAGGGGGTTCGGATGATAACCTGAAGGTGGACTTCTAGTCATAGATTTAGTTGGATGGCGGTCTATGTATATTGTTGTATTGCCCAATCGAACCTCATAGGATCTTTCTGACTAGTAATTACACTGGGTGCACGCATCACTCACGTGCTCGTCTCACTCTTGCGCGTATATTGCCACATCCCTTTTTCCTTCTCGTGCTTTGTAGCCTCGCCTCCGTGCACCCCTTCCCTACTATGGCCACCTTGATCACCGCAGAGACTCCGTGAGCACGGTAAGCCCCTCCTCCCCTCCTATTTCTTCCTGGAATAACCGGACCGCCATCGCCTGAGCGCCGCCGCCGCGCGCCGTTGCCAAGCGCCGCCCATCTCTGGTCGACCCGCTATGAGCCGTTAGATTCAGATCCTGCGTGCAAGATTAGATTCATTAATCGAAGGGGTATGACACCATATGTGCCGTGCAATGCCCTTTAAATCCAACGATCCACGTAGCACGATCCTCACGAACCGGTATGGACCAATATAAACACACCACGTGGCCCAGCTTTTGTTTTAAAAACAGAAATGAATCTTTTAGATGAATGATTTTATAAAATTCATAACTTTTGTTCTGCTTGGCCAAAATTTACTAATTTTATATCAATGGATTCAGAAAAATGTGAACTTTTCAAATATGGACTTAGTTTAGTATTTTGCTTCTGGAAAATTAGGTGTTTATGCAGAAACATTTGTAGGACTATTTTGTGTATAAAAATTATTCTAAAAATGCTGTTTGAGTAAAACCTTTTGCAAATGGTTTGTTTTGAACTCTCTGACCCTAAACACTAACTTTTGGATTTAGAAATGAATTTGTCTAACACAAGGAATTATTCCTTAAAATAAAAGAAAAAATGTTTCTATGAATTAAAAATGATTTTGAGTGAAACCTTTTGCAAATGGATTAGTTTTAAACACTTTGGCCATAAACACTAACATTGGTGTCTTAAAACATATTTGGCTAACAATAGAAATTATTATTTTGAATAGAAGCATTTCTAACAAAAACAAAAATGATTTAAATGGCCTATTTTCACTTTTTCAAATGATTTTGCCACTTTTATAAATGACTAGTATGTGTTTTGAAATGTTAAACCTTGTTAGAAAACACTTTTTCAAATAAAAAAACCTTTTGCATGCTTGCATGCATTTCTTTGTTTTTATTATTTTATGTGGTGCTCCATATATAGTCATGCGTGCTCGCAATGAGAACTTGCACAACATCTTCTGTCCAGCTAGCCCTTTGCAGCGGGGCCTCTAGGGAACTACTTAAAATTAAAGTGCTCCTTTTAATAGAGCACCGGAGCAAAGCATTAACACTATGTGAACACATGTGATCCTCACACCATAGCCATCCCCTCCAGTTGTCCCAATTTCTGTCACTTCGGGGCCTTTGGATCCAGACAATGATATGTGTACACAACTTGCAGATAATATCACAAACAATACTATCATAATGATTCAATAATAAGTTTAGATCTGAGATCATGGCACTCGGGCCCTAGTGAAAAGCATTAAGAACAACAAGTTGCAACAAAGTCAAATAGCACTAATAGAGATACTAGGAACTATGCCCTAACAATCTTATTTGATTACAAGATAGAACTCATCCAATCCCTACCATCCTCATAACCTACAGCGGGGGATTACTCACTCATGGATGAGGGAAACATTGATGGTTGATGGATAGGCGTTGGTGATGATGATGGTGATGATCCTCTCCAAATTCCCCATCCCGGCAGGGTGCCAGAAGGGAGTTTCTAGATCTGAATCGCAGCTTCTGGTGGTGGCGGTGCATCGGAACTCTTTCTGGAAAAACGTCAAACCCCCCTCGGTTGTTAGGTCAAGGGGGAACTTATAGGCGAAGAGGGAGCCCGAGGGGGTTCCTGGGGTGGTCGCACCCCTAAGGCGGGCCCATCCGCTGTGGGGTGTGGCCCTGTGCCTCCACTCCTCGTCTTTCCGCTTGGATATTCTGGTGAATTAGGATTTTTGGCATATTTTCTGGGATTTTTCTTGATAGTTGATTTTCTGCACAAAAACCAGACACCAAGATAATTCTGCTAAAAACAGCGTCAGTCCGTGTTAGTTGTATCCAAATCACACAAGTTTAGAGGAGAAACAATAGCAAAAGTGTTCGGGAAAGTAGATACGTTTTGGACGTATCAGCGGACAATTCGTTCTTTCTTGGAACCATCTTCTTCATTAGTACCAGCAACTTTTCAAATCCCGAGTCAGTCACACCGGTCTCTGCCTTCCACTACAGTTCCAGTGTGCTACCCAGCTTCTTCTGGCCATCTTCACAAGTTGGGTACAACAATTTGTTGTGGTCCTATAACATCTGCTCGAACTGCAACCTCTCCTTTTCTGTGTCACATCCTCGCTTTGCATCAGAAATGACCTGACCAAGATCATCAGCAGGCACATCTGGTGCCCGTTCTTCACTTTCTTCTTCTTCATTGTCTTCCATTGCGGTATTAGCGTATTCAGGGAACATAGATAGGTTGTCATCATCGTTCTCTTCTTCATCGCCGTCTTCCATCATAACCCCTCTTTCTCTGTGCTTGGTCCAAACATTATAGCCGGACATGAAACTAGACCAAAGCAGGTGGCTCTGAATGACTCTCGAGGAAGTGTGGGCCTGCTCATTCCGACATTCAGCACATGGACAACACATAAAACCATCCCGCCGCTTGTTCCTCGGCCACAAGGCGAAAATAATGCACTCCTTATCTATAAGCACCAGAGCGTCGGTCACCATACATCCATGGATGGCTCATCTGCATCATACAACTATATATCAAACACAATCACGATACTAAAATTAATACCACGTGGTCTAATAAACAATAAAATAGTTGCTAACCTTTTAGGACACTTGGAAACAATGATGAGAAAACATAAGTGTGGCTCGAGCACCTCATAGCATGTTTGTATTGTGTGAACTCAAGTCGTATCTCTCTAATGGGCATTTCATCGAACACCTCTAGTGCATATGAAAAAAAGGGGCACAAACCTATACCACCTCCCACCAGGAAAAAAACAGGAGTGAGGGGAGGGGTTGTGCCATATATATAGGGCCATCCCATTTGTCCCAGTTTGAGATACAAACCAGGAGTAATGGGGTGCCCCCAACGCGCAGTAGGTCCCAGACCCATTAATCCTGGTTTGTATCTCAAACCGGGACAAATGGTTCCAATTGGCGCGGGACTAATGGTGCCGTTGGGTTTGGCCGTCCGGTTAGGACCATTAGTCCCGGCCCTAGCCACGGCCGGGACTAATGGTCCGAACCAAAGGCCCGGTTTCTACTAGTGATAGGTTCTGCAAGGCAGTGATTACAGTGTTTGGGCCACTATACTTGAGATCACGCACTGCTGAAGACATTGCTCGGCCTCGCATTCAACAAAAGTAGAGAATTTCCTGGGATGCTTGGAATCATCGACTGCATGCATTGGAAATGGAAGAACTTTCCATTTTCTTGGCAGGGAATGTCCAAAGGCTACAAAGGAGGTTGCACTGTGATACTGGAGGAAGTTGCTATACATGGTCTATAGATTTGGCACTCCTTGTTTGGCATGACATGATAGAACAAGGACATCAATGTCCTCCAGTCCTCTACTATCTTCGCCAAACTTGTTGAGGGTCATGCTCCCCTTGTGGACTTTGAGATCAATGGGCATCACTACAACAAGGGACACTATCTTGCATATGGCATATATCCAAGAAGGTCAACTTTTGTAAATACTATCTCAAACCCCATGATCCGCAAGCATTCCTAGTTTGGCAAGGAACAAGAAGCTTGTAGTAAGGACGTGGATCGGGCATTTGGTGTAATCCAGTAGAGATTTGTAGTTGTTCGGTTCCCTGTTGTGACCTGGTCGGAAGATCAGTTGTGAGAAGTGATGAACTATTGTGTGACCTTGCACAACATGATCATTGAGGATGAGCGGAAGCATCCGGTGGATGTGGTCGAGGAGGAGCCACACTACATACAGGGACCTCTTGCAGATCCTGATCACCAGCAGGTGCCGACATCATGGGATGCCTTTATCTCCATGCGTCAGGAGATCCGAGACCCGACGGTTCATCATCAGCTGCAGGATTATCTAGTTAAGCACATATGGATACGCAGAGGCAACACATAGCTGCTATGCCAAACATGATCTAGTCGAACTATGCCGAACTATACCGTGTTTAATTTTATGTTAAACTATGGCAAACTATGCTTTGTATCATTTTTATGCCGAACTGTGTGAATTTGAGCCGAATTATGGTGAAATGCCACCAAATTTAACGAAAACATGCCTTCCTGGGAACCCCACCTGGGAAAGCACGTGGGAATTCGGCCATTTCTAGGCTGAAAGTTCCATCCATCCGTCGCTAAATAGAGCCTAATTTCGGTCTAGAAACGTCCAATGAGTGGAGGTGCTCCTACAAGATCTAAAACTGTTTTCCTTAGGACTTAAGGGATTTTATTATTTTTGTAAATTGGTAGAATAGCTAGTCTAGAAAAGTCAAGAACAATCCACACTAGTAGAAAAAATTATATAGCAGTCATTTCTGCCCGTGGCGTGGCATAGAAAGAACACGTCGTTGCTAAGAGCCAATATAATAGTAGCGTCTCAAATACATCGAATGCCACTATTTTATCTTAAGTGTGGCGTTCAGTATACTCTGGACGCCACTACTAAAGCGGACCCACAGATGGAACCGGGCCAAATTTAGGGGTGAGGTTCGGAAGTTGCAAACACCACCAGTGCCTACAGTTCTAGTGGTGTTTGCAGGAAGAAACGTCGATGGTATCCTAGCTATATAGTCGAAAACTTCCCCGCGCCGCCCTGACCCGCATCTTCCCCATTCACTCCATCTCCCTCTTCTCGTCCCCTCCCTCTTCCCAACCGCGTCGGTCGCCGCCGCACCCCGCGTGCACCGCATCGGCCACCGCTATCCGCCTCCACCGCATCGGCTGCCGCTGCCCCCACCACCACCGCATCCACTCCTCTACATGCCGCCTCTTCCCCGTCATTGCCTCGTCACCATATCCTTGTTGCTGCCTCATCCCTATCTCGACACATCCGTTCCTCAACCCGCCTCCTCGTGCACGTCGCCGCCTCGTAGTACCTGTCCCGCCATCATCGCCTCGTTCCTGTACCCGCGACCTCCCGCGTCCATCGCCCCTCGCAACCTCCTCGAGCCACCGCATGTGAGCCCCTCTCTCCCCCTTTTTATTTGTGTTTAGAGTAGATGATTTTATATGGTTTAGTGTAGATGATTTTAGATGGTTTAGTGTAGATTTAGTATATAGTAGCAAATGTGTATGATTTTAGGGGTAGAAAATTAAGTAGGGGTACAAAACCTAGATGATTCTTGTATAGTGTAGAAAATAGGTGATTTTAGGCCCTACTTTTAGGTTGATTTTGGTTTTGTACTTCCATATGAACGATGATTACAATGTGAGGATGCAATATCAGGGGTGGTGTGAGTGAGCCTTGTAATATACACAAATAAATAATTTGTGCATCCTACTTGGCTCACTTACGCCATCCATGTAATTATTTGCGTCCAATGCAAATATGAGACCTTACTTTTAGGTTGATTTTGGTTTTGTACTTACATATGGCCGATGATTACAATGTGAGGATGCAATGTCAGGGGTGGTGTGAGTGAGCCTTCTGATATGCAAAAATAAATAATTTATGCATCCTACTTGGCTCACTCACTCCATCCCTAAATTATTTTGCGTCCATTGTAAATATGAGTCCATTTTTTATCTTAGTGAGCCTTGTGATTAATTAACGAGTGCTTTATATTAGATATGTCGATGTGTGAGACATGCATGTATAAAATAACTACATTTTCCTTGTAGAGGACATGCCTTGTGTCAAGTTTATTTCACGGACTGTAGCTATGATACTAAGTTAGGCTCGTTATTCAGTCTCCATCTCATACGGGGTCGATTTGAGCGTTTATTGGTATGTATAATTTTTCCTATTTAAATTTATTGAATTTTCTTTCCATACTATTATAATTTATTTACTCGGTTTTTTTCATGTTTAGACTATCCCATGCAATTTAAGGAGGGACTTCAATAGAATAACAGGACAAAGCATGGAGGTTGAAGCTCTTGGGTGAACATATGTTGTTGACATGCAGAAAGAGCGAGCAATGACTCGCATTGCAGGTTCTTCATGGAGAAGGTTCATTTCCGAAAACTAAATCGCCTCTGGTGTGTACCTATTTTTTGCAATGGGAGCTCCTGGTCCAAGAATCACTATTGCATATATGAATGATGAGAAGCATGAGGGCAATGAGGATGAGGACGACGAGGAGGATGAGGGTGATTAGGAGGAGGACGAGGATGAGAGCGATGAGGAGCAAGTGAGGCTTGGATTATATAATTATCACTCAGAGATGCAAGCCTACCCATAGTAAAGAGTGCTATCTCGGCAAGTGAGGCTTGGATTATATAATTATCACCCAGAGATGCAAGCTTACCCATAGTAAAGAGTGATATCTCGTCGATAACATTCCTCCAAAAATTCCTATATCAGCCTAGAACTTGTCACTCGCTTGACCAAGATACATATTCAGCTATATGATATGGTATGTTTTCACTTATCATTATTTTTTAGTTTCTATTGTATTTGTACTATATGATAGTTACAAGATTTCTAACTTCTGCATCTTAATTAGAAACTACCATCGAGAATGGTTTTTTCTTTTCAAATTTCTAAAGAAGGCTTGGCTGGAATACACGTTGGAGCAACAGGTGCCGTAAGCGCCATTTCATACAAGACAGTGAGTGATGGCTGCATCATCTTCAACATCCAGGAGTGAAAGAACTTTGTTCAAGCTCATGATTATCTACAAGTTGGGCAAGCCATTCTTCTCACCGGCAGGACCACTTCACGGCATAACATCGTCATTGACATTATCTTTCATGGTGACTAGCTAGTACCTTGTGATGATTTGTTAGTGTAGATGCAACTTGTGATGTTTTGAACCGCCTGTTAATAATTTGTGGTGAACCAAATCGTTATTTTCATGCTTATGTGAATATGCATTTTGTGATGTTACATGCTGTTATATTGCGTCATTTCTATGAATATATCTTGCTATGATGTGAATATTCAATTGGATGCACCCGATTTTTATTTAATTTTCGAAAACTAACTTGTGGCATTCAAAATAAAATGATCGCCACAAATAGGATCTATAATGGTGGCTCCCATAGAAAACACCACTGTTAGGATATATAATGGTACGGTGGCGCTTACAGTACATGCCACCACTAGAAATCCTACGGGTGGCGTTTGGTGGAGACGCCACCACTAGGACCTACTAGTGGCGCGAGATTAGTGGCGTGTGGTTTAAAACCCACGAGTCCCTTTTCCAAACACCACCACTAGGCCTTTTCCTAATAGTGCCAAAAACAAACACTAATGTGTTAAGCCTTGAAAAAGTGAACTCAAATCAACCAAACTCTCAGTTGAGTCATTTTCCAGCTAACACGGTTCATGGATTCCCACATCCAAGAGAAAACGTGAACTAGGAGGGGGTCATGGACTTGAGCCACACCCCACCGATAGGAGGCGTCTTTGACACTATAAGGGTAGGGGTAGGAGCAAACCCTAACCAGCCATAGCATCTACTGCCATATCATTTACTTCTTCCATTCAGAAATATAAGACATTTTAAATTTATAAAATGAATATATCTAAACGTCTTTTAGTGTATAGGTTCATTCCGAAACCCTATGAACCTATACACTAAAATATGTCTAGATGCATTTTGATTCACAAAGCTAAAACGTCTTATATTTCTGAATGGAGGGAGTATTTCGTCTATAACAAAAGGAACTTGTCCAAAGGTTCTGGATGGAAGAAGAGTCAAATGAGCTTGTTCTTTCTCCCCTTACATGCTTGTATCTTCAGATAAAAGGCCTTGTTCTTTCTTCGTCTCCATGCTTTCCTCTTTGATCACTGTCCGCATGTAAGCAGACATGTGGTACAAGCATTAGGTAGCATACCATTCTTGGAGCAATAGAAGTGTACAAGACTCAAGGAATAGATTCACCTCATGTTGTAGTGGTTTAGCTTGAGAACTTGTCACTGGACCATTTTTTGTAGGCAGGGCATTTTGGGTTGCATTTGACTACAATGGTCTTGTAGGAGTTGGAGATTAACTTGAGATGATCATGTCCATAGGACCCGACATGCCAACGAGAATGCAAGCGGTTCGAGTGTCAAGTATCATACAACCCTTGAGACTAATATATAGACATGTATAAAGGAGCAAACCTTTATATGGCATGAATTAGCCACAATTTGTCCAATATGGATGACTCTTGTACTTGAAGTGTGTGGCATGGTGATGATGCTTGTGGAGCCCATATTATCACTACCGATGTTCAAAGTTTATCTGTTCTGTTTCAATAAGTTTCCTATTTCTTAAGCATCTTGTAAATTTAACATTTACCAAATTATGTTTGTTACACTGACATATTCATGTGTTTGCACCAGTTTGTACAACCATACATGCTGCCTATGATCTACGTGTATATCTGAACTTGTTACAACCTTTATATAGAGTCAGAAAGTGAATTATAAGTATCATGTGGTCAACTTAATGCATCAGGGAGAGCGCCTTACTGGGACAATGTGAGGATGGGGTATGTTCGATTGTGGTGGTGGTGGTGGTGGGGTGTGTGTGTGTGTGGGGTGGGGGTAGAGGATATGTGTTTGGGTTCTTGGAACGGGGGAGGAAATATGGAGGGAAGGGATGGGATGATGTTTGAATGAAAACGGGATGTTTGGAATAAAATAATGTATTCAAAACACAAGTCGTCTTCAATATTTATGAGGTGAATGGAATAAAAAACACATTAACTAATTAGTGTACATCAAACGTTCACAATTGTAAATCTTTTGCTGGAAAGCAGAGAGAAGACGAAGCCAACGCCCCATATTTGTAGTTCTCCTGGCAGTAGCTTCCAATAATATCCCACTGGTATATCTGAAGGAAGACCCTACACACCCCTTATTTGTGGTGTAAGATTCGACCACCACCTCCTTGCATATCCTCCATTCGGCTGATTTGCACTGTGCTAACTCCTCCCATCTCTCCCGGCCTTCCTAGTTGGCACATAGCTAAGTATCACCATCACCGGATTCAGGGAAGAACGCACATAAACATAGTACGTAAAAATAGGTTCCAACTTTTAGCCACGAGCTTCCACACGATTTTGTAGATAAGCTTAAACTTGCTTGTGACTGATTCTAGGGCTGCCCCTCCCCCCTTGAAAAGAAAGTGCAAGGCCTCTCACTTTGGTGCCATAAGGTACGGAGATGAAGTTTGGCAGCTCGGCGCCATGACCACCGACTCCGTTCGCACACACTCTAAGGAATTACTTCCTCTGTTTCAAAATATAAGATACTGTAGTTTTGTAAAGCTAATGAATCTAAACCATTTTACATTTTAGTGTGTAGGTTCACTCCGAACCTTTCCGAACTTACACACTAAAGAGATCTAGATATATTTTTTCACAAAGCTAAAACATCTTATATTTTAAAACGAATGAAGTATGTGTGTATGCGTGAACTGTTTCCTAGGTTCAGCACGGGGCTTAGGAGCGCCGACCTACTCAACAGTCAGCGCTAAGATGTTTATACTTCGGCTCCAACTTCTCTGGCGCCAAGATAAGGATACGCATTTGAAATTAGTTTTAGAAGGGGCCATACTTCGAATTAATCTTACATAAGGGCCAAATTAAAAAAAATACGACTTCGGATAAGGGCATTTAGCCAGAAGCCATTACAGGCACGCGCAATCTTCTAACTTAAGCAAACATCAATATAACGAGTGAGTGTGGATGGTCTAGCAGTAGTATTCAACAGGAAGGAATGTGGTTCTAAAGTAATTTTTCTTTTTTGCGACAGGTTCTGAAGTAGTTAATGGGTCGAGCACCCCCTTGATTAAGACGCACAAGCATGTCCTGTTTGTTAGGAATAGACAAGTTATATTCCTTTGGGGCCAAAGGCCATATAATATAATACAAGCAGAGGTGCAAATATGCAGGAAGCCCCCTAACATATGGGAAAACTACACTATTACAATATACAAATATATACGTCTAACACCCCCCTCAAACTCATGGTGGATCCACAACACTGAATTTGGAGAGTAAGAAATCATGCTGCTCTGGTCTATGCCTTCGTAAAGAAATCCGTCAACTATAAATCTGAACGCACATACTGAAGCGCAACAACCTGAGCCTGCACCTGAGCACGTGTATAGAAAGCATCAACACAGATATGCTTGGTAAGCTCATGCTTGACCGGATCACGTGCAACACTAATAGCACATGTACTGTTAGACAAAACCAAAGTGGGTGTGGTAAGAGAGACCCCAAAATCCGCAAGTAACAACCATAACCAGGTCACCTCAGCAGTCAACAAGGCCATAGCACGCAACTTAGCCTCAACACTCGAACGGAAAACCGCTGTCTGTTTCTTCGTCTTCCAAGCAATGAACGAACCACCAAGAAACACACAGTAGGCAGAAAGTGAACAGCGATCCGAAGGATCACTCGCCCACGTAGCATCCGAATAGCACTGGAGCTGGAGGGAGCTGGAACGCGGAAACAAAAGGCGACGAGTGATCGTACCACGAAGATAACGAAGAACACGAAGAAGATGACTATAGTGGACAGTGGTAGGAGCATAAACAAACTCAAAATATGAACAGGATAAAAAATGTTAGGACGAGTGATAGCAAGATAAACAAGACTCCCGACAAGATGACGATAACGCGTCGGATCAGGAAGAGGATCACCATCAGTAAGTTGAAGCTTAACATTAAGCTCCATAGGGGTCTCAACAGTGCGCTCATCCCCAAGAGCAGCACGAGCAAGAAGATCCTGAATATACTTTTCCGGGGAGATGTAAAAGCCATCAGAAGTGGAGGAAACCTCAATCCCAAGAAAGTATCGAAGATGACCAAGATCAGTCATAAGAAACTGATCACGAAGACGAGCCTTAACAAAGGCGATATACTCAGAATCATCACCAGTAATGATCATGTCATCAACATAGAGAAGAAGAAGAGTGCGTCCACGAGGAGAAGTGTGAACAAACAGCGCTGGATCATGCTCCTGCTGAAAACCACGAGCTACAAGACGCGCTTTATAGCGCTCAAGAGATCCATCAGAGCGGGTCTTAATCTTATAGACCCACTTACACGTGATAGGACGAACACCGGGAGGGGGAGAAACAATATCCCAGGTGTCAGTGCGCTCAAGCGCAGCAATCTCCTTAGCCATGGCCAGCTGCCGTTCAGGATGATGCTCAGCATCCCGATATAAAGTCGGTTCGGAGGCAACAGAAAGACCATACTGACTGGGAGAGTAACGGTTGGGAGCACGATGTTGACGAACAAGACGAGTAGAGGGAAGCTCATCAGAGGAAGACGACTCAGGAGACGGCGATGAAGAAGAAGGTATAACAGAGGAAGACTCCGAAGAACGAGGAGAACTAGGAGAACTAGACGGAGCAGAAGCGGACGGTGTCGAAGAAGAGACATCAGGGGGAGGAGACCCTGAAGAAGACACAATAGGAGTATAAGGAGGTGTGTCAGGAAAGAGAAGAAAAGAGATATCTTCCACCGAGTAGGTACTAGCGGTGGGACGAGGATAGAAAGGACGCGTCTCATCAAAAGTACTACCTCCGATCCTAAATAAGTGTCGCCATTTTGAACTAGAGTTAGTTCAAAACCGTGACACTTATTTTGGATCGGAGGGAGTAACATCATGAGAGATACGCATCCGACGACCAACGGGGTCCCAACAACGATAGCCCTTATGCTCATCAATGTATCCAAGGAAGACACACTCAACAGACTGAGCAGTCAGTTTGGTGCGTTCGCGAGGATCAAGGAGAACATAGCAAACACAACCAAACAAGCGAATCATGGAGTAGTCTGGAGATTGTCCAGATAGGCGCTCAAGAGGGATACCACCCTGTAGAGCAGCAGAAGACTGAATATTGATGAGGTAAGCCGACGTAGCGACAGCCTCGGCCCAGAAATGCGAAGGAAGGGAAGAAGCAATCATCATGGCACGAGTGGTCTCAACAAAATGGCGATGCTTACGCTCAGCAATACCATTCTGGGCATGGGCGCCAGGACAGGAGAACTGAGCAAGAGTGCCCTACTCAGAAAGAACACCTCGCAACATCTGGGAGATATACTCACCAGCAGAATCAGCACGAAACACACGAATGCGGGTAGAATATTGAGTACGGACCATGGCCGCAAAACGCTGATATATGGAGAGCACCTCACTACGAGAGCGCATAAAATATAACCAAGTGTACCGAGAAAATCATCGATGAATAAAATATAGTAGCGATGGCCCCCTTTCAAAGCGAAAGGAGCTGGACCCCAAACATCTGAATGAACTAAATCAAAAGTTTGCTGAGATACAGACGCGCTAGTAGGATATGGAAGCTGAATCTCTTTACCCAACCTACAGCCCTGACAATGTAAAGACCCATCTCCTGAGACAGACCCCAGAAGACCACGATGAACTAACGACGACAGGCGAGAGTCACAAAGGTGACCAAGACGATGATGCCACTGCTGAAAGGAGCTGGTAGCAGAGGCGACGACCGGAGAAGAACTGGCAGATGAAGTAGCAACGGAAGGAACACGAAGCCAGTCTAACTCCCAAAGTCCTGAAGAGTCACGACTGCGAGGGCCAGCTCCAACCAGGGCCTGCGTACGACGGTCCTAGACAACACAAGAATCAGCATCAAGAATGACGCGACAACCAGAGTCAGTAAGCTGGCTAGCAGAGAACAAATTCATCTTAAGAAGAGGGACATGATAAATATCAGGAACAGAAAAGGAAGAAGTAGAAAGGGTGTCCCGACTAGAAACAGAGAGAGAGGTACCATCATCTGTGAAAACACGGACAGGAGAAGGGAGAGAACGAGAAGCGGACAGAAAAGAAGACTCAGAGGTCATATGAAAAGAAGCTCCAGAATCCAGATACCATGGGGACGTACTGATCAGATATAAGGTGGTGGTCGACAAGCTCAAGAATCGATCCACAGATCCAAAGAAGGTTGTTGAAGAAGAGTCATTGCAAAGAAATGCACCGCGAAGACTCATGATAATGTCCTAATCGGAGAGAGCAACTGCTGAAGATCCAGAAGGAGCCGACTGTCCACGAGCCTGGTGCTGCTGAAGTAAGCTAGGATCCTGTGTATAACAGGTGGCCCAAGTGTGGTCATCCTGGTTCTGATTTAAGAGAAGAGAACCACGGCGACCACGACCACGAGCTGTGGCTGGCTCTAGCTGAAAACTACTGGTCGACTCTAACCTGAACTGCTGGTGCCGACTCGACCACGACTGGAGGAGTGGGTGGTATCGGCGGTGGCACAGAGGACCGCGACTGAGTCGAGGGAACAGACGGCATAGAAGGACCACGAGTAGCAAGAACAGATGGAACCGCAAGAAGACCAGCACCATGGAGACGGGTCTCCTCAGCCTGAAGCTCGGACAACACCTCAGAGAGCGGAACACGACCACGAGCATTCAGCTGAGCACGCCGGGGCTCAAACTCCTGGCGAAGCCGAGACAAAAACTCATAGATGCGGTGAAACTCCAAATTCGAGCGCACAATCTGGCAACACGAGCATGTGTCACAAACAGCAGTACGAATAAAATCAAGCTGACGCTAGATAGTAGCACTCTAAGTATAAAACTCATCAATAGTAGAATCACCCTGCTGCATGCTCCTGGCGAACCACAGACAGGTAAAGAGCATCCTCAGATGGCTGATAGCGCTGACGAAGATGGGCTTACTGAGTGGCAACAGTAGGGAGACTCATGAACTCAGCAGCATACTGGGGCAAAACACTGGAGGTAAGAACAGCAGCAGCACGAGCATCCTCATCAACCCACTGAGTGTAAGCAGTCAGAGCGTGTCGATAGGCCTTAAGATCAGAAGAGTACTGCTTGAACTTCAGGTCATAAGCAGCAAAAGCACTATCATCAGCACTCTGAGCAGCATCCTTGGCCTCCTGAGAAGCATCACCACCGAGAACAATCGGCGTCGGCGGAAGAGGAGCCACAGGAGCAGGGGGCACGACGGACAGGAGACCTCGCCGGAGAGCACACCCCAAAGACGGAGACCGCGCATGTGGACGCGCATAAAGACAGCGAAATCAAGGTAATTCGCGTCATCGAAGATCACCGGGCAGCGAGGAATCGCAACATAACCCGAGGAAGAAGACATATCGCTCTCTCTTTTTTTTGACACAGATCAGAACAGATCTAGATCTGACCGGTCCTGGCGCAAGCGGACGTCAGCAGACGAAAACCAGACGGGACGGGCCAGCCAAACGGGGCGGGCAGATCGGCGGCTGGGCGAGGCCAGAACGGCCGGACGGGAGGCGGCAGGAGGCAGTGGAGTGGAGGCCCGCGCTGCAGGAGGTGGCCCCGGCCAGTGACTGGCGGGCGGCAGGGGGTCATAACGACCGCATGTGAACGGGCGGGCGGCAGGGGCTGTAGGTGTGTAGATGCAGAGGAGCAGAGGACGGCCGGGACAGGCCGCGCGTCAGATCGAGGACGGAAGAGGACAGCCGAACTGGAAGAGCACGTGGGTGGCGGGGCCCGATCAGATCGGATCGGTAGCATATTTCTTTAGGATTTCGCGAGTAGCAGACGTGGAGCAAGAGGGATTGCAGATTCGATCGGGACAGGTCCGATCTGGGCGGCGGCGACACAAACGGCCAGAACGGGAACCGGTGGTGGCCGCGGCGAGCTGACGGCAGCGACGATTACAAGCAGAGGACCGGTGGTCATGGGAACCGTAAAACCGGCTCTGATACCATGTTAGGAATAGACAAGTTATATTCCTCTCGAGGCCAAATGCCACAATATATGATACATGTATAGGTGCTGATATGCAGGAAGCTCCCTAATATATGGGGAAACTATATTACTACAATATACAAATATATACATCTAACACTGTTCATACCCATGCATGGTCTCGCACCTATACCCTCACCGAGACTTCTTTTATGTATACTGCAACAGGTGAACAACTTAGAACATTAATTAGAACTTTAGGAAACAAATTGTCTCAAGAAAATTTACTGTACCGACAGAAACTAATTTTCGGTTATATGCATGCGCTGATCACGATGACGAGAAGTAAGTGATCAATTTGCAATACTTCAATAATAATACTCCAGCGTACATAAGGCATGTGAGCCCACAGTATCCAGAAGACACTATAGCACCTTATGCATCCTTCATATATAGTATACGATAGCCACACCATATTCATAAACTATATACGTACTGTTAGGAGACAAAGTTATATTCCTCTGGGGGCCAAAGGCCACAATATATAGTACAGGTACAGGGCAAATATGCAGGAAGCCCCCTAACATATGGGGGAAATACAATATAAAGATATATACATCTAACACCCCCCTTAAACTCATGGTGGATCCACAACACTGAGTTTGGAGAGTAAGAAATCATGCTACGCTGCGTGCCTTCGTGAAGAAATCAAGTCAACTGTAAATCAAGGCACATCTTGAAGCGCAACAACTGAGCGCACGTGAGCACGTGTATAGAAAGCATCAACACCAATATGCTTGGTAAGCTCATGCTTGACCGGATCACGTGCAACACTAATAGCACTTGTACCGTCGACAAAACCGCATCGAGTGTGGTAATAGAGACCCCAAAATCCGCAAGTAACCACCGTAACGGGTCACCTCAGCAACAAGGCCATAGACGCAACTCAGCCCCAACACTCGACGGAAACCGCCTGCATTTCTTCGTCTTCTAAGCAATGAGTGAACCACCAAGAAACACACAATAAGCAGAAAGTGAACGGCGATCCGAAGGATCACTCGCCCACGTAGCGTCCGAATAGCACTGGAGCTGGAGGGAGCTGGAACGAGGAAAGAAAAGGCGACGAGTGATCGTACCATGAAGATAACGAAGAACACGGAGAAGATGACTATAGTGAACAGTGGTAGGAGCAGAAACAAACTGACTCAGAATATGAACAGGATAAGAGATGTCAGGACGAGTGACAGCAAGATAAACAAGGCTTCCAACAAGATGACGATAACGCATCAGATCAGAAAGAGGATCATCATCAGTAAGTTGAAGCTTAACATTAAGCTCCATAGGGGTCTCAACAGTGCGCTCATCCCCAAGAGTAGCACGAGCAAGAAGATCATGAATATACTTTTCCTGAGAGATGTAAAAGTCATCAGAAGTGGAGGAAACCTCAATCCCAAGTAAGTATCGAAGAGGACCAAGATCAGTCATAAGAAACTGATCACGAAGACGAGCCTTAACAAAGGTGATATACTCAGGATCATCACCGGTAATGATCATATCATCAACATAGAGAAGAAGAAGAGTGCGTCCACGAGGAGAAGTGTGAACAAACAACGCTGGATCATGAGCACTAGGGGAGAAACCACCAGCAGTCACTACAGAAGCAAAACGCTCAAACCAGGCACGAGGAGCCTGTTTGAGGCCATAAAGAGAACGTCGAAGACGACAAACCATCCCCTCGGGAACAGAGTATCCAGGAGGAGGCTGCATATAAACCTCCTCACTCAACTCACCATTGAGAAAGGCGTTCTGAACATCAAGCTGGAACACAGACCAGTGATGAACAGAAGCAACAACAAGAAGAGTACGCACAGTGGTCATATGAGCCACAGGAGCAAAGGTCTCATCATAGTCACGACCATGCTCCTGCTGAAAACCACGAGCCACAAGACGCGCTTTATAGCGCTCAAGGGATCCATCTGAGCTAGTCTTAATCTTATAGACCCACTTACACGTGATAGGACGAACACCGGGAGGGGGAGAAACAAGATCCCAGGTGCCAGTGCGCTCAAGCGCAGCAATCTCCTTAGCCATGGCCAGCTGCCATTCAGGATGATGCTCAGCATCCCGATAAGAAGTCGGCTCGGAGGCAACAGAAAGACCATACTGACTAGGAGAGTAACGGTTGGGGGCACGAATCTGACGAACAGGACGAGGAGAGGGAAGATCATCAGAGAAAGACGACACATGAGACGACGATGAATAAGAGGGAATAGTAGAGGAAGACTCCGGAGAACGAGGAGAACTAGGAGAACTAGACGGAGCAGAGGAGGATGATGGCGAAGAAGAGACATCGGGAGGAGGAGATCCTGAAGAAGACACAATAGGGGTAGAAGGAGGTGTGTCAGGAAAGAGAAGGAAAGAGATATCTTCCACCGGGTAAGTACCAGCGGTGGGACGAGGATAGAAAGGACGTGTCTCATCAAAAGTAACATCACGAGAGATACGCATCCAACGACCAACAGGGTCCCAACAGCGATAGCCCTTATGCTCATCACTATATCCGAGGAAGACACACTCAACAGACTGAGCAGTCAGTTTGGTGCGTTCGCGAAGAGCAAGGAGAACATAGCAAACACAACCAAACAAGCGAAGCATGGAGTAGTCTGGAGACTGTCCAGATAGGCGCTCAAGAGGTATACCACCCTGCAAGGCGGCAGAAGGCTGGATATTGATGAGGTAAGCCGACGTAGCAACAGCCTCAGCCCAGAAATGCGGCGGGAGAGAAGAAGCAATCATCATACCACGAGTGGTCTCAAGAAGATGGCGATGCTTACGCCAAGAACACCATTACGGCATGCGGCCAGACAGGAGAATCGAGCAAGGGTGCCTCGCAAGAAGAACACCTCGCAACATCTGGGAGATATACTCACCAGCAGAATCAGCACGAAAAACACGGATGGGGGTAGAATACTAAGTACGGACCATGGCCGCAAAACGCTGATATATGGAAAGCACTTCACTGCGAGAGCGCATAAAATACAACCAAGTGTACCGAGAAAAATCATTCATGAATAAAATATAGTAGCGATGACCCCCTTTCGAAGCGAAAGGAGCCGGAACCCAAACATCGGAATGAACTAAATCAAAAGGTCGCTGAGATACAGACGCGCTAGTAGGATAGGGAAGTTGAATCTGTTTACCCAACCTACATCCCTGACAATGCAAAGACCCATCTCCTAGGACAGACCCTAAAAGACCACGATGAACTAATGACGAGAGGCGAGAGTCACAGAGGTGACCAAGACGATGATGCCACTGCTGAAAGGAGCTGGTAGTAGAGGCGACAACCGGAGAAGAACTGGCAGATGAAGTGGCAGCGAAAGGAACACGAAGCCAGTCTAACTCCCAAAGTCCTGAAGAGTCACGGCTGCGAGGGCCAGCTCCAACCAGGGCCTGGGTGCGACGGTCCTGGACAACACAAGAATCAGCATCAAGAATGACGCGACAACCAGAGTCAGTAAGCTGGCTAGCATAGAACAGATTCATCTTAAGAAGAGGGACATGAGAAATATCAGGAACAAAAAAAGAAGAAGTAGAAATGGTGCCCCAACTAGAAACAGGAAGAGAGGTACCATCAGCCGTAAAAACACGAACAGGAGAATGGAGAGAACAAAGAGCGGACAGAAAAGAAGACTCAGAGGTCATATGAAAGGAAGATCCAGAATCCAGATACCACGGAGACGTACCTGACTGTGTAGAAGGTGGTGGTCATACGATTGCTCAAGAGTCGATCCACAGAACCAGAAGTGCCCATCGAAGAAGAGCACAGTAGCAAGCGGCATCCAAGACTCCTGATAATGTCCATGATCAGAGAGAGTAACTGCTGAAGATCCGGAAGGAGCCGACTGCCCACGAGCCTGGTGCTGCTGACGTAAACTGGGGTCCCGTGTATAACAGGTGGCCCATGTGTGACCATCCCTGTTGCAGTAAGAGCAGTGACGAAGAGAACCACGGCGACCTTGACCACGAGCTTGCTGGTGCTGACTCTGAACCTGAGGCTGCGGGTGCTGACTCGGACCCTGAGGCTGCGGAAGCTGACCCTGTCCTGGAGGAGTGGGAAGTATCGGCGGCGGCACAGAGGACCACAGCTGAGTCAAGGGAGCAGACGGCATAGGAGGACCACGAGTAGCGAGCACAGACGGAACCGCAAGAAGACTAGCACCACGGAGACGGGTCTCCTCAGCCCGAAGCTCAGACAACACCTCCGAGAGCGGAACACGACCACGAGCATTGAGCTGAGCACGCCGGGGCTCAAACTCCTGGCGGAGCCGAGACAGAAACTCATAGATGCGGTGAAACTCCAAATCCGAGCGCAGAATCTGGCCGCACGAGCATGTGCCACAAACAGTAGTACGGAGAGAATCAAGCTGACGCCAAATAGCAGCGCTCTGAGTATAGAACTCATCAATAGTAGAATCACCCTGCTGAAGAGCATGCTCTTGGCGAACCACAGACAGGTAAAGAGCATCCCCAGACGGCTGATAACTGAAGAAGATGTGCCCACTGAGCGGCAACTGTAGGGAAACTCATGAACTCTGCAGCATACTGGGGCAGAACACTGGAGGTGAGAACAGCAGCAGCACGAGCATCCTCATCGACCCACTGAGTGTAGGAAGTCAGAGCGTGGCGATAGGACTCGAGATCAGCGGTGTACTGCTTGAGCTTCAGGTCATAAGCAGCAACAGCACTATCATCAGCACTCTGAGCAGCATCCTTGGCCTCCTGAGAAGCATCAGCGCCGAGAACAATCGGCGTTGGCGGAAGAGGAGGCACAGGAGCAGGGGGCACGGCGGACAGGAGACCTCGCCGGAGAGCACACCCCAAAGTCGGAGACCGCGCATGTGAACACGCATAAAGGAAGCGAAATCAGGATAATTCGCGCCATCAAAAATCATCGGGCAGTGAGGAATCGCAACATAGCCTGATGCAGAAGACATCTCTCTCATTTTTTTTTGTGTTTTTTTCTCGAACAGATCTAGCAGTAGGCAGATCAAAGCAGGGGGCAGGGAGGATCGCCGGGAGGCCCAGAAGAGGCAGACCGGCAGCAGCTGGAGCAGACAGGCGGCGGGGCTGGGCCACGTGCGGCGTAGGCGTGTGGTGGCGCAGACAGGCGGGAGGGCCGGGCCACGTGCGGCGTGGGCGCGTGGGCTCGTCAGCTGATCCCGACGGGCGACGGGCTGATCCCGCGGCCTGATCCCACGCGGTCCCGCGCGTGCAGGTGGCGTGCGTCCTTCGTCGGTTCAGGCGGGCGATGGGCTGATCCCGCGTGTTCCCGCGCGTGCAGGTGGCGTGCGTCCGGCGGTGCAGGAGACGGGCAACGGGCAGCAGGTGCAGCAGGTCCCGCTCTTGGGAACCGATGAAGGACTCCTGGGAGCCGACGAAGACGGAGCAGCTCGTGAAGATCGGTCCAGGACGGCCGATCTGACAGCCGTGAAGACGGAAATCGAGTGAAATCAATCTGATCGGCAGCAACGACGATGACGGCAAAGATCAGTGGGAGGCGGGTCTGATCCGATGCGGCCAGAATGGGAACCGGCGATGGCCGGGCCGAGCTGACGGCAGCGGCGGTCACAGGCAGAGGACCGGTGGGCACAGAAACCCTAAAACCGGCTCTGATACCATGTTAGGAATAGACAAAGTTATATTCCTCTGGGGGCCAAAGGCCACAATATATAGTACAGGTACAGGGCAAATATGCAGGAAGCCCCCTAACATATGGGGAAAATACAATATACAGATATATACATCTAACACGTACATTATAGTTCATTATTAAAGATCTTGTACTTAAAGAAAAGCTTATCCTCTTAGCTAGGTATGAATTTGGAATTTTAGAAGTTACTCTAGCATTTGATAATCTTCCCGAGCTTAATTGGGGTCCAGTCAGGACCTACAATTATATGGTATGGCTATCCTAAGGACAACCTGTTCTCCCACAAGTTAGTAAAGCATACTACTCCCAAAAGCACCAGGAGTGTAATTAACAAAGTCGATGCAAAGGTACCGACTAGAGAGCATCTTCAATCATTCATAACTCATTGTACCCCCTCACTTCAACCAAAGTTTGATTGATTGCAAGTGGGTTTATCATATCAAGATAAAAACTGATGGCAGTTTTGAGAGATATAAAGAATGTCTCATTGCTAAGGGCTTCAACAACGTGATAGTATTGATTACGAACACACCTTTAGTCCTGCTGTCTAAGCCACCACTATTCGCCTTTTCTTAGCACTCTCGATTTCTTGTGGGTGGAGTCTTCGTCAGATACCAATCTTCCTCATCACATTTGCAAGCTTGATAAGACACTCTATGGCTTAAAACAAGCTCCTCGTGCATGGTTCTCCAAGCTCAGCTCTAAGATTCCTTCTATTGGCTTCATTTCCTCCAAGGCTAACACATCTCTCTTCATGTACAAGTCAAATATCACAACATTTGTTTTGATTTATGTTGATGATATTATTGTGTCCAGCTCTTTAGATCAAGCCATTTCGCTCTGCTACGTGATTTGAGTGGAAATTTTGCTCTGAAAGACCTAGGTAACTTACACTTCTTCTTGAGAATTGAAGTCAAGAAAACATCTGATGGCTTACTTTTATACCATGATAAATATGCCACTTATTTAATATCTCATGTTGGTATGACTAAATGCACTATATTTCCTACACCTCTCTCCAACACTGATAAACTGTCTCTCATTAATGGAACACCACTTGGGGCGGAAGATAGCACTCAGTACATGAGTATTGTTGCCACCTTACAATATGTCACTCTCGCACGCCCAAACTTATCCATTGGGGTTAACAATTTTTTTAGTTTCTCCATGCTCCCACTATAGCTCATTGGACATCGACCAAAAGGATCGGATGCTATGTTCAAGGGACACTAAAAGTTGGCATTACCATTCGAAGATCCTCATCTACTCACGTTAGAGCATTATCGGATGCGGTCTAGGCATGATGTATGGATGATAGACGTTCCACTAATAGATTTGCAATATTCCTTGGATCTAATCTTATATCTTGGAGTACCAGAAAACAAGCCATTGTATCTCACTTGAGCACTGAGGTGAATACAAAACCATTGCCAATTAATGCCAAGCTGAAATAAATTTTGGTTGAAGGCCTGCTCCGTGAGCTCGGGATATCTCTTCGTACGACTCCTTGTCTATGGTGTGACGATATCGGCATGACCTATCTATCTGCAAACCCGGTCTTCCATGCTCGCACTAAGCATATTCAAATTGATTTTTATTTCATGTAAGAAAGAGTTACAAATAAATAACTCGAGACCAAATTCATTTCAAGCAAAGATCATCTAATAGATGGTTTTACAAAGACCCTTTCTGTGAAAGCATTTGAGAAATTCAAGCGTAATTTCAACCTCTTCATTTCTTGCACGGTTTAAAACTAAGAGGATGTTAGACAAATGTGTAACCAACACATATGGGCTAGAGGACAACCGGTATGGTGTAGTACACCAACGGAATGGACACCCACAACAGCCACATATGGTTGATTGGGTGTTTTCATTTTATCTCTTGGCTTTTGTATTCTCTTTATTCCCTTTTCTTGTATTTGCCGCAGATAGGGCTTTTCCATCTAGTACGTACTACTTTTGTTTTGAGGAGCTTTTTCAACACGTAACCGAGAGCAGGGAGAGGTCATCCCTTCCCCCAAACGTTAACACTCGCATAGTGCGAATAATATGCACACATCTTGATCATTCTAAAAAAAAATAAAAAAAATACACACATCTTACGGACATCCGGACATGTTCCCGAGCCTAATAGTATTCCTGCAGATCTGCTTGCGAATAAGATTCCACACGGAAACTAGTATCATCGTGTTGAGGGTGATGCGGTGGTGGATATTGCGACGCATGAGCGCGAGGAACTGTTGGTGTCGCTGGCTGTGCCGGCGCCATGGCCTGCGCGGGAGCCTCGTAAATCCTTTGTGGCAGAGGAGGACGCATCGTCGGCACGGACGGCACCCCGCCGTCGTACGTCTTGGACGCCACACGGGGAGGGCGCGTTGTTCGTGCAGGCAGTGGTGCTGGCGGTGGCGGCTCGCATTTTTTGGATGACACACGTGCAGGAGATGCCCGTGGCTCGTCGAGTGGCACCGGAGCACTAGGAGTCACTCTCCACTCCGGCTGAGGTGGCGCCGCCGAGTGCTTTGGTGGCTCACGGTTCTCGTAGGGTGGCACCGGCACAAATAGAGTCACCCTCCAAGCCGGCTCGTAGTTCTTGGATGGCACCGTGGCAGTGGCAGGAACTGTGCTCGGCTCGGGCGCTGGCGGCTCGGGCGCCTTGTTGCAGGGTGCCATCGGCGACGGCGACACGGGATGTCGAGGCACCGATTCTGACGGTGGCGCCGCCACGACGCTTGGTGGCGATTGCGTCCCAGGGTCTTTGGTGTTGCCGCAGCAGTTCCAGATGTGGTTGTCGCAGGAGAAGTTAAGAGATGGGCATTGAGACATGCTCAAGAACTTGTTCTGTGTACCTATATCTACGTATCTTGCAGGTTTCTGTACCTAGCTACAGGTTCATAGCTGGGTTCATATAGGGAAGTACTAGGTACATGCATGGTCATCTGAGTGGGTACTTGGTACTGACATTGACTTGACCGAATGGAAAGGGCCGGTCACTTTGGAGAAGGATCAGATTCCATCGCCCACTTCGGTCTCACCTAATCACGCCCCAGTTGATAAGAAGAACCGGACCCATAATTGTCCTGACCCAAAAACCGTAAAATCGAGGAGACATATCATCTACACGACACTAGCCTACCATCACTAGTACACATTGTTAGACAATGTAATAGGATTCCTTTATACCTTTGTACACGTGTACCATACGTCTTGTGTATTGGATACAGACTCCTATACGCTGTACACTTATGCCCTTTGTGATTATATAAACACACAACCCGTACGAGGTCCAAGTACAGTTCCTGCCATATCATTGATATGGTACCAGAGTCTCCCCTTCCATAACCTAGCTGCCAAGAAAAATTCATCGCCGCCACCGCCGCTCTGATCCAGCCATCGCCGCCGCCGCCACGACCAAGACCTTGCCGCCGCCGCCGCAGTTTTCTTTCTGCCGCCGCCGCCACGGCCAAAACAACCACAACACTTTTAAGCCAAAACCCCTGTCGTCGCCACCACGACAAAGATCCAAAACCCTACAAACTCCAGACCACACACACATGCTGCCGCCGTCGCTGCTACCCAGCCGTTGCCGCCAAACAAATCTCCAACACCAAAACCCTAGACGCTTTTCTGCCATGACATAGAAACCAATCATATCTCTGCCGCGACACCGACTCCTGCCACCGCTAAGATGGTCTCGTCCTCGTCTATGACCGCCCTTGCTTCTGCGCTTGGAGCTCCTCCGACACACCTCCTCACGCGGGAGAACGCCCTGGTGTGGAAGGTGCTCGTCGTACCTGCACTTCGCGGTGCCTGTGTGCTCGATTTGGTTCCAGGAGATGACAAGGCCCCTGACAAGCTGATTGAGACTAAAGATATCAATAACAAGAATGTGACAATTTTAAACCCTGAGGGGGTGTTTGTTTGGGCTTTTGACCACTTCTCCACTAGAAAAAGCCAGAAAAACGAAACAAACGGGCAGCTGTGCGTTAGGTTTTTGCCAAACTACTTCTACAAAACAAGCGAACGAGAGAAAGCACGTCGCGAGGTGCTTCCCGCAGCTTCCCGCGGCTTTACCCTTTAGCGAGTGAAACGTTTTTGCAATAGGACATATGGTTCAGCTAAAATTACAACACAATGCCATCCCGAATGTCATCCCACGAATTCCCCATGCACCCATCGCAAGCGCGGCCTCTCTCGCTCGCCAGCGTCGCCACTCTCGCTCGCTGCCAAATCTCCTCGCCGCCGGACCACCTCTGTGCCGCCGAACCCTGTCCTCGCACGCCCCCACGACATCCAGCAACCACCGGACCTCCTCCCCGCAGAATCCTCCCAGCCACAGAATCCTCCGATCCCCGTCGTTAGACCTCCTCCTCGCCGCAGAATCCTCCCCGCCGCCGGACCTCCTCCCCGCCGCCAGGCCTCCTCCTCGCCGTCGAAACCTCCCCGCCGCCAGACCTCCTCCTCTCTGCTGAATCCTCCCCTCTGTTGGACCTCCTCCCCGCAGCCAGACCTCCTCCTCCCTGTCGAATCCTCCCCTCCGCCGGACCTCCTCCCTGCCACCAGACCTCCTTCTCGCCGTCGAATCCTCCCCGACGCCGGACCTCCTCCCGTTGCTACTCCTCGAAAATTTCTAAAATTTGTGGAACTGCTCCTACGTGTGTCAGACAAAGCTAGATTAGCTTGCTGTTACGTTGTTGTTACGTGTTGTATAATTTGATGATGTCTTGGTGCCACGTGTTGCATTTTCTGAAATTAGTGCTACCTAAGGTTTTTGCTGAGTGTATATTATGGACATATCTTATTTGTGTAATGGTATAGATATGTGTTTCGGTCGAAACTATATGTAATTTATGATATTTTATAGTGATGTATGTGATTTATACACTTAAATAGTGAAATATAATTGTTATCTAAATTACAGGGCTATTTCAGATAATTTTATAGCACACAGCCAGCCAAATTGTCAAACAGTAAAACTCAGAAAAACAACTTTTCCTTCACAGCAGCACAGCCAACCATAGACCAAACAAACAGGAGTATGCCTCGTGGGATTTCCCGTGATCAGCAAGTCCTTCGCCGGCTCCTGAAAACGCTGTCCCCAAACGTCTTGGCTCATGTCATCGGTCTGAACACATCTGTTGAGGCTTGGGCTGCCATCAATGCTCATGTGTCCACCTTGTCGAAGTCCAGGGTCCATCATCTGCGATCTGCACTCGTTGAGACCAAGAAGAACAACATGTCCTCTGAGAAATAGTTTTCCAAGATGAAGACTATTGCCCAAGAGCTTTCTGCTGCTGGATTATATATACAATGTACAACTATAAAGATTTTTTTTGCGGTTAAACTATAAAAAATTAATGTATATACAATCTCACGATTTAGATCGGTAATTTTGTTTTCCCAAGTCATAGTAACTAGCTTTGCAAAGGCTTGCCGCCGTGCAGAGCTGGAGATTTCCTTGCAGACCCATCATATTCTGCTGTGCATGAAACAATGCAGTAGTAAGGACTGAAGGTTTACTGTTAGTTATAAAAACTAGCACAGTGGCCCTCGCAAATGCGAGGGCATGCTGATATCTTAGTGTCGTACTCAAATTAATAGATTCTTCGTTGCAAATATCTAGATTTTAACGTGGAAACTTTTTTGAGGTGTAACTTTGACGTCTAGTTTCGTATATGATGATCTGAAATACCTCTAAATAGCTTCATAGTTATTTTCTCTGTACCTCTAGTTTTTGTATATATAAAACATGTTCTAGTGTCCGTATGTGCATAGATTTTAGAAGAAACCGTATTCGTGGTGCTCGGTGCGAAAAAGATAAGCAGGTGTTCCAAATAGACTATTTAAAGCCCTTTTAGAGCATTATTTTTTGTGTTTTTGACAAAACATCAAGAATGACATTTCATGACGATTTTTTGCATGTAATTATAAGAATCAAATTTCTGTTTCCCAAAAGTTTCAGTTTCTTTGTGAACTCACTATTTGATTCCAAAAATTCCTGTTTATTGAATTTATTGTTTCATGAACATGCATATGAGCTTAGAAGGTGAGTTGAATTTCTCAGGTTCTGTCATGTCATGAAGATGCATATGAGCTTACAAGTAGAGTTGAATGTATCATTTTCTGGCATGTCAATTAGTTCTTACATTGTATCAGTATGAGCTCATTTTATGAGTTGTATAGAAATTCTTTTTTCAATAAACATGTTCAAGTGTCTAGGTGCATGCATAGTTTTGTGAAGAAATGGCATTCTCGGAAATAGACATGTAATATATGCTCTAAAAGGACTTTAAATATTATTTTTAGAGCATCTATTTTAAAATAGATGCCATTTCATGATGAATTTTCCCCAAAAGTAAAACTCGGACAATTTTGATTCCAAGAAGTTTAATCTATTAAATTTACTTTTCATGAAAAATTATGCATTTAAGTAGACCAATATGAACATAGGAACCGAATCAAATTTCTCATTTTCTAGCATATATACATATATATTTATATTTGTTTTTCCTATGTATCTTACTTTTAGTATATAATAGATGGTTAGATTTACTGATTGTGCAGCATACATTGTTCATCACCATTTATTTATTATACTTAGATAGTTGGTAAAATTATTTTTTGCTAACATAATATAATTATGCTTTATATGGGAAAATACAAATATTACTATCTGAAAGAACATATGGGCCCCCATGTGTGGTTTTGGTAATTAATGACAATATTTATGGACTAATGTGTGTATTAAGTTGCACTTGTAGGATTTGTCCATTGGTCTTGCTTGGAGCATGTGTTGGCTTCAAGTTCGATGATATGAGGAGAAGATGTGTTGTGCAAGCTCAATATGCGCCATCTCTAGAACATCTCATGTTTGATGCTTGTCATCCTCGGTGATCATGGATCGATGATGAGGAATCAAGAAAGGTGTTCCATCTTGAGAAGGTCAAGTTAGTCTACATCTAGCTCAAGTGGAATGCTCAAGGAAAAGGTATAATCTTGATAGGTTTTCCCTTTTGCCGGTCTCATGTTGTGTGTGGGAGACCGGGTTTAGGATAGATAACCGTACTATCAAGAGGGGCTCTCGAATGAGTAACTCGGTCACATCGTTCGGAGAGAGCTCAAACCTTTGCATACTTGCATCATCGTATTTGTTTGTTATTTGGTCTTGTCCATGTGAGGATATAGAGCTTGTTGTAATGTTCATAACAAGCTCTTGTTCATCAAAATCGGATTTCCCTTTTATATCTTATTGCATTTTGATTTTGGAGGTTTTACCGGTTTGTATTTTAGAGATAGGTAAAACCTTACATTATTTGGTTCTTACTCATGTGAGGATTTAGAGCTTGTGTTAATCTCCATGACAAGCTCTAGTTCATCGAAAACGGATTTCATATGCATTTTCTATTACGTTTTTTTATGTTGGAGGTTTTATCGGTTCATCTTTTTGAGAGAGGTTAAACCTTTCGTCATTTGGATCTATCCTCCCTTTATGTACTATGATGTTTCTTTGCATGATCTTTTATAGCTTGTTGTCCTCTTCAAAACGAGCTCAAGATCATCAAAAACGGAGTCCGGATGCAAAAGTTATGGCCGTTTTCGTTCAGGGGTGACAGGTAGTACCGGAACTCCGGTAGTACCGCCCCTTAGTACCGATTGGTACTGAATAAGATGCGTTTGGCGTCCTGGGATCCCCAGGGAATGTCCGGTAGTACCGGGAATGTCTGTTAGTACCGGGAAAAATTCCGGTAGTACCGGGATTCGCGTTTTTGGGCTTCAACGGTTGGATTTTGGGGGGACCTATTTAAGGGGCCTTCTTCCCCAATGGATCCCCAACCATTCTTGCAAGTTTTCCCCTCCATTGTTGACCTTCTTGAGCTTGCTTTCTCTCAATCCCTCTGATGATTCTTGCATATTCTTGAGGGATTTGAAAGAGGAGATCTAGATCTACAATCCCACCAATCAATCTCTCCTCTAGGTGAGGGGAACATATTGGGATCTAGATCTTGGAATATTTTGTGGATTTTCTCCATTGTTCTTCCTCTCTTATTCCCCCATAAGCTTTTGTAGCTTTGGTGGAATTTGGGAGAGAGGGATTTGAGCACCTTTGTGATGTTCTTGCCATTTGCATTTGGTGCATCGGTTTGAGTTCTCCTCGGAGGATTTGGTTTGAGTTGCTCATTGGAGCTTGTCCCTCTTGGGTTCTTGGAACCCTAGACGGTTTTGTGGCCTTGGTGGCATTGTGGACTTGGTGGCATTTGTTGATGACTTTTGTGGCGTTTGTTGGGAGCCTCCAATTAAGTTGTGGAGAAGTGCCCCAAACTTGTGAGAGGTTCCGGTTGCCACCGAAAAGTGCACCGATAGTGGAAGCGTGGATCGATCCCGTTGGGGTGAGATTCACCGGAGAATAAGGGAGTCCTTTTGTGGCGTTGGTGTTTTGATACCACCCCCTCTCCAAACGAGACGTACTCCATGTTGGGAGGAACTCGGTAAAATATCGGTTTCCCCGCGTGCCTTGGTTATCTCTATACCCGAGCACCTTACTTATGCACTTTACATTGTGATAGCCTTCGTGCTTGAAGTAATATATATCTTGCTATCACTTTTTTGATTGTATTGCTTAGCATTAGTTGTTGGTGCACATAGGTGAACCTTAGTTGTTCTAGGTTGTGCTTAACAAAGTAAACACTAGTTTTATTCCGCATTTGTTGAGCCACTCTAGGAAAAGTTTTAATTGCCTATTCACCCCCCCCCCTCTAGGCGACATCTGTATCCTTTCAATTGGTATCAGAGCCCAGTCTCTCATTTTAGGCTTCACCGCCTTGAGAGTAAAGATGTCGGCTATGGGATTAGTGCACAATGACATGTTTATATTCGATGGCACAAATTATGATATATGGAAAAATCGCATGCTCATTCATTTTCGGGACGTGGACCCAAATTTGGAGCGTATTGTAGATATGGGTTTTTCTCCTCCTATGGATTTCAAAAATCTATCTTGTGAGGACGAGAAAAACTTATATCTCGATGCTCAAGCTTTTAATGTGCTTGTTAATGCTTTGAGATATGTAGTTACCTCCTCAATCATTCCTTTTTGGAGCGCTCATGAGTTATGGACAAAAATTCAAGATAAATATATTGTGTCCAACATTATTGAGGAGGATTGTGTTGCTTCCACTTCCGGTCGAGATGAGTTCTCATCCTCTACCACTTCACCAACATGTGACTTTTCACAAGGTAATGATATGGTGAGTGGTGATACAAATTGCAATTTGGATAGTGTGCTTACTATTTGTAATCCCTCATCTCTATCTAGTTGCAATGATCTATCTTTGGACTTTAACACTTCTAGCACTACCAAATTCTTACATGCTTGTGTTAATAGTCCTTGCATATCATGTAGAAATTACTTGAATAAATCTCATGATGATATGCTTGTGTTGTCTTGTTGCCATGATAAAAATGCTTCTGTTTCCTCTAGTGCTTGTGTTGCTAACCATGTAGAGGAAACCGAAGATTCTATGGGCCAAGACATGGTTTTGAATGAAGCCACAAATGCAATCTCATCTTCACCTTCTTCCGGTACCCACCTATGTCTTATGGCTAGGGATTCTAAGGTAACCCCTACTTTGGAACCCATTACCTCTTGTAATGAGGAGGATGTGGATAATGTGGAATAAGAGGTTGATATTGATGATTTATATGAAAAGGGTGAGATTTTTATCGTGCCCTTGTTAAAAAGGATATTGCTTGTTCTAACTTTGTTGAAGTCTTGGACTTTGCTATTAAGAGCAAAGAACATATTGATCAGTTAGAAACACAAATTGAGGTGCATGATAACAACGTTGATAAAATGTGTAGTCTTGAGCGTGAGTATGCTAATATAATTGCAAACCTAAATAAAGCTCTTGAAGAGGAACAAACCACTAAGGAATCTCTTGAGGAGACCTTTGCTTTAGAGCTATCTAGAGTAAAGGAATCTCATGATAGAGATCTTGAGGTGGTAAGTGATCTCAAAAGTAAAAATGATGAGACTCAAGTTGCTTATGCTAAACTCCTTGAGGATTTTGAGCACCTAAAAAATGGCTCTCGGGTCGTTAAGAGGGAGCTCATCATACTCACCGAGTCACATGAGCAACTTAAAGCTTCATATTCAAAAGAGCTTGACAAATTGCCCTCACCTCTTTCTAATAATAATGATGCTTGTGCTACTAACTCTATTTCTTGTGAAGCATATATTTTGAAGGAGAATGTTGAGCTAAAGGCTCAACTTGCTTTGCTAACTAGCAACTATGGGAAATTAGAAGAAAGTCATGTTAAGCTCTCGAGCTCGCATGAGGATCTTCTAGTCTCCCATGGTAGGCTAAAATTAGCTCATGAGGCCATCGTGTCAAAGGTAACATCTAGTGGGCCTCATGTGGACATTAGCACTATATCTACTCCAAATGTTATATTGCCATCTGATAGTCCTTGTAATTCATCCTCTCACAACCATGCTATATCTCGTGATGAATTACATTCCGTGCCTTGTTGCTCTAACAATGTAGCATCTACTTCCTCTAGTACTTTTGTTGAAACTAACCATGTAGAGGAAATAAAAGAGATCAAGGCTCATGTCACTTCTTTGATAAATGACTTGAAAAAGGGTCATCAAGGGAAGGTCACACTCAACAAAATTTTGAGTGTGCAAAAATCCCCCAATGACAAGAGTGGTCTTGGATTCAACTCTAATGTCAAGAACAAGTCCACTATCAAGTTGAAGCACAAGGACAACAAGAAGAATGGCCAAGATCAAGTCAAGAATCCGGCCAACATTGTTTGCTTCAAGTGCAAGGAAGAAGGGCACCATGTTAGATCTTGCCCATTGAAGAAAAAGCCTCTTAGTGTGAAGCAACAAGGGAAGCGGCCTCAAGCTCCACCTCAAGTCATTAATGGGCCTCTTCCTAAGAGGAATACTCTAGCTCTTCCTCAAGTTGTGGCTTCTCCTAAGAAGAAAGATGGCAAGAGTAGAACTTGCTACATATGCCGTGAGAAGGGGCATATTTCTTCCTCATGCACTCTCGGTATCTCCTCATACAACCCTATCATTATTGATGATGCTTATTCTCTTTGGAAGGATGAGGTTGGCAATGTGTTTGCCAAATTTGTTGGTGCCCAATGTGGTGTCAAGAAAAGATCCATTTGGGTTGCCAAGCCTATTGTGACTAACTTCTTAGGACCCAACTTGGTTGGGGACCAACAAGCCAAAACTTGATCAATAGGTGTGTTTTGGAGGGCATTGGAGACTTGGCTACATCATGAAGAATTAAGGGATCTTCATTATTATATTTGTCAAGCCAAGTCATGTGGTTTATATTGCTCCTATTATTTTTATATTTCCAATGTTCCTCCTTGCGGTAACATATGCTTAACTCATTTCATTGAAAGTTACTCGCCCCCTTGTGCATGTGTTGGTTTTGTATCTTCCATGCTTTTGTACATGTTGTGCTTTCCACTTAACTATATTGAGGTATCAAGCATATTTGTGTATGATTAGGTGGCACACCATGTATGTATGTTTCTTGTGTTTGAGCCTTACTTGGTTATATTTGGTATCTTATTTGGTTCTTTTGAGAGATTAATGGATTATCCCACTTTGGGGGAGTGTTATGCTTGGGCATTCCACAATCCTAAAAATTGTGTGTACATGAGGAATACCACCTAGTATTTATATTGGATATTGTCTAGTCTCTATGTGGTATAATTATCATGAGAAATTTAATTTTATAATGTCCATTAATTATCTTTATTTGTATCATTTTGCCTCGTGTTGGTGTTATGGTAGTATCACATTATGGGGGAGTCATATGCTTAGTTCATATTACAATCCTATAAAATGGGAATATTCGAGGTTGTGTCACTTAGAATTGATATTGATAATTATCTAGCACCTATGTGACACATTTGCTCATACAAGTTCCAATTTGCTTGAATGTTGTTGTTGATCATATTTTGGATCTTGTATATGAGAGTGTTTCTTGGTATGTGTTTCCTCATATTTAGATCTCTATATCATCATGGCAACCATTTGCTTCAAGTTACTCTAATCACTAGTGATTGTGTGACTATTGGAATCTACCAAGAATCTTGTTCGAAGTATAATGCTTAACTCTTATATTTTGTTATATGCTTCTTGTTGTGACTATGATCTTGGATATCCATGCAAGCTACCTTGGGAAAATTATTCCCAATATTTCTTGTCCTTGGACAATGAGTACCCAATTTATGGTAGAATTTATTGATCATATTCACTTTGGCCCTTGCTTAATATTGTTCTATCTTTGGCCAAGTAAATGTTTTGTGTGCTCCCATGTATTCCTTGCTACTTTTGGATCTTCTTATTTTATTGGTATCCTCTTGTGTTTTATTTAATGTAGGTAGTAGTGATGATCTCATTTGAGTGCATTTTGCATTCAAAAGCAAAATTCTATATAATGTACTACTTATGGGTGAGATCTCCTGTATTATTTAGAACACTCGTATTTATGCTTCTTTGTTTGATCCATATAGGGTTTTTTGTGCTTGGAACCTCAATCTTTTTGTTTTGGTACTTTGTGCCATCATGAGAAGTTTGGGGAGTTCGGTTTCTTATTGGAACCTTTCTCTTTTTGGGAGTTGGTTTTGTCTCATTCCTTGTTTCATGATTTTACCATTTTAGAATGAGATAAATCCTTAAGCATTTTTATTTCTATCTATCTTTTGCTCTTTTCGTTTTAGCCTAGTTCATTTGTTGAACTTGTGATCTTTCATGTGTTGAATTGGTTCTTTGATACAATTTGGACATCGTTTGTCATGTCACACTCTTGTGTGTGCAATATCGATTTAATTGGTGTTTTTGTTCAAATTGTATCTCCTTTTTGGTTGTTGAAAGCTTTATGCATGCATATTTACTATATGTTTATATTATGGCATGCTTGCTTTCTTTTATCCAATATATAGGGGAAACTCCACCAATTCCCATCGGCTCAGTTGTGCATGAAATTCAATTTCATATCAATATGCACATAATTATGTGGAGTCTCACCTATGTATTGTAGTTTCACTAACTTATTTGGACCCAATAAGTTTGGGGACCATTTTTGTACTTAAATATGTTTTAGGTACATTGGATATATATTGGATGCTTGTCTCTCAATCTTGAAGAAGTGGTGCATTAATGAAAATTGGAGGCAAGCTATAGGATGATCAATGAATTCATATCCTCTACATCCTACCAATTATATCTCAGTAACGAGTATCTCTTTCTCATGCTCATATATCTTGATTCCAACCGTTTGTCGGTTGCCTTCTGGCGTGAATTCATGTATTTGTAATTGTTGTATCTCTAGCCATGGTATTAAGAGAACTCTCTATTGTATATGTGTATAAGTTGAGATGAGTATATATAATTGGGACTATACAAAATCATGCATATGATCCTCCAATCCCAAATATATCAATCTAGCAATTTTATTGCCTATCTTTTCCTCAACTTCTCTCATGTGCAATAGTGAGATTTTGCTAGTTAAATTTTTCTTGTGATACTTGTTGCCTTTCTCCATATATTCCAACTTTCTCCTCTTCTCTTGGTGAAAGTTGTAATATATGTACTGTGTTGGTGTTTGAAGTCCATTAATGTACAATAAGACATATGTGAGCCTTTGGCCATGCTCTGAAGCAAAAAATCTTACTAATATATGTTATGACTTCATTTTTGCCTTTCATGTGCTTTCTTGTATAATATTATTTATGTGTGCATATTTCTTTTTTGGAATATGTCTTTGTGATATTTTCCACTTAGAGACATATACACATATGAGAAGATAATTTTAGTTGATTTTTAATCCTTGGAGACCACCTTTCTATTCCTTTAGATTCTTCGGTGGCTTCCTAATTTAATTGCCTATGAGTGCTTGTTCCTCTTGTTTGCACATTTTGGCACTCATATCTTGTCACATCCCAAATTTTAGATTTGGTACTGCATAACATTCATGGCATTGCATCATGATCATCCTTGCAAATTTCAGTTTGAAAAGATTTTGGCAAAACACACCACCTGCATTTGCATTTTGACACCTACACTTGGACGCTTGGTTTTACCATGCCTCTGTCAAAAACTATATATTTTGGGTGTATGGATGGCTCAGGTGCATAGAGGGTTCCGCCACGAACCCGTAGCACTTTGATTCACTCGATTCGGAGCCCCGTAGCAAAAGATATGAAAATCTGAATTTTGGACTTAGTTCTAGACAGTTTTAGAAAAGAAATTCAGATAAGGAAAATCGTCAGGAAAAAGAAAAAAGAAAAGAACAAAAAAAACCGCGTGGCAGCATGAGCCTTGGCAGATAGTGCGCCGCCGCCGCTGGGCCGCTCGCCCGCCGCCACTTGACCGACAGGTGGGCCCACCTATCAGCCGCCGCCGCCCGTGTCCGACGACAGCGTCGCCCGGCGTTTTCGCGCGGACGTTCCGTGAGGGACTCCGCCCGAGCCCCCTAAAACCCCTAGCCTCAGCCCTACCTCCTCCCTCTCGCACCCTAGCCGCCTCGAGCCACCGACGCCGACATCGCCGTCCGCCGCCGCCGCCGTCTCGGTAAGCCGACGCCGCCGCTGCGCCTCACCCTCCCCCTCGCCCCGCGAGCTCTCCGCCGCCTCCCCTGACAGCCCTCTCCTCCTCTCTTCCCCGCAGGACCCCGCCACCAACACCCTCGCCGCGCCACCCGACGCCGCCGCCTCCAGCCGGCTGCCGCGCTCGGCCCCGCACACGCCAGCCACCGCCTCAAGACCTCGACCTCGATGCCCTCGATGTCGACGCCACCCGCCGAGGGACCTCGTCGCCGCCAAGACCGCCTCGCCCGCCGTCGTCCGCTCAGTCGCCGCCACGCCTCCCCTTCCTCCGATCTGGACGGCCCAGATGGGCCGTTGACGTCGCATGACCGCTGACTGGTCGGTCAGCGGCGTCGACGCAGTCAGCCAGTCAAACGCTGACTGTGTATTCCTAAATTGATTTTAATTGACAGATTTTAGCTAAAACTTGTAAAATCCATAACTTTAGATCTACTGGGCCAAAAATTGCAAATAAAATATGTGTAGAATCAGTGACTCACGTAGAATCTTGATGTACAATTGTTTTACACTTTTACAGCAAGGTTTTGTCCTGAATAATTAAATGAGTTAATGCCCTTTTTAGAGTAATTAATTCATAGAATAAGTTCTGTAACTCCAAAAATTCCAAATAAGATGTCCCTGGAATCAGTAGAACAAGGGGAATATTATATTGAATTAAAAAGTTAGGCTTACAGTAGTGGATTTTGCAGAATCTATTTAAAGGCTTACTGCAGTATTTTAATTACTTAGGGAGTTATATAAATCCTTTTTGAGAAATTTCAACTGGTACTGTTTCAATTATGAGTTGCCTACGCAGTGGAAGTTTTCCAAGATTTTACAAACAGTATGTTAGAAGTGGAGAATTATTTAGTTTCTAGCTCTATTATTGAGCGTTATAAATTGCATGCCTTGTTTTCTTTGCAATCAAAATAATTTCCATGCATGCATACAGTAGTTATACTGAATAATATTATGTGATGCTGCTGTAGCGTTATTCCACTTGTCATGCATGCATCTTGCGTCATTTTTGGTTGCATGTGATTGTGGATGGTTTGTTTATGATTGCAATTGTATCATGTAGATTGTGACGAGTGCAACGCTTGCTCGTGTGTGGATTGTTCTTCTAACTGCTACAGCCAAGGCAAGTAGATGCTACCTTGTTCATGATGTTGTCCTACTATTATCGTGTATTTTGTAGATGCATGTGTAGGATATTAATATCGCTATGCTATGACCTATTATGTGGTAGGGCTTTCCCTGTAGATGAACCACCGTTGGTAGATGTGCTTAGCCATGCTATGATGAACGAGGGTTGGGTTACATCACTGAAAGTTGTTTCTAAATGTGTTGATTTGTGAAAACTAAAACAACTTAATCAATGAATCTCCTGGGTGTGATGGGATTGATAATTTTTTGTGGTATCATTGCGGAAAGGCACCCAGGTATCAAGAGAAAAGGATTGGCTTCTTTATTTTGTAGCTTACGTGTACAACCATGTGCCACTAATGAAATGGGCGATTGGTTGGACTCGGTAGGTTGTGGTAACTCGAACCCGCGTATCCAGAGATGTAGAATTTTGGTAGGTTGGACCGGTGCGCGTCGGGATTGGGGAGCTACTTCCCGAACGGTCTCTTCTTGGCCTTCTACCTATCATCACCCAAAACGAGAGTGATGGTACGAGCTGGGCTGGCCAAGTCACATGGGTAAAGTGTACTAACCCCTGCAGGGTGTATAATCTAATCGATTAGCCGTGTCCCCGGTTATGGACGTCTGAGTTGCTTGATATTGATTCCATGACATGTTTCTCGCTCATTCTAATTTCATAATTGCTTTAATGATGTTGGGTTAACTTAATTGGGATCTTTTCAAAGAAAATCAAAAACTGTTTGTGAAAGTAGGATAAAGGATTTGTAAATGCAAGCTAGCCATAGCTCCACTTGCCAAATATGCATGTAGATGTTAGAACTATTGTCTCCTTTAATATCTCTACTTGCCATACATTCCATGTATTGACCCTTCGGGGCTGCTACGTTTCATGTTGCAGGATATTCCGATTCTGAGTAATCGATTTAGGCCACGGTAATCCACTCGGCACTTGTTCACTTGTGGGCAATTTGAAGAATGGAGGATTTACTATATTTATGTTGCTACTTGAATAATTTGAGCTAGCCTTGAGCTAAGCTTTTATTGTAATAATGATATTCTGGATCTTCGTTATTTATGATACATGGATATTTTTTGCTATGTTATTCATCTTATTCTATTGTGGGCCAATGAACCGATCCAGGGATTGTCATGTCACATAGAAGCTACGGTCTTTTCAGAACCGTAGTGTTACATATCTGTTCTCTCATGCCTTGTATTGTTAAATGAATTTGGATGAGTGAGGATTACATGATTATGCACCTTGTTCCCAAATACAATTATCATAATTGGTGCATTATCTTTGGGGAGCTCATCCAATTCACTTAATAATGCTCGTTTGTCTTCTTTTTTCATTTGTTGTCTCTTAAATGATTATGGGGGAGCGAGGATTCCATATTTGTGCAATATGCATTCTAATGCATTTATTTTTAATTGTGCACAAATCTTGGGGAGCTTCTCTATTTGTTATTTAAAACACTATTTTACTCATATCATAATATCTTGTCGTTTCCTTTTGGACTCATTTGTTGTTTTCAATTGATTTGTCGGATCTTGTGATTGCTTGCGTCATTTGTGATGCGTCGTTTTATTTTTTTCTTTTGGCAATATTTGGGTCCTCAATATAGTTCTAATTCCTCCCAAGTATTCATCATTCGATATGTGTGAATGCACACCTTTGGAGGATTTATCACTATATTGGCCTTCTAAAACTTGTCACCCATTTCGGCAATCGGTGCCAATGGGGGAGAAGTTTTAGAGGGTTTAAGGGAAATAGTTTATGCTTTGAGTTTGTTCTTAAGCATTTGCCTTTCATGCTCTTGCATCGTTGTTGTTGCTTAGCATGTGGTATATAGTGGAAACTCCACCAATGATAATGATTCGCAATATATGCAATGAAATTCAAGTTCATCACACATGCATAGATTGTGGGGGAGTTTGCTCTATATATGGTGGTGGTACCAATATCACATGCTTGTGTAGTATTTGATATTGGTGTTACCATTTTATTCATTAAAATTCCTTATATAAACCCTCTTAAAGGGATTGTCAGCAATTACCAAAATGGGGGAGATTGAAAGAACATATGGGCCCCCATGTGTGGTTTTGGTAATTAATGACAATCTTTATGGACTAATGTGTGTATTAAGTTGCACTTGTAGGATTTTTCCATTGGCCTCTCTTGGAGCATGTGTTAGCTTCAAGTTCGATGATATGAGGAGAAGATGTGTTGTGCAAGCTCAATATGCACCATCTCTAGAACATCTCATGTTTGATGCTTGTCATCCTCGGTGATCATGGATCGATGATGAGGAATCAAGAAAGGTGTTCCATCTTGAGAAGGTCAAGTTAGTCTACATCAAGCTCAAGTGGAATGCTCAAGGCAAAGGTATAATCTTGATAGGTTTTCCCTTTTGTCGGTCTCATGTTGTGTGTGGGAGACCGGGTTTAGGATAGATAACCGTACTATCAAGAGGGGCTCTCGAATGAGTAACTCGGTCACATCGTTCAGAGAGAGCTCAAACCTTTGCATACTTGCATCATCGTAGTTGGTTGTTATTTGGTCTTGTCCATGTGAGGATATAGAGCTTGTTGTAATGTTCATAACAAGCTCTTGTTCATCAAAATCGGATTTCCCTTTTATATCTTATTGCATTTTGATTTTGGAGGTTTTACCGGTTTGTATTTTAGAGATAGGTAAAACCTTACATTATTTGTTTCTTACTCATTTGAGGATTTAGAGCTTGTGTTAATCTCCATGACAAGCTCTAGTTCATCGAAAACGGATTTCATATGCATTTTCTATTACGTTTTTTATGTTGGAGGTTTTATCGGTTCGTATTTTTGAGAGAGGTTAAACCTTTCTTCATTTGGATCTATCCTCCCTTGCTGTACTATGATGTTTCTTTGCATGATCTTTTAGAGCTTGTTGTCCTCTTCGAAACGAGCCCAAGATCATCAAAATCGGAGTCCGGATGCAAAAGTTATGGCCGTTTTCGTTCAGGGGTGACCGGTAGTACCGGACCAGGGTCAGGTAGTACCGGAAGTCCGGTAGTACCGCCCCTTAGTACCGGTTGGTACTGAATAAGGTGCGTTTGGCGTCCCGGGATCCCCAGGTAATGTCCGGTAGTACCGGGATTCGCATTTTTGGGCTTCAACGGTTGGATTTTGGAGGGGACCTATTTAAGGGGCCTTCTTCCCCAATGGATCCCCAACCATTCTTGCATGTTTTTCCCTCCATTGTTGACCTTCTTGAGCTTGCTTTCTCTCAATCCCTCTGATGATTCTTGCATATTCTTGAGGGATTTGAAAGAGGAGATCTAGATCTATAATCCCACCAATCAATCTCTCCTCTAAGTGAGGGGAACATATTGGGATCTAGATCTTGGAGTCTTTTGTGGATTTCCTCCATTGTTCTTCCTCTCTTATTCCCCCATAAGCTTTTGTAGCTTTGGTGTAATTTGGGAGAGAGGGATTTGAGCACCTTTGTGGTGTTCTTGCCATTTGCATTTGGTGCATCGGTTTGAGTTCTCCTCGGAGGATTTGGTTTGAGTTGCTCATTGGAGCTTGTCCCTCTTGGGTTCTTGGAACCCTAGACGGTTTTGTTGCCTTGGTGGCATTGTGGCCTTGGTGGAATTTGTTGAGGCCTTTTGTGGCGTTTGTTGGGAGCCTCCAATTAAGTTGTGGAGAAGTGCCCCAAACTTGTGAGAGGTTCCGGTTGCCACCGAAAAATGCACCGATAGTGGAAGCGTGGATCGATCCCGTTGGGGTGAGATTCACCGGAGAATAAGGGAGGCCTTTTGTGGCGTTGGTGGTTTGATACCACCCCCTCTCCAAACGATACGTACTCCATGTTGGGAGGAACTCGGTAAAATATCGGTGTCCCCGCGTGCCTCGGTTATCTCTATACCCGAGCTCCTTACTTATGCACTTTACATTGTGATAACCATCGTGCTTGAAGTAATATATATCTTGCTATCACTTTTTTGATTGTATTGCTTAGCATTAGTTGTTGGTGCACATAGGTGAACCTTAGTTGTTCTAGGTTGTGCTTAACAAAGTAAACACTAGTTTTATTCCGCCTTTGTTGAGCCACTCTAGAAAAAGTTTTAATCGCCTATTCACCCCCCCCCTCTAGGCGACATCGTATCCTTTCACTATCTCAAACAGAAAATACAAATTGAAGAGAAAAACTAAACTATTTACTTAGTAGTAGACTAAGAGTTGTGAGTATTGGAAGATCGATGCCAAAGTTTCATTGGTTAACACAATGGTAATGATCTTATGAAGGTACCTCTAAGTAAAACATTATACTACACCAAAACATTATTTAACATATTTTGAGAGGATGAGACAAATTAGTGATCTAAAGATCCTACCTCTGAAGAACTGAACTATCAATAAAAAATTATACACGGAAACATTACTTTTCATACAAAACAAAATGAATTATTTTACTTCAATGATCAAAATTATTTTACTATTTTTTCCAGGCACATTGCTACAACTCATGTATTAATGTCTATGTCTGTAAATTTAATCAGTAAATAACACTAATATGTTAAGTGCGATAAAATGTCTAGGATATTGTTTAGTTGCAGTCACCATATAGTTGCATCATTTTTTTTCTCTTGCTGCGTGACCTTGTACATGTTATCTCACATTGTATCAACCAACATTCAGCAATTCCAAACAAATTTTTATAGAATCTCTATTATTTCAGATTTATGCACCTATACTACTACTTCACAACTTTTAGGAGAAACCAATGAATTTACCTTTCAGGTTTAATAATTAGGGAGATCAAAGTTCTTCGCTTTTTCGAGGAGTGAGCCGTTCGTCCGGATGATCGAGATGCATGACGGGATTTATCTCATCAGGCTCAGCTGTAAACAAATCAGATCCATGGCCTTGATCATTAATCATTTCGTACTACCAATGGTAAAAGAGTATGTGCACTCTATGGTGTTATCACGTCAGAAGTTAAGTATGCTGGAAACCAATGAATTCAACATGTTGAATTAATAATATATAGATGACCCTTTTACACAAAATTTTCTAATGGATCACTGACCATGTTTCTGCCTTCCCACGTTGATAATTTTTGAGAGGCACCAAAACAAATAGATCAGATTATTTTGCATATGCATATTGCCATGATGTATTATATAAAAATCAAGATTTCAAAAAAGAAAAATACCTACCACATGTGCCTAAGCTTTCAGATCTGTACATGAGGCAAATCTTGGATTAATCTTCCATGGCTGAGAGTGGGGCAAGATTTCATGCTTCCCCACAGCTGGCCTACATGCACCGAAAGCACACGAAGAGACAAATCTGTATGGCAGAGTGCATGGGACATGTTTAAAACTTCGCTGCAGATCTGTAAACACAGAAAACACCCGAAAACAGCCGGCCGGCCGGCCGAACAACGGCATCAAGGCCAGCGCCATGAGTCAGGCGCTGCTTCTGATCATACACAGGAGAGGGCCGGCCGGTCAAGGAGGACATCGGGGCCAAGGCTATGTGACCAATTGACGTGACATAAGACTTAGTTTGTATACGTTTTATTTTCTTCTAGGTAACACTGCTTAATTGTTAATCTCAGCCTTTAAATTTAAGATCAAAGGGGAATATAAATTTAGCATACGTGGATCAACCTGATGCCTTGAAATACAACTTTTTTTTAAAAAACACGGTACAAACGCAGACGCTCACAATGCGAACATACACTCACCCCTATGAACACACGCACACACACCCTACCCCTATGAGCACCTCCGAAAAACAGAGTCGGCGGGTTTTGAGATTTTTTTTGAGGATGAAACAGTAGGATAAAGAACCCCACTGCAATTTTTATAAATCATAGAGAGTTACAAGTAATTATTTACAAGTCTCAAGCCACCTCAAAAAAGGGATAACACTATGAGCAACTATCTCCTATCTAAATTATTGCTAATCCAATCTTTGAGGCCCAGGTACTTATTTTTCTTAATTCTACACAGGACCCATCTTAATTCCTGGGAAACAAAGCCCTCCATTCCTCAAGGGAAGCATGCTTGTTGTTGAAGATTTCATTGTTTCTGCACATCCATATGCCCCAAGCTCCTAGGACAACAATTTCCATTGCAGAAGGGACTTTTAGGCCTTTTTTAATACTGGCCAAAGCTTCGAAGAGATTGTGATCAAAATCTTGGACAGGGAAAATTTCAGCCCAGCATGCTTTTGCAAAAGGACAGCCCCAAAATAAGTGTAGAATAGTTTCATCACTTGTGCAATCATGAAACACACAGTCATATGAGTCCAGAGCAAATATTTTCCTTTTCAGAAGATTCCTGGTGTTTAGCCTATCAAGGAGCAAAAGCCAGAAGAAGAACTTATGTTTTTGCTGGCAAGAGGACTTCCACAACCAAAAAAAATGTGGTTGCACAGACTGATAACCAGATAAAGAATAATAAGCCTTTTGCACTGAGAAAATAGCACTTCCCCAAATATAGCTCCCGTTGTCTGCTTCTCCCTGCATTCCATCACTGAGAAGTTGCTCAAGGCTTTAATATTCATGGTAAGCTTGTTGTGACAGAGGGAGAAAAAAGTGATCTTGCATGTTGGCTGTCTGTAAGAACTCATAAACAGAGATATGAGGATTTTTTGCATAAGAAAGAAGATGAGGAAGCTTATGCTGCAGACATCCATCATTCCACATATCAGTCCAGAGAAGGGTGGATTTTCCATCACCCACCAAGCACTTTGCAATTCCTTTGAATATGTCAACCAATTTCAGATGTTCCTTCAACCAAAAAGATCCCTCCAGACATCTTCCGGGCAGTTTACATTGCAATAATAAGTGTTCTAGACAAGATGAACCCATGGGATGTCCTTGTGATTGTAGAATTTATCCAAATTCTTCAAAAGAAGTGCTGAGTTTTGAACATTAAGGTCCAGTACCCCCAAATCTCCATGGTTCTTTGGTCTACAAACTTTATTCCATGCTACAAGGGCTTGACCTCTAGCTTGAACATCAGTGGTTTTCTTCCTCCACAAGCATTGTCTCATATACTTAATCAGCTGATCTTTAGTAGTGACAGGAAGATCAAAGGTAGGTGAAAGGTAATGAGACAGATAATTTAGCCAATTGCAATTTTCCCCCATAATTTAGAAATCAGCAATCCCACACAATCTTCTCTCAACTCTCTGAACAATAGGCAGAAAATGTTCCACTGTAGGCTTATTGATGCTTAAAGGCAATCCAAGGTAGGCGAAAGGTAATGAGCCAGGGAGGCATGAAAGTGTACTGGCAAAGTTCCCAAGCCTCTCAGAATCCATGTTGATTGGCATAATACTAGATTTAGAATAATTGACTTTGAGTCCAGTGGAGAGAGAAAAAGTATGAAGTAGAGCCTTAAGGCACAATAATTGCTCTGAGTCAGCCTTAAGGATTAATAAAGTGTCATCTGCATACTGCACAAAAGGGAAATCAGGGAAAAACACACCCTCAAGGGGGAGGGAGAGAAGTCCAAGGCTCATTGCTTTATTGAGGATGCTTTGAAGAAGATCAGCAGCCAAGACAAACATCAGAGGGGATAAAGGATCCCCTTGCCTTACACCTCTTCTGCAGTAAAACTTTTTCTCAAGCACACCATTTAACAAAACAGAGGAAGAAGCAGAACCAAAGATCATCTGAATCCAAGTAATCCATTTTTCACTAAAACCTTTGGCTTTGAGAATATTAATAATTGTTGAATGCTCAATTCTATCAAAAGCCTTTTCAAAATCAAGTTTAAGAATTAGGATTTCTTCTTTGGACTTGTGGCATTGATCAAGGAATTCAAATGCCCAACCTAAACAGTCCTGAATAGACCTTTGTTTGAGGAAACCATACTGGTTTTTGTGAACAAGTTTGAGGATAACTTTTTGAAGTCTGTTGGCCAGAAGTTTGGTAATAATCTTGAAGACACTGTTTAGCAGAGAATTAGGCCTGAAATCAGCAGGTGTCAAAGGGGATTCATTTTTTGGAATGAGGGTGATGAAAGAGGCATTAATGCTTTCCAAAGAAGTCTGGCCCTCATAGAAATCCACAAGGAGTTGTTTAACATCCTCCTTAATAATAGGCCAGCATTGTTTAATGAATTCATTGTTGAAGCCATCTGGGCCAGCGGATTTGTCATTAGGAAGTTCTTTTATTACACCTTCAATCTCATCATCAGAGAAGGGTTCTTCCAAAACATCCTTTTCCTCTTGTCTTAAGCATTCTCCTGCCAAATCACTAAGATTGAAGTGCATTCAGGCTTATCAAATGAGCTCATTCTATTTTTAAAGGCCTTCCAAAGTAGATCAGCTTTACCATAATGATCATGAATCTCTTCATTAGAATCATCTTTGAGCCTGGAGATGTAGTTATGCCTGAAACTTATGGTAGCTCTTGAATGAAAGAATTTTGTGTTCTCATCACCCAACTTGACCCATTTAATTTTCCCTCTTTGCTTCCAATAAGCATTTTGATCTTGTAAAAGTGAGATAATAAGATTTTTCAGGAGATCACTAAGATTCCATTCCAGAATGGTAAGAGTTCTCATTTCCTCGAGGACATCTAAGAGATCAATGGTGGAATTGACATTGCAAATTTGTGATTTCAGGCAAGGCAGATTTTTTGCCCAGAGCTTTAGTCCCCTTCTTACATTTTTGAATTTAGCATTAATTTTTTTTGGCAGAATCATGGAAGCCAACAGGGATGTTCCAGGCATTTTGAACAATTGCTTTAAAATCCTTATGATGCATCCAATAATTCTCAAATCTAAAAACCTGAGCTTTTGGAATCATTGTGCCAATGGAGATGACACAAGGTAGATGGTCAGAGGTAGGTTTGGTAAGAGGAACAACAAAAGTTGAAGGAAAGCTCTGAGTCCAGGAGGTAGATGTAAAAAACTAGTCCAACCTTTCCAGAAGGGGTTCTTTTTTCATGTTACTCCAAGTGAACTTTCTACCTTTAAGAGGTAATTCAATGAGACCCAGATTATTAATGGCTTCAAAAAGCAGCATATCATTCACATCCCCACCCTGTCTATTTCTGTTAGAAGGTTTTCTAGAAAAATTGAAATCACCCACAATGAGCCAGCCCAAATCACCAGGCATGTCAATATTTCCAAACCATTCTAAAAAATCTGCCTTTTTTCAGGTAAGCATGGTCCATAAATGTTGGTGAGGATCCAGGTTTCATTGGACAAGAGATATGTCAAGGTGATGGAGATGGAGAACTCATTATGGAAGGAAAGATGCCCAGAAAACAGAGAGCTATTCCAAATGATGATCAAACCCCTAGAATCTCCCATGGAGGGAAGGAATTCAAAATTGGTAAATTTGGGGGGGGGGCAGAACTTTCTTATATAAGAGATATCAAAATCTTCCCTTTTGGTTTCTTGGAGGCAAATATCACATCCAGACTCATCAATTTTATTTCTGAGAGCAACCCATTTTTTTCTGAGTTAATTCCCCTGATGTTCCAGTTCAGAATCTTCCAAATTCTTTTGTTATCCATTAAGAAACCAGATGTATGTTGAGTGATGAGGTGATACAAGCAATGTAATCACCCAACAGAAAAGACAACAACCAAAAGGGCAAAAGGCATTCCATACCATAACCTCACTGTCAGGTTCAACATTAAGTAACAAACACATCAAAAGACCACTAGAACAGGTTTCATAACAGGGAGCCAACAAGGCTCCATCAAAAGACATATTGTGATACATTAAAACACTTAAGTGGGGGGTTTCTTCTTGGCTTGCTGACCACATGTACCAGCATCCCTAGATTTCTTTTTACCTCCAATTCTCAGGCTTGATGAACCATTTCCTTTGATGGTGCCTTTTGGAGGAGCCTTGACTGCCACTTCAGTGGCCTTCCCTTTCTTAAGTAGTCTTTTCCCCAGGTCACCATCCTTTACCTTGCAGAAAGAGGCAGCAAGATTTTTAACCACTTTAGGATTTAAGCAAGGTGGAATAGCATTGCAAACCAAGCAATCAGCAATTAAGCAGTTTAAGTGACTTTTGAAACCCCCATTCAACTCAACAATTCTAGGACTTCTTCTCACCTCAGTTTCAACTAGAGGTTCCTTGCCCTTTCTCTTTCTAGAAGGAGTGGAAGGAGAGAAAGAGGACTTCTTAGTCACAAATCCCAGACAAGGAGGAGCCATCTGTGAAATGCTTTCATTAGGGATGATGAAAGATATTGAATTCTCCTCAGCAATAGGTTCTTTGATAATTTCCCATAAAGGAGAAGTAAGAAAGCTCCTGACCCAATTAAACTTCTCAGGAGTGGCAAGCATGAGAGTAATAAAATTAAACCAACTTACAGGAATGTCACACATGAGAGAGCCTTTTGAAGAAGAGTCCTTCTGAATATGAGGAGAAAAATAGCTTTCCCAGAACTCCAGGCCTTGTTGGGAAAAGCCCTGCTTTGCAGCATGAACATCAGGAATTGACACAAAAGTTCTGACCATTCCCACCTGAAGATGAGCTTCATTAGGGGAAAGGAGGTGATGATCCTCCATCATCCAATCATCATTTCCATCAGCCCCAACACCAGAATCCATGGGACTCTCCACCATCCCCTCATCATCAGAATTAGCTTCATCCTCAACCAAATAGTTTTCAAGAATGTTCTGTAGGCCCTCACCAATACCAACACCTTGAGGCCCATCAACCACTGCCTGATCCTGAACATCCACAGGATCAGCATTCACAGACTCATCATCATCAGACACCCAGTCATTAACAAGGATGGCACCTGTAACTCCACTGTTAACATCCTGTGGGGGGAGGTTATGGTTATCCACTGGCATGTCTTCTCCAGGAGCAATCACAGGACCTTGGACTGGAGCAGCAGCAGCTTCCCAAGGGTCCCAACCTTCATTATTATCCCCACCAGGTGCAGGATTCTGCACAGGAGCCAACCACTAACCCCAACCACCAGCTTCACCCCAGGAGCAGGGGGAGGAGGGGGGATCTGGGGTCCAAAGACAGGAACTGGGTGTGGGTCCTCATTGTCAGCCGGAAGTGGGTCCTCATCAGGTGCCCCCCCAAGCAAGTCACTTTGCAACACCTCAACAGAGAAGGTCCGGGATTCAGACTCCACCAAGTCGCCAATAGTGAAACTGACACTCTTGGGGATATCCACCAGATCAGTGACGCGAATTTTCGCAATAATCCTGCCTTTTTGGTCCGGGTCCCTCTCCCAAAGAAGGACCTTCCCAATATCAGCAAAAACCGCATTTAGATCCTCAGTATGCCAGTGGTCCAAGGGAGGGCCAACGAGCATCACCCAACACTCGTTGTTGAACCGAGCCCTCCTCCAATTTTCCCCCGCATTATGCTTAACAAAAGAAACATGCACATCTTGAAAAGGAATAGGGCTGGCCGCGATGAGCCTATCCCTGTCACTGACATGGTGAAATTGCACATATACAGACCCAAATGGACAAGCCTGAACATCCCGAAAGTGAACACGAGCCTCGTTGTTGAGGAAACCAACCAAAACATCGCGAATATTCAGGAAAGGAATTTGACCAGGGGGGGGGGGATTAATGGTTGTGATAGCTACTGTTCATGGGTCCTTGACCTCCGCGGAACCACCACCCTTTTGACGCGATTTCTTCCAGCCACTTGCAAAACTTGAAAGCCATTCGGCAAGAAAGGAGAAGGATCAATCAGAATGTTCACCATTTCGATAGACTTCGCCGGCGATGAGCAAGGGAGGGTTGGGGTTTCAGCAGGCGGGGGAGTTGAGGAGACATGGAAACCAGCAGTTGTTTTTTGCAAAGAAGTGGAGAACTCTTAAAAACCGTTGTGAACGATGGGCCGAAAATGGGGGGTTTTCTGGGCCTTGAACCACCCCTTGTAAGAATTGTTGGGCCACGGACATTTTGGGAAGGAAGGGAATTTCAAAAAAGGAATGAGACCAGGTAGTTTAAATGCTGCGCGATTGGCGCCTCCTGATTACCCGACCTACGTTACCACAGATTTAACACCGCCATCAGCGAGAACCTGCGCATAAGACCTGCCTTGATTGCTTGACATGAAATCACACTTACTGTGCTCAGCAAAATCAGGCGATGAAACCGCATCAGAAGTCGGAAATTTGAGTCGTTGGAAAACAGAAACACCTTTATTGCTATGCTTCAACGAAGGAGAATTCTTGGGGCTTTTCTTTTTGTATGTGACAACTTTCCAATCACCTGCAGATTCCTTGTAAAATTTCTTTTCTTCAAAAATCCAATTTGGGCCACCGTTACCCCAAAGGTTGACGTGGACCACAAACGACTCGCATGAAAATTTTGAAATGTTGTAAATTTCAAAACCCACCGCCCTTGAAGCAACCGAGAAACGAAAAGTTCTATCTTGCAGAAATTTCACTTGGAATTTAGAAGCCTGGCCACCAAAACAAGCTTGGAGTGCAAGACCAACCGTATGGAAATCCAACTTAAAATTTGCTCTTCCAAAAGAACAAACCAGATAGAAAGGTCTCTTTCTGAAACCACCAAGGAAATTAACTTGATGCCTGAATTTATCAAAAATCTTCTTCTCAAATTCCTGCCCTAATGAGAAATCCAGGGCAGGTCGATTCAAAGATTCATCCTTAATAGTGCACTCCTTAGGAGAGTCCTTGGTGAAATCCAGGGTTTTTGGCACAATCTTCTCAATATTGAGTGAAAATTTCTTAACCAAAGGGCTGGGCAAGAACTGTGTGCTAACTACAACCCTCTTCACTTGAAGATCAATAGAAACACCAGAGGCCACCACCTCACCTTGGATCAGATATCTAGCATCAATAACCACCTCATTGTGGTTGAGGAGGACTAATCTTTTTGAACTAGGTAAAAGCATCAAAAAACCTTTAGTAGGCTCCAGATCATCAACCGGCAGGGAGGAACAAAGAGCATGCCATTTAAAACCAGTGTCCTCATCTGTTCTAGAGATGGTAAGAGATCTACCAAGAAAGCCAGATGAAGGCACCAGAGAATCATTAACACGAGAGAGGTGAGAGGGGAACCTCAAAACAGATCCAATAGAAATCTTTTCCCCATTTTCCAAACATCTGCCCTCAAGGGGAGAGCCTTTGGCGTTGAGAAGAACCAACCAAGAATCAGCCGAGAGAGCGAGAGAGCCCTCAAGAAACTTACCACCCGTGGTCACACCAGAGTAGGTGATCTTCCAACAACCCCCTGAGGAATCCATGCAGATCTTTTGCCGGTGAGACGCCGGCGAAAACCGGAGGCTGACCAACGGTCACCTCAGAGGAGCCTCATGCCTCGGAAATCGTGCGGGTTTGGGTCGCCCACATTTGGTTCATCCTTCACCGCCTTCGAGAAGAACCAGAATGCATATGTCGAATGGAACGCCCGAACTATGTGACTCCAGGGGTTTTGAGATTTGACGAAGTCACCACAGGCGCCTCGCTATTGACGGGAACGTCGCCTCCCACTGAAAGAATATTCCGCCTGTATGAGACACCAAAGCGTCAAACCAAGGATTTAAACTCTGATGGGCTGATAGTACCACTGCCCTCCTAACCATCCAACCACGGATTGATTCTCAACCTTTATATTGCTTTTAGTATATAATAGAAGATAGATAATCCTATAGCTACAGACAAACTGTTACGGAACGACCATACGAACGGACATGGAACTATGCCACGGTAGGAAACTATGTGAGGTGGTTGCTAAAATATCACACACACCATAAGCAAATTTCGTAAGAATTCTGTCTGTAGATGTGGCATTACTGTAGTTATAGACCGATACAACATATAAGAGCAGTATAAGCTAGTACAGATGACCAAAGATGTGAGCTCGCTAAAGTAAACACGCGACCCTAGAGTTGCTGGCAACCATTCGTGACGGAGGACAGGGGAATAAACACTGAAACGCTCGTCCTACACGGGCATGATCTGCGGCGACCGGCACACCAGGTGACCAAGTCGGCGAAATTCCACATCTGCTGCCAGCCACCGATTTCAGTACCATTTGATTTTCAACAATATTTTTGCCGGAAGTTTACCTTTTTTCTTGTTATTTTTTGCACATTGTATGGTTGACTTGGTGCTCACAAAAGTACATATCATACGCAGGAGGCATATGAGCATAAGTTAAAAAATAGTCTGATATCATCGTCATATGAGAGAATGAACGCCTTGGTTCTATCCAAAGCCTTGTAGATATAAGGGGTGTTCCATAAGAGTATTTTACATTTAAAAGGAATAGACAAAGAGTAAACATAATTTCTTTCCTATATCTGTATTTAATGAACTTGTGCAACTCCATGAAAATGAAGACAGAAATGAACGCCTCCTGTTGGAGCGACAACTCACATAATCTTTTTTCGGATTGAATAGGTGTTTATATGTTAGTGTCACTTAGAGTATATATTTTTTTGAATCATGCAAGAGAAATGTATGTATAAATTAAGAGGGGAAAAAATGGCCCACAAAGTGGCCAGAGTACAAAGGACCAAAGTACAGCAATGAGTAAAACCTAACAGCAACGACAGGAACGACCGCAGCTTACAGGACTGAACCGCTACCCTAACTGCAAAACTGAAGGACTGAATAAACAACCATAAAGAGTATCACAATCGATTACAAATCTTGAACGCACTGCTCGGTGATCTGCCTGACCAGGATTCAGACAACCCGGAATCCCTCGCCAAGGAGGTCAACTCATGTGCTACACTGTTGCAGCCTATGTCTACCTTCACAAAGCTACATGAAACAAAATCCCTACACATGAGTTTAATCCTGCAACAATCTGTTGTTTGCCAAAAACACAATCAACATAATTTCCATACCTAACCTCAGATTTTGGCTCTTCAGAAGCATGCAGTTTGCCTTGTAGCCTCAAGAATGAGTATAGAATAATAGCCAATAATCTCATATTCGCACCTCTGGTTCAACCTTCGCTTAAAAAAATGGAAATGGCAGCAAGGTATATTTTGAAGATATGTTGTTATTATAGTTTTTATGTACTATACAGATGTGACACAGTTGGTAGGGGGTAGCTGTGTTTTAGCCTTCTTTGAGATGTGATATGGTAACCCAAAGGCCAGATAACTTAATTCATAGAAGCAGGAAATCTCAGGATGCAAGATTAGGACTGGCATTATACATAGACAATGCAACTTCATCATACATATAAACAGGTTTGGCAACGATTTGTGCACTGTGCGATTAGACAGTGGTATAGTGCAGGAACATAGTTCATAGGACAAAGATGAGCAGTACGACTCGAGTGCCACGACAACGTTAGAGTGCAGATAACAAAGTTGTCGTGCATGCTATTTCAACATTTTTTGTACTTCCATTGCAAGCTACTACAGTAACCAGGGGTTTGAGCGTCTGCTGTGGCGCTAGCCATTTCCGCCAGGGCAGAATTCGAACTACAGAAAAAGTCTCTTTCAAACAAAAACAAGTTAGGTAGTGAAACAATATGAACTGGGCTTAGCAACAGTACCAAAAGAAAAACATAAACGCATGCAGGGTGTTTGGCGCTGCTCCGCATAACTTCAGAGTTAAACCATAGTACCTTCAACAGAAACCCTCTCCCCAATTCCGCATTTCAGTGAATTTGGCAAGCATCTATGAAAGCACGAATAAGCACCACAATATTCATCTAAAAATCAATATAAATTCAAAGGCTTTGTAACCGGGATTTCTGGTTGCTGTATTGATCTGAAAAATAATATAACACTATCATTTGAGAAAATCTAGATGTATCATAACTTACCTTGTCATATGTGAACAGTCTATAACACCGAGAATAATTGTCTCATCGGCCTCAATAAAATCTAATCGTGCAGTAAAAGCAAACGGATATTTCAAGTAATAAATATACTGGGAGCTTTGAGATTGGATCAAGTTCATGGTTTCTAGTTTAAAATTCAGATCACTGAAAGAAATGGCACAAATGGGTGGACCATGATAGAGTAATACATAAGTGATATGAAAGAAACGAACCCTGAAACCTAGAATGAAGAAGTCCGGTTATGAAACAGCTTAAGCATCATGTGCAAACCATATAGAAAAAGGGGTGTCAAGTACCATATAATCGGAACATAACAGAGGAGAAACTGAAACAAAGAAAATGGTGCTAATAATCAATAATTTTTTTTGGTTTACCCAGATACAAAAGTGGCCTTATTAGACTTCATTTTCAGATGAGAAAAACCAAATTTGAGGTGGCCGTCTATAGCCAATAAAAGAGTCAAGAGAAATTCCCTGACCCAACGTACAAACAAACAACGAAACCAGTAAGAGCGAAAATTAATCATATGCAAACTCTGTTTGGTCACCTTGGAAAACCCCAACCTATACGCGGGACGGTGATCTTGTAGAATGGCAAAGAGGAATTAATATTGAGTTCTGCTATAAGAGCCTGGCTGGGGCCAAATCAAAGAACAAATGGAAAATGAATAGGGAAAATGTCTAGAGACTAATATATCATCAGCGTGTCACAATATATATCCAAGGAAATGTCAGAGGGAAATACAAGTTGATGTATCTCTTGTTGGCCTAGCCCTAAACGCCGAGTGCAGTCCGGCGTGACGACAACGATGATCCGGCGAGTTTGCGCACGTACGGTACGATCAGCCTAGCACTTTGAGCTAGCTAGCTGATCAAACTCTCAACTCACACGAGTGCGTACGGGGAAAAACAATATATGGCTACAGGGCCCTCTCGGTCCCGCTGTTTGTATTGAATCTCACAGTTGTCTTACAAAGCTACTACATGGGTGTATATATATCCGGCAAGACGACGCAGCATCAATACGAATAGGTGTTGGACTACTAGTCCTAGTCGGCTAGCTACACGAAACGCACACAAGACGAGACACACACACGCACACGGACGCCCGACCGTGTCCGATCGTGATTACCGACTCTAACAATCACCCCCCTAAGCACGATGTGCCCGTCTTCGCAGCTTGAACGCCGATCTTTTCTCGCATCTCCGCGAACTTCACTCATCCCAAAGATTTAGTTAGGATATCCGCAAGCTGATCGTCGGTGCAAACATAGTTGACTTCAATCTTGCTTTCTTCTATGCACTGCCGTATGTAGTGATACTTCGTATCAATGTGCTTACTCCTGTTATGATGCACCGGATTCTTGCACAATGAAATTGCAGACTTGTTGTCAATATTGAGCACCACTTGTCGTCGAGTAGGAACCATCATTCTCAAGATTTCAGGCTGGAGTGACCCCGTCCAGCTCCACCATCATGTCAGTCCAGAGCGCAGTGTCTTCGCTGTCGAAGGTACGCCTAAACGAAGGAGACCAGGCACCCCCTTCGAATGCCCTGGCAATAGACAGGTCCGGGTCAACAGCAATGGCAAACAACCTGGGGAACCTCACACATAAGGGCTCCGAGCCCGTCCACAGATCAGTCCAAAACCTGACGTTAGAGTTGCGTCCTAGGGAGAACAGGGCGCCAATCTTGAAGGGCTACTTGATCTTGTGGATGCTCTGCCAGAACTGAGAGACACCCGCAGCATTAGTGACGAACAGATCATTCACCCTGTACTTAGCTCTGAGCAACTGTAACCATAATAACTCCTCATTTTCGCCATTAAGGATTCTCCACACCCATTTGAGCATTAGCGCGATGTTCATCCTCTTAGTGTTAGTCACCCCAAGACCACCCTGGTCTCTAGGTTTGCAAATGTCCTTCCAGCAAACCATGTTATACTTTCTTTTAGTGCCTTGTCCCTCCCAGAAAAATCTGCCCCGATGGGAGTCAAAGCCCCCGCGAGTACCATCGGCTAGCAGAAAAACACTCATGACAAAGGTAGGGAGGCAAGAGAGGCAGGCGTTGATCAGCGTCAGTCTAGCTGCAGACGACATGAATCTCCCTTGCCAGGTTTCCACTCTTTTCTCCACCGCCGCCACCAGGGGGTTGAAGTCATTAATCGTGAGCTTTTGGTCAGACATCAAGAAGCCCAGGTACGTGAAAGAGAAGGCTCCTTGTTGAAAGTTCAGGAGATCATCTACTCTAGCCTGATCTCCAGACTCACCACCCATGACGATAACTTCTCTCAGCCCAGAGAGCAACTCAAAGAAGATCAAGATGAACTTGAGGTTGGTGACCGCAGCCACAGAGTTCTCAAGCAAAATCATAGTGTCGTTAGCATACTGCATATGCGTGACGCCCCCAGGGATAAGGTGCTAAACCACCCCACTGATGTACACGACACCTTTGGCTTTAGAGAGAATCAAATCCAGCGCATCAGAAACAAAATCGAATAGGAGGGGGAGAGAGGGTCGCCTTGCCGAACACCCCTCTTGTTGCGGAAGAAGGTCCCAATCTCTCCATTGATGGCGATCGCCGTTTGACCCCCGCAGACCAATTGCATGAAGCGGTGCACCACCGCCCCAGCGAAGCCCTTGTGCAGCAAGACCTCCCTCAGAAATTGCCAATTCACACGGTTATAAGCTTTTTCAAAATCCAATTTCAACAGAATCGCTGGTAACTTCTTGTACTTGAGCTCATGAATGATCTCATGCAAATCCAAGACCCCATCTGTGATGAATCTCCCCTTGATAAACTACGTTTGGGAACGAGCGATCACCCGGTGCACAATTGGAGCAAGCCTGGAGGCATACGCCTTGGCAATAAACTTGAAGAGCACATTGATCAGCGCTATGGGACGGAATTGCTTGATGGAGTCCGCTCCATGCACCTTAGGAAGAAGCGACAGGATCCCGAAGTTCAGCCTAGCAATCTCAACCGTCCCAAGGGCAAAGCCGTTGAGAATTTGGAGAACCAGATCTTTAATTCTGGACCAGAATCTTTTAAAGAAGATCACTCGGAAACCATCAGGGCCTGGAGCAGAGTCTGTCTTGGTGTCCTTAATTACTTCTTCGAGCTCCTTCATCGAGAAGGAGCGGATAAGAAGCTCATTCTCGGCCTTCGAGACCTTGGCCCCGGCCTGCCAAGCCATCTCGCCAAGGTTGAGGGGTTTACTTTCCTCCGATCCCATGAGAGATATGTAGAACTCGTAGATATGCTTCTGGATGCCCTCCTTATCTGAAATAATCCCATTGCCCACCGTTAGGCTGGTGATCGCGCACTTGCGTCTTCTGTCGTTAGCAATGGCATGAAAATATTTTGTGTTGGCGTCGCCCAGAAGGATCCAATTCTGTCTCCCTCGCTACCTCTAGTATTCCTCCTCACATATGAGGACCTGCAGAAGGTGGTCCTCCAGGGAGTAACGCAGGGCCCACTCCTGTTCATCCAGACCACCCTCACCGGCCCGTAAGTCCAACCCCTGGATACGGCGCAATAGGTCAGCCTTGACCTCCCTGTTTTCCTTACCAAGATTGGCGCTCCAACCCCTGAGTTTCCAACGCAGACACACCTCTAGCTCATACCAATGCTCCACAGGGCCTCTACAGTGCCCCAGCGAGCTTGCGAGGTCGTCCCACCACGCGCCCACCTCGGCCTTGAACTCAGCAATCTCGAACCATCCTGCTTCAAAAAATAAGCGCGACGCCTTCTTTCTGCAGCCCTCCCCCGTGGTCAGCAACAGGGCCGTGTGGTCTGAGCCCAGGGACATCTCCGCCCTGAGAGCAACCAGCGGGAACTTGGCCTCCCACTCCAGCGAAACTAAGGCTCGATCAAGCACACACCGCTCCGGGTTCCTTTGCTTGTTGGACCAAGTAAAGGCCGCGCCAGACCTCTCCACTTCACGCAGCCCCCAATTCGCAATGGCCTCGTTGAACAAATTCACTAGTGGCCAGTTGATGATGTTGTTGTTCTTATCATGGGGCCCATGGATCAGGTTGAAATCCCCAAACACCACCACCGGGTGTTGGGCGCCACCAATCTTAGCCTCCAGCTCTTGGAGGAACGTCGCCGATCGGGAATGGTCCGCAGGACCATACACGCCAATGAACTCGAATTTGAACTTGAGAATTCGGTGGAGAAGGAGCACACTGAGGAAATGATTGCCCTGGTCAATTCCTCCCACCTCGAGCAAGTCATCACGATACCCAAGAAACATACCCCAGACCTACCATTCGCCGCCTTCCACTGCCAGTGAAACAACTCTCCATTGACCAGGTTCCTGAGCTCTCTGTCGGTGAAATCATGCCTCATGGTTTCCTACAGAAATATAATGTCTAGTTTTTCCTTCCTTCCCAGATCCTTGATTTGGGAGCCTCTGCCATTGCCCCCAAAACCCCTCAAGTTCCAACCTAGCGTAGTCAACATTGCTGACTATCTTGAGCCCGTGCTTGTCGGGCTGGCGTGCTCCGGAGATTAGGTCTTGGACCCGTACTTGCATAGACCTTCCTATGCCTCTTGTACTTGTGGACTAGGTCAGCGATGATGATCCGCTCTGGATCACCAACCTCCACCGTAGGAGAAGGGGCCGCTGAGCCCCTCTGGGCTTGATCGACGGGGGCCTCATCAGTCTGCCCAGGCCCCCCTAAGTTGCTGATCTTCTTGACCAATTTAGCTTGTGCGTCAGCTTCCGCAATAGTCGCCTGTGCCAGATCCTTAGCCCGAACCAGGGAAATAAGAGAGAGGGGGAGGAAACCAACGGATCGACAACCAACCCACAATCGAGTGCAAGCCCCAGAAAATGCGAATCGGGCAAAGAGGGAAAATCCAAAAAAACGCGACGAGGGTAAAGAGGGGGGGTAGGGGGTACCTGGAGCAGAAGCAGTGACCCGACGAGTCGCTGACAGCAGGAAAGATTCAACATTCTTGCCCTTGGTCCTCGTGCTGCTCCTTGCACCCGCGACTGGAGAGACGATGGGGACCGAGAGCCTGGCATTGGCGACCTTGGCAGTACTCGTGATCTCCTTCTCCAGGTCTGGTAGAAGCTTCGGCAAATCTTCTGGGGGGTTATCAACCTCCCCATCCTGCTTTTTCTTGAGCTTAGCAATCTTTTCGGCCAGCGTTTCTGAGTCAAACTCCTAGTCAACAGGGGACACCCAACCAATCTCCTCACGATCCTTTTCATACAACTTGTCATGTTTGAAGACACCAGGGGAAACAAGGGAACTAAGAGGAGACAAATTCAAGGACTCAGAGGAGGATTTATCACTGCACGCCTGAGTCCCCGAACCCACTCCGGCCGCCTTGGGCACAGGAGAAGTCAACAGGTCAAACAATCCAGAGGCCTCAAGGTTAGTTCCATACTGGTTGAAAGGGATCGGCTGGATGTTGGACCTAGGGGCATGGAAGAGGGTTTGGAGGCCGGCTGATCCTTAGGTGCAGAAATTGGGACGCTGCTGCTGCCCACCGAGGACTTAGCCATAAGCGTAGCCTTAGCCTGCATGGGGAAGGATTTGAGCGCAGGTAATAAGCTCACAGGTTCAGCCACAACTACACCCTTCCCAACCAGCATATCTTCCCCACCCTTCCTACCCGCAGCCTCCTTGCCCGCTGGTTTGTCCTTAGTTTTCTCAGCAGTACCAGTCCTCTTCCAGTGCCGATCAATCGACGAACTTTGCTCCTCCGTCCTAGCTTCCTCCTCTTTGTCCTCCCCCTTATCCTTGTCACTAGGGTCCTTAGGCTCTTGGGGGAAGGCGGGGGGGGGGGGGGGGGGGGCTGACTGTTCCGAACCTCCTTAGCAAACTCCACCTCCACTCCAATGTGAAACCCTTCAGCATTGGCAAATAGCAGAACCTATTTGAGCAGCTTGTTCGGGGCATGCGAGTGGAACAGCATGCAGACCGGCCCATCCTTGTTGGCAACAGATTCCTCATCAACTACCCTAGGGCGCCCAATCATCTTGGTCCCTTCCAGAAGCAGCTCGACATTCCTCAGGCACTCTGGGACATTAGAGAGGTGCACCCAGTCCTTGGACAGGGCCGCGCAAGCTTGGGGATTCACGTGCGCGCCCGCCACCAGCACCGGCACGCCACTGACAGGGAGCTTGGCCGCATTCTTGCAGAGATTCTTGCACAACTTCAGACTGTCCTTGGTGGGAAAGCTCGCTGCAAAGTCAGTATCAGACAACCTCCTCGCCCTCCAATCCCAGTTGTTTTCCACCAGAGCCTTCAAATCTTGGGTCAACAAGTCGCAAGTCAGGGAATTTTCAGCCGCTATGATTGTTGCTGCATGCGCAAGATTGTCCGCGCCCAGCTTGAGCACGTCCTCCTCAACCTCAAGACAGTGGAAGCCCACCCCATCGACCGCGAAGCCATACCATTGCAACCTGGGCGCTTTGACCGGCGCCGCCAAAACAGGTGGCGGGGCCGGCTCACTGGAGTGCTTGGTGGCCGAGGGGCACATGGCCGTGGAATGGCCTTCCACCTTGCACGTGCCGCATCTGGCGCGGAAGGAGCAGCCAGATTGGTAGTTGCCCTCCCTGGAGCAGTTGAAGCAAATGATGTCGGCCTTCCTACCGGCCACCCCTCCTGGATTAACCCCATCTGTCTGCGACGAGGTCTGAGCGGCAGGTTTAGACGCCGCCAGCCCCTACGACGGAGCCTTGGCCCTGGAACTGGCAAAGAACTTCTTGACCGCGGCCTTCTCGCGGATCTTATAGTCTTGCGGGGTGTAACATCCCAAAAATATTAAACTTGGATCATCAAACTCTAATCATCAAACTCTAATCATCAAAATTAGGGTTAACAAAAACTTTTCCCATTAAAAATATGAAAGCATGCATATGTGTAAGCATTACAATTTGGATTCTTTTGAATTGCCATGCTTGTGTGTTTCTTTGCTTGTAAAATGATTCTTAGGTGAAATAAACATCATCTAAACAATCCCCACACTTTTCCCAAAGACAAAAAAATCAAAACAAACAAAATGAGTGAATGGTCACTTGGCCAAATTAACTCCCATGCCTACTTTAGCTATCCCTAACTTTCAGAACTTAACAGAAACATGTTTGGATATTTTCACCCCTTGATAGTACTAATAACAAAGTACTAAGGCCCACTTTGTGATCATCAAAATCATTCAAATGCATAGTTTAAATGACAGTTTAAAATTGAATCTATATCATATGGGAAGATCCCACTTTTTCAAAAACCACTCAAACAATCTCAACTTTCAAAACCCAAGCATCCACAGACTCACCAGCACATGCCTAGCACACCCACCAAAAATCTTTTCAAAATTCAAAACTTGAGTTCATGTGGCCATTTCATCAAACACCTTGCAGATACAAATCAAACAAAATCAAAACACTATAGTGTGCAGTGATTATGGCCTAACTGGTTCCCTCTCTAGCTCACAGCACCCTTAGTACATCATCTAGCAACCTTAACTAAGCTCTAGCCTCACTGTAAGCTTTCCAATATCATCAATGGTGAACAGGCCGAGAGAACCCATGTCACCCCAGTGTGGACAGCAAGCTAGTGGAAGAACTAGTCGTGCCAATCTTGTCTGGGAGGTAGCCCATGCCTCACCGCCCCCTCTCGACCAGCCCTGCCTCACAGACAGCAACCAGAACTGCCAGGAACGCCGCGCCCGCGCTGCTGTCGACCATGCCGACGCGCACCGCGGAGCACGCGCCGTTCCCACGCAAACCGACCACCTCGAGCCCTCGCCGCCCGCCAGCATGCACCCCACCGTCCCAGGAGACCGCCAGACATGCCCATTTCACCGCCCGTACCCCGTATCCACCACTCGCCGCAGAGTTCGTCGCCTCTGCCTCGCAGAGCATCGCGCGTTCCCGACCATTTGCCACCGCCCCTAAAAGCGCATTTAAACCTTAGAGCATCGCCAGGAGACCACCGATCGATCGCCACCCTCGGCCATGCCTCTAGCAGCCCGTAGCCGTGTCGCCACCGTCGCCTGCCCATCCCGTTTGGTCTCGTCGTCGAGCCTAAAAAAGGAAGACACCCCCAGCCGATTGAAGCACACCATTTCACTCCCCTCACCTCACTGATCGTTCCACCTCGTAGCCGGAGCAAGGCGAGCAGCGCATCGCCAGAATTGCGCCAGAGCAGGCCGCCTCTGTAGAAGAAGGGCGCCGTCGATTTCGTCCACCCTAGCAGCTGCCGCGACCACCCCTGAGTTCGCCGTCGTTGACTTCGTCGTTCACCCGCATCGTCGACCTTCGCCTGAGCCCCGGTGAGCCGCCCACGACCCCCACTGAGCCGCTAGGGTTCGAGCTCGCCGGTGACTAGTTCATCGTCGACGACGACCCTCAACCATTGATCTTACTTCTAATCCAACGCACCACATCGCCTGCACTCGCGTGTTTAATGAGTCGTGACCAAGAGAACCGCCATGTCGATTCTGCGTCATGGAGTGACACTGGGCCGGCCCATTATCGTCTCCCGCGCGACCCAGTCGTTTGAATTTAGATTTTTCTATTTAGATTCAAACTCAGTTATGTACTTAGTTTCAAAAATCAACCCATCTCGATTCAGTGAACCAAATTGAATGAACCAATTTTTTTAGAAAGGTCCTGAAATGCTTAATCCAAGCCCGTTGGCTTCAAATCATTTGGATCTGTAGATCACCCTTGGTAAAAATAACAAGGCAGAAGCTTTTCTGTATTCAAACATTTTTCAAATTTAAACCATACTAGCTTTTGAGTTGATTCCAACTCTCAAAAATCACATTTGACCATACCTTTCAGAATATATAAAAATATATGGGTTTACCTACAGAAATAATGTCCAAGTAATAAAAGAATTCCACATAGGCATTTCTAGTCACTTTATTTATTTAAAATAAAAGGGTTAAACCTTATTAAATTGTGACACCACTTTAAATCACATTTCCATGTACTGAAATATGTGGTGATGACATGTGTCAACATGATCCCATGTTTGGTTTGGAGAATATTAAATCTTAAGTAGTTTTTCAATGAGTAGAAATTACTTTTCTAAAAATAAAATCAATAAGACAAATGCTTTAGTCTTGTAATGTTAGTGATGATGCTAGATTATCTATAGAACCCTTTTGTGTGAGGCTTGAAAGTAGTTAAGTATTGTTTGGTGATTGTGTACCTCGTATTTATTTATAGACGCTAGTTTCGACCAAGGATACGAGGAGGAAGGAGGATACTACAAAGAAGAAGCCGAGGAGAACTTCAACCACTGCTCTGCACAAGGCAAGCCTTACTAATCATGTTGACCTATGCAAGCTAATACTTGCTTGTTACCATGCCAACCATATGCCTTAAGCATATGTGATCATACCCACTTGATAACCCATTCCTAGTTTTACTTGCAAACTTTCTACTTTAATTCTTTATCAAAGCTACTTCTTTAGAGTTTATTTAAGTGACTTGTAGATTCTAGGAAGAAAATTGAAGGTTGCATAAAGAGCATAAAATTTGGTCTAAGCTAGATAATCTTGATGTCATCCTAAGGCATGAGGTTGAACTTAGTTAAAACTCCACTAGTTTATCACCCCCACTTGTAGATGCTAGTGCTAAGCATAAAACTTGATCAACTTTAGATGGAAATACTTGGTGGAAAATGGTTATGAAAACCTTGGAATGATGGATCATTCTACTGAGATGTTTTGACATGTGTTTCCAAACACCAGATGATTTTGGTGATAAAAAAGTTAAGGCATGACCTTTAGCCCTTTATAAAACTGATGGTTGTCTGGATGCGATACCATTCCAATTTTACCGTACAACCATAATACCCGAAGATTGGGTAGGGCTTGAATGGAAACTTATATACCTTAGTATTGGTTCCCTCACGGCCAAGGTCTGAGCTGAGGCTACCTTGTGAAGATTGTCCACCTGTGTAGTACACAAGATGACAGTTGGTCATGGTTGGGAGGCCAAACTCACAGGAGAGGTGCCTATACTAGGGCGTGTAATTGAAAGGTTAGGATTGATTATCCGCATACTGAGTATGGTGAATTCAGGATTTGTTCCTGACGGATGTATCGAATGTTGTGGTGAAAGTGTACAATCAGAGAGTGTCAAACTATTCGAATAGCTGCCATGTTATGGACAGTTGGAGTGGACATACTGTTTCCCCGTCAGATGTTTTCAAAAGGACTTGTGAAATGAATTGAGATTTTGACTTGACCACAACAGAGTTGTGACATGAGATACAAGTTCCTACTTAGGTGTTATAAAATTTGACTAGCTTTCTCTTGCTTCTGAACTTAGTAGAGGTAAATCTGACTTTTGCAAAACAACCCTAGAGCTTAGTGTCCTACTACAAAAACCCCCTTAACTGTTATTATTAGTTTGCGAGTACTTAAAGAGTACTCATGGCTTTGTCCCTGGCTATTCCTGTGGCCAGACTATGAAGAGGAGTACCAGGATGATGGACCCCAAGAAGGTTACGACAACTAGGATCATCTCCCATCGTCAGCATTGCCTGTGACCCCGAAGATGGAGCTTCGCCTATTCTACCTTTATTATTACGTGTTTCCGCTGCCTGAGTTGTATTAAAAACTGGATCACGAGATCCTTATTTGTGTAAGACCTTATGTATGGTTTGTAATGGATGATGTACTATGGTATCCAATTCTGTTATGTCTCGCAAAAATGGTAATCCTGAGATTGCGATGTATGGCATAACAGGCATCTGGGATTAAAAATCCGGGTGCTGACACGGGGGAGGGTTGGAGGGGCCTGGATCAAACCGCGCTGGTTCGAACCTGTCCAGATCCTCCTAGTGGCGACCCTCATCCCAGCGCCACTCCGGCGCACGGTCCCGATCTGCCCCACGGCCCCTTTCCCATGACCACCCCCTTTCATATTCCAGACGCTGCCGCAGTTGCCTCTCGATGTGCCGCCCTTCCGACGCGTCCTCACGAGCTCGCTTGCTCGACGAGTCACGACCACGCTCCATGACTACTTGGACGAAGGATCTAAGAGGGGGGAAGGGAGGGAGAAGAGGAGGGCGTGGGAGGGAGAGGCTGGAGCGAGTGCGGGAGAACCAATCTAGGACACTGGAGGCAGAGGCAGGGAAAGAGACTGAGAGATCTAGGGTTTCCTTCGGGATCCAAAACCACTTAAGTACCTCTCCCCCTCCACTGCTGAGCCGCACCGGTGGGCCTTCCTGCGCACTTGGGCTTGGGCCGCACATCACTTGACGCACCACCTCAGGTTCCCCCACAGTACCCAGCTCCAGCTCCAACCCGCCCATGCCCCCATGTGGGCCAACGAAAACGGCCCCCCCAGTGCGCGAGGCCCAGGGGCCGCCAACTCCCCATGGGCTAGACCTAGAGCTCCACCCACGCGATCTGCCTCCGCTGCCACCACCGGAGGGGATGCCGACTGTAACACCCTCAGAATCGGACCTATGCAAGTTTTAGCGAAACCCGCCAAACCCGCATAGAAACGATTCAAAGGTGCCCACCAGGCACTTTCGTGCGGGTGGAAAACGAAGTAATAACATTACAAAACAGTCCTCGATGGGACCCACAGAACAGATATATATAACAACGACTCCATGAGTCAAGAATACAGATATAATATACAAAGATCCAAATCACCTTGAAAACGATAGAGCGTCCGACTACGGACAAGATGCAAATGGGGCTAAGAGCCCTGAAGAATAACCAATGGCGTCCATAACCCTGCCCAGGCCAAGCCGGAAGGGTAACCCTGCTAACGACGTCGATCTCAAAACCTGCTTAAACAAAAGGGGTGCCGACAAAGGGCAAAGGAAAAGAGGAGCCAAGATCGAGGCCAAGACACGCGAGGCTAGAATTCGCGGTCCTCGCCACAAAGGTATGGTGGATCGACGGCAGCAGCATGCACTAAACAACCTATAGAGACTCGATACAACTGGCGGCTATCAGAGAGGGGTAAGAAAGACCTATTCGGATCCAACCTGATACTACCATCAAACAAACCCATCCTGGCGTTTCCCCCTCGAGACCGGACGAGGAAGTCAACCGAGGAACTCACACAGTTGGCAGTTTTACTTAATCAGTTGTAGTTGCGGCACTTTACTAGTCAGGTTTAGATAATCATCCTAATAAAGTAAGTAGTGGGCACTTTTAGTCAACCATTCCGTTATAGTGGCAACACTTACTAGTCAGGTACAATTAGCATGAGACAACCCCAAAACCCAGCAGTTGTTGGTACTTTTACTTAGCCATTCCATTGTAGTTGCAATACTTACTAGTCAGGTACAATGGTCGCAAGCGACACTCCAAACAAGCAATTGTGGGCAGTATTATTTAGCCATTCCATTATAGTGAAGCTGATTACTAGTCATTATAGAGTCAAATTTATAGCAGTAAACTTTAGTTATGCTTGTCTATGGTCGAGATAATGTGCTCCAAGTCGTCCATATCCGTGGACACGGCTTTCAGAAAGTTTTACCCGGCCGGGGTGCACCAATAGCAACACACGCTCGATCAACCTCGGAAAAACCAAAACAAAACCCAACGAGGCTTTCATGACAAAGCAATCACAGGATTTAGAAATATTTTAGGGAGCCACCCCATTGAGTAGACCCGCAACGAAGTAAGCTAGCTTCGAGACGGACTCAAGGTTTGCGTCAATGGCTGTAAGCGACTGGGAACCCAAAACTGGGCTTGTCGATACCGCGAAATCACTCCGCTGACCTAAACAGTACAGTGTGCTATCTGTCGCACAATTTAAATACAGAAGTAGCATGGCATAAGTACAGAATAGTAAATAAAACCTCAAATTAGTTTGTGGCCCCAAGAAATAAGAATGAATCAAGCTCTGGCTCAGGGGGGTCCCATATACCTCCCGGATGTGGATAGCGCGATAAATCAAGGAACATGTATCAAGTACTCGGGGTCCTACGGGACACAAGTGGGCGTTCGGAAACCAAATGTTATCTATCACCCACCGATGCCTCTGCTTATTTCAATTTTAGTTGTTAAACAGGAATTAAAGAGAACGATAAGTAAAGCTATGATTATCTCCAACATCAACATGCGGCAATACATCAACAACTGTGGCACTTGACGACACGCAACAGCACTTGAGCAAGCGACTAAGACGCGCAGGTCCAACTATCTACCAAACAACAGGTAATAGGGTGTGTCCAAGGCAATATGAGGCTGCAGGGAATATCACGGGTACGAAAACTAGAGCAACGCAACACAGATAGCAATAGATCAACAGGAGGGAATAAATACTATAAAAGTAAGATAGGTAGAAAGGGGGAGATGCTCGCCTGAAAACATTGCCGAAGGTTCAACCGAAGATCGGGGCGAAGCTCACATCAACTCAACGGCCTTATCCGCGAAGAAGCAAAACACTAGAATAAACACCGGATGCAATATTTAATACAACGGCAGAAGATCGGCATGCTTATGATATGATGCATGGCATGGCAAAGGTGCGATGCAATTAGGTCAATATTAAGTGGAACCGGGTCCCGACAATTATTTAGATGGTTCAAGTTGTTTAGCTACCCCGCAATTTAAATGTTGTTTTAACATGGCAGAGGATAGTACCGGGTTCGCTACACAAATTTAAATGAGGCCAATATAAGACTAGATTTGCCCGCATATGGGCCCCATATTTAATTATTAGGTGAATCGGCATAAGGCCCCCAACCTCATGACGATATGCATGCGAGATGATTGATTTAATGTGCAACAATTCATATAGTTGACCATTTATAAAATAGGGTTCTCGGAAAGGGGTTCACACATTAGGGTTCTCGACGAACTTGGGGTTCCGGGGTTCGGGGTTCGGCCTCAGGGTCCGGATCTGGGGTTCGGTCTCGGCGGCTCGTTCTCGAACTCCGGGGTTAGGGTCTTCGGATCGGGGTAGTAGATCTTGTAGCGCGAAGGCCGATGCTTCCGGACGGAGAACTTGCTGCTCGTGGTCTCGAGGTCCGGGTGAAGTACTCGGCGCCGAGGAGTACTTGTCGCACATGTGGTCTTCGAGCTCCATGACGATGATCTTGTCGCTTCGATGTCGGGGTCTTGAAATCCGTGAAGAAGGCCTTGTCCCCCTTGGGTGAAGAACTTGTCATCCCGAGGGTCCGTGGCTTCGGCGGGACGTTCTATGGATCCGGGGTCGAAGAACTTGGTGTGCGTGAAGGGCACTCGGCGTTTCCGTGTCGGCGGCCTTGGCGGTATCGGGTTCGGTCTCCGGATCCGGGCACGGTCTTAGCGTTCCGCCTTCAGTGTCGATGGCGAACTCGGGCTCGATACCGGGGGTCCTTCGGGTTTATCTCGGTCGATGTCGATCTTGACTGCCAGGATGTTCAGAAGAACTTGTCGCGATGAGCTTTGGGTTGAGAGGTTCTCTTGCATGGTATTAAGCAGCTATGCCACGTTGTGGTACTTGGCATGGTTGGCATACTGCTGGAGTTCACGGACGAGGGAGCCCGGGGTAGCACCGTCGGGAGGCGCACGCGAGCAGGGTGACAACGGCAGGGAACCGAGGAGGAGGCCGATGGGCGACAACACTGCCAGGTCGAACGGGCGGCGAAGCGAGCCCGAAAAAAGGCGGCGGCGGCGGGCTGGGCCGCTGGGACGATGGCGGCGAGAATCGCCGCGCTGGAGGACGAGGGGCCACGGAGGCGGGAAGCTCCGAGGCAGGAGGTTGACGGCGACGGGCCGCAGCACGGGCGAGGTCGCCTGGCGGGCGGAGAAGGGCGGCGGTGATGCCGTCAGCCGGCCGAGCCGGGCGAGGAAGGCTGCAGCGGTTCCGGGAGACGGACGGGAGGACTTCGGGCGAAGCGGCGGCTTGAAAGCGGGCGGGCGAAGCGGCTTGAGGCGAGCAGGCGGGCGGCCGAGGGAGACGTGCGGAAGGGCGGGCAAGCGGCGGGCGGGGCGCGGCAGAGGCCGATGGAGGGATGGTCGCGTGGCGGGAGGAAGTCTTGGCGGCCTCTTGGGAGGTCCTCGGGCGGCGAGGACGCTGGCGGGGCGAGGCAGGGGTGGCCAGCGAGCACGGGCGGCGAGGCGCAATGGAGGTTGGCGGCGAGTGGGCTCGCGTGGGGGAAGGTCCGCGGGACGGGTTACTGGCGGGGCCGGCTGGAGCTGCTGCCGGAAGGAGGCAGGAGGCGGGCTCGGAGAGCGCGCCGACGCTGGAGGAGGAAAGAGGGCGGCCGGGCTTGTGACGGAACGAGGAGGGCGCGGGGCTCGGGGTGCTGCGGGCGCGGTGGGAGGAGGAGGGCGCTGGCGAGCTCGAGCGGAGCGGCTGCGCGGGCCAGGGAGGAGCTTGGGGGAGGAGGCTGCGGGGCGGAGAAGGTGGGGAGCGGCGGGGTGCGGTGTCGGTGAGCGGAGAGAAAGGCGAGCGCGAGGTGGGAGAAGGAAGGAGGTGGGCCAGGGGTGGGGTCGCGCGGGGCTGGGGTGGTTGACTGTGTTGGTGGGGCGGGATGGGTGAGTGGGGCCGGCTGGCCGCGGGGTAAGCGTGCGTGTGTGGGGTAGTTCTGGTGTGTGCTGGGATGTTGTGTGCTGGTGGGTTGAGAGAGAGTGGGGGGTGAGGGTTGGTCTAGGTGGCAGCGTCTGGTTTGTTGGGGGATAGGGAGAGGTGAGGTGGCAGCGTGGGACTGGTCCGGGTGAGGTGGAGGGGAGGGCTGGGTAGGTTATCTGGTAGCTTTAGGATTAATGGGGTGGGCCGTTTGTATTTTTCTGGGGTGGTCGTTCGGGTCATTCGGCCCGTTCGACTGCCCCACTAAAATAATATAATCTTTTATTTACTTTAAATGCACCGTTTGCAAACCGATAGTAGACAACAAAATATTCCGGCGACCCGGGTTTGAATTTGAAAACAAGACGGGGCGTTTTAGAAAACAAAACAGACTTTTCGAAAATAGTTTTAAGCAAACAATGCATGATGATGACGATGCAATGCACAAAAACAACGCGATTTTCTAGTAGTGGTTTTGCGGGATGCCACAATTCGACACCACTAACAATGGATCTCGCCCTCGAGATCCGCCTCATGGTACCGGAAAGAAGGTTGGCGACCTGCATCTTCTCGCTTCATGTAGATCCTTGCGACACCACTAACAAGGGTTCATCCTCCATCTTGAAATCGGCGACACCACCAACAAAGGGTCGTTGTCCGTGATCGTCGAGAGAACACTCCGGGAACAAAAGGTCGAAGGTAGAGGTATCCACAATTAAAGCCACCTCTAACTTCGATGGAAAGAGGGAACCGATGCATTCTCGTCCACTTCAATGTACAAAAGCGAATAGAAGGGGTAGTCGGCATGGGGGCCAATCCATCACGCACCCAAACTATTACCCTGTACAATCAGTAGATAAGCGTGCAACCATTCTCGGAATCAGACTGAAGATCTCAACAAGCGAGGTTCGGAAACAAAGGAGTGATGCAGACTCTGCATCAGATCTGGCGTAGATGATGTCGTCGTGTCGGAAACACCGGAAGGCGCAAACAAGGAACAAAGAATGGTCCACCAGACGAAGGATTCCTCGGATAGCATGAAGACCAGATGTAGCAACACCGTTATCAAAGAAGGAAGTGAAACCCTGAAGGTACGACGGAACCCAACCACGAGAAATCCTGGACTCGAGGAAAAGGACGAGAGCGGATTCAAAACACGTAGAGGTAAGAGGAGAATAGCAGAGGGGTAAGGAGTAAAATCAGACCTAATCAGAACTATCCAACCGATTTTCCAAAAATAGTTTTGACACTCTACTTCGGCCGTTAGCTAGGTTATCCTACAGGCTGGACTTGTGGGGTATCGTCATCGAGCTCGATACCACTCAGAACACCCTCGAATCAGACCTATGCAAGTTTTAGCGAAACCGCCAAACCCGCATAGAAACGATTCAAAGGTGCCCATCAGCACTTTCGTGCGGTGGAAAACGAAGTAATAACATTACACAACAGTCCTCGATGGGACCCATGAACATATATATATAATAGCGACTCCATGAGTCAAGAATACGATATAATATACAAAGATCCAAATCACCTTGAAAAGCGATAGAGCGTCCGACTACGGACAAGATGCAAATGGGGCTAAGAGCCACGAAGAATAACCAATGGCGCCCATAACCTGCCCGTGCCAAGCCGGAAGGGTAACCCCGCTAACGACGCCGATCTCAAAACCTGCTTAAACAAAAGGGTGCCGACAAAGGGCAAAGGAAAAGAGGAGCGTCGATCGAGGCCAAGACACGGCGAGGCTAGAATTCGGCGTCCTCGCCACAAAGGTATGGTGGATCGACGGCGGCAGCATGCACTAAACAACCTATAGAGACTCGATACAACTGGCGGCTATCAGAGAGGGGTAAGAAAGACCTATTCGGATCCAACCTGATACTACCATCAAACAAACCCATCCTGGCGTTTCCCCCTCGAGACCGGACGAGGAAGTCAACCGAGGAACTCACACAGTTGGCAGTTTTACTTAATCAGTTGTAGTTGCGGCACTTTACTAGTCAGGTTTAGATAATCGTCCTGATAAAGTAAGCAGTGGGCACTTTTAGTCAACCATTCCGTTATAGTGGCAACACTTACTAGTCAGGTACAATTAGCATGAGACAACCCCAAAACCCAGCAGTTGTTGGTACTTTTACTTAGCCATTCCATTGTAGTTGCAATACTTACTAGTCAGGTACAATGGTCGCAAGCGACACTCCAAACAAGCAATTGTGGGCAGTATTATTTAGCCATTCCATTATAGTGAAGCTGATTACTAGTCATTATAGAGTCAAATTTATAGCAGTAAACTTTAGTTATGCTTGTCTATGGTCGAGATAATGTGCTCCAAGTCGTCCATATCTGTGGACACGGCTTTCAGAAAGTTTTACCCGGCCGGGGTGCACCAATAGCAACACACGCTCGATCAACCTCGGAAAAACCAAAACAAAACCCAACGAGGCTTTCACGACAAAGCAATCACAGGATTTAGAAATATTTTAGGGAGCCACCCCATTGAGTAGACCATAGCAAGTAAGCTTCGAGACGGACTCAAGGTTTGCGTCAATGGTCATGTTAATCGGGAACCCAAAACTGGGCTTGTCGATACCGAAATCACTCCGCTGACCTAAATAAAGACAAGGTGCTATCCGTCGCACAATTTAAATACAGAAGTAGCATGGCATAAGTACAGAATAGTAAATAAAACCTCAAATTAGTTTGTGGCCCCAAGAAATAAGAATGAATCAAGCTCTGGCTCAGGGGGGTCCCATATACCTCCCGGATGTGGATAGCGCGATAAATCAAGAACAGTATCAAGTACTCGGGGTCCTACGGGACACAAGTGGGCGTTCGGAAACCAAATGTTATCTATCACCCACCGATGCCTCTGCTTATTTCAATTTTAGTTGTTAAACAGGAATTAAAGAGAACGATAAGTAAAGCTATGATTATCTCCAACATCAACATGCGGCAATACATCAACAACTGTGGCACTTGACGACACGCAACAGCACTTGAGCAAGCGACTAAGACGCAGCAGTCCAACTATCTACCAAACAACAGGTAATAGGGTGTGTCCAAGGCAATATGAGGCTGCAGGGAATATCACGGGTACGAAAACTAGAGCAACGCAACACAGATAGCAATAGATCAACAGGAGGGAATAAATACTATAAAAGTAAGATAGGTAGAAAGGGGGGGAGATGCTCGCCTGAAAACATTGCCGAAGGTTCAACCGAAGATCGGGGCGAAGCTCACATCAACTCAACGGCCTTATCCGCGAAGAAGCAAAACACTAGAATAAACACCGGATGCAATATTTAATACAACGGCAGAAGATCGGCATGCTTATGATATGATGCATGGCATGGCAAAGGTGCGATGCAATTAGGTCAATATTAAGTGGAACCGGGTCCCGACAATTATTTAGATGGTTCAAGTTGTTTAGCTACCCCGCAATTTAAATGTTGTTTTAACATGGCAGAGGATAGTACCGGGTTCGCTACACAAATTTAAATGAGGCCAATATAAGACTAGATTTGCCCGCATATGGGCCCCATATTTAATTATTAGGTGAATCGGCATAAGGCCCCCAACCTCATGACGATATGCATGCGAGATGATTGATTTAATGTGCAACAATTCATATAGTTGACCATTTATAAAATAGGGTTCTCGGAAAGGGGTTCACACATTAGGGTTCTCGACGAACTTGGGGTTCCGGGGTTCGGGGTTCGGCCTCAGGGTCCGGATCTGGGGTTCGGTCTCGGCGGCTCGTTCTCGGACTCCGGGGTTAGGGTCTTCGGATCGGGGTAGTAGATCTTGTAGCGCGAGCGTCGATGCTTCCGGGACGGAGAACTTGCCGTTCAGGGTCTCGAGGTCCGGGGTGAAGTACTCGGCGCCCTCGAGGGAGTACTTGTCGCACATGTGGTCTTCTAGCTCCATGACGATGATCTTGTCGCTTCGATGTCTGGGTCTTGAAATCCGTGAAGAAGGCCTTGTCCCCCTTGGGTGAAGAACTTGTCATCCCGAGGGTCCGTGGCTTTGGCGGGACGTTCTATGGATCCGGGGTCGAAGAACTTGGTGTGCGTGAAGGGCACTCGGCGTTTCCGTGTCGGCGGCCTTGGCGGTATCGGGTTCGGTCTCCGGATCCGGGCACGGTCTTAGCGTTCCGTCTTCAGTGTCGATGGCGAACTCGGGCTCGATACCGGGGGTCCTTCGGGTTTATCTCGGTCGATGTCGTTCTTGACTGCCAGGATGTTCAGAAGAACTTGTCGCGATGAGCTTTGGGTTGAGAGGTTCTCTTGCATGGTATTAAGCAGCTATGCCACGTTGTGGTACTTGGCATGGTTGGCATGCTGCTGGAGTTCACGGACGAGGGAGCCCGGGGTAGCACCGTCGGGAGGCGCACGCGAGCAGGGTGACGACGGCAGGGAATCGAGGAGGAGGCCGATGGGCGACAATGAGCTGCGCAGGTCGGCACGACCGCGAGCCCGAGCGGAAGCGAGCGCCGGCGCTCGGCCGAGGGGACGATGCGGCGAGAATCGCCGGCGCTGGAGACGAGGGGCCGCGGCGGGAGCTCCGAGCGGAGGTTGACGGCGACGGGCCGCAGCACGGGGCGAGGTCGCACAGCGCGGGCCGGAGAAGGGCGGCGGTGATGGCCGTCAGCGGCCGGGCGAGAAGGCTGCAGTTCCGGGAGACGCAGGAGGACTCGTCTTGGGCAGCCAGCTTGAAGCAGAGCGGCGGGCAGCGAGCTCGGCGGGCGGAGCGGGCAGCCGGCGACGGAGGAGACGTGCGGAAGGGCCGGGCCAGGCGGGCGGGGCAAGGCGATGAGGCCGATGGATGGGGATGGCGGGAGGAATCTTGTGGCGGGCCTCTGGGGAGGTCTCGGGCGGAGGACGCTGGCGGGCGAAGCGGCGAGGCAGGTGGCCGCGGCCGGCGTGTGGCCGCAGCGGAGGTTGGCGAGGTGGGGGCTCGCGTGGGGAAGGTCCGTGAGGGACGGGTTCGGGGCAGCGGAGCCGCTGCCGGAAGGAGGCAGGAGGCGGGCCCTGGAGAGCGGTGCCGGCTGGAGGAGGAAAGAGGGCGGCCAGGCGTCTTGTGCAGGAACGAGGGAGGAGGCGGGGCTCGGTGTCTGGGCGCGGTGGGAGGAGGAGGCGCTGGCGAGCTGAGCGGAGGCGGCTGTGAGCAGGAGGAGCTTGGGGAGGAGGCTGCAGGCGGAGAAGGTGGGGAGCGGCGGGGTGCGGTGTCGGTGAGCGGAGAGAAAGGCGAGCGCGAGGTGGGAGAAGGAAGGAGGTGGGCCAGGGGTGGGGTCGCGCGGGGCTGGGGTGGTTGACTGGGTTGGTGGGGCGGGATGGGTGAGTGGGGCCGGCTGGCCGCGGGGTAGGCGTGCGTGTGTGGGGTGGTTCTGGTGTGTGCTGGGATGTTGTGTGCTGGTGGGTTGAGAGAGAGTGGGGGTGAGGGTTGGTCTAGGTGGCAGCGTCTGGTTGGTTGGGGGATAGGGAGAGGTGAGGTGGCAGCGTGGGACTGGTCCGGGTGAGGTGGAGGGGAGGGCTGGGTAGGTTATCTGGTAGCTTTAGGATTAATAGGGTGGGCCGTTTGTATTTTTCTGGGGTGGTCGTTCGGGTCATTCGGCCCGTTCGACTGCCCCACTAAAATAATATAATCTTTTATTTACTTTAAATGCACCGTTTGCAAACCGATAGTAGACAACAAAATATTCCGGCGACCCGGGTTTGAATTTGAAAACAAGACGGGGCGTTTTAGAAAACAAAACAGACTTTGCGAAAATAATTTTAAGCAAACAATGCATGATGATGACGATGCAATGCACAAAAACAACGCGATTTTCTAGTAGTGGTTTTGCGGGATGCCACACCGACGCCGCGCACGACACCTGGCCAAGCTCCGCCCGCGGCGACGCCCTGACTCCCACCACCACCGTCTCTGTGGCGAGGGGACACGCCGGAGCCCCCAACACGCTCGAACCCCAGGCTCCCGCGAACGCAGGGCAACCTGACGCAGCGCGAGGACCTGCACCTCCCCGAACGGAAACCCCACCAGCACCACCCCCCACTGGGCGCGAGCCGCGGCCGCCCGGGGAGAACTTCCTCCTCTTCCTAGCTGCCGACAACGCTTGCCGCTCCACCAAGGTCCACTCAGGCCCAAAGAAATCCCCTAGCTTCGCCACCTCGGGGCTAGATCTGGGGAGGTCCCCCGCAGGTTCCACCCCCGTGCAAGGGGATGTCGCGTCCTCCTCGTTGGAGCTGTCACCGGCCAGCGCCCAGAACTTGGATCTCCCTCTCCCGGCCGCCACTGGCGGGAGGGGGAGGAGCACCGGCGCCCTGTCGTGGGGAGAATCGCCGCTAGCCCCGCGTCGCCACCCAGGCCGCGGGAGCACATCCCAACGGTCATTTTCTGCAAGTTGACCCAGGTTTAGCAATATCGCAGCCGTACCCACTTCAGTGCTGTCTCACCGCTCCACTCCCCCCTTCGTGGCCAGCTTCTGCACAGTTGATTTGTCTGGCCTCAGTGGCCTGTAACATTCGACACGCATGAAAATAGCGGAACTAATAAACAGAGTTGAGAGGGACTGGCCGGCCTGGAATAGTTGGTCGCCCGGTTTTGTTGTTGAGGCTGAAGCCGATATACGCATCTAGATATGACTTCTCCAATGCAACACCGAACACGCGATTGAGCTATCCTGGGCTGATATGCACCGGCGGCATGGCGCAGCCTGCGGGGACGGCCGGCCATGCACGCAGATATGACGAACCAGCAGCGGCATGCCACACCACACCAGCCAGGATAGCGTGGTTGTTGGTGCAGCCCAAGGCTGCACCCTCTCACTCGCACGAACGGAGGTGGAAGACAAAGGCAATTTTTCCGGGCCGGCGCACAACGCCGCCACGGGCGCACCAACGCCCTAATAATTTCTATTCAGCTGGCCTTAACAGAACGAAGTGATTACATGGCATTTTATACAAACGGCTTGCACCTAGCAACTGCTTCCTGCGGCACTCGCGCGCTCCTGGAGACCCGGCCTGCCCAAGTACGTGAGCCATTTCCTCAACAACACGATACAGACTCCCTCCATCCAACTGACCGCGAGCCACGCCCAGAACTCTCCGTTTCCAACGCATGCAACTAACTATCCTGGAGTCTAACCAAACTACATGCATCACAACACACCTGCCACGGCCACGGACTCGGCAACGCACCGCAGTCCGGACTCGACCGAGACGCGCACATGTTGATAGACACCGCGACGTGGCTTATTCCTAACATTCTCCCCTTAAGCCACGACCTCGCCGTCCATCCTGACGTACAGGACACCGGCCTCTCATCGACTACCGCAAAGAACGCCTTTCTACATCTTCGGCGACACATGCCGCAATTTCTTCTCCGCCGGCGACACACGCCCGATGTTCCGGCGCACATACGCCATGCATCTTCTTCACGATCGTCCCGCGCACATACACATGCGATCCGTTCTTCTCGTACGGAAGCCACCTGCTCATCTGTGAGACATGGACGCTGGTGAGCACATCGCACCCGGCCATAGACAGCTGAGCCTCTGCCTCCGTTCGACGCCACCGCGCCACAACGCGCGACTGCACCTCCATGGTCGCCGCACCATGGCCGTTGTGCCGCGCCGCTGCGGCCTCAACCGCAGCACGTCACCTCCATGCCGCCACGCCACCGTGTGCATGCTGCACCATACCGCGCCACCACGCAGGTCCTCCACGGCCTCCATGATGCGCCGCTGCGCCACCACGCAGCATCTCCGGGGCTTCCACGCTCGCCCCACGTACATCATCACTGCGCGCCGCCTCCGCGTCCAGCGCGCTCGTCGCGGACTCACCGCGAGCCACATCCCCAACCTTGAGGCTCTGATACCACTTGTTGGTGCAGCCCAAGGCTGCACCCTCTCACTCGCACGAACGGAGGTGGAAGACAAAGGCAATTTTTCCGGGCCGGCGCATGAACACCTCCACGGACGCACCAACACCCTAATATTTTCTATTCAGCTAGCCTTACAGAACGAAGTGATTACATGGCGTTTTATACAAACGGTTGGCACCTAGCAACTGCTTCCTGCGGCGGCACTCGTGCGCTCCTGAAGACCCGGCCTGCCCAAGTACGTAAGCCATTTCCTCAACAGCACGATGCAGACTCCCTCCAACTGACCGCGAGCCACGCCCAGAACTCTCCGTTTCCAACGCATGCAACTAACTAATCCGGAGTCTAACCAAACTACATGCATCACAACACGCCTGCCACGGCCACGGACTCGGCAACGCACCGCAGTCCGGACTCAACCGAGACGCGCACACGAACCAGCGGCGGTGAGAACACACGCAACACCAGCATGACCAGCGGGAAACGGCCGCATAGAGAGGTCATACATGGCTGACCGTAGCATATATCGCAGGAGGCGAACGACACCTCACGTCTAGCCGTGCAGCTGGTGACAACGCGCCGACAGATCTTTTCCTGTGCAAGATTAGAACGTCACCAACGGCCGAGGCTACGGAAAATTGAGATGCGAAAAGAAATCCGGTCGGGCAAGGGGAGAGGATGAACCGGCCACGGTCGTGCTATGAAGCAGGCTGGCGGCGGCGCCCTCTGAGCGATGCCGACGGGCAATCGGAACCGGCCGGTTGATGTGCTGAGCCAGGCCGCGTAGGTAGAACAGGGAAAATAAGGCCGACAATGCACCCGAGAAATCTCAGATCGGTCTGGTCTCCTCGCGCCTCTGCCGCTCCTGTGCCATGAGCGAGGAGGATCGGTGGTAGGGATGTAGAACAGGGAGACAAAATAAGGTCCCGCCGCGCACCAGCGCGGGTGACCCCTACTGCGCATGCGCCGCCCGCCTTGGCAGAAGTCTTATTCTCCACTTCGTTGTCTGCTGCGGCCGTGGCGGAGGCCTTTGGCCTTAATCTCCTCCTAGAGGGCGAGATTCTCCACCGAGGCCCGAGCCGTCGGCGTCCCGATCGGATGCGGCGGCGAGGAGATCCTAGAGGTGCTTGACCTCGATGTGGAGTTCGGCGGCCTGGACCTCCACGTTGGTGGCAGCGTGCTCGGCGGCGGCGAGCATTCGCCAGCGCTGCTGGTCGTCGTGCGTCCACCCGGCGAACTCGATGGCCAGGTAGAGAGCCGCCGTCTAGAAGAGAAACTATGGCAGCGATGGGGTAGCGGCAGCGCACTGGTTGGGGAGGAGTCCGTCCCACCAGAATCCACCATGTCCCGAGCAATAGAGTCATCGGGCCCACGCACGCGACAACCATCATGGCTACCACCACGGAAACGCTAGCCATGGGCAATGGAAGAACCCGAGAATAAAAGAAGGGTAAAGAAACTTCAAAACCACATGCCAGATGGCATGCATGAACACGTGGCAATCCATGCACAACCGTCATAACCAAAAATCAACAGAAAAGCACCCGGAGCAGCAATGATACATATAGCTAGCCAAAGGTAAAAAACAAAAGAGCAATGATGTACAAACAAGAGACGAAGACAAAAATTGCAATGATTAGGAGGGGACACGATGGACCTGACCCATAGAAGCAAATGTAAAGAAGGTCGGTTCCATCCGATAGCGCCAAGAAAAATAACGATGAAAAACAAATTAAGTATAACCTACCATGACAAGACCGCGACGCAACCTGTGCGGCAAGCCCAGTCCCTGCTATGGCCACCAAAAAAACTTGCCAAGGAGAAAGAGACCACGTAGCCACATCACTGCCACATCGACGCCATCTAGTTCCAGCCCACCATAGAAAAACCAGAGGCGCCCGAGAACACACACAAAATTGCACAAACTCAGGTATAGAACACGTGTCAGCACCACCAAAAATCCTAGGCCGATTCAAAAATCTAAGAGAATGGAAAAGCTTACAGGTTTAAGATATTGAGATATGTTTATAACTTGCAGTGAACATTAGTGTGTTGTCTATAATTTAGGTTCGATGTGATATGCCTGCATGCCTAAAAATAATAAGACACTATTTAGTATGGTCATTCGTCAGGAATATCTTTTTCTTGGCGAAACAATTAGACAATGTGAATATGTTAAAAACAACCATATCATGATTAGCATGTTTTGAAAATGATTACTATCAACTGTTTTTGTATAAATCTAAGATTTATGTAATCCGAAGACCTTCCCAGTTTATGGTGTTGCAGTCTTCTTGGCCAGACATCACATGATTAAATGATAAAGATGATTCTATTAAGAAAGTAGCATAAATGTGCATGTCTTCAAATTTTCGTTTGATACTCTCATGTATTATATAGTTATTACACGATGTCAATCATCACCATGTTGTGATCATAGATTTTATGTTGTTCTATTTGACATGATTGACACCTTAGCATCTTATGGAAGGTGTTGGGTTCCTAAAACTATGCATCCATCAACACTGCCATAATTTTATGTTTTGGATGGAGCTGTCATGATACCATACCTATTAGTTCGTTCAGTTTTTAGTAGATTGATTTGTAGAAAATTATTTAGAATGACTACTCATATAGGTAATTCTTTCACAACTTGGTGGGAAATTTGATGGGCATACTTTGAAACAAAGGGTCACATACATATAGTATAACAGGTTTCAATACTATGATCATTCGGTCGGGTATTTTGGGCTCTTTCAAAGATGGGGACAATGTTACATCTTCAATAGAGTATAATTCCAATAGAAACAGTGCTTGACTCAAGGTAAAGTAGGTTAGTTTTCACGTCCTCTATCTAATTATAATTCTAAGCATTATATTGTTTAATATATTCTGTTTCTCCTTTAGTGTATTATCTCTTTTACATTTTTTGGATAAAAAGGTTATTGAGCTTCAATTAATTCCTAAGTGTATCATGTCTTTGTTGTGTTTCAATACTAACTGATGGGGGAATACCAATCGGGATATATCCACGAAGCGGATTCGCCAGCTGGATCGAGCCGACTGAAGCCAAGCCCAGAGAGGGTCGACTCGTCCAATACGGCGACTGGCGCATGCTGCACTCAGACGACTGGCGCCGACTGGAGGCCCAAGACGGCGACTCGTATTCAAAGCCCACCAACACACTTGTAAACCCTAACTGGCTGCATATATAAAGCCATCAGGGGCATCCCCACGGGGTAGGCTCTCCCACATTAGATTAGATCTAGTCTCCTTCCGCCTACGGCGGCTCCCATGTAAACCAATCTATGATCATATACTGGATTGATAGCAGGACGTAGCGATCCTCCACCGAGGGGACATGAACCTGGGTACATTGTGTGCCAATGTCGCTCCCGGATTCTCCTACGTCGCCTTGCTCCCTCTACGTAAGTTACCCCCAGTAGCATCTGCCGTGCAATACCACGACAGTTGGCGCCCACCATGGGGAACGATGCATGGAGATGATAATCCGGACGGGATCCCTCAACATTGTCGACGGACAGATCGCGTCTAGCGCAACATCCGAGTACCGCTACCCAAGGACTTGGCGATTGGAAGCTAATCGATCTGGTTTGTTCGGCGTCCAATGGCGACCGATGCGAACATGGCACATGTAGCGTCGATTCGTATGGTTGGCTGTTGGGTTCCTATTCAATCCTCTCTCTGTCATTAATTGCTCTATAGACTAATTATTTTATTTAGATTTAATCTCACCTGCACGCTACTTGTGAGCATCTTTTGGAGGACTGATCCGTGAAGGCAAATTGGATCGTTGGTAGCTGTTAATCCATGAGCTAAAGGAAAGAGATGGGGCGCATGTCAGATGAATCAGTCGATCAAGTCCTAAGATGCTACAGATCAACTTTGGCATTAGCGCTGACTTGATTTTACATCCAAACAAATATCTCCGTCATTTGATTTCTTATTTGATTACTATGTTAATTGATTATTTTATTTAAATCTAATCTGATGCATTCTTATTTTGGCAATACACGCATGGCACAACCACAATCGGCGAGTCTGTGTTTGTTTTTGGATGCGAGCAAGCGGCATCGAGGATAATCTGTATCATGCCATCCGTATGAGCTTTATCAATCAAGATATCTCAAAAAATCTGTACAAAAAACAATACGGAAGATGTGGAGACAACTCAGACCGACCCCAACGGGTCGGTTCCGACTCGCTTGTCGCGGCCTCGTCCTCGCGGAATTGTCATGCTAATAGCTAAGTTTCTTTACACTCATATACATTCTATGAATCCAAAACAAATATGCATCTTCATTCATTCTCTAAAGCCGACCATGCAGTCGCATATGACCCTTTTAGGGACCAAAATCATATTCGCGATTGGTTTCAGTTTTGTATGTTGTTTATTCGCGTCCGTCGAAATAGTGAGGCTGGGTATCAAAAGGCCGACCTTGTCTCCGGGTTCAACAGTCTGGCATCGCGTCTCTGTTACCTGGCAAGCGTTTGATGCTGGAGGTCTGCCTACTCATGAAAAGACACGCATAAACCTTACATACTGTCCATCGATCCACATAACAAAAGTGTATTTTCTTCTACATCTATAATTTGCACGTCTTATAAATGTTCAATATATTTCATAAATACACCTTATTGCAGTCGTACTTTTTTCCTTCTTCTCAGCAAAATGGTGTCTTTCTCGCTACTCGCCGGTCGCTGGCCCTCGCCGCGCTCGGGGACTCGGCGCTCGCCGGTCGCTCGACCTCGTCCCTCGCCGCACTCGGAGACTCGGCGCCCGTCGGTCGCTCGGCCTCGCCGCTCGCCTTCGGGACTCTACGCCGCCGGCGACCTACTTCGCCCTGGGACTCGGCGCTTCGCCGGTCGCTTGGCCTCGTCCCTCGCCGCACTCGGGGACTCGGCGACCGTCGGTCCCTCGGCCTCGCCGCTCGCCGCGCTCGGGGACTCGGCGCTCGCCGGTCGCTCGACCTCTCCACTCGCCGCGCTCGGGGGCTCCGCGCTCGCCGGTCGCTCGACCTCTCCCCTCGCCGGTCGCCATGCTCTGCACCAACCACTACTATTTTCAGAATATGCATCTCTAAAGAGCCTCAAGTCGCCTCTACAAGCCAACTCGAGCCTCGGGGACTACTCCTAGGGATGCTGCGTGTACGCGTGGTTCCACGACCACGGCTCGCCCTCGTTGACTCGCCACCGCGGACTCTCCACTCGCGTACTCTCCACGCTCGGGGACTCGCCGACGCGGACACTCGCCATCGCATACTCAACGCGCTCGGGGACTCGCCGCCGCGGACACTCGCCCTCGCGTACTCAACACGCTCGGGGACTCACCACCGTGGACTCGCCCTCGCGTACTCAACATGCTCGGGGACTCGCCACCGCGGACTCGCCCTCGCGTACTCAACGTGCTCGGGTACTCGCCACCGTGGACTCGCCCTCGCGTACTCAATACGCTCGGGGACTCTCCACCGCGGACTCGCCCTCACGTACTCAACGCGCTCGGGTACTCACCACCACGGACTTGCCCTCGCGTACTCAACGCGCTCGGGGACTCGGCGCGCTACAGATAGCGCCACTCGCCCGTCGCCCAACCTCGCCACTCGGCGCGCTCGGGGGACTCGGCACTCGCCGGTCGATCGAACTCGCCACTCGCCGCGCTCGGGGACTCGACACGCTCCACGTTCGGGACTCTCCGGCACTGGCGGCTTCTCCGAAACCCCGTGTCTTTCGCCAACTGGCCATCACCGACTAGCTCACGCTTACCGCCTCCCGCTTCACGGTTCTTTTCTCCGTTTAGGAGCTCGTCGCCGATTCTCCACGACCCATCGTCAAGACTCTCCGCGCCCTGCCTCAAGCCCGCGTCGAATCGACAACGCGCTCGGGCCTACTGATGGGGGAATACCAATCGGGGTATACCCACGAAGCGGATTCGCCAGCTGGATCGAGCCAACTGAAGCCAATCTCAGAGCGGGTCGACTCGCCCAATACGACGACTGGCGCATGCTGCACCCAGGCGACTGGCGCCGACTGGAGGCCCAAGACGGCGACTCGTATTCAAAGCCCACCAACATACTTATAAACCCTAACTGGCTGCATATATAAAGCCACCAGGGGCACCCCCTCGGGGTAGGCTCTCCCACATTAGATTAGATCTAGTCTCCCTCCGCCTACGGTGGCTCCCATGTAAATCAATCTAGGATCATATACTGGATTGATAGCAGGACGTAACGATCCTCCACGAGGGGACGTGAACCTGGGTACATAGTGTTCCAATCTCGCTCCTGGATTCTCCTACGTCGTCTTGCTCCCTCTACGTAAGCTACCCCAGTAGCATATGCCGTGCAATACCACGACACTAACAGAGCACTTGAAACTGGGAAAACCGATCAAAAGAGGAAAAAATACAAAGTATTTTCATACTAAGATTTGAATAAAAAAGAAACAACTTGTCATTCTTATGTAGCCCGCAATATAAAGAATTTGAAATTGATATTTTTGCACATTTGTGGTAAAAATCATTGGCTACATTTGGATATTCTTTTCAAAAAAGTTAGAACTCGCAAATATGATTTTAGATTTTTTAGAATAGCAGGAGCACCGGTGCATGGGAGCCAAAAATCTGCACTCACATATGACCGACAATATTGAGTCCATTAAATAGATGATGTGTTAGACTATACAATAGCATGGTGCTTTTTTCGCGCCATCCTATTTTGGGACTACAAATGCACATTTTGGCGATTAAGCATTATATGAACTAATTGTGTAGTCTTTGAGAACTATTAAGGTGTTTTTAATATCAAATATATTTATTAACAACATCGTATTAAGTAAAAAATAAATCATTTAAATAAAATAAATATGATGCATATGTCTAAGGTTGGCCCTAGTGGTAGTATCATAAGGTGTATCATGCATGCCACCTTAGTAAAATGATGATGTGTCACAAAAATTAATGAAGAGATAGGTGCTAGTGGTATCATAATATGGTACGATACCATAGCACATGTAACAAAAAATTAATGTCAAATACAACTTGTACATCAAATTGCATTGGGATTCTACAAATAATCAAATGCCATGAGACTATGATACAACTAGATGATACTAAGCACTATAGGGGTAATATCATACGCTGTTATCATATGTATGATACTACTAAGATGATACTCCCATTATGACCAGCCTAAAGTCCTATATAGTAACTGTGGAAGTGCACACAAACACGCTTTTTAATGTCCGTCTATGTAGTTGGATATTAGAATTAATAGTTACTAGATATAAATTACGTAAAAAAATATCACCCATGGGATGTTAGTATTGACAATTACCGATTAGCTCTGAATGCTAGAAACCACTCTTCATATTCGTAATTTTTCTTATTTGGTTATAATGATGTTTGATCACTTGGGAAAAGATAGAATATTTGCCATGGAAATTTTTATTGATCATATGAACTGTGAAAATAACACTTCCAATAATTTCGAGGCAATAATGAGATGTACTAATAGGATGCACAACTCTGAAATAAAATCCAAGTTTAGTAGAAATAATTACTGGACAATTGCCAATTCAGAATTAAATTATGCAAGTAGATGTCAACTCAAGTTGATTGGTACATTAGTTTTCTTATATTTCAAACATATTTGTATCTCCCACGTAGAACAACATAATCCCTAGAATGCGCAGATAAGAGTGTGTGTTTTGTTCTCTACTGAATAAATATACTTCTTCCGTCCAAAAGTATATCGTAGTTTTTTTTCTAAATCTGTATGTAACTAGATGGCTCCTTAGAGTATAGATACATGCAAATCTAGAAAAATCTGCGACGTCTTTTTTAGGACGGAGGAAGTATCACCAATAGAAAAGTAATTTTGATATATTCCTGCATCATGGTAACTAATTGGTGTGGTTTCCTGTTTGAAGATTCATGTGGAACTTTAAAATAAAAAGGATTTGGTAAAAAGTAAGGTGGTTTTAGGTCTTAATATTGTATTTTTCTGTGGAAGATATCATAATTTGGTGGTATGTTTCTTCAATAATTTCTGCACTTCACGATCCTCATTAGGGTGGTAGAGAAAATAATTCAAGCATGGGATATGAATGCATATAAAAATCAATAGAATAGAACTTTTTTAATTTTATATGTAAATTAAAGACGAGATAATAGGTTGCCCATTTTATGTTAGTTTTTGCACGCCTTTTTCTAGAGCATGAAATGTTTTGTTGTGTGCCTTGGCTAATTGTTGTATTAGATAAGCAGTTATGGGCATATGATAAATATAGGCTTGAATTGATATAAATATGTATTTACATGATTTATATTTACAATAAAAATGAACATGAATCAAGTATGTGATAAGTGGAAAGAATTTAGTGGTATATTCACACATACCAACCATCAAGTTTTTTTTATTTTCTATCCAAATAAACTTTTGAATATGTAGAGCATGCTACCGAACAAACTTATATTTCAATGAACATGGTCTATTGCTATTTGTTTAAGAACTGTAATGGTTATACATTTTGTTGTACTAAAATGCCTATGTTTTTTCATATTCTAAGTACATACATGTCTATTTCTATAACTTTCCATTGTGTAAGTGGCATGCTAGATTCAAAATATGGAATATAATTATATATTAAAATGTATTTAAGATGTTGCCTATGCAGGTGTGTAGGACACTGTTGTAGTTAATACAACAATAATAATGATATACCGACAACTAAATGATGACACTTATCTTTTTGTAGATTGTAAGACTTGGATCGGTTCTGCATCCTTGTTCAGCCAACAATGTGCCATCATTGTCAAATTGTATCCTTGTTACAATAACTATACCATGATCTAGGAAACTTGATCATCTTTGACAATGAATCAATCTTGCCCATGAGACTAGGAACACTTGGTGTTCATAACTTTACACATGCTTATAAATTTTCCTTTGATTCTCATAATCAAGACACATAGCAGATATAGCATAAAGAATAAACTATAATTATGAATAAAGGTAATGTCGAATAAATATTTATTTGTCTCTAAGGCATATTGCCAACAATTTCTATGGTGTTGGTAAAGGTGAGAAATGTCAATATGGCGACAATTGGAAGACCAGAAGGTCTCAATGGCTTATTTTGAGTTAGAGAATGATAAGTGATAGAGGATTCGGGGACTACTGTGGGATGATTTATGTCTGAACCACATAATTGATGCTTGTGAGCCTAGTGATTGGTGCTTCGCAACTACAACCTCGACAATTGGGTCGGGGTCGAAGCACTGGCAAAATTAATTTTGTAAGTGCTCTTCATGTACAAAATATCCATATCCTATGTGAAAACCCTAGGTGTTGACTTCTTTGATTGTACCTAGCAATGGCGAAAGTTTCCTTGCTTAAGGCATTAAGCCGAGAGCTCGGATGTTGTTCCGGCTGAAAACCTAAAATCTTTGACAGTGCGATGACGAAGCTTGTGCACTTTTACCTTATTAGAGGAGTCACTTTTGGAGACCCTCCTTCGTAGTCCAGTGTTATGTTTGGTGGTGGTTTGAATCTAGCTGCTACGAGTGAATGATCATTTTGGTGTGGGCCTTTTTTTATTTCTTCTTTGTTTTTTGGTTGTGTGCATCATTGATGTCTCCACTAGTTAATGAAATTATGTTGGTGCAGAGGCTGAATGTAATTGGTATCTTCTTGAAATTAATATATTTACTTTATCTAAAAAAATTATGTGAATTCGAGAAAAATGGAGCAAGCGTTTTATTCTTGTATGAACTCCTTCTAAATGACTAAATATGGAACAATTACTATATCACATTAGTAATTAGAATAATATCGGTTCATATTCCAGATTGGATACGAATAGGGGCATATCTCTTCCAATGAAAATCAACCTAAAACTAAAACAAGGCATATAACTTGAAACCAAATTGGAAAATTTAATTTCTTTTTGCATGATAACATGGGTATAATGGGAAAGTAAATATAAAGTATTGTGAGTGATAAATTACTTTAGAAATTTTCACATATATATGTAGTTCTTGCATAGATGATAGGCAAGCAACATAACCATAATTTTCATGAACTTTTTATGGTGTTTGAAAAATGTGTCACATGTTTTTTTTGTGAAAAAATAATCTATTAAGAATCATCAACAACAGTACAAAGCGGTCTAAAAGTACAATAATAAAAATTACAAATAGTTTATTGGACCACCTAGCAACAACTACAAACACTAGCATGAGCCGAAGGCGCGCCGTCGTCCTCTCCCCTACATCACCGGAGCCAGGCAAAACTTGTCGTAGTAGAGCTTGTTGTAGTAGACAGACGAGAAGTCGTCGTGCTGAGGCCACAAAGGACCAACACAATAGAGTAGCAACCATTACCAATGATGACAACCGTAGATCGGAAGAGGCCGATCTTAAAATAAATCAACAAAGACGAAAACACACCGAATCCCAGGAGATCCACCGGATAAACGACTGAACGCGCCCTCCATCGGCACTACATGTACCACCGGAGCGAGGATAGAGTGGGGAGGACCTTATTCTGACTTCAGTATCAAGATACGTATTGTAGTCTGTTTGCTCTCATTGTAACCTTAGGATTGTACCCTGTAATTGTGTATATATATATATATATATATATATATATATATATACGTGATAGCCGGCTCTATTGGAGCCGTGCAATCTCCCCTAATCCTTCTACATGGTATCCTCCTCCTCATGATCCTAACCCTAGCCGCCGCCTCCTCCTCCTCTCGGTGCCATGCCAACCCTAGCTGCCGCCCTCTCCTCTCGGCATCGTCGGCTCCTCCGCTTCCGCCCACCATGGACAACTCCTCCCTGTCCGGGCCCAGCAACCCCTTCAACTCCTCCCGCTCCAGGAGCAGCAACCCCTTCGTCGGCCCCTCCATCGTTTCCATCCATGACGTCCATATCCTCAAACACGTGTCGAGGAAGCTCTCTCACACCGCGGCTAACTTCTTCGCCTAGAAGACCTACTTCATCCTCCTCTTCCGCGAGTATGATATCCTTGATCATGTCTACGGCACCATCGACCTCCTCACCATGCCCTTCGACCTCGATTGGCTGACGATCGACGCCACCATCATCCGCTGGTTTTTCTAGACCATCTCCACCGAGATATTCCACACCGTCGTCCATGACGGCGACTCCTCGCGCACTTTCTGGACCAAGATCACTGGCCTCTTCACCGACTACAAGACCTAGAGCATCACTTTCCTCCAGTAGGATTTCTTCGGCACCCACTAGAACGATTTCTTCATCGAAAACTTCTACCTGCGCCTCAAGACCCTCTCCGACGAGCTTCACGATCTGGAGTTCCCAATATCCAACTTGATCCTTCTCTCCATGCTAACGTCCGGTCTGACGAAGAGATCTCAGCAATGCTGCTGCCAACATCACCCTACTGACTACGCCCACCTTCGACCAGGCTGTGGCCTATCTCCGCCTCGAGGAGCAGCGGCTGAAGCACCTGTGGGATCGTGCTGCTCACACCGTCTTTGCCGATAGTCTCGCATGGTGCCCCTGCTCCACCCTCTTCGGCGCCTTCGCCTCGTGCCCAGCTCCAACCCTATTCTTCACGCTCTAGCCGTCTGCCAACCCGGATCCCCTTCTAATGGCGGCGATGGTGTCTGCCAATGATATTGCGAGCGCGGCGGCAACGACCAGCGCAACGGTGGAAATGACGGCTACCAGCCGCGTCCCGCCCAACAACTCTTGTCGATGCCGCCTGGATGATGGGACACAACTCCTACACGATGTCGGTGCCCCACTCCACCAACCGAGTATCTTAGGGCCGCGTCTGACCACTCATTAGGCGTTTTTCGCTGCACCCCAGCACGACATCCCTTCGGTCTACGCCATGCCTCCAGCCCACCCCACCATGTTGTAGGGGTTCGTAGCATGGAAAACAAAACATTTCTACCGCATGAACACATACAAGCCAAAATCTATCTACTAGATTGTACTAATGAGTCGATAGAGTACTCACCCTCTAAGATTCTAAAGAGGTTAACGAGATCGGATTATCGTGGGTGATGTAGTCGTTCACTTGCTGATCTCAAGAGTGCGTAGATGATCCTTCCGGCTCCGCGTTCCGGCAGCGCTCCTGCAGTCGGTCACACATTTGATACTCGATGAAGACCTTCCTCTTCCTTGTTCCAGTAGGCAGTGGAGGTTTTATATCTCTCCTCGTGATCCAACAACATGATGGTGTGGTGTCGGAGTTTAGAGGGGAGATCCCACAGGGCTTCGCCTAAGCTGGAGCGGGTATGGTGGAGTAGAAGAGAGGCCTTGGCGATCTAGGGTTTAGAGGGACAAGAGGGGTGGTGGTCGGTTGCTAGATCTAGGGCTTTGCTCTAGTCAGCGACTTGGGCGGAGATCCCTAGGTGGTGGCGGCTAGAGAGGGAGGTGTCCAAGCTAGGGTTTGTTGTTATGGGTAGGGGGCGCCCTACCCTTCCTTTTATAGGTGGGGAGGCAGCAAGGGGAGGGGAATCCTCCCCCAACTCCACCTTGTGTGGATGTCGGCAAGGAGAGGGAGAAATCCTCCCTTAGGTAGGATTCCTTCCCTTCCCTCCCTCCACTAGGCATTCAATGTTGGCGTTTGACTTTTTCAAACTGGCGTTTGACTTTCAAACTAGAGTTTGATTTATCTCTTCCAATTGCCCAGCCAAGTGACTTGGGACATGATGCAATCATTCCACTTTGTCATGACACATCCATGTACCCTTCCCACTCCGGATAGGTGGACCTTCTAGACCCTTATAGAACATTCCGGTGAAAACACCAAAATCATTCCCAAACTCCGGAATTGGACTTTTCTTATATGAATCTTATTCTCCGTACCATCCCGGATATCCTCGTGATGTCCCGGATCTAGTCCGAGACTCCGAACAACATTTGGTCTTTTTACTCACATTCCATATCTACTAAACAACATCGAATCCTTAAGTGTGTATCCCTACGGTTCGTGAATTATGTAGACATGACCGAGACTCTTCTCTGATCAATAACCAATAGAGAAATCTAGAAATTCATATGGCTCCCACATATTTCTACGATTACTTCGTGAATTGAATGGACCATTTACATACGATACTAATTTTCCTTTGTCTCGCGATACTTTACTTATTCGAGGTTTGATCGTCGGTATCTTTGCATACCTAGTTCAACCTTGTTACCAATAAGTACTCTTTACTCATTCCTATCATATGTGATCCCTTGTGAGCCGGTCACATTTTTGCAAGCTAATTGGATGACATTCCACCAAGAGGGCCTAGAGTATATCTATCCGTCATATGGATGGACAAATCCCACTTTTGATCCATGTGCCTCAACACATACTTTCCGAACAATCAATGCCACCTTTGTAGCTAGCCAGTTACGAAGTGGTGTTTGATGTCATCAAAGAATCCATCCAGTGATGGTGATTAACATGATCTCATGGTCGAAGGATTTAGGTTACTATGTATCTAAAAGCTTATAACAAACGAACTATTGAAATGACTTGATCTTTATGCTACGCTTAACTATAGGAGTATGTCCATCACATCATTCTCCTAATGATATGATCTTGTTGTCAATAACATATCAATGTTCATAATCAGGAAACCATGATCATCTATTAACCAATAAGCTAGTATTACAAAGAGGCTTTGCTAGGGATTCTTACAAGTTTACAAACCACACAAGTATTAATGTTTCTGGTTAATACAATTATAGCATAAAAAACATTTATCATAAACACGAAGATATAATAATAAATACTTTTATTATTGCATTTTGGGCATATCTCCAAGACATGTCGTCCTGCTACTACCCCGTTCCACCGCCATCCTCGACTCAGTGGGACCTTGCGCTACTGAATGTTATCCTGTTCTCCCCCACTGCTGGCTCCTATGGTGGTGGTGGTTGGTTCATGGACACTGGTGCTTCCTTGCACATGGCTTCCAACACTGGTAATATCTATGATTATTTTCCCACAAACACCCCCTCTCGCATTATTGTTGGCAATGGCCATTCTCTTCCCGTTACTCACAGCGGTTTCACCACTTTTCCATCCACCTCCAGTCCCCTCTCTCAATAACGTTGTCGTTTCTCCTGACTTAATTCGGAATTTAGTTTATGTTCGTTCTTTCACTCGTGATAATTCTGTGACTGTGGAGTTTGATGCTTTCAGTGTTTTGTTAAGGACGGTTGTACTCGGATGCTCCGCCATCGATGTGATAGCCCTAGCGATTTGTACCATGTACGGTCTTCTTCCACCGCAGCCTCCACCAGTCGCCTCGCCCTCTCCGCCGGTGTCGACCTCTAGCACGCACGCCTTGTCCATCCTAGCTCTACCGCCCTTGTCAAATAATGCAAAGATTTTCCTTTTCTTGTAATAAAACAGATGCTTATTCTTATGAGGCATATTGTTTAGGAAAACATGTTCATCTTCCATTTAGTTCCTCCTCCACAATAGCGTATTTTCCTTTTAAGTTAATTCATAGTGATGTTTGGACCTCGCCTATTCCGAGTAATTCTGGCTTTAATTACTATCTTGTGATTTTGTATGATTATTCGCATTTTTTCTGGAATTTTTCATTACGCCATAAATCCAACGTCCCCGCCACTCTCGCCTCCTTTTTCTCCTACGTATCCACCCAATTCGGTCGCCCTATCCACGCTCTCCAAACTGACAATGGAAAAGAGTTTGACAACATCACCATCCGCACCCTTCTCGCCACCAATGGCATCGTCTTCAGTCTAGATTTCCCTTACACCTCGCAACAAAACGGTTGCGCTGAACGCATCCTCCGCACTCACAACGATTTTGTTCACAACCATCTGTTTCATGCCCATATGCCTCCATGGTTCTGTCCCGATTCCCTCGCCACCACTACCCTTCTCGTCAACATACAACATTGACACTCTCGATGGCAATACACGCTGCACCACCTCCTCTTTGGTGCGCCCCCCTCCTATGACGATCTTCGCATCTTTGGCTGTCATTGCTACCCTAGCATAGCTACCACTGCCATGCATAAGCTCGCCCCGTGCTCCCTCCCATGCGTGTTCCTTGGCTACCCAACCAACACCAAGGGCTATCGCTGCTATGATCCGATATCTCATCGTGTAATCACCTCCTGACATGTTTACTATGGTGAGTTGAGTTTTCTGTTTGAGCAGGGACTCTTGGTGACTCCTTTGACGATGCCCGCGACACTCGCTGGACTCCCTGAGGTTAGCCCTGCTCGCTAATGTGTGACCACGGTAGCCCCGTCTACACTCGCCCCGCCTGGTCCCTTGGCGCCTGGGTCCACGTCGCCACCCGGGTCCAAGTCCGCCACGGCTCTGTCCGCGCCCACGTTAGCGACGTTGTATGTCTCGTCATCCGCCTCAATGACACCTCCTCGCTCGGCGTCTTCCTCGTTTTCCTTGTCATCACCGCCTTCCTCGAGCTTGGCTGACGATGCCCGTCCTCTCTGCATGCGCGTGTCCTCACTCACACGCGTGGGTGTGCTGACCGTCCACTTTATACCCCGCCAATTAGTAAGTTTGCACGGCCTCTACGTCCGAGATCTCACCGGTGCCTACCTTTGCCTAAGCTGCCTTGTGAGACCCACAATGGCATGCCGCCATGCAAGAGGAGTTTGATGCTATGCAGCCCAAGCAGACTTGGGAGCTGATCTCGCGCCCTCCTCGAGCAAACTTCATCACAGGCAAGTGGGTGTCCAAGCACAAGATGAACCCTGATGGTACACTCGAGTGCTGCAAGGCGCGCTGGGTGGTCCGCGGCTTTCGTCAACGTGCCAACGTCGACTCCACGGATATGTTTGCCCCGGTCGTCAAGCCGGGAATGATGCACACTATAATGCACCTGGCCGTCTCTCGTGCTTGGCCGGTGCATCAGATGTACATCTCCGACGCCTTCCTCCATGGACACCTCTCCGAGCAGGTGTACTGCTAGCAGCCCACCGGCTTCATGCCAAGCATCTAGACCATGTGTGCCTACTCTCGCGGTCATTGTATGGGCTAAAGCAAGCACCGCACCCCTGGTACTAGTGCATCGCATCTTTTCTTCATCAGCTTGGCTTCCGCTCCACGTGTTCTGATGCATCACTGTTTGTCTATAGCCAATTCACCATAGCTGCCTACCTGCTGCTATATGTCGACGACATCATATTGATGGCATGCAACACTGCCCTTCTTCGACAACTCGCTGACCATCTTCGTGCTGAGTTTGCCATCAAGGACCTTGGACCGTTCCACTACATCCTTAGCATCAAGGTTGTGCGGCGTGCGGATGTGTTCTTTCTTCATCAGCGGAATTATGCTCTTGAGCTCCTCGAGTGTGCTAGAATGCTTAATTGCAACCCCGTGACGAATCCTATCGACACAAAGGCCAAGCTCTCTATCAGTGATGGATCGCCGGCCGCTAACGCGTCGTTATACCACTCCATTGTTGGGGCTCTGCAGTATTTGACGCTCACACGCTTGGAGTTGCAGTATGCCATGCAGCAGGTGTGCCTTCATATGCAAGCACCTCAGGATGCTCACTGGACCACGATTAAGCAGATTCTTCGCTACATCTGCGGCACAATGGACCTTGGTCTCTCGCTACATGCCTTTCCCTCCTCGGACATTGTGGATTATTCAGATGCAGACTGGGCTGGCTGACATGACACACGGCGCTCCACCTTGGGCTATTGTGTCTACCTTGGCTCGTCGCACATCTCCTGGTCATCCAAGCGACAGCCCAATGTTTTGCATTCTAATGCTGAGGCTGAGTATCACGCCATGGCCAATATCGTGGAGCCGTGCAATACCTAATCCTTCTACATTCAGGATGTGTCCGTCGCCTCAACATCCCGAAGAAGACACTCGAAAAAAGGCTAAACAAAAAATAAAACCCTCTGCTAGCGAGAGGCTATGGTCTGCCACACCTCCAAGGCCCTAGGACCACCGGATGCAGACCGGACCAGCGAAGTCACCGGCGAGGGGGCAGAACCCTAGATGGGTTTTTAGCTAGCTCTCTCATTGGTGCCTACGTACCCCTTCGGTTGTAAATATGAAATGTGTGTACATGTGCCTCCAACCAGGCTTTCGCTCTGCTTTATAAATAAAGCAACTATCCATACAGAGTTAAAGGGTGCAACATCCACGACAAGAAAAGTCTGTTGGGGCCACAACACAACACGACCCAAAGGACAATGAGAAGACACGATAGATAAGGGAGGGAATATGGAATAAGGGGGGAGCCGATGTGTCGCCTCTAGTTGAAGTCGAAGAATCTCATCCAGCCGCGCCTTGTCCCACTGTCTACAGAGCAGGTACCATAGCTACAAACATGCTAAGAGTTTGAACACCTAGTCAGTAGCACATCAAGGTAGTACTTTCTCAATCACCGTCTTATTAATAATAGTCCAAAGTGACCAAGAAATCACAAAAAACACTAGCCAGAAAAGGCGGCGGCCATTCCTGACACGGTTGGTCTAGGCCTCTAGAAATTCACCGAGATCATGGGCCCGCCAGTCCGGACCCAACGCATCCCTGGTGAAGTTCCACAGAAACCGGGCATCTGGACAGGTGAACAATATGTGGATTCCCATCTCTGGGACTCCATGATGGTCACAGCCCGTCACCCGTCCCATGTCTCTTGGTCACTTCGACCCTAGAGGGTAGGCGATCACACAGCAGTTGCCACACAAAGATCTTTGTCTTCAGAGGGAGGGGGGCCTTCTAGAGGGGTTTAGTCCATGGGAGGTGTAGGGTTTCGTAGCATGGAAAACAAAATTTTTCTATCGCATACAAAAAAAAAAGCCAAGATCTATCTACTAGATTGTAGCAACGAGTCGATGGAATAACTTACCCTCGAAGATTCCAAAGCGTTTAACGAGAGCGGATTCTCGTGGGTGATGTAGTCGTACTCTTCCCGATCTTAAGATCGTGTAGACGATCCTTCCGGCGCTGCGTTCAGCTCCGCATGATCGGTCACACGTTCGGTACACGAAGACCTTCCTCTCCTTGTTCCAAAGAAAATGGAGGTTGTAGCACTCTCCTCGCGATTCCGGCAGCACAACGGCGTGGTACCGGAAGTAGAGGGGAGATCCCGTAGGGCTTCGCCTTAAGCCGGAGCGAGTATGGTGGAGTATGGGAGAGAACTATTAGTGGTCTAGGGTTTAGACACACCAATTAGAAGGCTCTAATCCGAAGGCTAGTGCAATTAGAAGCTCTAAACCAAAGCGGCTCTAAACCGGAGTCTAGGGCTAGGATTTAGATTAGAGGATAGGAACTTGTGTGTCTAGAAGAGGAGGCCCTGCCCCTCCTTTTATAGGTGGGAGGGGCGGCCAAGGGGAGGGAGTCCCTCCCCAAGTCGGCCTTGGGTGGCGCGCCGGCTTGGAGAGGAGGGACTCCTCCTCCAAGTTGGTTTCAACCTCCTCTTGCTTGTTTCCACAGTTTCTGTTTTAGCCGCTTGACTTTCAAACCGCCATTTGACTTTTCTGTTTTAGGATTCAATTTAATCCTTTATTTGGAACAGCAAGAACACTTAGTACATGATGCAATCATTCCAATATGTAATGACACATTCATGTACCCTTCCCCGGAGTCTTGGGACATTAGGAACCTTCTAGAATATTCCCGATGAAAACACGGAATCATTCCCGAACTGCGAAACGGACTTTCCTTATATGAATCTTATTCTCCGGACCATTCCGGATCACCTCGTGATATCCGGATACCATCCGAGACTCGAACAACATTCGGTCTCTTTCTCATAATACCATAACTACTCAAACAACGCGAATCCTTAAGTGTCTCCCTACGGTTCGTGAATTATGCGGACATGATCGAGACACTTCTCCGAACAATAACCAATAGAGGAATCTGGAAATTCATATGGCTCCCACATATTTCTACGATTACTTTGTGATCGAATGAACCACTTACATACGATACCAATTTCCCTTTGTCTCACGATAGTTTACTTATCCGAGGTTATGATCGTCGGTATCTCTGCATACCTAGTTCAACCTCGTTACCGATAAGTACTCTTTTCTCGTTCCCGTGATATGTGATCCCTTGTGAGCCAGTCACATGCTTGAAAGATAATTGGATGACATTCCACCGAGAGGGCCCAGAGTATATCTATCCGTCATATGGATGGACAAATCCCACTCTTGATCCATGTGTTTCAACCAACACTTTCCGAACACTCAATGCCACCTTTATAGCCACCTAGTTACGGTGTGGTGTTTGATGTCATCAAAGCATCCATGCGGTAAAGGTGATATGCATGATCTCATGGTCGAAGGAATTAGGTTACTATGTATCAGAAAGCATATAGCAATTGAACTATTGAATTGACTTGATCTTTATGCTACGCTTATCTATAGGAGTATGTCCACCATATCATTCTCCTAACGATATGATCTTGTTGTTGATAACATCTCAATGTTCATGATAGGGAAACCACAATCATTAATCAACCAACAAGCTAGTGAAGTATAGAGGCTATACTAGGGACTTCAAATTAAGTTTACAAATCACACAAGTATCAATGTTTCCTTGTTAATACTATTATAGCATGAATGTAAACATTTATCATAAACACAAAGATATAATAATAACTACATTTATTATTGCCTCTAGGAATATCTCCAGTCTCCCACTTGCACTAGAGTCATCTAATCTAGATTACATGGTAATATACCGAACACCCATGGCAGTTTGGTGTTGGTCATGTTTTGCCCTCGGGAGAGGTTTAGTCAACGGATCCGCCACATTAAGATCTGTGTGTACTTTGCAAATCTTTATATCCCCATCCTGGATATGTTCTCGAATAGCGTGAAAACGCAGCTTGATATGCTTCAGCTTCTTGTGTGACCTTGGTTCTTGCGCATTGGCTATGGCGCCCATGTTATCACAGTAGATAGACATTGGGTCCAGCGCACTAGGAACCACACCCAGCTCTGTAATGAACTCTTTCATCCATATCGCTTCTTGTGAAGCCTCCGAAGCAGCCATATATTCCGATTCAGTTGAAGATCTCGCCACAACGCTTTGCTTTGCACTCCTCCAAAATCGCTGCACCATTCAAAATAAATACGTATCTAGATTGTGATTTAGAATCATCCGGATCGGTGTTCCAACTAGCATCGGTAACCATTAACAACGAGTTGTTCATCACCTCCATAAGAAAGAACCATATCCTTAGTTCTTCTCAAGTACTTAAGGATGTTTTTGATCATTGTCCAATGATCCACTCTGGATCACTTTGATATCTGCTAGTTAAACTAACAGCATATGCAATGTCGGGTCTAGTACATAGCATGGCATACATTAGAGATCCTATGGCTGAGGCATAGGGAGTCTTACTCATCCTTTCTCTATCTTCTGCCGATGTCGGAATTTGAGTTTTACTCAAGGTCGTATTGGGCAACATGGGCAAGAACCCTTTCTTGCTTTCTTCCATTCCAAACCTCTTTAGAACTTTGTCCAAATATGTACTCTGTGACAATGATATTTGGCGTTTCGATCTATCTCTATAAATCTTTATACCTAATATGTAAGCTGCTTCGCCAAGATCCTTCATTGAAAAACTATTATTCAAATATTCCTTGACACTATTAAGAAGGTCTACATCATTCCCAATCAACAATATGTCATCCACATATAGTATTAAGAATGCTACAGAGCTCCCACTCACTTTCTTGTAAATACAAGCTTCTCCATAAGTTTGTATAAAACCAAAACTTTTGATCACCTTATCAAAACGTTGATTCCAACTTCGGGATGCTTGCTTAAATCCATAGATGGACCGTTGAAGTTTGCATACCTTGTTAGCATCTTTAGGATTGACAAAACCTTTGGGTTGCATCATATACAACTCTTCATCAATATCTCCATTGAGTAATGCTGTTTTGACATCCATCTGCCATATCTCATAATCATAACATGCAGCGATTGCTAACATAATCCTCACAGACTTTAGCTTCGCTACCAGTGAGAAAGTCTCATCGTAGTCAACTCCTTGAATTTGTCGAAACCCTTTTGCGACAAGTCGAGCTTTATAGACAGTAACATTACCATCAGCATCTGTTTTTTTCTTGAAAATCCATTTGTTCTCGACAGCCTTTCGTCCATCCGGTAAGTCCACCAAAGTCCACACTTGGTTTTCGTACATGGATCCAATCTCGGATTTCATGGCTTCTTGCCATTTATTGGAATCTGGGCTCACCATCGCTTCCTCATATGTCTCGGGGTCATCGGTGTTGTCCACCAACATGACACTCATAACGGGATCATGCCAATCTGGAGTGGTACGAGTTCTCGTTGACCTCTGAGGCTCTGTAGCAACTTCAACCGAAGTTTCATGATCACCATCATTAGCTTCCTCTCTTATTGGTGCAGGCACCACAGGAACTTCTTCCGGTGCTGCGCTACTCGCAATTTCGAGAGAAGGTTCGACAACCTCGTCGAGTTCTACTTTCCTTCCAGTCACTTCTTTCGAGAGAAATTCCTTCTCTAGAAAGGATCCATTCTTGGCAACGAAGATTTTTCCTTCGGATCTATGATAGAAGGTATACCCAATAGTTTCCTTCGGGTATCCTATGAAGACGCATTTTTCCGCTTTGGGTTCAAGCTTGTCCGGCTGTAACTTCTTTACATAGGCTTCGCATCCCCAAACTTTAAGGAACGACAATTTAGGTTTCTTCCCAAACCATAATTCATACCGTGTCGTTTCAACGGATTTAGACGGTGCCCTATTTAAAGTGAATGCAGCTGTTTCTAATGCATGACCCCAAAATGATAGCGGTAAATCTGTAAGTGACATCATAGAACGAACCATATCTAAGAGAGTTCGATTACGACGTTCGGACACACCATTACGCTGTGGTGTTCCCGGCGGTGTCAACTGTGAAAGTATTCCGCATTTCTTCAAATGCTCGCCAAACTCGTAACTAAGATATTCACCTCCACGATCAGAACGTAGAAATTTAATCTTCTTGTTACGTTGATTATCTACCTCACTTTGAAACTCCTTAAACTTCTCGAAAGTTTCGGACTTATGTTTCATGAAATAGATATATCCATATCTACTCAAGTCATCCGTGAAGGTAAGAACATAACGATAACCACCGCGCGATGCTACACTCATTGGACCACACACATCGGTATGTATGATTTCCAATAAGTCCGTAGCTCGCTCCATCATACCAGAAAATGGAGTCTTAGTCAGTTTCCCATCGACATGCTTCGCATATTTCAAGTGATCAAAATCAAGTGATTCAAGAAGTCCATCGAATGGAGTTTCTTCATACGTTTCACTCCAATGTGACCAAGACAGCGATGCCACATATAGGTCGAATTATCGCTGATTTCAAACGTTTAGCCTCAATGTTGTTGATATGTGTATTTCCACTATCGAGATTCAATAAGAATAGACCATCTATCAAAGGTGCATGTGCATAAAACATATTACTCATATAAATCGAACAACCATTATTCTCGACTTAAACAAGTAACCGTCTCGCAATAAACAAGATCGATATAATGTTCATGCTCAACACAGGCACTAAATAACAATTATTTAAGTATAAAACTAATCCCGATGGTAGATGAAGGGTAGCGTGCCGACCGCGATCACATCAACCTTTGATCCGCTTTCCCACGCCGATCGTCACCTCGTTCTTCGCTAGCTTCCGTTTATTCTGCGGCACTTTGTTTGAGTTACAAATATGAGCAACCGAACCAAGATCAAATACCTGCACTACTACGAGTACTAGTGAGATATACATCAATAACATGTATATCGGATCTACCTTTCTTCTTGATGTTGCCGTTCTTTAGATCCGCCAAGTACTTTGGGCAATTCCGCTAAAGGACCTTCTCCCTTGCGGAAAAGCATTCAAGATCGGGCTTGGGCTCAGCTTTGGTCTTCTTCACGTGGTAACTTTCTTACCACCCTTCTTGAAGTGTCCCTTCTGCTTAGACTTGCCTTTCTTGAATTTGGTGGTCTTATTGACCAACAACACTTGGTGCTCTTTCTTTATCTCCACTTCTGCAGATTTCAACATGGCAAAGAGTTCTGGCAACGTCTTGTTCATGTTCTGCATGTTGTAGTTCGTCACAAAGTTCTTGTAACTTGGTGGTAGTGATTGGAGGACACGGTAAATCCCCAAAGCATTAGGAATCACTATACCCAAGCTTTGAAGTTTGTTTGCGTGCCCAGACATCTTAAGCACATGCTCACTGACGGAGCTGCCTTCTTCCATCTTGCAGTTAAAGAACTTTTCAGAAGCCTCATAGCTTTCAATTGCCGCATGAGTCTCAAAAATCAATTTGAGATCCTCGACAATATCATATGGGTCTGACTCTTCAAACCTTTTCTGAAGCTCCGATTCCAAACCATACAAGATAGCACACTGAACTATGGAGTACTGATTCTTCCGAGCGAGGTAAACATTCTTTACTTCATCGGGAGCATCAGCTGCAGGTGGGTCACCCAATGTGCATCCAAAGACATAGGTCAAATTACCAGATGTGAGGACAATCCTCAAATTGCGGAACCAATCCGCGAAGTTGCTTCCATTGTTTTTCAACTTTTCTTTCTCTAGGAACGCATTAAAATTGATGGTAGGGGCTGCCATTGATCTACAACATATTTGCAATAGTTTAGACTAATTTTATGACAAATTGAGTTCAAATTAATTAAGAAATTAAACTAGGTGAACTCCCACTCAAAACAACATCCCTCACATTGTTTTAGTGATCACACGAACCAAATCCACTACATCAACACCGATCATCACGAGAGTTGATATAGTTTCAATGGCGAACAATCGTCATGTTCATCATATCTACTATATGATTCATGCTTTACCTTTCGGTGATCCGTGTTCCGAGACCATGTCTGTACATGCTAGGCTCGTCAAGATCAAACCTTAGTTTCTGCATGAGCAAATCTGGCTTGCTCACGTTGTATACACTTGCAGAATCTAACACACCCGATCATCACGTGGTGTTTCGAAACAACAAGCTTTAGAAACGGTGCTAACTAAGGGTGAACACTTTATGATTTGAAATTCATGTGCATGAGGGATCATCTTATAATGATACCGTCGTCTACTAAGCAATACAAGATGCATAAAGGATTAACATCACATGCAATTCAATAATATGTGATATGATATGGCCTTTCTTCTTTGTGCTTCCGATCTCCATATTCAAGCACGAACATGATTTCCATCATCACCGGCATTGCATCAAGGTCAATGACGCTTCTCCATGGTTGTCGTCCACCGGCTTCAACTATTACAACTACTTTGAATTGACACGCGGGTCTTAACATAAATTAAAGACAACCATATGGCTCCTGCCGGTTGCCAACTTACAATAAGGAACATTGCATACATCAAATATAATCACAATCATGGCCATATCACATCATCAGACACCCTGCAAAACAAAGTTAGACGCCTCTACTTTCTTTGCATATTTTACGTGGTTTGGGGCTTTCAATAAGTGTCGTTCTAACTTACGAACAAGAACCACAACATTGATACTAGCATTGTTGATCACTGTTGTAAATTGGATCTTAACTATGCTAGGAGAAACAGCACCATAAAGCCACTTATGCAATACAAGTTGCATGTCAAGCGTGGAGCAAGTCTCATGAACGATGTCATGTAAGGTTAGCCCGGCCTTCATCCCAACATACCGCAAGATGCAAAGTACACAAGAAGCAATCGACAATAAAAGCATCAACGCCCACAATGACCATTGTGTTCTACTCGTGCAACTGATCTACATATAGACACGGCTCTGATACCATTGTAGGGTTTCGTAGCATGGAAAACAAAATTTTTCTATCGCATACAAACAAACAAGCCAAGATCTATCTACTAGATTGTAGCAACGAGTCGATGGAATAACTTACCCTCGAAGATTCCAAAGTGTTTAACGAGCGCGGATTCGCGTGGGTGATGTAGTCGCATTCTTCCCGATCTCAAGATCGTAGACGATCCTTCCGGCCATGCTCCGCAGCGCTCAAGAATCGGTCACACGTTCGGTACTCGACGAAGACCTTCCTCTCCCTTGTTCCAAAGAATGGAGGTTGTAGCACTCTCCTCGCGATTCCGGCAGCACAACGGCGTGGTACCGGAAGTAGAGGGGAGATCCCGTAGGGCTTCGCCTTAAGCCGGAGCGAGTATGGTGGAGTATGAGAGAGAGCTATTAGTGGTCTAGGGTTTAGACACATCAATTAGAAGGCTCTAATCCGAAGGCTAGTGCAATTAGAAGCTAGGATTTAGATTAGAGGATAGGAACTTGTGTGTCTAGAGGAGGAGGCCCTGCCCCTCCTTTTATAGGTGGGAGGGGCGGCCAAGGGGAGGGAGTCCCTCCCCAAGTCGGCCTTGGGTGGCGCGCCGGCTTGGAGAGGAGGGACTCCTCCTCCAAGTTGGTTTCAACCTCCTCTTGCTCGTTTCCCACAGTTTCCTGTTTTAGCCGTTTGACTTTCAAACTGGCCATTTGACTTTTCTGTTTTAGGATTCAATTTAATCCTTTATTTGGAACAGCAAGAACACATAGTACATGATGCAATCATTCCAATATGTAATGACACATTCATGTACCCTTCCCCGAGTGCCGACATTCGAACCTTCTAGAATATTCGATGAAAACACGGAATCATTTCCGAACTCAAACGGACTTTCCTTATATGAATACTATTCTCCGACCATTCCGGATCACCTCGTGATATCCGGATCCCATCCGAGACTCAACAACATTCGGTCTCTTTCTCATAATACCATAACTACTCAAACAACGTCGAATCCTTAAGTGTGTCTCCCTACGGTTCGTGAATTATGCGACATGATCGAGACACTTCTCCGAACAATAACCAATAGAGGAATCTGGAAATTCATATGGCTCTACATATTTCTACGATTACTTTGCGATCGAATGAACCACTTACATACGATACCAATTTCCCTTTGTCTCACGATAGTTTACTTATCCGAGGTTATGATCGTCGGTATCTCTGCATACCTAGTTCAACCTTGTTACCGATAAGTACTCTTTTCTCGTTCCCGTGATATGTGATCCCTTGTGAGCCAGTCACATGCTTGCAAGCTAATTGGATGACATTCCACCGAGAGGGCCCAGAGTATATCTATCCGTCATATGGATGGACAAATCCCACTCTTGATCCATGTGTTTCAACCAACACTTTCCGAACACTCAATTCCACCTTTATAGCCACCCAGTTACGGTGTGGTGTTTGATGTCATCAAAGAATCCATCCGGTAAAGGTGATATGCATGATCTCATGGTCGAAGGAATTAGGTTACTATGTATCAGAAAGCATATAGCAATTGAACTATTGAAATGACTTGATCTTTATGCTATGCTTATCTATAGGCGTATGTCCACCATATCATTCTCCTAACGATATGATCTTGTTGTTGATAACATCTCAATGTTCATGATAGGGAAACCACAATCATTAATCAACCAACAAGCTAGTGAAGTATAGAGGCTATACTAGGGACTTCAAATTAAGTTTACAAATCACACAAGTATCAATGTTTCCTTGTTAATACTATTATAGCATGAATGTAAACATTTATCATAAACACAAAGATATAATAATAACTACATTTATTATTGCATCTAGGGCATATCTCCAATAGGAGGTTCAGGAATCTAAAAGGGCATGGTATGCTGAGCTGATCGTAAATGTGCCTGATGGGGTCACCTTCCATTCCATAGAGTCGGGTTCGGCAGACAGCGTGTCCAGCAAAGCCGACCTGAGCTCTCTCAATACGTCGGTTTCTGCTGGGCCGAAGGTTCAACGGAACGAGATGTTCCATGTTCCCTCCTGTGCTGCGGTATCCATCCTAAGTGATGGTTCAGAACATATGGAAAATAAGCATGGGTACACCTCCCACAGGGGGCATTCTCGCATCCATGAGTCTAGCTAGAACATGGTGCCTTCTCCATTTCCTATGGAGATGGAAAGTCCCAGCTGAATCTCATGTTTGATTTATTGGATTGAATGCCAAAACTGGGAGCCATCCCAGCGTTCACAATCCAGGAGAGGGCGACCTCGAAGGTACTTGGCCTTGATCAGTTTGAGCCAAAGGACTCCATCGTCTCTTAGGATGCACCAGTCCCATTTAAGAAATAAGTCCTTATTAAAGTGACGAGAGGCTAGGATACCTATGACCCCAAGCTCCTTGGGGGCGCAAATGTCTTCCCACTTCACCATGTGGTACTTTCGATGCCCCTTGGGGTCGTGCCAGAATAAATGTGAGAGTTCCTTATCGAAAGAACCATGCACGCCTTCCTGTAGCAAGTCGAGGCTCCTCAGGTACATGGGAAGACTAGACAGACACGAACCAATGAGGACTGTCTTGCTCCCCTTTGATGTGAATTTACCACACCAGGGCTCATACCTCGAGCGAACTCTGCCCATAAGCGGTTCTAGGTCCCTAATAAGGATCCTGGACTCGCGGATCGGCAACTCCAGGTATGAGATGTGGAAAGAGGCAAGCGGGAAGTTGATATTGTCGTCTATCCTTTGCTGATCCTCAGAAGAGTACCCGAGAGCGATGATCTCACTCTTGTCGAAGTTGATCCTAAGACCCGATGTTTCCTGGAAGTAAAGGAGGAGGAACTTGAGGTTTGCAATATGTAACACCCTCAGAATCGGACCTATGCAAGTTTGAGCAAAATTCGCCAAACCCGCATAGAAACGATTCAAAGGTGCCCACTAGGCACTTTCGTGCGGGTGGAAAACGAGGTAATAACATTACACAACAGTCCTCGATGGGACCCACAGAACAGATATATATAACAGCGACTCAAAGAGTCAAGAATACAGATATAATATACAAAGATCCAAATCACCTTGGAAACGATATAGCGTCCAGCTACGGACAAGAGGCAAATGGGGCTAAGAGCCCTGAAGAATAACCAATGGCGTCCATAACTCGCCTGTGCCAAGCCGGAAGGGTAACCCCGCTAACGACGCCGATCTCAAAACCGCTTAAACAAAAGGTGCCGACAAAGGGCAAAGGAAAAGAAGGAGCCAAGATCGAGGCCAAGACACGGCGAGGCTAGAATGGCGGTCCTCGCCTACATAGGTATGGTGGATCGGCGGCAACACTGCACTAAACAACCTATAAAGACTCGATACAACTGGCGGATATCAGAGAGGGGTGAGAAAGACCTATTCGGATCCAACCTGAGGCTATCACCAAACAAACCCATCCTGGTGTTTCCCCCTCGAGACCAAACGAGGAAGTCAACCGAGGAACTCACACCGTTGGCAGTTTTATTTATTCAGTTATCGTTGCAGCAATTACTAGTCGGGTTTAGATAATCATCCCGATAAAGTAAACAAGGGCACTTTTAGTTAACCATTCCGTGATAGTGGCAACACTTACTAGTCGATACATTTAGCATGAGATAACCCAAAACCCAAAGTTGTTGGTACTTTTATTCAGCCGCTAGAAGGTTGCAATACTTACTAGTCGGATACAATTGTCGCAAGTTTACAACCATCAAGCAATTGTGTGCAGTATTAATTAGCCATTCCATTATAGTGAAGCTGATTACTAGTCATTATAAGTCAAATTAATAGCAGTAAACTTTAGTTATGCTTGTCTATGATCGAGATACTGTGCTCCAAGTCGTCCATATCCGCGACACGGCTTTGAGAAAGTTTTACCCGCCGGGTGCACCAATAGCAACACACGCCGATCAACCTCGAAAACCAAATCAAAACCCAACGAGGCTTTCACGATCGAACAATCACAGGATTCAGAATATTTGAGGGGCCACCCTTTGAGTAGATCCAAGCGGAGTAAGCAAGCTCGAGGCGGCTCAAGGTTGCGCCAATGGTCAAGCTTATCGGGAACCCGAAGTGTGGCTGGGCTTGTCGATACCGCGTAATCACTCCGCATACCTAACAAAGACAAAGGTGCTCCTCGCACAATTTAAATACGTAGTAGCATGGCATAAGTACAGGATCGTAATAAAACCGCAAACTAGTTGTGGCCCCAAGAAATAAGATGAATCAAGCTCGCTCAGGGGGTCCCATATACCTCCCGGATGTGGATAGCGCGCAAAAATCAAGGAACAGGTATCAAGTACTCGGGGTCTTACGGGACACAAGTGGGCGTTCGGAAACCAAATGTTATCTATCACCCACCGATGCCTCTGCTTATTCAATTTTAGTTGCTAAACAGAAATTAAAGTGAACAATAAGTAAAACTAAGATCATCTCCAACATCAACATGCGGCAATACATCAGCAACTGTGGCATATGACGACACACATCAGCACTTGAGCAAGCAACTACGACGCGCAAGTCCAACTATCTACCAAACAACAGGTAATAGGGTGTGTCCAAGGCAATATAGGGCTGCACGGTATATCACGGGTACGGTACTAAAGCATCGCAACACCAATAGCAATAGATCAACAGGAGGGAATAAAGACTATAAAAGTAAGATAGGTAGAAAGAGGGAGATGCTCGCCTGAAAACATTGTCGAAGGATTTTCCGAAGATCGGGGCGAAGCTCACATCAACTCAACGGCCTTATCCGCGAAGAACCAAAACACTAGAAGAAACACCGGATGCAATATTTAATAAAACGGCAGAAGATCGGCATGATGCATGTATGATGGATGACATGGCAAGGTGCGATGCAATTAGGTCATATTAAGCGGAACCGGGGTCCCGGCAATTAATTAGGTGGTTCATGTTGTTTAGAAACCCCGCAATTTAAATGTTGTTATGACAAGGCAAGATAAAATACCGGTTCGCTACACAAGTTTAAATGAGGCCGATATGAGACTAGATTTGCCCGCATATGGGCCCCATATTTAATTATTAGGTGAATCGGCATAAGGCCCCCAAACCACACAAATATGCATGCGATTATGACAATTTAATATGCAACAATTCATATAGATGGCATTTATAAAATAGGGTTCGGGAAAAGGTTCACACATTAGAGGTCTCGACGATCTTGGGGTTCCGGGGTTCGGGGTCGGTCTCAGGGTCCAGGGTTCGGCGGATCTTGGTCCGAGGGTTCGACGGGATCGGTCTCGACGGAAGCGTTCTCGGATAGCGGGGGTAGGTCTTGAGTTCCGGAAAGAAGTACTAGGCGTTCTGTGTCGGTGCCGTTCTTGTCGCATTCGCGGTCTTCGGGTCATGTCGACGATCATGGCGTTCAGGGGGAAGCACTTGTCGCGTCGGGGTCTCGGTGTCGGGGTGCAGTGCTTGGCGTCCGGGGTTAGGGTCTTCGGATCGGGGTAGATCTTATCGGTCTTGGCGTCTTCGGATCCGGGAGGAAGAACTTGGCACGTCGGGTTCGGGCCTCAGGGTTCAGGGGTCTCGGCGTCCGTGTGGCAGTCTTGGCGTTCAGGGAAGGAGTACTTGTCGTCCCATGAAGGAGATCTTGCGTCTAGGGTCCCGGCGAACTTGGCGGTCCCGAGGGTTCGGTTCGCGAGGCGGTCTTGATGCTCCGTGGCGTCGATCTTCGGGGTTCCGGTCTCCGAAAATCTTCGGATGATCTTGTCGGAGCCGGTACGGGGTTCCGCATCGAGGATCTTGGCGACCTTGGGGTTTCGAGGGTTGATGTGGTAGGACGGCTTGTATCTTCGGTTGGCGCCACATCACTATCCCCGTCCGATCGACCTTCTGCGGCGGTCACGACGTCAACTACTTACCTCGATCACAAACCGACACGGTCCAACACGTTCCTGTCTCGAGTGGCGCTTGCTGGACGGGGTCGAGGCGAGGCCGACGCCTGAGGTCGTCGTGGGCTGAGCGAGCAGCAACGCCAGGAGGGGCGGGTCGGCGCTTGCGGGGTGGACCTGGGGTGAGCGGCGAAGGTGGCTCGGAGGTGGGGCCAGAGGCGACGACGGCGAGGCGCGGGTTTGGCGGAGGGGACCGACGCAGCCGGCAGGGAAAGCGGACGCGGAGCTCGACGGAGGCCGGGAAGGACGGGAGGCCGGGCTGGGGCGGCCGCAAGGCCGCAGGAGGAGGGGGGCCGACGGGCGCGGAGGCTGGAGGCGGCCTGGGACGCTGCTGGCTGGCGAAAGGGCGGGACGGAACGGCGGCATGAGGCGCGGGCGCACGGGCGGCTAGTGGGAGCGAGGTTCTCATGAGCAATGGGCGGAGGATGGGGTTCGAAGGCGCTGCTCGAGGAGGTCAGGCCTGGGAGAGGAGAGCGGGCGGTGCGCCAGAGGAGGAGGCGGCGCCGAGCGGGAGGAGGGGTTGGAGGAAGGTTGGGGACGCGAGCGTGCGGGAAGGAGAGAGGCAGCGCGGGGGCAGGGGCCAGGGGTGGGGTCCACGCGGTAGGTGGGGCTGCAGCGCCTGGGAGCCGCTGTGGGAGGCGTGATCGGCGCTGGGTGGGTCCAGGTCGAGGGGTGAGGATGGGGTGCATGGGCATGGGGTTTGGGCCACTGGCCCGCACGCCAGGGAGGGTAGTGGAGTAGGTGGCTGCTGTGGGGGTGCGTGTGGGGCCGGGGGTAGAGAGGGTGGGTAAAGGTGGGCTGGGTGAGAAAGAGGGGGAGAGGGGGCTGGATTGTTGAGGTGGCAGGTGGGTATGTCTTGGGTGAGAGGGGGAGGTGGCGCGTTTTGATTGGAGGGTAGATAGGATTTGGGTGGGAATAGATTTAGGATTGGGCTGTGCTAGTTTTGTGTTTGTTTAGCTCTGTATAAAATAGAACAAAGCCACTTTACAAAATAGTTTTGAGACAAATAAAACCTCCAAAGCGATCGGGGTTTTGTCTTTTAAAAAATAAAGAGGGGTATTTGTATACTCAAGATTGGGCTTTTCAAATAATGCAAGCAAACAATGCATGATTATGACGATGCAATGCACAAATTCAACGCGATTTTCTAGTAGTGGTTTTGCGGGATGCCACACAATATCCATGGTGGATCCTTCAATCATGATCATCATGTCGTCTGCGTATTTGAGGTGAGTGACCCCTCTTCTAGGGATAATATGTCCTACCACTCTAGAGATGTGCCCGACTGACTTAGCCTTTTAGAGCATCTCCGCGATGGCATCCATGACCGCGTTGAAGAGCAAGTGGGACATGGGGTTCCCCTGTCTAACTCCATAGGAGGGACGGAAGTAGGGTTCAATTTCACCATTGATGTTGATCGCATTACTCCTAGTCATGATGAATTGCATTATCGATGAGATCAGGCCTTCATCGAATCCTCGGCGCTCGAGGACCTGAAGAAGAAAACGCCAGTCCAGACGGTCAAAGACCTTCTGAAAATCTAGTTTTAGAAATAATCCTTTTAACCTTCTAGACATGACCTCGAGGATAATCACATGTAACACGAGGAATCCGTAATGTATTAGTCATCCTTTGAGGAAGGCGAACTGATACTGATGGGTGAGTTGCTCCATTACAGGAGCTAGGCGGGAGGCGTAGACTTTCATGAAGATCCATTGGATGATGTTGAGGAACGTGATGGGCCTAAATTGGCAAATATCCGAGGCTCCTACTACTTTGGGAATCAGTTTGATAACCCCAAAGTTCAGGCGACCCATCACGAGGGTCTCAACGTAGAACTCCTGGAACATCGGCATGATTACTGGCTGAAGCTCCTTCTAGAAGGTCTAGAATAATGCCACCGGGAGGCCATCAGGTCCTGGGGCAGAGTTGACCTTCATGGTCTTCACCGCCCACTCTATCTCTTCTGGCGGTAATGGGAGGGTTAGCTCCGCATTCTCCTTAGATGTGACTCTGACCCTTTCGGACCAAAAGTCCTCAGCCAACGCGACCCCTGTGAAGAGTTCTTTGTAGAACGTGTAAATATGAGAGGAGAGTTTTCCTGCCTTCTCGAGGAGATGTTCGGCATCCCAAAGGCAGGGGATAGAGAACTTCCTACGGCAACCATTGGCCACCACATGAAAGTAGGCAGTGTTCATATCCCCCTATAGGAGCCAATTTTGGCGACTCCGCTGACTCTAGAATAACTCCCCGCCTTTATAGATCTCAAATAGTGAGGTATCTAATGCATAACGATGGGACCATTCCTCCGCGGATAGTCCCACCGAGTCAGTAGCTAGGTCTAGGACCTGGATTTCCTCTAGCAGCGCTCCTTTTCTGGAGCTTGATCACTGCACCTGGAATAGCCCCCAACCTCTCATGAATTGGCGGGCCAACTTGGCATAGTGATGCCATACATACACTGCATTAAATCTCCTGGGGGGTCCTAGCTGCCGCTATCCACTTTGCTTGAACCGCCTCCACAAAACCGGGCTATTGAAGCCAGAAGTTTTCAAACTGGAACCGATTCGAGCATGGGGGTGAGCTCCCCCTGTCGATAGAAGCAATGGGACATGGTCTGAGCCCACCTTGGTAATGGCAAGTAGTGTGCACAGGGTGAATGCTACCTCCCACTCAACTGAGACGAAGACACGGTCCAGGACATTCATGACCGGGTCAACTCGGTTGTTTGTCCAGGTATACCGAGGCCCCACTTGCGTGATATCTCTAAGAGCGAGATCAGAGATGAAATTGTTGAACATCTGCATGCGAGGGTTTGTGGGAGATCTTATCCTCTGGAGAACGAATGAGGTTGAAATAGCTCGCCACCACCACCGAGAGGGTGCAGCGCTCCACTTTGGCCTTTAACTCATCTAGGAACATTTGAGACCGGCTATGGTCCACGGGGCCATAGACAATAATCACCTCCTATCGGAAGTTAGATCGTCCGTGGGTGAAGTGACATGTTCACAAAGAATTCCCCGTGGTCCATAGCGTTGACCTTGAAGGTATCCTCCTTGGATCCAAGGAGGACACCTCCTGAGTGTCCTGATGCAGGGAGCCAGTTCCATGCAAACTTGTGTTGAGATAAGCCTTGCAGCTCAGAAATGTGGAAGTATTGTTTGATTGTCTCTTGGAGGCCCACAATATCAACATCCCCATGTCGCATATACTCCTTAATTTGTCGTTTTCGACAGTCATTACCAAACCCCCTAATGTTCTAGATGAATGATTTGATTGCTGGCCAATTCATTGGATAACATTATTGGGTTTCGTCCCCTTATGAGGACATATCGGGTCTTGCTCGCCGGCGGAGGCCTGGAGCTCGGCCTCAGAGGCTTCCCCTGTGACCCCCCCAGCTAGGGGGTCACCTAGGTAGCGGCCAATGGGCACTGCTGAGGAGAACCATCTGTCCTAGGTCTAGGATCATATGTCCTAGTCCCGAGATGTGTCGGGGTTCCCCGTGCTCCTATGCAATACGTGCACGGGAAACAACAAGGGAGCCCTCATAAATATTATTATCTCTAATCGCCTCAATCTTCTCGAGTCTTGGGCCACGCTCACCACGAAAGTCCACACCACTGTCAGACTCCACTTGCACGAGGTGCTCAATCAGAGAATCATCCAGAACCAAGAATCTAGAGCCAGAGGAAGGGGAGTGGGAGGAAGAGGAGTGAGAGGGCGGGGTTTTCTGAGGTGTACCTGAGTCAAGGTTGTGGGATATAGTCCACTGTGCCGCCAACTAGGACACCATGGGCTCCACGCCCGACACCCCCTCCATGGCACGAGCCAGACGCACACTATGACATGAAGGGGGCAGGGCGGGCAAGATGAATCTGGCTCCCCTTGGGGCCAGCACCAGTGGTGGCGAGGAAGATCACCGTTGGCTCCTCCGAGTGAAGTGCTGGGGTCGCCGAGATCGTAGCTAGAGATCCCCTAGGCGAGGTCGTCGTGGACCCTGGGGATAGAGTGTAGCATAGCACTCTTGAGGAGCAGGGGAGGAGGATGCCGTCACCACCATCCCCACACTCCTAGAATCTCTGTCAGCCTCCCCCTGGTCTGCCACCTGAACCTCCTCAAGGGTATCCATGGAGGAGGGTTCCATACCCATGTGTCCTATGAACCCAGCAGTCTGCTGATGGATGTGATAATACAACACTTTTTAGCTATATATAAATTGTGCCATTTGCCTATCATATCATGATCCATCTAACTATTTCTATGCCTGATATGCATGATTACTTGTTTTCATTACATTCAATATGAGCTTTGCACATTTAGTATTTTAGGTAGAATTTTATCCCTCTTTCTTGTCTTTGACATGTATGTAGGTGATGATGATGAATACGGATAAAATAAAGAAAAAAATGAACAAAGAGAGTATAGTATGGAGGAACTGTAGGACCATACTTAGCCATTTGAGGTGTTGGAAAAAGTGAATTTTTCCAACTTATCAAAATAAAGATCCAAGATCATGGGGTTGTTGCCCTCGACAAGACGAATCCAACGAGCCCAAGAACGCCCAAGACGGAGTTGGTATGAAGAAATGGTAACCAAAATACGAAAGGGTCGACAAGTTCAACGACAACTATACGGCCGGAGCTAAAATTCTGGCCGTATAACTCCGGCCGTATAGTTGCCAAAAAGGTCGGAAACAATGGGATTTCTCCCCAGAAAAACTCTAGAACCTTCCCAAAGTTATATGAAGGTATTATGGGTACCCTAGGTCACCCCAAGGCCTATATAAAGAGGGGAGGAGCTAAAGGAAACCACAATACACCATATACAAGATATAGATCCCATCTACCAACTCCACGGCGGAGCCGTGCCGCCTCCATAGCCTCTCAAGCTTCACCAAGATCAAGATCTCCATCAACACCATTAAGCCATCCAAGAAAGAAGAGGAGGAGAAGGAGAACGCCGCCATCACCACGCCGACGCCACCATCACCACGCTGTCATCACCATCTCCATCACCGCTACTCCTTCATCCTTCCCCATCATGGTCTCCATGATGGTTTGTAACATGGCTTGAACACCCCTTTTATTGATGATATGATGATTTGAATAATTAAAGTGTGGTGTGTTCTTGTTAATTAATATGTTTGTGCTTTCTCTTTACATTGTTCTATTCATGAAATTATTCTAGTGATTAGAGACGTCCAATCCATTGTTAAGGAATTTACTAGGGATTCACGGAGTGTCACAAAACTTATCATTAGTCTCTACTCTTCCATGGGTCCTGGCAAGTCCATGGGTAGAACTAATAGGCTATTTTCTATATGTAATTTGTGGAGGCAATATCAGCTTAGGATGCACCGCCCAGAGTTCCCCAAGATCACTCATGATTAGATAGGTATAGTGTTGAGAATTGCTTAAACCCAAAGCGACAGATGGGATATCTTGTGACTAGCACACTTGCTTAGGGGTACGGTTGTCCATAGAACTTAATTCCTTTGCTCTGGTTTACCATGATTGGTCTTGTTACCTTAATACATTATTCTCTTATGAATGACCCATGTCCGAAGAGGGTGTGGACAATTGAGTTGTCTAGTTGCCACTTACCAACGGTGGGAGACAATGATATATGAGGGACCGCGACAATTATAGTTAACAGTTATTCCATAAGCACTTTTCATGCACACCGGTATACACAACAGTACTTGAGGAATCATAGCATCAATATTTCATCTCATTGCATTCACCGCTTTCTATTTTTACTTTGGTTCTAGTTTTCTTCCAGTTGTAGTAGTAGTTGTTACAAATCATCTTAAATTCATTTATCCTAGCAACCTGTAGATTAGACTATTTCCAAACCATGGTTTGGGTGCGAACGTAGCCGCATTAACAACATGGCTGTGGGGTCGTGTTCGCCGATCTCCCATCGGGACAAACTCTTAAATATTTGCTGCTACAAGTACTGCAATAACCCTGTTTTGGTGCAGGAACCCACTCATCATATGCCTGAAGTTGAAAGCATACTGTGAGATCTGGATGTCGAGGGAGCCCTGGGCGCCTGTCGCCAAGGTCAGAGGGCGAGACGCGAAAGGCGCGGCAGAAGTCGTACCCTCGGGAAGGGGTACCGCTGGAGAGGTCACCGGGGTCCAGGACTCACTGCCCACCTCGACATCATCAGAGTCCTCTCCCGACGAGCCCCCGCCACCCTCAGACGGAGGGTCCGCGGGTGGGGATGGGTGGCCACCATTGGCCTGGTCCTCGTCGAGCTCCACCATCAGGATCCTCCCCTCGAGCCCGAAGTAGAAGGGCAGGAGTGGAGCAGGAAGGAGGGACGGGTACGGGCCGAGGACTTGTAGGCGAATCGGGCCGGTCTTTGTGAATGACATCGCGTCCACCTCCACAAGCTTGCCAACCGCCTGGGACACAAGCTCGATGATGGGCAAAGTCAGCACGCTTGCTTCCTCTAGGAAGCCGAGGATCCGAACCCACACCATCGAGAGGGTCAAAGTCGTCGAAGGGTGTGTTGTCGAGGGATCAATGGAGATCTGCACCTTGCTAAGCGGAAGGTGAGGGTGGTGCTCCAAACACCGAGGGAGAGAATCTCGGCGGATGGGAAGGTCACCGCGAACTGGAAGGGGGAGATCTCAGGAACGATCCATGCATGGACCGACATCATCTGCTGCATCTCCTCAAGGATGAGGTCCACGGAGATCACCATCGAGTCTGGGAGCTCCTGTCCCGGGACAATAGTAGCCACCTCCAAGTTCTTGGGCACCGTCATCGCCACCCCTCCAATGTCTATGTAGTAGAATCCCCCCGTGATGGAGTGGGTGAGGTACTACAACTGATGCGCGGTGCACCGTGGGGGGGGGGGGGTAGGGGAGGGGGAAGCCGAGCTACGGTTTGCTTGTTCCCGCTTTCATTGAAGCTTTCTTATTCTTCTCTTTGTTCTTCTTCGCCGGCTCAGCCAGTTCTGGTGCGGAGTCGTGCCGAGGAGGGGATCCCTGTCCCGGTGCTAATACGCGGCTCCTGTCCTGCCCACGTTGTCACGCTACAGCGACCGCTGCACCAGCGCATCCTAGAGGGTCTGCTCCATACGGCGTCCCTCCGGCGAGGAGGCCCTCCATGCAGCAGTATGGCCAGCAGGAACAGATGGTTCCTGGCGTCTCTGCCCCTCGCACGGGGAGCGCCCCTGGCCATGAAGGTGTGCTGCGAGGCCACCTTGCCTTGGTGACTGCGGGCGGGAAGGGAAGCGTCACCCCGACGGCCAGTAGGCAGGGGCCTACAAGGATCCTAGCGTAGATGCACGACGCAGGGGTGGGGTAGACTTGGGGGGCCTGCACGCGGGAGGGGGGCTAAGGGCGCCCCCGGGCGAGTCAGGTCTAGTGTCGACGTTGGCAGAGGAGGGACCTCAAGGGTGGAGCCCCGGGATTCCTCCCTCTCCATGCTAGCACCAGGTCCTGCGCTCGTCAGCCGCAACCCACTCTCCGACGGGGACCTCTCCATCCGTGGCGGTGCCGAGCTTCTCGCCGGCGATGGGGGAGGAGGGTTCCTAACCCTAGCTGCCGCCTTCGGGGCCCACGCAGAGCGCGCTCAAATGAGATAGTCCGCCAGCGTGGGCGAGGCCGGGGGTGAGAACCGTCGTGCCTCCTCCTCCGCCGCCTCGTCCTCCTCATCCGCCACGTCAGCTCACCGGCGGCCCCGTAGGTCAAAATCTGCAGCGGCGCGTTGCGGAGTCACTGCGGTGGCACGACACGTGAGAGACGCAGCGGCCGTGAGCCGTAGTGGTTCCGTGCGGTGCGGGGCGTGGGCAGCTACAAGAACCCCCTTGGGTACAATATCATTTCCGTGGTTCTAGTCGGTCAATCGCGAGTGTATGTGACATACTGAGAGTCCAAGAAATATTTGATACAAGTTTAGTTTTTAATCTCCACTTTTATATACAGTTAACAAAGAATTAAAGGGATCAGATTATTTGGCACATGTGGAAGCATATCGTGGTTTGTTTGCTTTCATATAGCAATAGATCTCTTGTTAAAGAACAAAAGTTTCAACAAGTATCCCCAGGAGGATGACCCTCGTCATATATAGGAACCGCAGGAACACTTTGATGTCAAGTGGTACTCTGTAGTTTAAGTTATAGTTGATGTTTCATTCTAAACCAGCCCCACTAATCTGTTAAAGTTAAAATATGTGAAGATTATTGGAGAACGCCAAGTAAATCCCACTAAAAATAGGTGCTGTTGTTTTGGATAATCAGACAAATATTGGCCTATAAGTGTACGCTGGAAGTACTGATGCTACTTGTCCTCAAGTCAGGGATAGACCTAAAAGGACGTATTCATCATTCAGTTAGTCGTCGTCCCATTTCTCGTTTCTACAAGAAATGACCCAACTGTATGAAGGTATTTCTAACTTTAGGGAGATAAATGTTCTAGACAATCGTCTTATATTCCTGTTGCCTTGTCTATTTTTAGAGTACAGTCACTGGTCTTACAGCCGAAAAGAATGAGATGATGATCAAGCTATATGGATTTCAGCAGGAAATAAAACTAAAGAATGGTATGCAATTCTATTTTCTTGTATATGATCAAATATTTAGTACAACTTTCATATTGAATTAGATGTCATATATTTGCCTAGATTCGTACTCGTATGTAGACACGTTTTAATTAGTATAAATTTTTTGCATGAATTTGGAAAAATCTCCGACATCTAATTTGATTCGGAGGGAGTAGTTATATTCTTATAGAGGGACAAACAATATAGTAATCATGCGCAATACAATTGTCAACAACATTTATCGATGCATATTACTGCAGACTGACATGGATCATGCCTATGCTCTACATTTTGTTGAATTGGACATTTGATTATGGTTATAGTCATCCCCATCTTGGATATTTTTATCAAACTTGAAAATTTTGTCTACCTTGGGTTTTAAAAGAAAATTTTCTCATGAACATTGAATTTCATTAATTTTGTGTGACCGCAACCTAACAAAGAAATTATACATGGGATAGGAGCAACTATATGTTGCATGGCATAACAATATAATCTAAATTGCACTAATTGTTGTATAACAGTTATCTATCTAGATAATACATTATTTAACAAATATGTTTTATCTTGTTATAACATTTAATTTTTTTTGGATTTCGTCAACTGATAAGGAGGTGAATAAATCATCTATAGTCACCAACAAGTGCATATCCACATGCTAGCTCTTTTGGGAAGCACATTGGTTTATTAGTTTCTAGTAACATATGTGCGTGCATATGTTGTTCTCGTGTGATTGTGATTTTTCTAGAGTAAGATATATATAGGAACACATAAGAATAGGAAACCTGAAAGCTGGCAATGCAAGAGTTTTCTATATATAGCTAGACTACAATTGATAATATGCAATATCTAGAATATAGCATATTATTCGTTGCAAGCTACATTATAGTTGATAACGAGCAATAGTATGCCTTGGTACTTTTCTAGTGTCCCGAATAGCTATGTCCTATGTGTACACGACCAGGAGAGCCATTTGCCAACACTTAGTTACATTTTGTGGCACATATATATATAAGTGATCCCACATGGCCATGTGATGCATTGTAGTAAATCTTCAAAGTTAAAAATAGCTTGCTTGTTTGTTGCATTCCATTGAACATTTTATTTTTCGACAATAAAGTTCACTTTATCGATCATTCCCTAGGGATTTATTGCTGATTTAGTATTTCTTAAACTATATTTTAAATACACACCTCAGTTCATAAATAATTTAACTATTTTTACTCGCTTTACTACTTCTCATGCTCATAATGATCAAACAATGTGTTATTTCCATCTATATCTGCTAGTCATTAACCTTTTATAATAAGTTATTAAATATTTTGTGAGTACTAACTTGAATGTGTGCTACTTATCTTTCAATATTATAGCCATTAGATAAATACAAAACCTTTTTTGGGATATATATATATATATAGTTTATATATGGTATGTTAGAGACATGGCATCGATATTTTCTCCTTATCAGATAGTTTGTTGCTTTTATGTATTAAATTATGATACCAACCTTCTTAGTAGTAGATGAAGTAGTTTAGTACTAGGTTACTATTTTCATAATTTGTAAAGAATTAATTTTTTATGCACATTAAAGAATCATTTGCATTCACTTCATCAATCTATTCAGAAGTGCTTTTGTTTTCTATTGTTATATGTCGCTTCCATTTTGTAAGAATATGTGTTATTCCTATTCTTGATGTTTTACTTTATCAACATGGATTTTCCCAATAAACTTATCGATGTAATAAATCTATAGTTTTGTCACCAAGTAGTGTATTATGTACAAATTTAATTATGCTAGATAACTTTCTAAGTTTATGATCTAGACACACTAGCTATTTTCCCCATGTTTACCACATGATATTGTTTTGATCACATTAAATTATTTATTAGCTCTTACCTAGTTTAGTCACTAATCCGTATATTCTAATTTACCCATACAGATATGAATAAAACACTAAATGCTGAAGTCAATCATCTCAAACTTATTCTTGGTGAGAGTATGGGCTATCATGTGCCAAGCAGCTCATTCCAAGAGAGGAGCCCCCAAGTAATGCAATCGAGGCATCCAAGAAAACATAATCATCAGCTAGCTCAGATCCAGCAAGAGAAGGAACTACAGGAGCTTGACAATTTTATCAAGAAATAGATATTACAAGGAAAATATGGTCAATTTGAAAATCCACTTATTATATAATATTATGTAGTAGCACTAGTGGAATAATCCATCATTTTTGATGTGTCATTGTGCAAAACATATTGTTTCAGACGTTTCTTAATATATTTTACCATACATGGAGGGGGAATGGATTATGTATGGTTCATGTCTTTACAGTATAACTTTGTGCTAGAATAATATATGTCAAGCTAATTTTCATATTACCATTTTTTTATGGTTTTTTATCATTTCTCCTTGTTGAATTGAGGACCAATATGCTATACGAGATCCTCTCTATGCCCACATGGGCATGATGATTAAGAAGATCATTTAAGGACATGCTAGAGAAGCTCATTGATAAGGAAAGATGATACCAGATAGATGACGTTGTTTAACAGTACGGTTACAAATATACCATGTTGTTTAGTGGGATATAGTTAATGGCATATTCAGGGTGTATGTGTGTGCTTAATTATAACTGATGTACCGACCACAACAGGAAGAATGCTTAACAATACGGTTACAAATATACGTTGTTTTAATGGGATACAATTAACGACATATTCAGGGTGTGTGCGCGCGCGCTTAAATAAGACTGATGTAGTAACCACAACAGGGAGAATGCATTTTTCTCTATCATGAAGCACCATGAGCGGCGACATCGTGGGAAAAAGAGATCAAAGTGGATGGTAGGTTAGGGAGCGGTTTCCATGTCTCGAGCAATGTGGATAAGTGCGGCATACAACTACTAACTTAAACCAATGGATCTATTTGGTCAATGTTCGCATGTTTAATTTAACTCTAATAACAATTTAGATCCAAGGGTTCGCTAACTCTTATATCAAAACACTATAAGTACTTAAGAAATTCATAAACCAATGTCTTTTCCAGTTTATAACCCACTCTGAGAGAACCTGGTCCATTTGAGACGAGCTGAGACTAAAGATTCCATCACATGTGTTTCTACGACAAGAGAGAACCTGGTCCATTTTAGACCGCCAGGTATTCAACGCCCAACAATGTGTGTTTAGTCCGAAGCATCAAATTACCACATTTTTTGACATGGTCTACCTTTTTACTACTCAATATTAAATATTTTGGTTGGATGGGCAGTGACTTAATTCTATTGCATGAGAAATAGAAAACTCAATGTTCATATAACAAAGCTATCATTGTGGTGCATTTGGCAGACTTTCGTGAGGTTCACTTCACCACCCTGTCCTCCTTGTTCCATTTTTACTCACCCTCCTCGTCTCCTTCTTCCCTCTCTCCCTCTCTCCCTTGTCCCCATCCCTATGGCCATCCTTGTTCCCTTTCTTGCTAGCTACAACCCTCTCATATGCCCAAACCATTTCCATGCACGCCTGTATTTTTTCCGAAATGGAGGCATAGTTCCGGCCTCTGCATCAACAGATGCATGTGGCCTTTTTTATTACTTTATTAGCGCTCAGTGCTTACAAAAGATTACATCGTGGGTCATACATGGTCGATACATGTATCAACCATCTAAAAAGAGTTATAACATGAAGAGGCTCTGCATCAATATGCTATGCTATGATCAAAATGCTAGCTGGACCGACTGTACAAATCTCGTGCAACCATTTCCAATCGGTTGCACCCAATATTCATAGTTTGATGATTGTCTGTTGATTGCAGGTAGTACCACATACGGATCCAGAGGATATCCATGACCTGCATAAAAGAAGATGATTTGGTATTGTTAAATATATAATCATTTCGAATGTTCCATATGGCCCAAAGTACAATGCAAACCCCTACTCGGATGTGTACTTCGTCATTTTTTCAACAACCTTTATCCAATTTCCAAAAAAATCATTATATTACTTGGGGTATTAAGTTGAATGCCATATGAACAATATGCCAAATAATTTTTGCAAGGGGGCATGCGATGAATAATTGTTGAATTGTCTTCTCTTGATCACAAAAACAACATTTTGTGTTACCATGCCAATTCCTTTTGGCCAAATTATCTTTTGTAAGCAACACTTTCGGTAAAGGAACCACATAAAAATTCTGATCTTAAGTGGTACCTTGATTTTCCAAATATATTTGAGTAAAAAGTAGTATTGTCATTCATGTAATATAGATACATGATTTTAACCATAAAAAATCCGGATATAGTTATCTTCCAAGCAAAATCATCTGGCTGATAAGATAGGCAAACATCCATTAGCCTTTGGACTAGATGCAACCATCTGGTCTATTTGTTACACGTTAGAGCCCGTATAAATGATATATTCAAAGGGACATGGGACATAACTTGAGCCACTATGGCTTCTTTTCATTGTACAATGTTATATAAAGATGGATATTAAAGTGATAGTGTCATATCTCCAAGCCAAGTGTCTTACCAAAAAACGAGTTTGTTCAACTTTTTTTATACGAAAGAACCTTGCACACCTAGATGGATGACACGCGAGCATTCTATCTCTAAGACTGAAATGGATATTAGGATGAAAACAAACTGATGTAGTTTTAATAATGGAAGGGTTTTTATCTTGGCACCTGCAACAAGTAATGGAAGGATTCCAGTAGGAAATAAAACTAAAGAATGGTACGCCTATTTTATTTTCTTGTATATGATCAAATATTTAGTACTCCCTCCATATTGAATTAGATGTCACAAATTTTCCTAGATTCGTACGTATGTAGACGCGTTTTAATTAGTATACAAATTCGCATGAATTTGGAAAAATCTCCGACATCTAATTTGATTCGGAGGGAGTAGTTATAATATTATAGAGGGAAAATAATATAGTAATCATGCGCAATACAATTGTCAACAACATTTATCGATGCACATTACTATGGACTGACATGGATCATGCCTATGCTCTACATTTTGTTGAATTAGACATTTGATTATGGTTATAGTCATCCCCATCTTGGGTATTTTTATCAAACATGAAAATTTTATCTACCTTGGGTTTTAAAACCAAATTTTCTAATGAACATTGAATTTCATTAATTTCTTGTGACATGAACCTAACAAAGAAATTATACATGGGATAGGAGCAACTATATGTTGCATGGCATAACAATATAATCTAAATCGCACTAATTATTGTATAACTGTTATCTATCCACATAATACATTATTAAACAAATATGTTTTATATAGTTATAACATTTTTTTTTTGGCTTTCGTGAACTGATATGGAGGTGAATAAAAGTGCAGATCCACATGCTAGCTCTTTTGGGAAGAACGTTGGTTTATTAGTTTTTAGTAACATATGTGCGTGCATATGTTGTTCTCGTGTGATTGTGATTTTTCTATAGTAGGAAACCTGAAAGCTGGCAATACAAGAGTTTTGTATATATAGCTAGACTACAATTGATAATATGTAATATCTAGAATATAGCATATTATTCGTTGCAAACTACATTACAGTTGATAACGAGCAATAGTATGCCTTGGTACTTTTCTAGTGTCCCGAATAGCTATGTCCTATGTGTACACCACCAGGAGAGCCATTTGCCGACACTTAGCTACATTTTGTGGCACATATATATATATATATATATATATATATATATATATATATATATATATATATATAAGTGATCCCACATGGCCATGTAATACATTGTAGTAAATCTTCAAAGTTAAAAATAGCTTGCTTTCTTCAAAGTTAAAAATAGCTTGCTTGTTTGTAGCATTCCATTGAACATTTTATTTTTCGACAATAAAGTTCACTTTATAAATCGTTCCCTAGGGATTTATTGTTGATTTAGTATTTCTTAAAATATTTTTTAAAAACATATCTCAGTTCGTAAATAATTTAACTATTTTTACTCGCTTTACTACTTCTCATGCTCATAATGATCAAACAATGTGTTATTTCCATCTATATCTGCTAGTCATTAACCTTTTATAATAAGTTATTAAATATTTTGTGAGTACTAACTTGAATGTGTGCTACTTATCTTTCAATATTATAGCCATTAGATAAATACAAAACCTTTTTTGGGATATATATATATAGTTTATATATGTTATGTTAGAGACATGGCATCGATATTTTCTCCTTATCAGATAGTTTGTTGCTTTTATGTATTAAATTATGATACCAACCTTCTTAGTAGTAGATGAAGTAGTTTAGTACTAGGTTACCATTTTCATAATTTGTAAAGAATTAATTTTTTATGCACATTAAAGAATCATTTGCATTCACTTCATCAATCTATTCAGAAGTGCTTTTGTTTTCTCTTGTTATATGTCGCTTCCATCTTGTAAGAATATGTGTTATTCCTATTCTTGATGTTTTACTTATCAACATGGATTTTCCCAGTAAACTTATCGATGTAATAAAATCTGTAGTTTTGTCACCAAGTAGTGTATTAATTATGCTGTATAGATTTCTAAGTTTATGATCTAGACACACTAGCTATTTTCCCCATGTTTACCACATGATATTGTTTTGATCACATTAAATTATTTATTAGCTCTTACCTAGTTTAGTCACTAATCCATATATTCTAATTTAACCATACATATATGAATAAAACACTAAATGCTGAAGTCAATCATCTCAAACTTATTCTTGGTGAGAGTATGGGATCTCATGTGCCAAACAGCTCATTCCAAGCGAGGAGCCCCCAAGTAATGCAATCGGAGCATCCAAGAAAACATAATCATCAGCTAGCTCAGATCCAGCAAGAGAAGGAACTACAGGAGCTTGACAATTTTATCAAGAAATAGATATTACAAGGAAATTTTGCTTGAGATGGTCAAGTTGAAAATCAACTTATTATATAATATTATATAGTAGCACCAGTGGAATAATCCATCATTTTTTATGTGTCATCGTGCAAAACATTTTGTGTCAGATGTTTCTTAATATATTTTACCATACTTCGAGGGAGAGTGGATTATGTATGGTCATGTCTTTACAATATAACTTTGTGCTAGAATAATATATGTCAAGCTAATTTTCCTATTGCCATTTTTATGGTTTTTTATCATTTCTCCTTGTTGGATTGAGGACCAATATGCTATACGAGATCCTCTCTATTCCCACATCGGCATGATGATTAAGAAGATCATTTAAGGACATGCTAGAGAATCTCATTGATAAGGAAGGATGATACTAGATAGATGATGTTGTTTAATAGTACGGTTACAAATATACGATGTGGTTTAGTGGGATATAGTTAATGGCATATTCAGGGTGTATGCGTGTTCTTAAATAAGACTAAGGTACTGAACACAACATGAAGAATCCTTAACAATATGGTTACAAATATATGATGTTTTAATGGGATATGGTTAACGACATATTCAGGGTGTGTGTGTGTGCGCGCGTGCTTAAATAAGACTGATGTAGTAACCACAACAGGGAGAATGCTTTTTTCTCTATCATGGAGCACCATGAGTGGCGACATCGCGGGAAACAATAGATCAAAGTGGAAGGTAGGTTAGGGAGCGGTTTCCATGTCTCGAGCAGTGTGGATAAGTGCAGCATACAACTACTAACTTAAGCCAATGAATCTATTTAGTAAATGTTCGCTAACTCTTATATCAAAACACTATAAGTACTTAAGAAAATCCTAAACCAATGTCTTTTCCAGTTTATAACCCGCTCTGAGAGAACCTGATCCGTTTTAGACGCGCTAAGACTAAAGATTCCACCACATGTGTTTCTACGATAAGAGAGAGAACCTGATCCATTTTAGACTGCCAGTTATTCAACGCCCAATGATGACCCACAAGTATAGGGGTGTATCGTACTACTTTCGATAAATAGGAGTGTCGATCCCAACGACGAGCAGAAGGTGTTGACTAGTGGTTTGGAGAAGGAAATCTCTATAAATACTTAGCAAACGAATTTTTAGGGTTTTTTGATAAATCAAGGTAATAAAGTGCAAGTAAATAAAGACAAAAAATAAATGCAGCAAGTGGCCCAATCATTTTTTAGCAAAAGACAAGCCGGTGGAAATACTTATGAGGATCAAACGTTCTCGAGGACACATGGGAATACTGTCAAGTGCTTTTGTTTCATATAGTTGATTAATCTTCTTTGGTTTTATAAGTGTTGTGTGGGTGAACCTATGCTAATGTACCGACCTTACTCGGACTAATACATACTTGTGATTAAACCCCTTGCAAGCATCCACAACTACAAAAAGTAATTAAGATAAAAACCTAACCACATCCTTAAACTCTGATATCCTACACTCCCTTGTTGTAACATCCCAAAAATACTAAACTTGAATCATCAAATTCTAATCATCAAAATTAGGGTAACAAAAACTTTTATAATTAAAAATATGAAAGCATTCATATGAGTGCATTAAAATTTGGATTCTTTTGAATTGCCATGTTTCTGTGTTTCTTTGCTTGTAAAATGATTCTTAGGTGAAATAAACATCATCTAAACAATCCCCAAACTTTTCCCAAAGACAAACAGATCAAAACAAACAAATTAAGTGAATGGTCACTTTGGCCAAATTAACTCTCATGCCTACTTTGGCTATCTCTAACTTTTCGAACTTAACAGAAACTTGTATGGAACTTTGCACCCCTTGATAGTACTCATAAAAAGGTACCAAGGCCCACTTTGTGATCATCCAAAAACATTCAATTTCTTAGTTTAAATGATAGTTTAAAATTGAATCTATTTCATATGGGAAGATCCCACTTTTTCAAAAACCACTCAAACAAGCTCAATTTTCAAAACCCAAGCATCCACAGTATCACCAATACATGCCTAGCACACCCACCAAAAATCTTTTGAAAATTCAAAACTCAAGTTCTTGCGGCCATTTCATCAAACACTTGGAGACAACAAATCAAACTGGACAAACTTCACGGTTTTGAGCAGTAATTTCGCTAAGAAATGTTCACCATTGATCACCCTTGTCTCCCCCAGTGACAACCAGTGCTTTGACCACCCCTAGCCCTACCCCTTGCACCATGCCATGCCAACCCGAAGGAACCCTTGCCAGCCGACCATGGCTAGCTAGCTAGAGCAAGCACCAAGCCTAAACACCATGTCTAGGACACAGGCCACCGTCCACCGCCACCCCCTGTCCAGCGCTTGAACCCTGTCAGCCACTGGACCACACACACAAGCCATGCCAAGCCGCTCTGCAAGCGTGCCAAGAGTGCGCCAGTGCGCCACCCTCGACACACGCCCACAGACCGCGCGCCGCCCTCGCTGCGTGCACGCGTGATCACCATCGCCCCAGCAACCTCGCAGACACCCCCGTTCACCGCCCCATGCCTCACAGCCACCGCTCGCCGTCGAGGATGCCGCCTCTGCCGTGTAGAGCACCGCGCGTTCCCGACCGTTTGCCACCGCCCCTACACACGCATTAAATCTCTAGAGCATCACCAGGAGACCACCGATCGATCGCCACCCTCGGCCATGCCTCTAGCAGCCCGTAGCCGTGTCGCCACCGTCGCCTGCCCATCCCTCTCGGTCTTGCCGTCGGGCCTATACAAGGAGGCCACCCCCGCTCGATTTCAGCACACCATTTCACTTCCCTCACCTCACTGATCGTTCCACCCCTTAGTTGGAGCAAGGGGAGCAGCGCATCGCCGGAATTTGGCCGGAGCTCGCCGCTGTAGAGGAGAAGAGGAGCCGTTGATTTCGTCCACCCCAGGAGCTACCGCGACCACCCCTGAGTTCGCCGTCGTCGACTTCGTCGTTTGCCCCCTTCGTCGAGCCTCGCCTGAGCCCCGGTGAGCCTCCCACGACCCCCACCTACACGTTAGGGTTCTGTCTCACCGGCGCTGCCTGACGTGGACGATGAGCCGTAGCCGTTCGATTATATATGATCGTGTGGCCGAGATCGCCCCGTACCGCTTCGCGTGATATGAGCCACTGACTGGTGGAACCCCCTGTCAGCTGAGCCCCGCGCCACGGAGTGACGCTGGGCCGGACCATTAAACCTTCCCGCGCGGCCCACTCGTTTGAATTTAGATTTTTCTATTTAGATTCAAACTCAGTTCTATACCTAATTTCAAAAATCAACCCAGCTTGATTCAGTGAACCAAATTGAATGAAACCAATTTTGTTAGAAAGGTATTGAAATGCGTAATCCAAACCCGTTGGATTCAAATCATTTGGATATGTAGATCAACCTTGGTAAAAATAACAAGGCATAAGCTTTTCTGCATTCAACCATTTTTCAAATTTAAACCATAATATCTTTTGAGTTGATTCCAACTCTCAAAAATCACATGTGATCATACCTTTCAGAATATATAAAAATATATGGGTTTACTTACAGAAATAATGTTCAAGTAATAAAAGAATGCCACATAGGCATTTCTAGTCACTTATTTTATTTAAAATGAAAAGGTTAAACCTTATTAAATTGTGACACCACTTTAAATCACATTCCCATGTACTAGAATATGTGGTGATGACATGTGTCTACATGATCCCATGTTTGGTTTGGAGAATATTAAATCTTAAGTAGTTTTTCAATGAGTAGAAATTACTTTTCTAAAAATAAAATAAATAAGACAAATGCTTTAATCTTGTAATGTTAGTGATGATGCTAGATCATCTATAGCACCCTTTTGTGTGATGATTGAAAGTAGTTAAGAGTTGTTTGGTGATTGTGTACCTCGTATTTAATTATAGACGCTAGTACCGACCAAGGATTCGAGGAGGAAGGAGGACACTATGAAGAAGAAGCCGAGGAGAACTTCAACCACTGCTCTGCACAAGGCAAGCTAACACTTGAAATTATGAAAGTTAGATAACCTATGCAATGCACTAAGCATGCTTGGTTGGACACATTTGATGATACCCAATCCTAGTTTTACTTGCAAGCTTTCTACTTTATTTCTTTATCAAAGCTATTACTTAGAGTCTACTTAAGTGATTTGTAGATTCGTGGAGGATAATTGAAGGTTGCATAAAGAGCATTAAATTTGGCGTAAACTAGATAAGCTTGATGTCATCCCAAGGCATGAGATTGAACTTAGTTAAAATTCCACTTGTTTACCACCCCTCTTGAGTACTTACCCCCACTTGTAGATGCCAGTGCTAAGCATAAAACTTGATCAACTTTAGATGGGAATACTTGGTGGAAAAATGGTTATGAAAACCTTGGAATGATGGATCATTCTACTGAGATGTTTTTACATGTGTTTCCAAACACCAAATGATTTTGGTGATGAAAATGTTGAGGCATGAGCCTTAGCCCTTTAGAAAACTGATGGTTGTCTAGATGCGATACCATTCCAATTTTACCGTACAACCACAATACCCGAGAATTGGGTAGGGCTTGACTGGAAACTTATATACCTTAGTATTGGTTCCCTCACGGCCAAGGTCTGAGCTGAGGATACCTTGTGAAGATTATCCACATGTGTAGTACCCAAGATGACAGTTGGTCATGGTTGGGAGGCCAAACTCATAGGAGAGGTGCTTATACTAGGGCGTGTAATTGAAAGGTTAGGATTGATTATCCGCATACTGAGTATGGTCAATTCAGGACTTGTTCCTGACGGATGTATCAAATGTTGTGGTGAAAGTGTACAATCTCTGCAGAGTGTCAAACTATTCGAATAGTCGCGTCCGCGGTTATGGACAATTGGAGTGGCCATACTGTTTCCCCCGTTAGATGTTTTCAAAACGACTTGTGAAATGAATCGAGAACTTGACTTGACCACAACAGGGTTGTGACATGAGATACAAGTTCCCACTTAGGTGTTATAAAAATTCAACTAGCTTTTCTTGCTTCTGAACTTAGTATAGGTAAATCTGGCTTTTTGCAAAACATCTCGAGAGCTTAGTGTCCTACTACAAAAACCCCCTTCACTTGTTAGTATTAGTTTGCGAGTACTTAAAGAGTACTCATGGATTTGTCCCTGGCTATTCCCGTGGCCAAACTATGAAGAGGAGTACCAGGATGATGGACCCCAGGAAGGTTATGACAACTAGGATCATCTCCCATCGTCAGCATTTCCTGTGACCCCGAAGATGGAGCTTCGCCTACGCTACCTTTATTATTACGTATTTCCGCTGCCTGAGTTGTATTAAGAACTGGATCATGAGATCCTTATTTGTGTAATACCTTATGTATGGTTTGTAATGGATGATGTACTGTGGTATCCAATTCTGTTATGTCTCGCAAAAATGGTAGTCCTGGGATTGCGATGTATGGCATAACAGGCATCTGGGATTAAAAATCCGGGTGTTGACACTTGTGCAAAATGTTTCCTAACGGGGGTTCAGGTTTCTGTCACTCCAGCCACCCCACAATTAGTAGCCAAATACACAATACATTCCCCTAGGCCCATAAATGGTGAAGTATCATGTAGTCGATGTTCACATGACACCACTAGAAGAATATCACCACAACTTAAATATTAAACCATTGAATAATACCTCAACAAAATTCCACTACTAACAACATGACTTCTCCCATGTCCTCAAGAACTAAACAAACTACTCACGAGACATCATATGGATCAAGATCAGAGATGATATGATGATGGATAGCAATCTGAACATAAATAATAATTCAATGGTTCCACTCACAAGCATCAACTACAATAGTAATTAACACCAAGAAAGTTTCCCCTAAGATCTATGCAAGATTCAACACAATTGTTACAGTGGGATGGAGTGGTGATGATGGTGCTGGTGGAGATGATGGTGTGGATGATGATGATGATCCCGATGAAGTCTAGCTTGATGATGGTGTTGTTGGCGACGATCTCCCCTCTCCGGGAAGTAATTTCCCTAGCAGAAATATGTCTGCCAGAGAGCTCTTTCTCTCTCGGTTGTTTTTGCCCGCAGAGGCGGCAGAATCTTTCTATGGTCGCTCCCCCCGACTTTAGGGTTTCTAGGAGAAGATATAGGCTAGAGGACGGAGCCATAGGTGCGCCAGGGTGGCCACACCCCTATAGGCGTCGCCCTGGGTGGCCGGCACCTCGGGGGTGTGGGCCCCCTGTGGCCCAACTCCACCTCCCCTTCTGGCATACTTCGTCTTTTGGGAAAATATAATTTTATGTAGTTTTTCTGGTATTTTTCCGATCTTCGTGAAATTGCATCAAAACACCGCTTTTTCCGTCAAAATCCTGACTCCGGCAGTTCATCCTCCAAGAATCATCCAACATGCAAAAAATATATGAAATAACATAAGTAATACCTCTTAATATGAAAATACATCAATGAATATAAGCAATTTATGATATAGAATAGTGATGCAAATTGGACGTATCAACTCCCCCCAAGCTTAGACCTCGCCTGTCCCCAAGCGAAAACTGAGCTCAGTAAACATGTCCATAGGTTTATGGAGTGAAGTGTCAATAAAAACAAATACGGACAAGAAGCATCACACTACCAAAACACAACTCATAAAAGAAAGCAACTCACCATTATATAACTTAACTTGCAACAAGTATGGGAGCCACAATAAAGATGCATAAAGATAAATCATAATTGGGAATGGCAAACTTTGTTCTTGGTCAGAGAACAGTTGGTAAATAGTTTTCAAGCAAATCTTTTTGTAAATAAGTTTATAATAGGAGTACTCCTTGCTCAAACATAAAAGGTTTTTCACAATGATGGCTTTCAAAGTAATACTCATTTAGATAAGAGTTTTGTGCAAAACTAGGAAGATAAGGAACATGATTGAATAAAGCACCATATGAATGATTGAAACACAAAAACTCAAATGCTTGCTGGAGATAGAGAGGAATAGGTTTACTGACTCAACTAAGAAGTAAAAGAGAGGCCCTTCACAGAGGGAAGCAGGGATTTCAAGTTCATAAAGAGCTTTCAAAAGATTATGGTACTTACTAGCTTTGAGCTCTCATTGCCCCTATCATAAGCATCTTGAGGTGATTAAGGTTAAAGTGAACAAATATGGAGTATATGCTTGATGAAATATAAGTTGGCAATCTCATGTTCCTTGAGTACGAGGGCCGATCCTCATGCTACTCAACTTTAGTTACCGGTAAGTTCTTCTCATAGTAAGTACATATGTATCATAGAGAACCGCCAACGGGGTACCCCTTGCACATGATACAGGAGCTATCCCATATCAAAATGATAAGGCAAGCAGACAATGAGCATCTCAACAATCTCTTATTTACCATATGACATGCTATAAACTATTAGCAAGCTAGAGATAATCATAGAAAAACAAGAAATACTAATCATCCATAATGACATGCACCTTTGTCACATCCCAAAATTTTCCAAATTTTGAAATGTGAAAAAATAAATAAACAAAAGAAATAATTGTTGAAATTTACGGTGAAAAGAAACTTTTTGCTTATAAATGGAAACATCAAAACCCTTCTTGAACAAAATTTGATGAAAAGGGAATCCAGCAAAATTTCAAACAAGTGAAATGCATTCATCAACGAATGTATCTTGAAATTTAAACATTTGGAAAAGTTAAACCAAAACCCTAAAACCCTAATGAAAGAAATCATTTCCAAGATCTCTCTAAGACTATAGATTTGATCCATATAAATTTAGCAACAAACATTTATAAATGATAAATAAAAATATTATAAAACCATAGAAATTGGTTTCATTTAATTTGGAGCCATGGATAAAAACTTATGAATTTAATAAGGTTAAAGGAAATAATTTCCAAAGCTAATAAAGCTCCTATCTAAAATCCATACCAAATTGTGAGCAAAGTAATCCTAAAAGTATTTAAAAAGATAAACAAATATTACCTAAAATTATACAAATTGGAATCACCAATTTTGGATCTATAAATAAAAAGATATGGATTTTATAAGATAAATAAATAAGGGATAATTAAAAGCCAAATTAAATCTTGGTTAAATCCATAAGCAATTGGAATAAAGATAATCCAAATAAAATAAAGGGATAAATATTATGCAATTAAAATTATATGGACCATAACTAAATTCAATTCTATTTGAATGAAGACAAAAATCCCTAATAGAAATGATTAAATAAATCATGGGAAAAATAAATGAAATTACCAAAGTGGATGAAAAGTTATCCAATTAACTTAAAAATAATAAAAGAATAATTAAAAAGAATAATATGGGTTGGAACCATATTTAAAATCTTATTTAAATAAAGACAAAATGTCTATTTTAAATAAATAATAAACCCTAAGAGAATATAAGAAAATATTCTAAAATGGATTGTTTAAATACAATAATAAACAGTATTAAAATCATACTGAAAGTTTGGAAAAGTTCTAAATTCAAATGGGTGTTCGAATTATTTGAACGAAATGAAAACAGAAAATGAAATCAGAAAAAGAAAAAGATTCAGAAAGAAAAAAAATAAGAAAACAACCAGCCCAAGACCGGCCCAAAGATAGCCACCTCTCTACCCTCATGAACTGCTTTTCTCACCCGTAGATCTACCCACTCGCCCAGCGAGAGACCCCATCAGACTCCTCCTCGGTCGGCTCATGACCCTACTTCGCCACCTCATCGCCGTCTACCCCGCGTCCCGTTCCCCCTCTCCCTCACTGCCGTTCTCTCCCGTTAAATCCTCGCGTTAATTCGCGTTAATGACCACGTGATTCTCGCCCGTGACCTTGACCTCTTAAATGCCATCGTCCCCTCTCTCTTTCCCCCAGACGCCATTCCCTCTCCGCCTCCAGGGTGTTCCAATTCGAGCCCGAAACCACCTCTGCTCCGTCAAGCTGCAGGGACGATTCCGGCCAACTACGCATCTTCCCATACCTTCAGCTCGCCCGCGCGTGCCCCAGAGGCTCGGCAACATCGACGACTGAGCGCCACCGTCACCTGCCCCGACTCCGACGATCTTCCGCGGTAAACCCTGAGCGCCCCTCCTCTCTGGTTGATGCCCCTACAAACTTCTCTATCTCGTGCATCTTCCTGAATCGTTATCTTGCCTTCCCGTGGTTTGTAGCCTCGACTTCGACCATAACCGAGGGCACCCGACGGCAACAGGAATTCCAGCGAGCAATCAACGTCACCTACGTGCTCCCCCTGCCCTACTGCGACCACCCCGAGAATCGACACTCCACGGAGAACCCAGTGAGACCCTTTACCCTCTCCCTCGTTTCCTGTTTTGGCTGGAACCACCGCGAGCAGAGCGTGCCGCCGCTCGCCGCTGCCCAGCGCTGCTCATCTTTGGTTGACGTGCTCTGAGCCATTGGATTTTGATCCAGTGGATGCGATAGATTGCTTAAGCGAACAGGTACGAGCCAATCTGCACCATGCGATCTAAATAAGATCCTGCGGTTCATGCAACGCGATCCGCGCGAACCGGTACGCGCTAGTAAGAACACGCCACGTGGCCAGCCTTTTGTTTTAAAAACAGAAACTTTTCTATTAGATGAATGATTTTGTAAAATTCATAACTATTGTTCTGCTTGGCCAAAATTTATAAATTTTATATCAATGGAATCAAAAAAATGCAAAATTTTCAACCATGCCCTTAGTTTAGTATTTTGCTTCTGGAAAATTGTTTGTTTTTATAGAAACATTTCTAGGCTTATTTCGAGTATAAAAATTATTCTAGAAATGATTTTTGAGTAAAATCTTTTGCAAATGTTTTGTTTTGAACCTACTGACCATAAAAACCAACTTTTGGATTTAAAAGTATATTTTGTGACACTAAGGAATTATTCCTTGAATAAAAGCATTTCTAGTAAAATAAAAATGTTACTTTAATTTAAAAAAGGATTTTTAAGTGAAACCTTTTATAAATGGATTTGTTTTAAACACTTTGACCAGAAACACTACCATTTGTGTTTAAAAATATATTTGTCAAACACTATAGAATTATTCCTTTGACTAAAATCATTTCTAGCAAAACAAAAATGATTTAAATGGCCCATTTTCATTAACTTGATTTCAAATGATTTTTGCCACTTTTATAAATGAACAATAGGTGTTTTAAAATGTTTATAACTTTATTAGAAACCACTTTTCCAATAAAACAATCTTTTGCATGCTTGCATGCATTGTTTTGTTTTCATCATTTTATGTGGTGAAATTGTTTGAATGCTAGATTAAATTTTTGCCTTGATTGAATTGAAGTGAACTTTGAAGAGTGTGACATTTGCAAGATCAAGGAGTGAACATATATTCTCTACTTAAAAAGGCAAGTGGTGCTTCATACATTTTGTACTATTATTTTCACTATGCATTAGTGATATTTTGAGTAGGACTTGCATGAAATTTTTCTAAGTATAAGCTATGCCATGGTAAATCCTATATGATGTCTTAGTAGAATTATCCTAAGTTAGGAAACTTTCCATGTTATCATGCTTAGCTTAGCTAATAGAAAACAAGGGTGGATTATATTCATGCTATGAAATATTTCTAAGTCAATGACTTGTGTTTTGTTTAGTAAAACAACTATGTGAATGAATCACCTGGGTGGAATGGTAATTGGTTGGATGGATTTTTGTTGAGTGGTTACCAGGGCCCCATTTTCATGGCCTACGCTATGTATATCACTTGTGGAATGCCACCCAGGAACAAAGAGATTTGAGATGTCAAATGTTGAGAAGCTTCAAGTGCAGCCACATGGCATTATGGGCTCTGCCTGGACCATATAAGTTGCAATAACTTAGCCAGATGGACAATTGGTGGTAGGGGGTGATAGGATGGAGCTCGTCCATTTGGTCTAAGGGAAGGCTTCTGAAAGATCTTGTCTCGATGCATGTCGAGTCTTGTGGGGAAAATGCACCACCTCTCAAGAGAGTAATATCTAAGTACTTAGTCGTGCCCCCGACATTGGACAATTTGAGCATCAAGACATGGAAGCTATCAAGGATCTCCTCATCCCAATTTCTAAGTTAAAAATTTGTGGTTCAAAAAGGGGAAAGGTTCACCAATGTTCATTGGTGGTTCCTTAGGAGTTTTTGTCAAACAAAAACTTAGTGTTTTCAAATGATAAGGAAAATCTATTTTGAGCAAAGCAAGCCTAAGCTCCACTTAGCCAAATGCATATAGATGATAGATACCACTACTCTACCATAGTATCACTTGCCAATACGATTCAAATGTATTGACCCTTGTGGCTATAACTTCTTATGTTGCAGGTTTGTTTGATGTTAGTGAAGTGTGTTGATTAGGATTACAAGTCTACAACCAACATGATTTCCTGTGGCACTTTGAAGATGAAGGACTCCATGTTACTTAGTTATATTTGCTGCATTGTAATGAGATAGCCAAATGAGCTATGTAAGATGTAATAAATTATTTTATTCCTGGTTATAAAGTTGTATTATGACCTTTGTTTCTTGATATTACATCTTAAACTGTGGATGCTAGCTATTGATCCAGGGACTAGCATTGTAAACACAGGGATCTCTACCTTATCAGGTTGGGACCTCTACAACCTTACACAAACAGGCTAAGCATGCTCACTATGAAGAGTATATGTACAAGAATGAAACTAATAGAGTTCGTTACCAGCCTCTTACCACACCTCAAGTTGTCTTAATCTTTATTATTTCCCTTCACTTGTGTGACTTGAATAATTAACATGAAACAAAAATACACTGAGGACGGCTGAACCCTGCAAAGAACTCACAAAACCAGAGAAGAACAACAAATGTTTTTGGTGTTTTCGATTTTTTTAGAAACAAGAAAACAAAGAAAAACCAAACAAAAACAAATCAAACCAAACAAAGAAAAAGAAAACCAAAAACAAAAACTAAGACGCTCCAAGAACAACACAACTGTGCATGAAACAATAAAAACGAAGTGTCTAGAAAGACCTGAGATTTTTATTGATAAAGAAGGGGATGCCTTGGGCACCCCCAAGATTTGACGCTTGTACCTCTTAAATATTTCTTGGGGTGGCCCCCCAAGCTTGATCTTTTGTCCATTATTCATCTCATTACATCATTCTCTCTCTACACCTGAAATTTTTCCTTCATACAAAACTTCACACAATCTTCATTAGCAACAATAGTGTATTCAAAAGATAATAGACCTTCGGGTTTAGCTTTGGAACAACAACACTTTTAACTAAAAACACAAGCTACTGTAGCAAATCCTTCAAAAATCCTCAATTCCCCAAAAGATAACTCAAAAAGGAATCAATAAGAAGCAAATGCAAATAATGGCAGAAATTTGTCAAAACAGACCAACAGGTAGAAAACGATTTTTTTGAAACTCTTCTGTTGCTCATATAAAAAAGTGTTGAACTAACAAAATTTATCTAACATTATGGGGGATTTATTCGTAAATTTTCAACTCAATCCGACTTATAGAGACCCCTCACGAATTTTTATGGTGGGGGACAAAAATCTATTTCGGGACAGCAACTTCCCAAATCTTACTTCCCTCTCATTAGAGGTTAATCTTGGCACAAAAAGCAAACAAAAAGGATAAGGAGAGGTCATTATTGAAGTAATAACTTTGAAGACTCAAGGAAACTCTTGGGTTATCTCCCAACAAGTATTTTTCTTTAACGCCTTTAAGTTAGGCACGACGAAGAGCAAAGATTGGAAAGGAGAAAAATAAAGGAAAGCAGGTATAACCAGAGTGAAAACATTATTTTGTTCATTAAAATCCATTTGTTAATAAGGTTGATCAAGTCTTGTTCCAAAACAATCTAATATGAAACAAAACTTTGTATTCCACAAGGTGATTATGTTATCTCATACTTGATAGCAATGGTCCCAATCATAATAGTTTCAAAATTTTCTTGTGGAATAGGACAATATATTTCTCCCACCTTGATACTCTCAACATTTTCAATGGAATTCAGGCAATAGCTCTTAACAACCTTCTTGGGGAATAAATAGTGTGCTCTTTGTTATTAATATTGAATTTTACTTTTCCTTGATTAAAATTTATGACAGCACCTGCAGTATTAAGAAAAGGTCTCCCAAGAATAATAGACATATTATCATCTTCGGGCATTTCAAGCACAACAAAATCAGTTAGAACCATGCAGTTATGAGCAACTTGAACAAGAACATCACTGTATTTGCAAGCCACTCGCTTTCCTTGATTTCCCTGATGAAGTCTGTAGCGAGTAGTCTATTGATTTCCTTGCCGATAGCGTCGGCTCGTGGCTCGGACAGTCTCCGGATGGACTGCTTGACTGGCTTGGTGTCTGGAAAGACATTGAGTGCATGCTTGGCGAATTCCCTGGGAACTCTTGGCATGTCTGCAGGACACCAGGCGAAGATTTCCCAGCGCTCACGGAGGAATTCGACGAGCGCGCCTTCCTATGCGGGGCTGAGGTTGTTGGCGATCAGCGCCGTCTTGGAGGCATCCGTCAGATGGAACTGAACCTTCTTTGTGTTGACCGTGGAGTCGAAAGACATGTCGGGTGCGTTTTTCCTTGTGACTGGGGGTGCCCCATTGTCCGTCACCTCACGGAGCCTTACGAGCTCGTCTTGCATGCCGAAAGACTGGGAGATTTTGTTGAAATCCCTGTCGCACTGGTACGATCGAGTGAAGCTCCCGTGGACTGTGATGACGCCCTTCGGCCCTGGCATTTTGAGTAGCAGATATGCGTAGTGTGGGACAGCCAGGAATCTTGCGAATGCTACACGCCCAAGTATGGCGTGGTATTGTGACGGCCAGTCCACCACTTCAAATTCGAGTCGCTCCTGCCGGAAGTTGTCCGGCTTCCCGAAGATGACGTCGAGCCCTATTTTTCCCAGGGGGAATATGCCTTTCCCTGGAACGATGCCGTGGAACGTTGTGTCTGACTGTTCCAGGCTGCATTGCGGGATCCGCATTGCTGCTAGAGTGCTTGCGAACATTAGGTTGATGCCGCTGCCGCCGTCCATGAAGACGCGACTCATCTCGAAACCTCCAATCTGCGCTTCCAGCACCTGGGCAGCATGACCTGGGCGAGGGATCTGGCAAGGGTGATCCGCACGAGTGAATGTGATGCAGGACTCTGATCCGCTGAGGTACTCAGGGATGGCAGGTGGGGTTGCAACGGCCAGGTTGATTTGTCGGGTGATTTTCTTCTGCACCCTATTCGTGGGGCGTCCCTTCTAGATCATCATTAGTGCTCCTTTCGGTGGGGGGTACCCCTTCCCAGCGTTGTTCTATGCGGGTGCGACTGGTTGGTTCGGGCCTCCGATAGGCGGCGGTGGAGGAGCTCCGTGTGCTATTTCGCCTTGCGCAGGTGTGTTTCTGAATGCAGGGATTGGGGTTTGTTGCCTCATCTGCACCATTCTTTCGCTGAGTTTCTGGAACTCGCGGCAATCCTTGAGCATGTGGCTAGCTTTCCTATTGCCATCCTGCTTGTCGATGTAGAAGTGGATGGTGCATGGACCCGAAAGTTTGTCGTATGTTGAGGGTCCGTTGTCACGGTCGCGGCGCTGCCACGACTGTGCTGGTCGTCCGCCGTCACGGAAGTTTCCTCCGCGGTATCCTCCGCTGTTGCGGCTGTTGTCGTTGCGACGGTGGGCGTAGCCGGCCGCAACCATGTCGGGTCCGTCGCGGTCGTCGTAGACGCGTGATCTCCTCTTGCTGCAGCGTTCTCGTCTTCGGCCGTTGTCGTCCTCTTCATTCGATTGTGCTCGGTGGATGCAATCTTCGCCGTCGGCCCACCTGTTGGCGATGTCCATGAGGTGGTCGAGTGTTTTGGGCTTGACACGACCAAGTTCCTCCTTGAAATCTTGGCGTTTAATACCATCCCTGAAGGCGTCGATGGCCCTCTCTTCAGAGATGTGTGCTGCGGAGTTCTTGGTGGTAGACCAGCGTAATATGTACGAGCGAATAGATTCGCCCGTTCTCTGAGTGCAGGCTCGCAACTCTTCGATTGAGGCGGGCCTCTTGCTGGTGCCCTTCAAATTTCGGATGAAGCTGTAAGCTAGCTCCTCCCAGCTTCGGATGGACCCTGATGATAGGCTGCTTAGCTAGACCTGCGCCGCGCCTGTCAGCTGCAGCTGAAGGCATTGCATGGCGGTTTCTTTGTTACCTCCATGCACCTTGACGGATGACAGATGGTCACTGAGCCAGGCTTTTGGATCTTGAGTGTCGTTGAACTTCGGAGTATCCGAAGGAAGCTTGAAATTGCGTGGCATCGTCGCGCGCTGGACTCAGAGGGTGCTTTCTTGCGTTTGTCGAGTGTTTCCTGCATCTTGACTTGCTTCTTATGCTCCTCGATGAGGAGGTAGTGGTATGCCATCAGTAGTTCACGTGAGGCGTCTACAGGCAGGACTATGTCGCCTGCTACGGCGCGGCGTGCCTGGATCCATCCTTATTTGCTAAGTTGGATGACGTGGCCGTTGTTTTCCCCTTCGGGTGGGGGGGACTGGCTTCTTCTGTTCCCGCCGTTTCCGCCGTTTCTGTCCTGCGGGTTGGGGTTCGTTTTGGGTGGCGGGTTAGGCGTTTGCTGCTCCTGGATGACTGCGGCGCATTGATAGCGCTTGTAGATCGGTCCGCTGCTGCCGCAGCTTTCAGATCCGGAACCGTAGGTCCCTGCATCCGATGGCGGATCGCACAGATTGGAGTTGCAGCTGCTGCTGTCATAGGAATCATCTGCTGATGATGTTGTGCGTAACCGCCCATGAAGCGGGCCTGATTGATGGTAGGGGCACCCTCTCAGGGAGGCGGGGGGTGCCAGTTTGCCCCACCTGGAAGCAGAAGCTCCTGAACAAGATTTCGAGTCCGTCGCCTAAGAGGAGGTGAAGTCGAAAGCGCCGAAGAGGAGGTGACTCTCCGTCGCCGTAGAGTTGTAGATCGATCGGGTCGGGACCGTCACGATCGCTGATCAACAACCCGATTCCCACAGACGCCAATTGATGAGGTTTCGACTCGTCAATGCCCATTGTTATTATGGACTTGGGTTTTGGAGAAGATGGGGATCTGGAGATCGTGGAGCAGTTATGCAGACAACCAGGGGACACGAGATTTACCCAGGTTCAGGCCCCCGGAGGGAAAACCCTACTCCTGCTTGTCTGCTCTTGATTACGGCAGAACCGAAGGTTACAGGGATGCGCAGATTCGATCTGGCGTGGTGGTGCGTGTGCGAAAGTATGAGTCGAGAGATCTAGGTCGTTCCCTCCTGGCCTTTATATAGACTTAGGCAGGTCCCGGGCATAGTCCTAGTCGGTTACAGGTTTTAGGGTTTTACCCCTTTGAATTTCCTATCTACTCTAGTCTTGCTCTCCAAGGATCCGAAGGCGTCATGGGCATGGGCCATCCGAAAGTCTTCATGGGCCGGTGTACATCCGCCATGGGCCTTCCTTGGGATGGACTAGGTATGCTGAGGTCACGCACCCGTAGGGTACAACCATGTCATCCTCGCATATACCAACATGAATAATAGTTGACTTATCAGCCATTTGCAAAGAAATATCAGTTGGTATCAACTTTTATAGCCGGAGTCTCTTATAGAGAGAAAAAGGCATAACACTAACTCCAGCTCCCAAGTCACATAAAGCGGTTCTAACATAATTATTCTTAATAGAGCAAGGAATAGTTGGTATAACTGGATCACCAAGTTTCTTTGGAACCTTACCATTGAAGGAATAATTAGCAAGTAGAGTAGAAATCTCCTCATTAGGAATCTTCCTTTTATTAGAGACAATATCCTTCATATACTTTGAATAAGGAGGCAACTTAATAGCATCAGTCAAAGGAATTTGCAAGAACAAAGGATTCATCCACTCACAAAACTTGTTGTAGTGTTCTTCCTCCTTTGACTTGTGTTTCTTACCTGGAAAAGGCATAGGTTTCTACACCCAAGGTTCTCTCTCTTTACCATGTCTATTAGCAATAAAATCTTTCTTTGTGTACCTAATGTTCTTAGTCTGCTTCTCAGGTTCTTCCTCACCTTCCTCCTTATCAGGAGACTCATTTTTATCATTACCACTCTAAGTTTTAGCATCAGAGACAGATATACTATTAGGATCTACAGCAAGTTCAAGTGGTTCCTCAACTATCTTATGTTTCTTTTTATTTCTCTTACGAGGGTTACCACTATCCTCACCTTGTTGGGAATCCTGCTCAATTATTTTAGGGTGTCCTTCAGGATATAAAGGATCTTGAGTAGCTATACCACTCCTAGTTCTAATTCCATAAGCATGTTTATCTCCTAAAGCATTAACTAGCATATCCTTTTGTACCTTAGCAAGTTGATCAAGTTGGGTTTGAACCATTTGAAAGTGTTTAAAAAGCATTTAAATGTCATTAGAAGTTCTTTCCACAATATCTTTCAATTCATGGATAGATCTAGAGTTTTCCAATAAATGATCTTGAACTTGTTTATTAAAATGACGTTGTTTAATAATAAAAATGTCAAGTTCCTCTAAGCATTGATCACGAGGCTTACCATAAGGAATATCACCTTCATCAAAGTGTTGGAGAGAGTGTACCTCAATAGTGGATGAGTGGGGAATTGGCTTACATAATTCTTCTATAGGAGGTAGATTCTTCACATCTTCGTCTCTAATACCTTTCTCCTTTAGAAACTTCTTAGCTTCCTTCATCACTTCATCATTTAATGCAATAACTCCCCTCTTTTTGTTGTTGGTGTTGGAACTTGTTCAGGAATAACTGGTTTAGGAGTAATAGGCTCAGGTGTATTCAGCTCAGTTGAAGTCCAATCATCATAATTCTTGCTTATCTTAGTCATTAATTCTTCAGCATCTGTTGGAGTCCTTTTCCTGAAAACACAATCAGAAAAGCTATCTAGGTAGGTCCTAGAATCATCAGTTAGTCCATTATAATAAATATCAAGAAGCTCATTCTTAGGTAATGGACATCCAGGATGTGCATAAATCAAGGCACAGAACCTTGTCCATGACTCTGGCAATTTCTCGTCTTCTTCATGTTTAAAATCAAAAAGTCTCTGCAAAGCAGCATGTCTAGCACTGGGAGGAAAATATTTCTGGAAGAAAGAAGCAATCAAGCAATCAGGGCTATCAATTGAACCTGGAGGTAATCTATTAAACCAAGCCCTATCTTCTCCTTTTATTGAAAAAGGGAAGATCTTAGTAACAAAGTACTTGCGCATCTTAAAATCGTTAGAGAATAAAGCACTCATAGTAGAAAGCTCATTCATATGAGCCACAACACTCTCATTTTCAGTCCCACAAAAAGGTTCTTTCTCAACAATATCTAAATAAGATAAATCAAGAGAGAAATCATAATCTTCATCTTTAATATCTATGGGAGAAGTGGCAAACTTAGGATCAGAGGACATCTTAGGCATAATAGTACGTCTAGCAAGGAGACTCTTAATAGCACTAGTACCATGTGTGTTTCAGCACTCTTCAACGAAATCATCAGTGAACTCAATGTAACCATCATTAATATCATAACTATCACTAGGCTTAGGTGAGCTACCAGGTGTAACAGTGTCTTCACTAGGAGTTTCGGTATTTCCTAGACCAGCCATAGTAGCATCTAGAAAAGGACCTAATGAACCACTCGCATCAAGCACAGTAGAAGTAACATCATGAGTATCAAAACCAGTTTCAGACTTAGCAGTAGTAGCAGTGTGTGTAGCATGTGTATGTGGTGGTGGTGTAACAAGCTTGCTTATAACATATGGTGAATCAAGAGCAGCAGAGGTGTTTAGGACTGTACCTCTTCTTGTAGTGGATGGTAAAATAGGGAACTTTCCATCACGAGACTTCCCCATGATGAAAGGAGTAGCAATGAAAAGTAATAGATCCAAGTGAACTTACAATTAAAGCTATGCTCCCCAGCAACGGCGCTAGAAAATAGTCTTGATGACCCACAAGTGTAGGGGATCGCAACAGTCTTCGCCGATAGTATTACCCAATTTATGGATTCGACACAAGGGGAGCCAAAGAATACTTGCAAGCCTTAACAACAGAGTTGTCAGTTCAGCTGCACCTGGAAATAGTTCTTGCTCACAGAAGTTTATTAGTAGAAATAGCAAAGCAACAGCAACATCAACATCAACAGTGAAACAACAACAATAGTAACAGTAACTGTAACAGTAGGATTCGAGTGTGGTAGGCATGGGGATGGATGGACGGGCATTGCATGGACGAGTATAAACATGTAACTTCAAGATCTAGGGTATTGCGGATAAATAATAACAAGAATCCAAGTACTAAATAATCCTAGGCATGTGCTCCAAATATAGTCATACGTGCTCGCAATGAGAACTTGCACAACATCTTACATCCGACCAGCCCGTGGGCCTCTAGGGAACTATTGGCAATCAAGGTGCTTCTTTTAATAGAGCACCGGAGCAAAGCATTAACACTCCATGAACACATGTGATCCTCACACCACATCCATCCCCTCCGGTTGTCCCAATTATTGTCACTTTGGGGCCTTTGGATCCGGACAATGATATGTGTACACAACTTGCAGATAAGATCACAAACAATACTATCATAATGATTCAATAATAAGTTCAGATCTGAGATCATGGCACTCGGGCCCTAGTGACAAGCATTAAGCACAACAAATTGCAACAAAGTCAAATAGCACAAGAGAAACTAGGCACTATGCCCTAACAATCTTATTCGATTACATGATAGAACTCATCCAATCCCTACCATCCCCAAGCCTACAGTGGGGGATTACTCACCCATAGATGAGGGAAACATCGGTGGTTGATGGAGATGCGTTGGTGATGACGATGGCGATGATCCTCTCCAAATCCCTCGTCCCGGCAAGGTGCCAGAACAGAGTTTCTGGATCCGAATCTTGGTTTATGGTGGCGGCGGCAGAGCGGAACTCTTTCTAGAAAACTATTGACCCCCCCCTCGGTTTTTAGGTCGAAAGACAACTTATAGGCGTAGAGGAAGGTCGAGGAGCTGCCTGTGGTGGCCACACCCCCACCAAAGTGGTCTTGGGTCGGGTGAACTGCCTTTGGGTTGGGTGTAGGCCCCCTAGGCCTCCTCCGCTTTCTTCTTAAAGCCGTGGATCTTACGTGAAATATAATTTTTGGCATATTTTTCGGGATTTTTCCTGATAGTTCATTTTCTGCACAAAAACAAGACACCAAGGTAATTCTACTGAAAACAGCGTCAATCTGTGTTAGTTGTATCCAAATCACACAAGTTTAGAGGAGAAACAATAGCAAAGTGTTCGATAAAGTAGATACGTTTTGGACGTATCTGATACTTTAAACCTCTCTAAATTATCACTATTCTAGTAACTTATAGAATAGGCTATTTCCAAACCACGGTTTGGGTGCGAAACGTGGCCGCATTGACAATGTGGCTGCGGGGTCGTGTTGTTTCTATTCGTCGAGCTCCCATCGGGACAAACTCTTAAATATTTGCTGCTACAAGTACTGCAGTAACCCTATTGTTGGTGCAGGAATCCAGTCATCACTTAATAGGTAATTTTTCAGCAATTTTCTTATATTCTTCCTCAAGATCATGTACCTTTATTGCTACCTAATTAATGAAGTGTTGATACATGGCTTCCTCATTTCCTTCACTTATCGGAATCTTGACATTGATCCTTTTTACAAGATCTTCAATTGTGTAGTTCGATGAAGGAGCATTGCTAATAATCTAGTTCTTCAGTCTCCTCCCTTTCGATTCTTATCATCTTGAGGTCTTCTACTGGATTCGGCTCAGCTTTGCCTGCAAATTTAGCTAGAATGAGAGTTTGACTCTCGGTTATCTTACCTATCTGTGCCTCAACAATCCTTGTTCTTTCTTGGAGGGCCTGCAAATCATTCCTCAAACTAACAGCTTGGTTAGATAATTTACCAAGCATAGCATCATGGTTCTCCGTAATTTTAACTAGAATATTGTTTTTCTCATTTTGTGTGTCCATAAAAGATTTAAGAGTTTCTTGGAGACTACTATTACTTGATATAATATTATTATTAGAGTTACCTGCAGGACTATAATAATGTTTCTGGAAATTTGGATTATAATTTTTCTTCCAAGTAGGGTTATAATCACCACGAGCTATGAAGTATATTTCTTCAATAGTTGGTTCGGGAGTAGCTCTTACCTAGGTTTCCTTACCTTTAATGGCTAGTATGAGCTCATCCAACTTAGCATTGAGTTCTTCATTTTCTTGAGGTGTGACGGAGTTCACCTTCTCCGTGTTTGATGTTTCCACATGCCATTGGGAAAGGTTGTCTTGCATATTATCTAGCAGCTCCTATGCTTCGGTAATTTTCTTACGCATAAATGTTCCTCCAGCTACAGTATCAAGCATAGACTTAGACACGAGGTTAAGATAATTATAAAATAAATGGATAATTAATCAATGTTCCATCCCATGGCTGGGACAATTTCTCATACATTCTTTCATTCTCTCCCATGCAAGCGCTAGTGGCTCACGCTCTTCCTATCTAAAACTAGTAATATTAGATCTGAGTTGCATAGTCTTTGTAGGTGGAAAGAATTTAGTCATAAATAAAGAAGTACATTCCACCCATGATGCAATAGTATTTCTAGGCAAAGACAACAGCCATTCTTTTGCTCTTCCTCTAAAAGAGAAAGGGAATAAAAGCAACTTGACCGCGTCGGGGTCAACATCTTTAATGCGCATCATATCACATATTTTAGTGAAGGTATTTAAGTGCATACCTGCATCTTCAATAGCAGAGCCTCCAAATTGATTATGTTGAACCAAAATTAAAAAGTGGGGCTTAATTTCATAATCTTCGGCGGCAATTGGTGGCTAAGTAATAGGAGTAGGCAAATAATCATTGTTGGGATTTGAAAACTCCCCTAGCTTCTTTTCAGACGTACTTCCTATATTATTGGATTTTCTTAAACAAGTACTAATGATAATAAAAGCAAGAATTAAAAGACTAACTATTTTTTTGGTTTTTCAAATAAAGACCGAAAGTAAAATAAAAATTAAAAACAACAATTAAAACTAGCAAGGTTCCTACTAACCTCATCAGGATAGCTATTGCTTCCCCGGCAACGGCGCCAGAAAAAGGGTTGATACCTTCGATCCGGATTACAGATGTAGTGTAACTCTTTTTCCCTAGTAGACCTTGGTTTATCGAATCCTCGGGAAGCAGAAAGCAAAGTGAGATTACTTAAACAAACCTTCCAGATTTTTAGAATTCCTTTTGCGTTTTCATTGGACCAAGATTTTGCGATCTTTTTTTTGTTGTTGACGATGGATAAAGAGAGGGCCTAGGGTCTGCGGTTTTCACCAGTATTTGTGCAAAACATCTGATGGGAATAATAGATAATAATAAAGTATGCATGTAATCATTAGAGCAAGATAATTATATGTGGGCTGTGCATACATAATTTATATTGCCTCCACAACCGCTTATAGCAATAACCTACTAGTCTCATCCATAGAAGAAAGAGAACTAATGATATGCATCATGATGTCACCGTTAATCCCAAGTAAATTCCTCATATATAGCCGTACTACCCCTTCTGTCACTGGGATTCCCATCCTGCAGATCAGTCATTACTCACACTCCCTTTACCTGGATCAATCCTCAGGGTCTTGGGTACCTGACAAGTCCTTATATTGAGGCAAGAGAGGGTACTACAATCATCATGTTATATAAACTAATACATGAGCCCATCTATGATAAATAACATGCACAAAAGCTACATGGATAGGCCAAAGCCCTTAGCCCAAGGAGAATTACTCACACATAGAGATGAAATCAGCAATCGTAAACATTGTAATAGAGATTATAAGATTGGTAGAAAATAGTCTTACAATGTCGCCAATTGGAGAAGAGATCTACTATTATAAGTGGTGTAAGATGGCTATGGTGGTGGAGAAGAGTTTAGAGGTTTAGATCGAGATCTATTCCTCCGGAGTGGCAGCTTCTGGTGGTAGGGAGAGTTGAGGTCGAAAAAGAAGCGTTGTTTCCCGTCGCCCAAAGCCTCTTTATATAGGGGTCCCTTCACGAATTTTTTCTGTTTGTCCTAATAAAGTCGATGGCAACTATACAGCTGGAATAAATTTCCCGCCGTATAGTTGGTCGTTAAGGCTTCAGCCTCCACTTCACGGCTCCTGGTTTCTTTGACGTGTTGGAAATATCATATCTTTGGCATTTATGTAGTTATTCCCATCATCATACGTCATTATCTATGCAGGGAAAAATAGCAAGAAAGAATTGCATACCCCTTTGATCATTAGGCATTAGTGGCAGGATTTGGAGAGATATTTCATCAAATATGTGAATAATATCTAGTTTAAATACGGACGTGGATGGTTATATTTCACAACCATCAATGCGTTGTGCGCTGAGCACGTAGGAAAGAGGAAGGAAAGATGCGGAGAATGTCTAGTGCAAAAGGAAGCACGAGCTCTGGAAGTATCTCGAAATTTACGCGAAATCGAGGCGACGCAGTAAATTTCGCGTAAACTACGCATGACTAGTCAAATCTTAGTCATAAAGTGGGACCCATGATCGTATAGTCCCATCATCCCTGGTGTCATAGACAGTTGAGCTCACCGAGCGTTAGCAATAACGTCAACAACTTGCAAAAGAAAAGGCCAACAATGGATACAATCTTTCGATTCAAGGCAAAAGTACTCACTTGAGTCTGCGACTCGACCAAATACTCAGCGGATACTCCTATCAGGAGCGCTGGTCGCGCACTTGAAAATGTGGCAAGGTCCTTGAGTCAATTTAAGACATCTCAAAACTTCAAGTCCTCCTTCGAGTCTACAACTCCATTATGGACTCGAGGGCTACTCCCATAGGGAGTGCTGGCTGCACATTTGAAAAATATTCACCTTCCGAAGGATTTCTGGATCCTCATATCACACGGCTCATGACTATGAGTCTCTTCTCGAGTCTGTGATTCGAACAGACACTCAGGGGATACTCCCCATAGGTAACGCTAGTCGCTCACCCTATGATTCAATTGACTAAGATCCTTCGGATCCCCCACGACTACAATAAATATAACCTATAGAAAAAATGGTGACTCCGCGCAAAATAATACTAAAACAGATGACATCTCCTTAGTCAACCTAAATGCCTCCGCGGTATTAAAATTTTGGATCATGTGTCTATGACACAAAGATAAGAACTACAAATATGATCTGATGGCCTGGTAACGCACCTGACTGCGCTCTGCTAGTAATATCCCGTGTCAACATGCACGATGAAAAATCCCGACGGATGCGTTGAGTACATAACTTAAAATACTGGAATTCGATTCATGTAAGACCTCCGTGGCCTGAGTTGAATTACGCCAGCAATTTTCCGGATTCGATTCCGGGGACTCGAGTCTGAGTAGATAGCTTTGCTTTGACCAAAGGCAGTTAACTGACCCCCCAATGTCGGTAGAGTCAGGAGCGTGTATCAACTATCCCTATGAACCAACATATTAATCTGAAACATGTTCGGATGAAAAGCACTCGAAAGAGTTAAGAGTCTTCAGTCAAATCTATGATTCGACTGAACACTTGGGGGCTACTGGCATGGGTATGCCCTATGGGTTCCTGGCGTCAGCCTACCTAGTCTAGCCCATCAGAAGACCATGAAGAAGGCGTTCCCACATCATAAAGCCTAGGAGAATTTTGGGTGACCTAGGCCCAGTAAGAATTTGACTCCTTGGAGGATACGTCTTCTTCGGATAGAAACTTGAAGGGAGAAACCCTAAATTTATAACTGACTCAGCCTATCCCCGAGACCTGGCCTATCTATATAAAGGCCAAGAGGGCACGACAAGGAGGACCTACCTCATAACCTACTACACATCTCCCCAGATCCAATCTGTGCACCGTGTAACCTTAGGCATCGCCATTAACAAAGAGCAGACAAGCAGGAGTAGGATTTCCCTCTCGGGGCCTCAACCTGGGTAAACATCGTGTCCCCGTGTTGCTTGTCTATTAGCTGTTTTGTGATCTCCAGCGTCACCTCCTTCTGCAAAACCCAAGTCCATAACAATGGGCATTGACGAGTCGAACCCTCTTCACTCTTATTCTATAGGTTCATCAAAGTGTGCTTGAAGGTTTGTTTTGTCCCTCATTCATTTTAGCACTCAATTACTTATTCTTCAACATGTTTATATATAGATGTGAAAAAGATACAACTTGATAGTACACTTGCATATTATGTTTCATTGAAAGGATTTGAACCTATAAACTTTACATGATAATGAAAGAAGCAAAAGTAACAAACTCCAAAGTCCATGTTTATTTTTATCACCTTTATGCTCGAGGACGAGCATAGGTTAAGATTGGGGATGTTGATGCATGTAAAATGCATACATGAACTTTGTAGTTTGTTAACATGTTTATCCACATATTTGCATCATATATAATGTTATATCCATGTTTTACATTATTTTTTGGGATTTACCAATGATCCCCTTTATTTTGGTTATAACCATGTTTTCAATGTTTTTGATGTTTTAGGACCTATACAGAGTCACATGGACCTAAGATTTTGGGGATGTCAATAATTATCCATGATAAGCATCTAGAGCACAAGAACCTCACCTGGAGGGATAGGAGGCCCAAAAGATCCCAGGTGGAGCGGACAGCCTAGGGGGCGCGCCACCTGCCCTCTTTCCCTCCTTGGTTGTTCGATCGCCTTGATTCTTTCGCTTACAGAGTTCTCTTGACCTAAAAACTCCTATATAAAGATCACCAGGGAGTCCTCGACATAGAGCACACCAGGGACGAAAACACCACCAAACAGTGTCAGGTCCAGCAAAGATTGGAGGGGGAAACTCCGCTAGAGCCGCCTCCAGAGGGATCTCCAAACCTATCGAACATCTCCAGCATCATCACCATGGTGAAGAGGAAGTAGTCCACCTATGGACTATGGGTTTGTGGCAGTATCTTGATCTATTTGTCTCTTGTTTTTCAAATATCTAGTACCATATGAGCTGCCCGACATGATTATGGTCATATATGCAATTCCTATGTGGTGGATCTTTATTCTATGATTTGATATATGAGATTGGAACCTATTTTGTGTAAGACGTATCGGTAGATGCATATCATGTACCCTGTTCTTAATTGCTTGTTTTGATCCAACTTGTATGAAAGAACTTGTATGGGGATAAGTGTGTATTAGATGGAGTAGCATGACGGTAGTGATTGAATTTTGACAACAATATTCAAGATCTACTTTGGTTTTTACCTTTATTTTGCTGCCTCACTAGGGATAAAGTGACATCATGTGCTATAATTATCATATGATAGTGATATAATCTTGTTAGATCAAGGTAGCATATTTGTATTTCAAACATCATGTCATATTACTTAAAGCTATACTCTTATTTGTTCTCAATTGAAGATTGCATGGAGTTTCCCTTTCTTGAGGAGTATAAGAGAGATGTTCAAAGGTCAAACTTTGGTCGACTAGAGGGGGTGAATAGGAGACTACCAATTTTTATCTTGTTAATCAAGTTTAGGCTTTGCAAGAAGTAAAGTTATCCTTCGCTAAATGGAAGTACATTTTCATACATGATATCAAACTATTGAAACACATGATTAAAGAGAAATACCTAGAGGATTTTGCAAAGTGGATTGATAGCCACCCATAGCCTTATAATTAGTAGATAGTACCCCTGCTATTTTTTATTTTCATCTTTCTATTTTTGTACAGACTTGGGTTTTGGTTTCTTTAATAAATTTCTTTGGGGATTTTTTCCTCACAGGTTCGGGTCAAAAAAGAAGTAAAGTTATCTAGATATGCAACTAGATGAGCAAACATATATGCTAGAGAATAAACAACAAGCAACATAACAGTAAAGGACAAGAAGTAAAGGTGTAGAGCGAGTAAACTGGAGATGAGACACGGAGATGTAATTTCTGTAGTTCACTTCCAAGGAATATATGTCTATGTTGGAGAGTTGCCGGGGCCTCACAAGGTCATACTAGCGCCACAAAGGCCTCACCTTCTTCTCCGGTGAGCACCACCACAAAGGTGGCCTCACAATCCACTAACCGGTGACCTTGAAGGCGCCAACCAAAACCTTTACTACAAGGTTGAGGGGGAAGCTCCACAACTCAACTGGAGGCCCTCAACGACACCACGGAGCTTCACAACACATGCCCTTAGCTCCGAGGATGTCCTACGCCATCTAGGGTTCCAAGAAACCAAGAGTAACAAGATTCACAAAGGATGGGTGGGGGAATCAAATTTCCTTTGGTGGAGTGTAGATCTAGGTGACCTCTCCCACTCCTCAAAAGATCAAGAGGTTTGAGTGGCTATAGAGAGAGATCTAGGGAGATGAAACTCTGGTAGTAATGGAGGAGAGAGAAATTTGAAGAGTTGAGTGGGCAGGAGGAAGAAGGGTGCCTTAAATAGGCCCCCTTCAAACTGAACCATTGCTGCCCACGTGACACCATCAGTAGTACTGATGGTGGGCCGATACTTCTGGTGAGCACGCTCCAACAGCTCCAACAGCTCCAACAAGCCATGGAGCGTATCCCGAACCATCCAGAAGTACCGGTCGCTACAAGCGGAACTACCTGGCCGGTACTCACGGCGGAAGTTCCGGCCCAAGTTCCAGAAAAATAGACACTTCTATAATGAAATGAACTAAGACACTTCAGGAACTTGGATCGGAACTAAAGCCGGAAGAACTGGGTCGCGAGGTCCTGACCGGAACTCAAGGTGGTTGACCAGATAATGGTGGCCGGAAGTTCCCGTTAGGGAAGACTGGAACTTCCGACCGGAACTACTGAGCAACTTTCTGTGTTAGTTGAACGTGAGCGGAACTTTTACCGGATCTTGAGCCGGTACTACTGCTAGGCCAGCCCCTCAGACAGCAACCGGAGGTACTACCGATGGTTGAGCGGTACTACCGGTCAGGGCAGAAAAGGCTTAACCAGCTCATAAGGTCGCTCTCTCTCCGAACAATTGGATGGTTGTGGCGGTGCAAAAAAGGTTTGTGCATGAAAACATGATTCCCCACAACCATCTGAGGTGGACCCCCTTTTGATAGTATGGCGACCTAAAGCAACAAACAAAAATAAAACATAACTAAGGGCGCCGTCTTCACGAGTCTTCAAGAGAGAAGTCCACACAATCCAAAGCAATAGAATAAACCTAAAACTTAGGCACACAATTAAACCACAAGTGGCACCAAAATACTTAGGGAAAACAATGTCCTTTCAAATGTGTTTCGTATCTATGTTAGGACGTGATTCCCATATGAATGCTTATCATACACATATAGAAGTTCCATGGATATTTATCATTAATAAATCGTTTTATGATCACCACAACTTAAAAAGTGAGTAGAGAAGTGAACCCATGAACCCCTGTCCAATTTTAATCATGAGAAACACCTTTCCATTGCAATTATCATCACTTTTATTTTCTGCAATTTATTATTTCGAAAATACAAAAATACTTTTCTTGCTTGCAATCACTCATAAGACCCCAAAGCAACTTTACTATCTTCCATATCATCTAGTTTGCATTACTTTACTTTATTTATTTCAGTTATTTATATTTTATTTCATATTACTAATACAAAACCTTATGCTTCACAACCACTTAATGGAGTTGGGGACACAAGACAAATTATTTTAGTTTACATGTTGCTTGACAAGAAGAAGACGAATAAACTTTCATAACTGTCGTGGGAATGGTCACGGCAAATGCTGCAATCGGCAGCGAGTAGTAGAACGAGGGGCAAGGGCGGCCAGCCATCTGCGGTGCGAGATGAGGGCGGAGACACAAGGTTTTACCCAAGTTCGCCCCCCAGGAGGGTAAATACCTACTCCTGCTAGATTGTATTATGATGGTGGTACAATGGGCGAGCTCGGCGGCTAGGCGGCGAGTCGCTTGGGTGTATGATGGAACGTATCTCTACACGCCCTGTAGGGAGGTTTATATAGACTCACCTCCCCTAGGGTTTACATATCTCAACCGAATCAGTTAAGGATTCGGTAATCGTTTGACCTAACCCAACTAGGCCTATCTAGTTGTCTGGGCCTTCACCTTCCAGTCGCTTGGATCCACACTGGGCCTTGATCCAGTCGCCGTCTTGCAGGCCCACTCGCCAGTTCCTGGGCCAGTCGGAAACGTCCTGCTGGGTATACCCCGGTGAGCATATCCCCATTAGTAGTCCCCGAGGCCATCATTGATTGGGCACAGGTGGTTGCTGGCAGTCGGAGTATACGGCTTCAAAGTAGACATCCAGTCGAATCGTCGACGGGCTCCTGAATAAAGGAAAAAACTAGTCATGCTGATGGCAGCTTTGGCGAGTCGAGTCCGCGAAATACTTAGTCACTGTCGTAGTGATCGGGCCGGCGAGCCAAGTGGCCAAAGTTGGACCGTTAAACGTGGTCAAACTAGCCGTTGGGGTAATCCAATGGTAACTTTCGGCGTAATCACCGCGTAGTAACGGCTCCCTAATTTGGCAGGTAACAACCGCTATATAAGGGGAATGGCAGGCGATCAGAAAACCATCTCCTCGTCATTTCCTCCGATTGCGCGCACTTTCGCCTTCCTCCACATCGCGATCCAGCCGACCCGAAATCCTCTGACCCCCCACGAATCCTTCCGCCAATGGCCCCCTCCACCGAGCCTTGGGGTAGATCTAAGTGAACGAGAGCGCAACTGGCGTCCTTCGAGGAGGCCAGGATCCTGCGCGCCGGCAGGTGGCGCATCCCTGCGGCCGGAGAGATGACCCTGAACCCGCGCGAGGGAGAGTTCATCTGCTTCACCAGCCACCTAGAACGGGGGTTGGGATTCCCAACGTCTCTGTTCTTCCGGCGCTTCTGCGCCTTCTACGAGATCCAACCGTCGGACCTGGGCCCGCACAGCATCGAGCAGCTCGCCATTTTCGTGGCGTTCTGCGAGTGCTACCTGGGCTGCAGGCCCTACTTCCCCCTGTGGCAAGATCTATTCCACGGGCGGATCAGTCGCGAGGAAGCGGGTGGCCCAATGCTCGTCGCGGGCGGCCTGACGTTCAAACTGAAATCAAAGGCTTCTTTCTTCAATCTGATGCTACCCGCCAAGGCGGCGAGTCAATGGAAGAACTCTTGGTTCTACGTCACCGAGGCGACCCCAGACGGCGAGGTGGCGATCCCAAGGTACTCCGCCGACCGGCCTGAACCACGCCGACTTCAAGTCGGCAAGCTTCCAATAGACTAGCGAATGGTCGTGGACGAAATGCTTCAGACCATTCGCGGCCTGAAGAAGAGGGGCCTCCTGCCCATCAATCTGTACAACTGCTGGCTCGGGCGGCGACTTGTCCCCCTGGCCCGCCGCGACCACTATATGTACGAGTACGCGGGCCGGGAGGACTCGACGAAGTCCTGCCTCGACGAGTGGGAACTCGAGGATTATCTCCTAGCGCTGAAGAAGATCACCCAGGCGACGTACCTCGACGCGAAGGCCGGGGTCGCCCCCTACACCGCGAAGCATCCAGCCCCAACGGTAAGTCATCCTTTCGTCCTTCGCAGTCGCAGATAAATGCAGTCGCGGTCATACTGATGTTATTTATGCCTATTGCAGCTATTTCAAGTAGTTGAAGGGTGGCTTCCGCCCGCGGATGATGACAATTCGAGTTCGTCTATCTGGGAGGTGGGCGAATCGCCTCCAGCGACGGGAGCGGCGACGAATCCGAAGAAGAGGTCACCCCGCTGGTCCGGAAAACGCGTGGGCAGCGGCAGCGTGAGCTTGAAGCGAGCAGAAGCCTCGAGCGTCATGATGACGACGATGACGACGAGCTCCCCGAGCACACCTCGCGTCGCGAGGCTACTCCCTCGAAGAAGAAGAAGAAGAAGAAGAAGAAGAAGAAGAAGAAGAAGAAGAAGAAGAAGAAGAAGAAGAAGAAGAAGAAGAAGAAGAAGAAGGAGAAGGAGAAGGAGGTTAAGGCCCCTCCGAAGAAGAAGACGAAGCCAGCGAAGCAGGCGTCTCCGCCTCACTCGCCAAGTAGCTCCGACGCCACCAACCTGGTCGGGGGCGAAGCCCCACAGGAGGCGAAGGCGCCGGATATCGCTGCCATCCAGACCGAGGTGCCCATGGCCTCGATGCCTCCGCCGTTCGCCCCAATCTCTGGGTCGGGGACTGCTCCAGTCGCGGTAGCTTCGCCGCCCAAGGGTGCTCCTGCCGAAGATGTTTCGGAGGCTCCAGCCGCAGCCTCGACAACAAAGAAACCGTATGTGTCTTGGGCACGTGAAGTCCTGGAGATGGGCCTCAGTCGCCGACCTGGGCCCTGAACTGGAGAAGCCGGCCGGCATCCGCACGGGGCTACGCTTCATTCCAGTCGCCAAGTGAGTTTGCTCACCTACTTTTATATTTCATCGTACTTGGATTATCTTGCTCACGTAGCCAATTTGCAGGACCGGAGCAAAGAAGATAGGCCATCCAACCATGGCTAAGGTGCCACCCGTCGTCAGCGAGGAGGATCCCTCCCGAAAGAGGAAGGCGGACGAAGTCGTCGTCCCCGCGGATAGCGCCAAGAAGGCCAAGGGCGACGAAGTCGTCACGGTTTCCGATGACGCGGCGATCGCGCCGAGTGAACCCGTAACGGAGGCGGCCTTATCCGCGAAGGAGGGTGCTCCCTCGCCTGGGGTGGCCGAGCCGGCCTCCTTTGGTGCCGGTGCCTCCATCGCGACGTTCCCGCGCTTCATTTCCAAGGCGGCTACAACGAGTGGTACCTCGCCCTCGAGCCATGCACCTGGGGTCGCCGATACGGAGGTCGAACAGCGTCGCGGGCACACGCCGGCTCTCCTCGCGTCCGTGGATGCGATACAACTTCATGGTATGCTTGGCGCAGCCATCCAGGTATGTCCAGTCCCCGAGGATCAGGCTGGTGTGTTGCAGCGGCCTGATTCTTTTAGTGTCTTGTTATTTTTCGCGTCCAGTCCCCGAGTGCGCTCTCGCTGAATTTCAGCGGGTGGGCACTTAGGATTTTTTTGATTTCCAGTCCCCGAGTGCGCACTCGCTGAACTTCAGCGGGTGGGCACTTAGGATTTTTTGATTGCCAGTCCCCGAGCGCGCACTCGCTGAATTTCAGCGGGTGGGCACTTAGGATTTTTTGATTGCCAGTCCCCGAGTATGCACTCGCTGAATTTCAGCGGGTGGGCACTTTGGATTCCGCTTTGGTTAACTGTTTGAATTGTGTGCAGGGTCTGCAACGTGAGTCAGCTGACCGTCTTGCTGCGACGCGCCGTGCGGAGAAGGAACTGGCCACTGTCTAAGAGGCGAATAAGGGGCTTCAGGCAATTGCCGCGAAGGCAGAGGAGGCCCGCCAGGGACTTGTCCCAGCGAGTGAGTTGGCTGCAGCTCAATCGGCGTTGAGCTCGGCTGAGAGGAGGATCGCCGACCTCGAGCGCGAGCTAAGGGAGGCGAAAGAGGAAGCGAGTTCGGCAGATGGTCGAGCCAAGGCCGCCGTTACGGCCGCCGCGGAGGAACGTAAAGTTTCTGACGCCCTTGTTGTTGGGCTTCAGGATGATTACACTTCTCTTCAGAGCTTCATCACGGATCTATCCCGTCCCTTGATTGGTGAGTGTGTCTGCCCCCGCCTATTGCATGTGCCTTTTTGTAATATCCGATGTACTCACTATTATCTTCTATCCGCAGGTCGCATCCTTGATAGCGCGGAAGAGGCGAGCTCGTTCGACGCGCGGCAATGTGTGGCCACGCTCGTCGACTCGGCGACGTTGTCGGCGACATGCATCCGAGCCTACCTCCAGGAGATGTCGCCCACAGAAGTAATTCCCAGTGACCTCGTCGAGGTGTGGCGGTACTTGGAGAAGGCGCCGTCGGTCGTCGAGTTTATGACGCGATCGGCATTACGACGTGGAGCAGCGACGACGCTTAGCCTTGGGCTCGCCCACTTCCCGGAGGACTTCGACCTGGATGACGTGACGAGTGGCTACCCGTCGTCGACTGGCTCGGTGGAGATCTCTGAGGTGCTCAAGTTGACGGATCGTGCCGCGGTGTACTCCGAGCGCGTCTGGGCGATGGGCGACCTCCTTCCTTACTAGGAGACGGTCGTCGCACCTAACGACCCCGATCCGCAGCACCGGGACTTCAAGGTCGAGCAACCCTTCCGTCCGGCGATGGCGGGTGAGCTGACGACGTACCCGTCAAACCCGTACACGCCCTTCATTCGCAGTCGCAAGGGTGCTGGCGAGTCGTCTTCGAAGCCTGCGGAGTAGAATAGTTTGCCCTGGGGCGTTAGTAGCAGATCTGCCGTTTGGGAATATTTTGTATTTTGAGACGATTGCAACATGCTATTAACAAGATATCGTGTTTATTTTGTGATTTGACATGTGTTTTTCGATTGAAGGTTGAACGAGTCCCCGAGCGCGTCCGCCCTTTTTATGGGGTTGACCTCGTTTGTAATGTGTTTGCGGTTTTTGAATGTTTTGTTATTGTGGTCGACTCGCCCGGACTCGGAGAGCCAGTCGCAAGGCGACTCCCTTGAGCGCTATGTACTTCATCGTTTTCCCTTGCGCGAACGAGGTCGGGTGGCCGAGTCCCCGAGCGTGGTACTTGGTTGTTCTAGGCGCGACTCGAGGGTGGGTGAGGACTTGACGCGTTAGTTTGAGCGCATCGCTCCTGCCTGTCCCGTTGGGTCAGTCGCATGGCTAGTCCTGGGCATGCTCTCATACTTGGCGTTTTCCCTAGCCGCTCGCGCTGAACTGGTCGTCAGTCCCCGAGCGTGGTACTTGGCCGTTCGAGTCGCTATGTCGAGGATGCGGAGGATCATGGTCGTTGTGAGAAGCGAAGGCAGTTGTCTTGGATCGTAGAGCCAGTCGGGCTAGGCGACTCCAATGGGGCTCCGGGTAGGCGTTTTTCGTGGACGATGCAAGACCTGAGGTGACCCAGTGCTCTTGCACCGCACTACTTGGCCGTGCCGATCGCTGTACCAAAGGTTGACTTCTGCGGTTAGCTTGACGCTGTTATTACGAGTGCGAGTGGCACAAGACACGGAGAGTAGGCGCAATTTGCGGTAACCAATTATTTTTATTTCATAGCGACTGGAGGGTACATGTGTGGGGTTCTAGGAGTAGAACTTCCGTAGGAGGTTCACATTCCATGGTCGCTTGACGTCGAGTTCGCCGTCCCCGCGGACGTCGATGAGGTAGTAGGCGTCGTTGCCGAGTACTCGTCCGATTGAGAATGGTCCCTCCCACGGAGGGGAAAGCTTGTGCATGCCCTTCTTGTCCTGGATGAGGCGCAGTACCAGGTCGCCTTCTTGGAAGGTGCGAGTTTTCACCCGCCGGCTGTGGTAGCGGCGGAGTCCCTGCTGGTAGATGGCGGTGCGTGATCGAGCGAGGTCACGTGCCTCGTCGAGTTGATCGACTCCATCCTGGCGGGCGAGTTCATTTGCAGCCTCCGAGTAGTGGACGACCCGTGGCGAGTCATGCTCGAGGTCGGTGGGCATGACTGCCTCAGCGCCGTACACCATGAAGAAGGGGGTGAACCCTGTTGACCGAGGTGCGAATGCCCCAGATGACGGAGGGTAGCTCCTCGACCCAGCACCCGGCGGTGCGCTCGAGTGGTACTTGGAGTCGCGGCTTCAGGCCGTGGAGGATGCTTTGATTGGCCCGTTCCGCCTGGTTGTTGGATTTCGGGTGGGCGACTGACGTGAGATCGAGCCGGATGTGGTGTTCTTCGCAGAACTCAGCCATGGCTCCTTTGGCTAAGTTGGTGCCGTTGTCCGTGATGATGCTGTTTGGGAACCCGTAGCGATAGATGAGCTCGCGTAAGAATTTAGTGGCAGTCTTCCCGTCGCATTTCCGGACTGGTTTGGCTTCCACCCATTTTGTGAATTTGTCGACCGCGACCAGGAGGTGGGTGTAGCTGGAGGGAGCTTTTTTGAAGGGGCCTACCATGTCCATACCCAACACGGCGAATGGCCAGGTGATGGGGATTGTCTTGAGCGCTGAGCTCGGCACGTGCGTCTGGTTGGCGTACTTCTGGCACCCGGCGCACCGCTGGACAATGTCGACGGCATCGGCGTGTGTGGTGGGCCAGTAGAAGCCATGCCGCATAGCCTTGGATACTAGAGAGAGGGCGCCGGCGTGGTGGCCGCAGTCGCCGGAGTGGATGTCGTGGAGGATCTTGCGTCCTTCGGCGGGTTGGACGCAGCGTTGGAACACGCCAGTGACGCTGCGCTTGTGGAGCTCACCGTCGATTATGGTGAATGATTTGCATCGGCGTGCGATCATCCGGGCGTTCGTTTCGTCTGCCGGCAAGGTGCCGGTCTCGGTGACGAGTGCGACCTGGGCTGCCTCTGGCTGCAGCGGGACTTCGATGTCGATATCCCTTGGGGAAGAGACTGATGGCTTGGTGATCGTGTCGAGGAAGAGGCCGGCGAGTGGTGCGAGTCGAGCCGACCCAATGCGAGAGAGTGCGTCGGCCTCCTCGTTCTTCCGCTTGTCAATCCACTCGACTGAGTAGCCTGCGAAGTGTCCGCCCAGCTTGTCCACTGCTTGGCGGTATGCCGCCATGGTGGGGGAGACGGCGTCGCAGGTGCCAGCGACTTGTCCAGCGACGAGGTCGGAGTCTCCATAGCAGCGTAGGCGGTTGACGTTCATCTCCTTGGCAGCTCGCATGCCGTGGAGTAGTGCCTCGTACTCGGCCATGTTGTTGGTGCAGGGGGTGAAGTCGAGGCAAAGGATGTAGCGGAGCTTGTCGCCCTTCGGGGAAGTCAGCACGATCCCTGCTCCTGCGCCGTCTGCGTTCTTGGAGCCGTCGAAGTGAAGGCTCCAGTAATGGAGGTATGGCAGCTTTTCTGGCAGCTGGGCCTCTTCCCAATCGGCGATGAAGTCCGCTAGAGCCTGCGACTTGATCGCTTTTCGTGGCTCGTACTTGATATTATGGACGCCAATTTCGACGGCCCACTTAGTGACTCGCCCAGTCGCCTCACGGTTGCGGATGATGTCCTGCAACGGTGCTGAGGAGACGAGCGTGATCGGGTGCTCCTGAAAGTAGTGCGGCAGGCGCCGCTGTGCTCTGAAGACCGCGTACACCAGTTTCTGGTACTGCGGGTATCGTTGGCGCGTCTCGGTGCCTCGCTGATGTAGTACACCGGTCGCTGTACTGGGCGCTCCTTTCCTTCCTTCGGCCGTTCGACGACCATGACGGCGCTGACGACGCGCTCGGAAGCCGCGACGTAGACCAGCATGGGTTCTTTGTCGGCGGGGGCGGCGAGTAGCGGTGCGGCGAGTAGCACCTTCTTGAGGTCGCGGAGTGCGTCGTCCGCCTCCTTGTCCCACTGGAAGGTGGGATTCTTGCGCATCAGATGGTATTGGGGCATCGCCTTTTCGCCCAAATGGGGGATGAAGCGACTGAGAGCCGCTACTCGCCCGGCCAGCTTCTGGACGTCGCGCAAGCACTCGGGTTTGCCGAGTCGGGCGATCGTGTCGATCTTGGTGGGTTTCGCCTCGATCCCTCGCTTGGAGACGACGTACCCCAGTAGTTGTCCTGCTGGTACACCGAAGGTGCATTTGCCTGGGTTAAGCTTTATCTTGTATTTTCGCAAGTTGGCGAATGTTTCCGCCAGGTTGGCGAGTAGATCACCCTGGCGAGCGGATTTTACGACCACGTCATCGATGTAAACATGGATGTTGCGGCCAATTTGGCTCGCGAGGCACTCTTGCATGCATCGCTGGTAGGTCGCCCCGGCGTTCTTGAGGCCGAAGGTCATGGCGGTGTAGCAGAAGGCTCCGAATGGCGTGATGAACGCCGTCTTCTCCTCGTCCTCGACAGCCATTTTGATCTGGTTGTATCCAGAGTAGGCGTCGAGGAAACATAGCGACTCCGAGCCCGCGGTGGAGTCGATTATTTGGTCGATCCGCGGGAGGACGAACTGCTCCTTCGGGAAGGCACTGTTCAAGTTTGTGTAGTCGATACACATCCTCCAGGTCCCGTTCTTCTTCTCTACCAGGACTGGGTTTGCCAGCCACTTGGAGTACTTGATTGGCCGGATGAAGCCTGCAGCGAGTAGACGCTGCACCTCCTCGGCGATGGCTCGGCGGCGCTCTTCATTGAAGGGCCGCAGCGACTGTTTGACGGGTCGCACTTTGGGGTCGGCGTTTAGTTTGTGCTCAGCGAGCTCCCTAGGGACACCAGGCATATCAGAGGGCTTCCATGCGAAGATGTCCCTGTTCTCACGGAGGAACTCGATGAGCGCGCCTTCCTAGGCTGGGCTCATTCCTGTTTTGATCGTCACCGTCTGGTTGGAGTCGCCTGGGACCAGCTCGACGGTGCGGGTGTGCGTCGTTGCCTCGAAGGCTGAGGTGTTTGCGCCCTCCGAATTGGGCTTCTTGAGTATGGTGGGGTCGTCATTGTTCACCCCGCTCGCGTACTTGGCGAGCTCGTCGACGTGGTTGGCCTCTGCCGCGATGATGGCATCGACGAGTTCGGCTCCTTTGGCCTCGCACTCGGCGGTCATGTCGGGGTCGCCGTTGATGGCGATGACGCCGCACGGCCCGGGGAGCTTCATCGCATTGTACGCGTAGTGTGGCGCTTCCATGAACTTGTCGAAAGCCTGGCGCCCCAGGACGCAGCGGTAGGGGCTGTCGAAGGGTACCAGCTCGAAGACGATCCGCTCGGTGCGGAAGTTTGCTGGTGTGCCGAAGGTGACTGGCAGCGTGACCTTGCCGATCGGGTACGCCTTCCGACCGGGGACGATGCCGTGGAACGTGGTGTGGGTTGTCTCGATCATCGACTGTGGTAGCCGCAGCCGCCTGAAGGTGTCCAGGTATAGGATGTTGATGGAGCTGCCGTCGTCCATCAATGTCTTGGGGAGCCAGTAGTCGCCCACCTTTGGCTTGACCACCAGGGCGACTCGGCCTGGGTACTTGATGCGCGGCGAGTGGTCCTGGCGGCTCTAGGTGATGGGCTGCTCCGAACAGTTGAGGAACTGGGGCCACCTTGTTGACGGCGACGGCGCGGGTGATGACCTTCTTCTCGCGCTTCGTAGTGAAGCCTGTGAAGGTATGGAGCGAGCCGGCCACGTTTCCGAATTTTCCGCCGTTTGGCGGGTTGTTGTCGGGGTCCTTCCGTGCTCGCCGTGCCTTCTCAATCTCCCTGAGGGTGTGGCAGTCGGCGGTCGTGTGCGTTGTGGGCTTTCCTTCCCTGCTATGGAACGCACAAGGTTTGTTAAGGAGGCCCGTGGGGTCGAACCTTGGCTTGGCCTTGTATTTGTCGTCGTCGCGGCGGAAGCTTTTGGGCTCGCCAGCGTGTTCGGCGTTGACGAAGTCGACTCGCCCGCCATCGCGGGCGCTTTGGTGAGGCGAGTGTTGTCAGAAGGTCGGACGGTCGTCCGTTGTCGCTGCCGCTCGTGCGGCGTTGGCCTCCCGACTCGTCATCGGTTTCCTGGTTTGGATCTTCCTCCGCGTACCATTTGGCGATCTCGAGGAGGTCCGGTATGTTGTCGAGTGTGCGAGAGTGTCGCTTGAGCTTGGCGACCAAGGGCTCGTAGCGGCACGAGGTCTTGAAGCAATGGATCGCAGTGTCCGGGTGGATGCCGACCGCGTTGTACCAGAGTTCTTGCCACCGCTGGAACCAGTTGCGGGTCCCTGGACGCATCGCTCCAGGTCCTCGATGGTGGTGGCGCGGGTGTAGGAGTACTCGAAGTGCCTGACGAAGGCGTCGCGCATTTTCTCCCGTGATTCGACATCGCTGGGGAGGTGTTGATCCACTTCCGCACGCCCCTCCATCATCAAGGGAGGTAACGGCGGCAGTCGGTGTGGCCTGCGATCCCCATTGCCATGAGGTATGTATCGAGCCACACGGAGGGGTCGTATGAAGGGTCGTACTTTTCTATCTCCTTCGGCGCCTTGAAGTTCGGCGGGTACTTGTCGCCTCGGATCATTGGTCCGAAGCACTTGGGGCCGAGTCGACTTAGCGATCCCATCGGCTCGCCATCGCGGCGATTGGTTAGGGTGTGTCGCAGGTCGTCGGGCTGGCGTGCGCGCCAGCTTTGGTTGTTGATGATGTGGGTGCGGGCGTCGATGGGTTGACTGTTGGGGCAGCGACGAAGTTGGTCGCTGGCCTGGGGTCGTTGGTGGAGAGTGCCGCGTTCGCGGGTCGATGTTGGAGCTGCAATGGCTCTGGTGGCGGGCAGTTGAGGGTGTTTTCCGCCATAGGGCGGCCGCTTGAGGCCGCTCTGCTTCCGGAAGAACGCGAGAACACTCGACCCTGCGAGTCGGCGCCTGTGTTTTGCTGCTCGACAGCCTTTGCGAGCAGGGCCCTGACATACTGGATCTGTAGGGCGCCGTCACCGGTGGCCGTGATGTTGTCGGTTGCTGCTCGGCCCGCCACGAGGTTGTCCATCGGGGTGGAGAACAGTGGGAGGCCGTTCGCGTCTCGCTCCCGTGAGGAGACTACTATCCGCGGCTGATCCCCGGGGGGTGTGCGGTTGGGTGGAGGTGGGGCGCCCATCGCCGTCGACCCTGGCGGGGGCCGGGCGCTTCCTCCTGGTGGCGCGTTCGCATCGCGCCGCCGCTGGCCGTTTCGTTGCCGAAGTTCGTGGCGCTACGACGGTGGGGTTCAGCGCGACCTGATTCGCTGGTGGTAGCGCGATAGCTCTGCCGTCACACCGCTCAAGGCAGAATTTTTCGCGCCGCTTGCTCCTTGCGATCGCCCGCCAGCCAGCGGAGTTCCTTGACCTCCGTTGTCGTGGCGTTAGGAGGGATCGGGGTGGAGAAGGGATCCTCCGGCGGATCTGTGTCGGTCGCCATGTAGGTCGTGGCGTGGCGACCGGTCCCGTCGCGGAGGTCGGCGGAATTTTCCGACCCGGAGTCGAAGTCGAAGATCCCAAGGATGGAGGGATCCTCGAAGTCTCCCACGTTGGAGACCTGGGTGATGGAGCCCGCGGGTGAAGCCGCGGTGATGGATCCGTCGAGTGACGCCGGGGTTGCCGAGTCGGCGTCGTCGTTGAGGGCCGCGTCTTCCGCGTCCGTGGAGTTTTCGGCCACGTTGTTGTGGGCCGAGTTGTACTCGGAGGCGAGGCGATGGATCGTGCGGATCTGGCTCTCGGAGAGTCGATCGCGTGGCGGCGACTCGCGGATGCGAGCCGAATCCTCCGAGACGATGACGTCGGTGAGGCCGACGAAGAGGCTGATCGTGCCGACCGGCAGGATCACGCTGTGCGTGACGGGTCGCGCCGCCGAGACGTAGCTGCTCGGCAAGATCTGGAGCATCTTGCCGATCGCTATCATGCGCGCCGTGGCGACCGCCTCGCTGATGGGCAGATTGGATCTCGCCGCAGAACACCGCCAGACCGCCAGGCCCCACGGTGGGCGCCAGCATCGTCGCGAATAGTCACGGCAGATGCTGCAATCGGCAGTAGTAGAAACGAGGGGCAAGGGCGGCCAGCCATCTGCGGTGCGAGATGAGGGCGGAGACACAAGGTATTACCCAGGTTCGGCCCCCTGGAGGGTAAAGACCTACTCCTGCTAGATTGTATTATGATGGTGGTACAATGGGCGAGCTCGGCGGCTAGGCGGAGAGTCGCTTGGGTGTATGATGGAACGTATCTCTACACGCCCTGTAGGGAGGTTTATATAGACTCACCTCCCCTAGGGTTTACATATCTCAACCGAATCAGTTAAGGCTTCGGTAATCGTTTGACCTAACCCGACTGGGCCTATCTAGTCGCCTGGGCCTTCAGCTTCCAGTCGCTTGGATCCACACCGGGCCTTGATCCAGTCGCCGTCTTGCAGGCCCACTCGCCAGTTTCTGGGCCAGTCAGAAACGTCGTGCTGGGTATACCCCGGTGAAAATATCCCCATCAATAACCAATTCCCCGAGAGTTCGATATAAACCCTCGAGTCACCCATGTGGGGAAAATAAGCTTGCTACAATACTCTGCAATTGGAGTCACAACAAAAAGTAACCACGATTGTTGCCATCGCCGGCCACCATGAACCAACCATACCGTGAGGGCCCATAGTCTCCAAGTCGATGCCTTCAACAAGGTAACGACGTATCCATCACCGCCGCCCTCTCCCGATGGAGCTTAAATTTTCACCTGGAAACCTTGGAACCACTCACGTCGGTTGGGATCGATAGCTCTACAATGATGCCAACAAGAAGGAGAACGACACCCGAAGGCGCTGTGGTCGTCGGCACTAACCAAAGTTGGTGCAAGACTTTCGCCCGGAGATCGACCCGCCCACGAAGCAGTAGGAGTAACAGACCGGGCAGCGAGGCCCTTCCGCCGACCACCAAACTCCACCACAAGCCGCAGACGCATCGAAGCAGCAGCCACCTCTCCAGGGTCGCCACCCTAGTTTCCACTCCCCTAGAGCATGCCAAGACGAGGGAGGAGGAGGATCAAGAAGTGCCCCCCAAGTCCCGACCCAGCAACTCGCCTCCCGTGCACCTTTGCCCCGCATGGCCTCCACGCGCGACACATCTCCGGCATCCACACTCCTCAGCGGCACCTCCTCGACCTTCTCCAGGAGCGCAGCCCACGCCACAGCCAGGCCGGCCGATACCGCGCCTCCCCAGTCTCAGCGCCAAACAAGCCAAAGATGGCGCCCATCGCACGCAACGTCCCAAGCCGGGCCCTCCTGCCGCCAGCCGCAATACCCCAGGCTACCGCACGCTTGTATTAGACCGGTGTTGATGCAATATATGAGGCAGCTCCGATGATCAAATGGGAATACTACCAACAGAAATTGTGCAAAAAGAAAAGACTAAACTACCCATAAATTAAATTTGGAATTGGATAAACGAGTATGATAAATTGGTCCAACGAGTCTATAGAAAGTACTACTACTACATAAAATGACAAAATTGAAGGGTTACGATCTCCAGGTCAGGAATATTACGTCTCAAATGGATTCATAATTTCAAAAAAAGGGAGATTCGTGGAGTATACAAGAATAAATATTGATCTCGTTAAACCAAAATGATTGATTCAACCTGCAAATGATTTGATTTTAATACCGCTCTAGATGATCTTATATAGACTACATGTCAATGGAAATCAAATTAGCTAGGCAATATGGGACTAAATAGGTACTGGATCGCATATGTTTGATTCATGTACAGAAACGAGCCGGTTCGGCCGGACGTGCGAAGAAATAAGGCCCAGGAATTAAAACTGAAAAAGAAAAGAAAAAGAAAGATGGGCTAGGGAGCCACGCGGGTCAATAGGGGAAGAGGCAGCGGGGTGCCCTAGCCTGCGGTTTAGTCCGGGTGGTTTTATTTTTTTTCCAAGGATGGTAGTATTAAAGATTAAATTCATTTTATTCCCATTTTCCAACAGAAAGCGGGATTGGCATGTTAGGCCGGGTGGTTTTATTTTTTTCTTTATTCTTTAATCCTATTGTTTTCATGGTTTCTTTAAGAACTTTTGTCTTGAGAGTACCCAAATTGATCCAAAGAAATTTCTACAAAACTATAAAAATCAAAATAAGCTTTTAAGACATTATTGAACATATTTAGTATCAAATACAAAAAAATATCTTCTGCACTTCTGCATATATGACTAGTGCATATTCAAAAATAGGTCCAGGACTTTGTCAATGTCCAAAATTTAATCAACCCAATTCCATAAAATCACCAAAGCATGATCTCAAATTGTAGAACATAGAAGAACCATTTAAATATCCAAATTAAAAAATAACAAATTCATGTTATCTTCTCTCTATCAAAAAAATGGTGAAAAATATTTATAAAATCATCTAATTCAAATAGACTTTAAGAGTCAAATGAAACATATTAGAACCATTCTCCACCATAATGGGAAAATTCATTTTATTCCCTCTCATTAAATTTCAAGGATGGTTGGATAATGGTTTAAATGCCACTCAAATCCAATGACTGGAAACAAATCAAATAAACACAAGTTGAATATGTATAAAGTTTTATCAACCAAGATTTACAATTTGGATAGTCATATTAATCCACTCATGTTTTTTGATCATGATTGAGAAAAGTTTGAAAAAGTCCGCAAATGTTTAAATTTCTTCCAAAATTTCAACGAAGTCAACCTAGTCGACCAAGTTATTTAATTAATTTAACATTCCAAAATTCTAAAACTTTTTGGATGTCACATAAAACTAAAACAAGGAATACAATTTAAAACTAAATTGGGAATTTGATTTTTTTTTGCAAAATAACATGGGTACCATTGGAAAGGAAAAAGACAAGTTCTGTCACCAAGAAATTGTTTTAGCAAATGGCACTCGGATAGATCACCGGCAAACAACATAACCATATATAGTTTTCACCAACATTTTTATGGTGTTTTCCAAAATGTGAGACATGTTTTAATTTATGGTTGTTCATATTTCTAAAAAGTGAGACATGAACGATCCATGCATGGACCGACATCATCTGCTGCATCTCCTCAAGGATGAGGTCCACGGAGATCACCACCGAGTCTGGGAGCTCCTGTCCCGGGACAATAGTAGCCACCTCTAAGTTCTTGGGCACCGTCATCGCCACCCCTCCAATGTCTATGTAGTAGAATCCCCCCGTGATGGAGTGGGTGAGGTACTACAACTGATGCGCGGTGCACCGTGGGGGGGGGGGGGTGGGGGAGGGGGAAGCCGAGCTACGATTTGCTTGTTCCTGCTTTCATTGGCGCTTTCTTATTCTTCTCTTTGTTCTTCTTCGCCGGCTCAGCTCCAGTCCTGGTGCTAATACGCGGCTCCTGTCCTGCCCACGTTGTCACGCTACAGCGACCGCTGCACCAGCGCATCCTAGAGAGTCTGCTCCATACGGCGTCCCTCCGGCGAGGAGGCCCTCCATGCAGCAGTATGGCCAGCAGGAACAGATGGTTCCTGGCGTCTCGCCTCGAGGGAGCGCCCCTGGCCATGAAGGTGTGCTGCGAGGCCACCTTGCCTTGGTGATCATGGAAGGGAAGCGCCACCGACGGCCAGAGGCGGTGGGCCTACAAGGATCCTAGCGTAGATGCACGCAGGTGGGGTAGACTTGGGGGCCTGCACGGGAGGGGGCTAAGGCGCCCGGGCGAGTCAGTCTAGTGTCGACGTTGGCAGGAGGGACCTCAAGGGTGGAGCCCGGATTCCTCCCTCTCATGCTAGCACCAGGTCCTGCCGTCGGCCGCAACCCACTCTCCGACGGGGACCTCTCCATCCGTGGCCGAGCTTCGCCGGCGATGGGGAGGAGGGTTCTAACCCTAGCCGCCCTGGGCCCACGCAGAGCGCGCTCAAATGAGATAGTCCGCCAGCGTGGGCGAGGCCGGGGGTGAGAACCGTCGTGCCTCCTCCTCCGCTGCCTCGTCCTCCTCATCCGCCACGTCAGCTCACCGGCGGCCCCGTAGGTCCGAATGGCCGAAGTCCGAGTCTCACGAGGAGGGAAGCGAGCCCTGCTCCTCCGCTTGGTGAGCACCGGTGCTGCCGTCGGGAAGTTCCCCGCTTTCCTGTATGAGAGGAAAGGGCCTGGCTTTCACCTCGGCGGGGGTTTCGAACATGGCTTCGCCTGCCGTCGTCGACTCCGGGAGTGGTGGGGTTGTCATCAGCGGCGAAACGAGGTGTGTACATGTTTAATCTTTGGTTTGTCATATTTTTAAATTACTTTATTTTTCTAACGCTAAGGAGGATTTGTGGCCATGGACTTGTAGAAAAATAGATGCGGCTTATATATCAATTTAAGATTGGAGTAGTCCATTCTCCATAGGAACGCCGATGGTATAAATCAACCAGAGGTTCGACCAAAAAAAAAAAACTACAGTAGAATTTGAGAAAGAAGCGTTCAGTGATACTTGGACGGGCTGGAATCACGCACAAAGAGGCCTGGTGGTGACACGGCCCATCCGTCCCGCACGAGAATCACGTGCTTCTGGCTTAAACCCTACTTCCCTGTCCTTCTTCCCGCTGCTAGCTCTTTCCATATCAGTTCGCACTCGCTCCGTACATCCTCGAAATAGGCTTTCGCCCCGCTTTATAAATAAAGCACACCGGTGAGACCGCTGCTGGGCCAGACAGCACAACGCCCAAAGGAAGAGAACGCACAGACAAACATGCTGGGGCAACAGCTACAACATGCCCAAAAAGAAAAAAAATGGAAAAAAACGGCGATACGACGAAACAAGGGTGACCCGCCATCACTGCGCCCTCCGAAATTGTGCCACCACACACATAATACCCTAAATCGCCCAGTGCCAAACAACACCTTCAAGAAGGGGAGCGTCGTCGACACGTCGCTGCTGTCCGGACCAGCGAACTGGCCCTAGGGTTTCCGACACTTGGAGTCGAGGACGAGGGTATCCTGACGCCCAGAGGAATGGCGCCACCCGAGGGCGGCCAAGGCCGGAGTCGGACAGACCGACAAGGATTTCTCCCTACCCTGTCCCCCAAAAAACCCCGGGCAATTCAGAGCATCACCACCAGCTTCAGCGCCCACTAGCACACGCAAAAACTAACTTGAGGCCACCATCATCATCGTCGCATCGAGGACACTATCAAGCAGCCCGCAAGCTGGAAGCAAACGACAAAGCTCGAGCTAGAAACGACACTGCAGAAGCCACACGGGAGGAGCCCACCTCCACCACCAAGTAGTGGTCGTCGACCGGACAAGGCAGCAGGGGCACACCAGGCCCAAGCGGGCCCGGCCGGATCCAGATGGGCCCGTAAAGCCCCCGCCACCTTGCTGCGAACGGGCGGGCCGCTGCTATGCCATCCCCAAGCAGAGCTTCGTCCCTGCCGCCATCTACAGGAACCGACGCAGCTGCGGGGGCGCAGGCCCGCCGGTGCCCAGATCGAGCCCAAGGGGCCCAGATCTGGGCCGGGGGAGCTGCACCCGATCTGCCCGCGAGGAGCCGCGCCGCCTCGCCGAACCACGTCGGCGCCGCCGTCAAGTGGCCCACGGAGGAGCTCCGAGCCGCGCCTTCCCTAGGAGCACCGCCGAGAGGAGAATCGGCCCGACCGGACCCTAGGGCGGAAGATGCCGCCGCCGGGCTTCGCCCGGCGACCCCTGCCGGCGGCGGCAACGGGAGAGGGGGGGAAGGGGGGGGGGAGGTTTGCCGGAGCAGGTGGGTTGGCCCCCGTCGCCCTCGGGGGGACGAGAGGAGCAGGGTCGCGTCCGGGGAGTTTTTTTTTCAGGAGGGTGTGAGATGTGACGATCTACCCACTCGCTCCGTACATATCCTCGCACCCGTCCAAACGCAGATTCTTTTGCACCCTCACGCCGCCGGCATAACACCACTTCTCCCCTCCCTTACCTAATACCCTAGCGCCCGGCGGCCGGCTTCCCTATGGAGAAGAAGGAGATGAACGACGCCATGGGCGGCCGCCGGCTCCTCCCGCCGCTCTACCCCGGCTCGCCCACCAACGTTCCCCGCGCCGGTAACTCCCACCCACAGCACCACTCGCGCCGTAGACCATTACAGCACAACCCAGCCGCCACTGCCTATTTCGCCTCCCAGGCCGGTTCCGGTTCGTCCTGGTACCAGCAACCACCGTCGCCCCTATCTCGTATGACTCACGCGTCGGCCGGCGTGGGAGGCGGCTCGTCCTCATCGACCGGATCCGGATACGCAGGCGGCTCGTCCTCATCGACCGGAACCGGTCTGGCTAGCGTGGTGGGCCTGGCTCCGTTGAGTTGGTCCGTCGACCAGGCCTCATCGGAGTCTGGTCTCCCAACGCCGCTTTTAACCCAGAGCACGGCCGACAACATGGACCTGGGGTTCACGGACGAGTACCTTCTCCCACCTCTGCCCCCTTCCCTCGTCGGTCCACAAGCTTTCCAGGCGGCGACGGTCGTAGATCTTGAAGCCGTACATGCTGCTGCTCCGGTATACATCTCACTTGTGGAAGATGACGGTGACTCCGGCAACAAGTCCGTCCAGTATGTGGATCTGGAAGGCCCGGGCGGCGGTCTCAACACCTCGGCCGCCCGCTACAGGGGCAACACCAGCACCAAAGCCCCCTGCCTATCACCACTCGCATCACCCAGCTGGTCACTCCGGCCGGTCCCTGCTCCTGCTGCTGACCCAAGCGTGAAGAAGGAAGTTGAGGACTGGAGCTCATGGGGGACGTCGCAGCTCCGGAACAATAGCATTGCCAATGGAGGATGCTCATCGGCGTGGATGTCCCAGCAGCCTTACTCCTCCAGCAATACTCGCAATGGCATTACCAAAGGCAAAGCCCCAGTACAACTACTGACACCATCCAGCTCGATCCCCGCCCCTGCAGCTAATGTTCAAGTGAAAAAGGAAGCTATGGACTGGAGCTGGCACACGTCGACACAGCAGCGGGGGAAGAATACCATCACCAGCGGAGGAAGCTCCTCCGCCAACAATAATGACCTCGTGGTTTTGGGAAGCAAACGGAAGCTGCGGCTGCCTTCTCAGGGTAGCAGCAGCAGCCGTGGGCGCGGTGGCGACAGCAGCAGCAACCAGTGGATGGATGACGCCAACGCTCCTTTTATAGCTGATTTTGCCGATGGGTTATTTACCCAGAATGACATTGACAAGATCATGACTGACAAGGGCCTCGTTAGCATTGTGCTGACAGATCCTAAGAGTGTCCGGAGGTACTATATAACACGACATATATATATATGGGAAGCCCGTTTGAGGCACCAAGGAGTCTGGACACCATGCATGAGAACCGTACGATTATGTCTCCAGATCTCGCAAGCTTGATGGTGTTTGATTATCGGGTTTGACACATTAGTGTGTTTTAACCTAGAAAAAATGCATGCATGCCGCATGCTAGTATTGAATATTTTTATTAATTCTTGAATTTATGGTTTCCTCTTATGGTTACTCGTCATGCCATATCCATATTTCCTTGTATACACCGTCTGTTTTTAGTGGGCCATTATTACTAGTAATTAAGAAATTGACCGGGCTAAAAGTCATTCATACGCCATGCTAAAAGAAAATCATGCATGCGATATTAATGTTTAGCAAGCTTTCATAACCAAGAATTACTCCTTCCGTTATTAATTTGTAGATCCGGAGGACCAGGTATTACAATTAAAATGCCCGTAATTATTGTTGAGAACTGTTTCCAATTCAGGCTTTTAATTTCTAATCCTAGGTATGTAGAGGCCCTACATGCGGGATACTCGAGGGTGTTGTAGGTATGTATCAAACATGCCATGAGAACCGTACGATACATGTTGGGCCACACCATGCATGAGAACCATATAATTGTGTCCTGCATGTTGCACCATGCATGAGTAATACATCAAACAAATGGGCTCGAGGGTGTTGTAGAAAAAAAAGCATAATTGAATGTGTCATTCTAGGTATGTATCATGTTGGAAACAATGGTCAGGTATCGATACCCGATGTATGTGATACCCGATGGTCAGGTATGTGATACCCGATGAACTGCGGTTATGCCTCATCGGTTAGCGATTTTTGTTAAAATGTGGTTGAGCCCCGTTCATCTACATCAAAATGATAGGGTATGTGATACCCGACAATATGTATGTGCTACATGGCGGTTCGTGAAGGAAGTAAAATATACGATGCCCGATGAAATTGTCCCGTAGGATAGCGATGATGGTGAAGGCATGTAGGTATGTTGTTAACCAGTGTACATGTATTTTTGATACCTGATGGAAGATCTCGTCGTCTAGTAACAGTATTCTTTCAAAAATGAGAATCAATCCCCTGTCATATGCAGCATCACGATCAGGTATGTAGGTATAATCATGTGTCTCCGTCGTTGATGGTTTATTATTTCACGAGTATGTTGGTATGATACCTGAATGTCTATGATACTTAACCATTTCATGGTATGTACCAAATAATTTGTAGATATCAAGGGATCCTTATGAAATACATAGAATGATAACGATGCAAGAAATTGTGACCACATGTTCCATTGCCGAGTTTGCATTTGTTTTCATAAAAAATGAAATACTTGGCTAAATAAAAATCTAATGATCTGATACATTTTTGGTGTGGAACTGAATGTCCAACAAATCTTGAAATAAAACTTGACCATTGAACAAGTATGTCTTCAAGATAGTTTGATTGAGTATGACATACTCCTTCCGAAATATTAGGTATATACAATATGGACGATTTTCCAATGCACATTGATCTTCATGCGTTCCTCTTCAATGTTGGCGTCTTTGGCATTGCTGTCAGGTGAATCCCCCATCGTTAACCACTACCACCATATCGGCATGTTTCCTTTATTCAAACTAGTTTGGCTGATCCACATCTTACAAGTCGATCGCCACGTACATCTATCAGAAAAGAAGCACAAGAAGGCCAATTTGTGAAGAAATAAAGGTACTTATGCACATACCCAACTTAATTAAAAAAGGATGCTAATGAATTCTAGAGAGCAGATCATATGCACAAAGACATCACGTCCGATGACGATGGCCACAATGATGGTGCCGGTGGCCATCATCATGCCTCATTGCGCAACGACAGCGACCACGATGGTGGAGATTGCGTCACCGACGGTGGTGGCCATTGATCGACGGCAGAGAAGGGAGATACAAAATCATGAAAAACACACAAAAAAGAAATAGAAGGTACCTTGATTAGCAGGTGAATGCCAGAGATCCGGCCAGGCAGAGGTCCGGCAGGCCAGCTAGCTGGGTTGTGCCGTGATTTAGGATCAATTAAATAGGTGGTCAGGTATGCGTTCAAAAGAAATCGGAAAAGACATTGATGGCACGCAAATCATGGGTGATTTGTTAAATTTAATCACGGTCAATTTATTTGGAAAAAAATTGACAGCTTAATTGCCACACATGAATGCAAATCACGAAATCACGGTCAATTTATTTGGAGTAGATATTTGTCTGACAAGTTAATTATGATGCATGCATGCAAATCATATATGTTAGAAAGTCAATGATTTGGCGTGGAGCTATAAAATCAGCCTTGACCAGTACACTAACGGGTCCATCAGGAGCATACCCGGTTTCAAAACATGTCCCAGTTGATCCATCCACTGCTTGAGCATATGGGTGCCCAGGCACCAAGATGCCCCTCTTATTTTACCTATATGTATATATATATATATCCGTTAATTTCCTCCTTCAGAACTGATCATCAGAGAAAATATTTTGGTTTTTGAGTAATGCTTGATCATGTACTAACTAGTTGTAGACTTCGTCTGAAATTTATTGCAGGATCCTTAATAACCGGAGTTGGTCAGAAACGTATAGACAAAAAAAGATAGCTCATGTGTCTGACCTTGAGCGTCAGGCTAAGCGACTGCAGCAGGAGAATAAGTCACTATCTGCACGAGTGCAATCACTTCAGGTTTGTGATTCTCAGGATTGATTATTTGAGCATAAGTTTTATGGGAGTATTTACATCTGAGTTACTTTAGAAATAATAGTAGGACTTATTTCGCGATTGAAATAGAGAGACATCTGATCAACACCTTCTAATCTTTTGTACTTGGCACAAATCTCAATACTTTTAAATTGGATAACAACTTAAAAATAGTCATTTTTCATTGTCTAAACAAAGAGAGAAATCCCGATGTTTTATACTAGAACAAAGCTGATTTTGTCGTAGCTAGCAACCCGTGTCATCCTCCTTGACCCTGCCCCTTATCTTCTTATACTAGACCCTCCCTTCGTCACCGCCCCTCTTCTCTCACCGCATCCTTCCTTATGGTCTACTTTACCTTTATACATATCTTCCTCACCCCCTTGTTACCTTTCTTTCCGTCCAAACCCTCTCGCTCACATGTCCAGGCCGTTGCCTTGCACACCCGATGGACGCGAGAATGCATTCCTTTCTTAAGACTCGGGACTGATTGGTAAGAAAGAACATACTTCAATACTTTTTAGCTAATGGAAGCTTCATTACCCCTGGCCTTTGCATTCAAATGATGCATGCAACCTATACTAATACAAGGTTTATTACAAGTCACCAAAGAATGGCAATGTAAAACGTGAGAAAGGCCAACAAAGATATCATGAAATGGAGTCTAACATGCCATCACATATAACTCTGAATATTAAGAAGCATATCGCCCGTACGACAACCAAACCCTTTAAACCACATGAACATGTTTGTGCCAGGCTCATATGTTGCACCTTTGGTAACAACGCCCATGACTGCAACCAATTGGTACACGAGAGTAGCACCTGCATAATAGAATGAAATTTCTTTTGTCAAAAAACAACACCAATTTCTACGTACATAGCTAAACTGATCAAAACGCAGGTGCCATCCTCACCAAAATAAGTGATCTTGAAGTAAACAAATATGTGGAATACTACTTGGTGGAGTAATATTAAAGGCATACTATACATCGCACCATACCATACATCTGAAAGAAAAAACATAAAAATAGGTGTTGTCGTTTGGGATAACTAGCATAGGGGCCCTCTCAAATGTCAGGGCATCACTTATAGTTTGTCAAAAGTTTTAATTATTTAATTATGTGTTCCAAAGATATTCCATTCTCCTGTTTACCATTTTAGTCATAAAACAAACACTGTTTGTACATGGATGCTACCTTGAAGGAATTGATCGATTTTCTATCTAGGATTTATATTCTAGAGAAATGATAAAAAAGAGATATGAACTCTTATGTATAAAAATCTAATGATATCAACTTTTTAGAGGTATCTTATTTTTATAGTAAGGAAAGAGGTTGCGAGGCCACCAAACAAAAATAATATGTAGTAATATGGGGCTGTTTTTTGAAGCATGACAAACTCAAAGTAAAACTATAATCTCCCAAACTTAAATTTATATTGAAAGAGTTTGAATATCTTCAAAATAAAACATATTATTTTCCTAAAATGTTGTGCATATTATGATCGGAGTAAGCAAGTATTTTTTAACAAAACCGGAAGTTTGGAAACATGTAAACTTTGTACAAATATTATGGTTTTGTATTTATTTCGAATTGATCTATTGGTGCATATATCAAATCAAAGTGAAAATCATCAGTTTTGTTACCCTTGATTTCTGAGTGAAATAAGTAGGAGGATTTCTTCTCCCCCTTGAACGGACCTTTCTACTCAGCTAATTTTGCCCTTCTTTTATCATCTGCTCTACATTTTCCCTACTTTATGCCATATCCTCCTCTATTTTCCTATGGTATCTAAAAATGGGCTATGCTTGGGTATGACTTTTCAAACCATGTTCTAGCTTTTCCGAGTCTGGGATAGTGACACATGCAACCAAAGAAAGATGGAGAAGCAAATCAAATCCAATAAAACATAAAGTGTGCCAAATTTTCCCCCTAAACCAAATTTGATGCTGACCCAAATAGAGATTTTTTCTCAAACCAACAAAATCATCGAATGTAACCCACCTAGTTAGTTTGGTTCGGAGTCATCATCGGTTAACCATAGTTGTAAAATCTAACTAATTTTTGGTAGGATGCTGTTGTAAAATTTATTTTTCATCATGGAACCAAGACATGTGTTTATGGAATAAATGAGATAAATCTAGTCTATTGATTTTGAATTAGCGCTCACAAACAGATATGCTCAATATATTTTGGAACAGGGTAGTAGTAAGAGAGTCTATGAGTTAATATCTATAATCAATATTCAAACTATTTCTTACTCATGGTTAGAAAAATCGACAGATAGTCTTCAATTAGCTAGTGACAAGCTTTTTAATGAAGCTATGAAACTCTAATGGTTCTAAATAAATGGATGGAAGTCAGCTGGCTCAATTAGTTTATATGCGTTGAATCTGAAACAAATTTGGTATGGCCTAAAAAATCAATACATCAGTTCAAACGGATGTGCTTCTCAATAACCCATGCATGTCTTTGTGGGGCCAGTCCGAAACGGAAAGTCCAAGTGCACCTATATCATGTGGAATCTTTCAACCTCTTTACAAATGGGCCGTACTAGGCCTCCCTCCGGATCAAACCTTCCGACGTAGTGACACGTGTCCCACTAAAGCAGTTAAAATCCTGCTTTTAATTATTATAAATGTCCCGATTTTGCTATAGAATAAAAGTGGTTCGTCTAAAAAATAGAATAAAAAAGATTGTTTTGCCAGCGAACTCTGCCGCAGATTTCGCCGAAGACCTTGTAGCAAAAAAGTTGTGCTAATGTAGCAAACCCAACTTCGCCGTCAGTAGACCTCTCCAGAGACCTTGCAACAAAAACTTTGCATTAATATAGCAAAATACCTAACGGGTGGTAGCATAAAAATTATGGTAATATAGCAATGCTATTGTAGAAAAACTCCACAACAAATTTAGCAAATATTTTGTATGACTATAGCAAAAATCAACTTAGTCGGACAAGCCACCAGATTCTGGCCGAAATCATTGTAGCAAACTTTTTATTTAAATTAGCACAATAGTAAAAATTTGGTAGCAAAAAAATCGTTCTAAAATAACATTATAGCGAAATCCTGTCTCACCATGGCTGCATCGAGCCGAAGGCGTCTTCCCTAAGTTGAGCTGATGAAAGGAGCGTGGTGGCACGAGCTGCGGCCGGCGCGGTGCGCGGAGGCGTCTGCCTCGAAGCGAGGCATCGATCCGGCGGCACGGTGCGGAGTTTCTGCAGCGGCGCGCTTGGAGCCCCAGCGGTACAATATCATTTCTAGTCGGTCAATCGCGAGTGTATGTGACATAAGAAATATTTGATACAAGTTTAGTTTTTAATCTCCACTTTTATATACAGTTAACAAAGAATTAAAGGGATCAGATTATTTGGCACACGTGGAAGCATATCGTGGTTTGTTTGCTTTCATATAGCAATAGATCTCTTGTTAAAGAACAAAAGTTTCAACAAGTATCCCCAGGAGGATGACCCTCGTCATATATAGGAACCGCAGGAACACTTTGATGTCAAGTGGTACTCTGTAGTTTAAGTTATAGTTGATGTTTCATTCTAAACCAGCCCCACTAATCTGTTAAAGTTAAAATATGTGAAGATTATTGGAGAACGCCAAGTAAATCCCACTAAAAATAGGTGCTGTTGTTTTGGATAATCAGACAAATATTGGCCTATAAGTGTACGCTGGAAGTACTGATGCTACTTGTCCTCAAGTCAGGGATAGACCTAAAAGGACGTATTCATCATTCAGTTAGTCGTCGTCCCATTTCTCGTTTCTACAAGAAATGACCCAACTGTATGAAGGTATTTCTAACTTTAGGGAGATAAATGTTCTAGACAATCGTCTTATATTCCTTGTTGCCTTGTCTATTTTTAGAGTACAGTCACTGGTCTTACAGCCGAAAAGAATGAGATGATGATGAAGCTATATGGATTTCAGCAGGAAATAAAACTAAAGAATGGTATGCAATTTTATTTTCTTGTATATGATCAAATATTTAGTACAACTTTCATATTGAATTAGATGTCATATATTTGCCTAGATTCGTACTCGTATGTAGACACGTTTTAATTAGTATACAAATTTTGCATGAATTTGGAAAAATCTCCAACATCTAATTTGATTCGGAGGGAGTAGTTATATTCTTATAGAGGGACAAACAATATAGTAATCATGCGCAATACAATTGTCAACAACATTTATCGATGCATATTACTGCAGACTGACATGGATCATGCCGATGCTCTACATTTTGTTGATTGGACATTTGATTATGGTTATAGTCATCCCCATCTTGGATATTTTTGTCAAACTTGAAAATTTTGTCTACCTTGGGTTTTAAAAGAAAATTTTCTCATGAACATTGAATTTCATTAATTTTGTGTGACCGGAACCTAACAAAGAAATTATACATGGGATAGGAGCAGCTATATGTTGCATGGCATAACAATATAATCTAAATTGCACTAATTGTTGTATAACAGTTATCTATCTAGATAATACATTATTTAACAAATATGTTTTATCTTGTTATAACATTTAATTTTTTTGGATTTCATCAACTGATAAGGAGGTGAATAAATCATCTATAGTCACCAACAAGTGCATATCCACATGCTAGCTCTTTTGGGAAGCACATTGGTTTATTAGTTTCTAGTAACATATGTGCGTGCATATGTTCTTCTCGTGTGATTGTGATTTTTCTAGAGTAAGATATATATAGGAACACATAAGAATAGGAAACCTGAAAGCTGGCAATGCAAGAGTTTTCTATATATAGCTAGACTACAATTGATAATATGCAATATCTAGAATATAGCATATTATTCGTTGCAAGCTACATTATAGTTGATAACGACCAATAGTATGCCTTGGTACTTTTCTACTGTCCCGAATAGCTATGTCCTATGTGTACACGACCAGGAGAGCCATTTGCCGACACTTAGCTACATTTTGTATATTATTTTTACGTCACGTAAATTTTGTATTACTTCGTAAGTTGAGAAGAACATAATAAAAATTAAAAATGACATAATTTTTTTTTGTTTACATGCCATAAAAAAATTCGATGTAAAAGACATATTTTTGGTGTTTTTTACACTATAATGACTCAAAAAATTTAGTTTTGTGTCAAATTTTTTGGTTGTGGTGATTACATGAACATAATTATTCGTATACAAAACATAATTTTTTAGTCTAACAGCGTAAAAATATGTTGGGTGCAAAATAACTATTCTACACCCTGGGTGTCAAATAGGGATTCTCAGGGTGGCGCTATTTGACACCCAGGGTGTAGAATAGTTATTCTACACCCATCCTCTATCTTTAGAATCGTATATTATTTTTACGTCACGTAAATTTTGTATTACTTCGTAAGTTGAGAAGAACATAATAAAATTTAAAAATGACATAATTTTTTTTTGTTTACATGCCATAAAAAAATTCGATGTAAAAGACATATTTTTGGTGTTTTTTACACTATAATGACTCAAAAAATTTAGTTTTGTGTCAAATTTTTTGGTTGTGGTGATTACATGAACATAATTATTCGTATACAAAACATAATTTTTTAGTCTAACAGCGTAAAAAGATGTTGGGTGCAAAATAACTATTCTACACCCTGGGTGTCAAATAGGGATTCTATATATATATATATATATATATATATATATATATATATATATATATAAGTGATCCCACATGGACATGTGATGCATTGTAGTAAATCTTCAAAGTTAAAAATAGCTTGCTTGTTTGTTGCATTCCATTGAACATTTTATTTTTCGACAATAAAGTTCACTTTATCAATCATTCCCTAGGGATTTATTGCTGATTTGGTATTTCTTAAACTATATTTTAAATACACACCTCAGTTCGTAAATAATTTAACTATTTTTACTCGATTTACTACTTCTCATGCTCATAATGATCAAAAATGTGTTATTTCCATCAATCTCTGCTAGTCATTAACCTTTTATAATAAGTTATTAAATATTTTTTGAGTACTAACTTGAATGTGTGCTACTTAGCTTTCTATATTATAGCCATTAGATATATACAAAACCTTTTTTGGGATATATATATAGTTTATATACGTTATGTCAGAGACATGGCATCGATATTTTCTCCTTATCAGATAGTTTGTTGCTTTTATGTATTAAATTATGATACCAACCTTCTTAGTAGTAGATGAAGTAGTTTAGTACTAGGTTACCATTTTCATAATTTGTAAAGAATTAATTTTTTATGCACATTAAAGAATCATTTGCATTCACTTCATCAATCTATTCAGAAGTGATTTTGTTTTCTATTGTTATATGTCGCTTCCATTTTGTAAGAATATGTGTTATTCCTATTCTTGATCTTTTACTTTATCAACATGGATTTTCCCAATAAACTTATCGATGTAATAAATCTATAGTTTTGTCACCAAGTAGTGTATTATGTACAAATTTAATTATGCTGGATAGCTTTCTAAGTTTATGATCTAGACACACTAGCTATTTTCCCCATGTTTACCACATGATATTGTTTTGATCACATTAAATTATTTATTAGCTCTTACCTAGTTTAGTCACTAATCCGTATATTCTAATTTACCCATATAGATATGAATAAAACACTAAATGCTGAAGTCAATCATCTCAAACTTATTCTTGGTGAGAGTATGGGCTATCATGTGCCAAACAACTCATTCCAAGAGAGGAGCCCCCAAGTAATGCAATCGGAGCATCCAAGAAAACATAATCATCAGCTAGCTCAGATCCACCAAGAGAAGGAACTACAGGAGCTTGAAAATTTTATCAAGAAATAGATATTATAAGGAAAATATGGTCAAGTTGAAAATCAACTTATTATATAATATTATGTAGTAGCACTACTGGAATAATCCATCATTTTTGATGTGTCATCGTGCAAAATATATTGTTTCAGATGTTTCTTAATATATTTTACCATACATGGAGGGGGAATGGATTATGTATGGTTCATGTCTTTACAGTATAACTTTGTGCTAGAATAATATATGTCAAGCTAATTTTCATATTACCATTTTTTTATGGTTTTTTATCATTTCTCCTTGTTGAATTGAGGACCAATATGCTATACGAGATCCTCTCTATGCCCACATAGGCATGATGATTAAGAAGATCATTTAAGGACATGCTAGAGAAGCTCATTGATAAGGAAGGATGATACCAGATAGATGACGTTGTTTAACAGTACGGTTACAAATATACCATGTTGTTTAGTGGGATATAGTTAATGGCATATTCAGGGTGTATGTGTGTGCTTAATTATGACTGATGTACTGACCATAACAGGAAGAATGCTTAACAATACGGTTACAAATATACGTTGTTTTAATGGGATACAATTAACGACATATTCAGGGTGTGTGCACGCGCGCTTAAATAAGACTGATGTAGTAACCACAACAGGGAGAATGCATTTTTCTCTATCATGAAGCACCATGAGCGGCGACATCGCGGGAAAAAGAGATCAAAGTGGATGGTAGGTTAGGGAGCGGTTTCCATGTCTCGAGCAATGTGGATAAGTGCGGCATACAACTACTAACTTAAACCAATGGATCTATTTGGTCAATGTTCGCATGTTTAATTTAACTCTAATAACAATTTAGATCCAATGGTTCGCTAACTCTTATATCAAAACACTATAAGTACTTAAGAAATTCATAAACCAATGTCTTTTCCAGTTTATAACCCACTCTGAGAGAACCTGGTCCATTTGAGACGAGCTGAGACTAAAGATTCCACCACATGTGTTTCTACGACAAGAGAGAACCTGGTCCATTTTAGACCGCCAGGTATTCAACGCCCAACAATGTGTGTTTAGTCCGAAGCATCAAATTACCACTTTTTTTGACATGGTCTACCTTTTTACTACTCAATATTAAATATTTTGGTTGGATGGGCGGTGACTTAATTCTATTGCATGAGAAATAGAAAACTCAATGTTCATATAACAAAGCTATCATTGTGGTGCATTTGGCAGACTTTCGTGAGGTTCACTTCACCACCCTGTCCTCCTTGTTCCATTTTTACTCACCCTCCTCGTCTCCTTCTTCCCTCTCTCCCTTGTCCCCATCCCTATGGCCATCCTTGTTCCCTTTCTTGCTAGCTACAACCCTCTCATATGCCCAAACCATTTCCATGCACGCCCGTATTTTTTCCAAAATGGAGGCATAGTTCCGGCCTCTGCATCAACAGATGCATGTGGCCTTTTTTATTACTTTATTAGCGCTTAGTGCTTACAAAAGATTACATCGTGGGTCATACATGGTCGATACATGTATCAACCATCTAAAAAGAGTTATAACATGAAGAGGCTCTGCATCAATATGCTATGCTATGATCAAAATGCTAGCTGGACCGACTGTACAAATCTCGTGCAACCATTTCCAATCGGTTGCACCCAATATTCATAGTTTGATGATTGTCTGTTGATTGCAGGTAGTACCACATACGGATCCAGAGGATATCCATGACCTGCATAAAAGAAGATGATTTGGTATTGTTAAATATATAATCATTTCGAATGTTCCATATGGCCCAAAGTACAATGCAAACCCCTACTCGGATGTGTACTTCGTCATTTTTTCAACAACCCTTATCCAATTTCCAAAAAAATCGTTATATTACTTGGGGTATTAAGTTGAATGCCATATGAACAATATGCCAAATAATTTTTGCAAGGGGGCATGCGATGAATAATTGTTGAATTGTCTTCTCTTGATCACAAAAACAACATTTTGTGTTACCATGCCAATTCCTTTTGGCCAAATTATCTTTTGTAAGCAACACTTTCGGTAAATGAACCACATAAAAATTCTGATCTTAAGTGGTACCTTGATTTTCCAAATATATTTGAGTAAAAATTAGTATTGTCATTCATGTAATGTAGATACATGATTTTAACCATAAAAAATCTGGATATAGTTATCTTCCAAGCAAAATCATCTGGCTGATAAGATAGGCAAACATCCATTAGCCTTTGGACTAGATGCAACCATCTGGTCTATTTGTTACACGTTAGAGCCCGTATAAATGATACATTCAAAGGGACATGGGACATAACTTGAGCCACTATGGCTTCTTTTCATTGTACAATGTTATATAAAGATGGATATTAAAGTGATAGTGTCATATCTCCAAGCCAAGTGTCTTACCAAAAAACGAGTTTGTTCAACTTTTTTTATACGAAAGAACCTTGCACACCTAGATGGATGACACGCGAGCATTCTATCTCTAAGACTGAAATGGATATTAGGATGAAAACAAACTGAGGTAGTTTTAATAATGGAAGGGTTTTTATCTTGGCACCTGCAACAAGTAATGGAAGGATTCCAGTAGGAAATAAAACTAAAGAATGGTACGCCTATTTTATTTTCTTGTATATGATCAAATATTTAGTACTCCCTCCATATTGAATTAGATGTCACAAATTTTCCTAGATTCGTACGTATGTAGACGCGTTTTAATTAGTATACAAATTCGCATGAATTTGGAAAAATCTCCGACATCTAATTTGATTCGGAGGGAGTAGTTATAATATTATAGAGGGAAACTAATATAGTAATCATGCGCAATACAATTGTCAACAACATTTATCGATGCACATTACTACGGACTGACATGGATCATGCCTATGCTCTACATTTTGTTGAATTAGACATTTGATTATGGTTATAGTCATCCCCATCTTGGGTATTTTTATCAAACATGAAAATTTTATCTACCTTGGGTTTTAAAACCAAATTTTCTAATGAACATTGAATTTCATTAATTTCTTGTGACATGAACCTAACAAAGAAATTATACATGGGATAGGAGCAACTATATGTTGCATGGCATAACAATATAATCTAAATCGCACTAATTATTGTATAACTGTTATCTATCCACATAATACATTATTAAACAAATATGTTTTATATTGTTATAACATTTAATTTTTTTTGGGTTTTGTCAACTGATATGGAGGTGAATAAATCATCTATAGTCACCAACAAGTGCATATCCACATGCTAGCTCTTTTGGGAAGAACGTTGGTTTATTAGTTTTTAGTAACATATGTGCGTGCATATGTTGTTCTCGTGTGATTGTGATTTTTCTAGAGTAGGAAACCTGAAAGCTGGCAATACAAGAGTTTTGTATATATAGCTAGACTACAGTTGATAATATGTAATATCTAGAATATAGCATATTATTCGTTGCAAACTACATTACAGTTGATAACGAGCAATAGTATGCCTTGGTACTTTTCTAGTGTCCCGAATAGCTATGTCCTATGTGTACACCACCAGGAGAGCCATTTGCCGACACTTAGCTACATTTTGTGGCACATATATATAAGTGATCCCACATGGCCATGTAATACATTGTAGTAATTCTTCAAAGTTAAAAATAGCTTGCTTTCTTCAAAGTTAAAAATAGCTTGCTTGTTTGTAGCATTCCATTGAACATTTTATTTTTCGACAATAAAGCTCACTTTAAAAATCATTCCCTAGGGATTTATTGTTGATTTAGTATTTCTTAAACTATTTTTTAAAAACATATCTCAGTTCGTAAATAATTTAACTATTTTTACTCGCTTTACTACTTCTCATGCTCATAATGATCAAACAATGTGTTATTTCCATCTATCTAAGCTAGTCATTAACCTTTTATAATAAGTTATTAAATATTTTGTGAGTACTAACTTGAATGTGTGCTACTTATCTTTCAATATTATAGCCATTAGATAAATACAAAACCTTTTTTGGGATATATATATATATAGTTTATATATGTTATGTTAGAGACATGGCATCGATATTTTCTCCTTATCAGATAGTTTGTTGCTTTTATGTATTAAATTATGATACCAACCTTCTTAGTAGCAGATGAAGTAGTTTAGTACTAGGTTACCATTTTCATAATTTGTAAAGAATTAATTTTTTATGCACATTAAAGAATCATTTGCATTCACTTCATCAATCTATTCAGAAGTGCTTTTGTTTTCTCTTGTTATATGTCGCTTCCATCTTGTAAGAATATGTGTTATTCCTATTCTTGATGTTTTACTTATCAACATGGATTTTCCCAGTAAACTTATCGATGTAATAAAATCTGTAGTTTTGTCACCAAGTAGTGTATTAATTATGCTGTATAGTTTTCTAAGTTTATGATCTAGACACACTAGCTATTTTCCCCATGTTTACCACATGATATTGTTTTGATCACAGTAAATTATTTATTAGCTCTTACCTAGTTTAGTCACTAATCCATATATTCTAATTTACCCATACAGATATGAATAAAACACTAAATGCTGAAGTCAATCATCTCAAACTTATTCTTGGTGAGAGTATGGGATCTCATGTGCCAAACAGCTCATTCCAAGCGAGGAGCCCCCAAGTAATGCAATCGGAGCATCCAAGAAAACATAATCATCAGCTAGCTCAGATCCAGCAAGAGAAGGAACTACAGGAGCTTGACAATTTTATCAAGAAATAGATATTACAAGGAAATTTTGCTTGAGATGGTCAAGTTGAAAATCATCTTATTATATAATATTATACAGTAGCACCAGTGGAATAATCCATCATTATTTTATGTGTCATCGTGCAAAACATTTTGTGTCAGTTGTTTCTTAATATATTTTACCATACTTCGAGGGAGAGTGGATTATGTATGGTCATGTCTTTACAATATAACTTTGTGCTAGAATAATATATGTCAAGCTAATTTTCCTATTACCATTTTTATGGTTTTTTATCATTTCTCCTTGTTGGATTGAGGACCAATATGCTATACGAGATCCTCTCTATTCCCACATCGGCATGATGATTAAGAAGATCATTTAAGGACATGCTAGAGAAGCTCATTGATAAGGAAGGATGATACTAGATAGATGATGTTGTTTAATAGTACGGTTACAAATATACGATGTTGTTTAGTGGGATATAGTTAATGGCATATTCAGGGTGTATGCGTGTTCTTAAATGAGACTAAGGTACTGAACACAACATGAAGAATGCTTAGCAATATGGTTACAAATATATGATGTTTTAATGGGATATGGTTAACGATATATTCAGGGTGTGTGTGTGCGCGCGTGCTTAAATAAGACTGATGTAGTAACCACAACAGGGAGAATGCTTTTTTCTCTATCATGGAGCACCATGAGTGGCGACATCGCGGGAAACAATAGATCAAAGTGGAAGGTAGGTTAGGGAGCGGTTTCCATGTCTCGAGCAGTGTGGATAAGTGCAGCATACAACTACTAACGTAAACCAATGAATCTATTTAGTAAATGTTCGCAAACTCTTATATCAAAACACTATAAGTACTTAAGAAAATCCTAAACCAATGTCTTTTCTATTTATAACCCGCTCTGAGAGAACCTGATCCATTTTAGACGCGCTAAGACTAAAGATTCCACCACATGTGTTTCTACGATAAGAGAGAACCTGATCCATTTTAGACTGCCAGGTATTCAACGCCCAATGATGACCCACAAGTATAGGGGTGTATCATACTACTTTCGATAAATAGGAGTGTCGATCCCAACGACGAGCAGAAGGTGTTGACTAGTGGTTTGGAGCAGGAAATCTCTATAAATACTTAGCAAACGGATTTTTAGGGTTTTTTGATAAATCAAGGTAATAAAGTGCAAGTAAATAAAGACAAAAAATAAATGCAGCAACTGGCCCAATCATTTTTTAGCAAAAGACAAGCCGGTGGAAATACTTATGAGGATCAAACGTTCTCGAGGACACATGGGAATACTGTCAAGTGCTTTTGTTTCATATAGTTGATTAATCTTCTTTGGTTTTATAAGTATTGTGTGGGTGAACCTGTGCTAATATACCGACCTTACTCGGACTAATACATACTTGTGATTAAACCCCTTGCAAGCATCCGCAACTACAAAAAGTAATTAAGATAAAAACATAACCACATCCTTAAACTCTGATATCCTACACTCCCTTGTTGTAACATTCCAAAAATACTAAACTTGAATCATCAAATTCTAATCATCAAAATTAGGGTTAACAAAAACTTTTCTAATTAAAAATATGAAAGCATTCATATGAGTGCATTAAAATTTGGATTCTTTTGAATTTCCATGTTTCTGTGTTTATTTGCTTGTAAAATGATTCTTAGGTCAAATAGACATCATCTAAACAATCCCCAAACTTTTCCCAAAGACAAACAAATCAAAACAAACAAATTAAGTGAATGGTCACTTTGGCCAAATTAACTCTCATGCCTACTTTGGCTATCTCTAACTTTTCGAACTTAACAGAAACTTGTATGGATCTTTGCACCCCTTGATAGTACTCATAAAAAGGTACCAAGGCCCACTTTGTGATCATCCAAAAACATTCAAATGCTTAGTTTAAATGATAGTTTAAAATTGAATCTATTTCATATGGGAAGATCCCACTTTTTCAAAAACCACTCAAACAAGCTCAATTTTCAAAACCCAAGCATCCACAGTATCACCAGCACATGCCTAGCACACCCACCAAAAATCTTTTGAAAATTCAAAAGTCAAGTTCTTGCGGCCATTTCATCAAACACTTCGAGACAACAAATCAAACTGGCCAAACTTCACGGTTTTGAGCAATAATTTGGCTAAGCAATGTTCACCATTGATCACCCTTGTCTCCCCCAGTGACAACCAGTGCTTTGACCACCCCTAGCCCTACCCCTTGCACCATGCCATGCCAACCCAAAGGAACCCTTGCCAGCCGACCATGGCTAGCTAGCTAGAGCAAGCACCAAGCCTAAACACCATGTCTAGGACACCGTCCACCGCCACCCCCTGTCCAGCGCTTGAACCCCGCCAGCCACTAGACCACACGCCCAAGCCATGCCAAGCCGCTCTGCAAGCGTGCCAAGAGCGCGCCAGTGCACCACCCTCGACACACGCCCACAGACCGCGCGCCGCCCTCGCCGCGTGCACGCGTGATCACCACCGCCCCAGCAACCTCGCAGACACCCCCGTTCACCGCCCCATGCCTCATAGCCACCGCTCGCCGTCGATGATGCTGCCTCTGCCGTGTAGAGCACCGCGCGTTCCCGACCGTTTGCCACCACCCCTACACGCGCATTAAAGCTCTAGAGCATCGCCAGGAGACCACCGATCGATCGCCACCCTGGGCCATGCCTCTAGCAGCCCGTAGCCGTGTCGCCACCGTCGCCTGCCCATCCCTCTCGGTCTCGCCGTCGGGCCTATAAAAGGAGGCCACCCCCGCTCGATTTCAGCACACCATTTCACTCCCCTCACCTCACTGATTGTTCCACCCCTTAGTTGGAGCAAGGCGAGCAGCGCATCGCCGGAATTTGGCCGGAGCTCGCCGCTGCAGAGGAGAAGAGGAGCCGTTGATTTCGTCCACCCCAGGAGCTACCGCGACCACCCCTGAGTTCGCCGTCGTCGACTTCGTCGTTTGCCCCCTTCACCGACCCTCGCCTAAGCCCCGGTGAGCCTCCCACGACCCCCACCTGCACGTTAGGGTTCTGTCTCACCGGCGCTGCCTGACGTGGACGATGAGCCGTAGCCGTTCGATTAGACTTAGATCGTGTGGCCGAGATCGCCCTGTACCGCTTCGCGTGTTATGAGCCACTGACTGGTGGAACCCCCTTTCAGCTGAGCCCCGCGCCACGGAGTGACACTGGGCCGGACCATTAAACCTCCCCGCGCGGCCCACTCGTTTGAATTTAGATTTTTCTATTTAGATTCAAACTCAGTTCTATACCTAGTTTCAAAAATCAACCCAACTCGATTCAGTGAACCTAATTGAATGAAACCAATTTTGTTAGAAAGGTATTGAAATGCTTAATCCAAGCCCGTTGGATTAAAATCATTTGGATCTGTAGATCAACCTTGGTAAAAATAACAAGGCAGAAGCTTTTCTGCATTCAAACATTTTTCAAATTTAAACCATAATATCTTTTGAGTTGATTCCAACTCTCAAAAATCACATGTGATCATACCTTTCAGAATATATAAAAATATATGGGTTTACTTAGATAAATAATGTTCAAGTAATAAAAGAATGCCACATAGGCATTTCTAGTCACTTATTTTATTTAAAATGAAAAGGTTAAACCTTATTAAATTGTGACACCAGTTTAAATCACATTCCCATGTACTGGAATATGTGGTGATGACATCTGTCTACATGATCCCACGTTTGGTTTGGAGAATATTAAATCTTAAGTAGTTTTTCAATGAGTAGAAATTACTTTTCTAAAAATAAAATAAATAAGACAAATGCTTTAATATTGTAATGTTAGTGATGATGCTAGATCATCTATAGAACCCTTTTGTGTGATGATTGAAAGTAGTTAAGTATTTCTTGGTGATTGTGTACCTCGTATTTAATTATAGAAGCTAGTACCGACCAAGGATTCGAGGAGGACGGAGGATACTATGAAGAAGAAGCCGAGGAGAACTTCAACCACTGCTCTGAACAAGGCAAGCTAACACTTGCAATTATGAAAGTTAGATAACCTATGCAATGCACTAAGCATGCTTGGTTGGACACATTTGATGATACCCAATCCTAGTTTTACTTGCAAGCTTTCTACTTTATTTCTTTATCAAAGCTATTACTTTGAGTCTACTTAAGTGATTTGTAGATTCGAGGAGGATAATTGAAGGTTTCATAAAGAGCATTAAATTTGGCGTAAACTAGATAAGCTTGATGTCATCCCAAGGCATGAGATTGAACTTAGTTAAAACTCCACTTGTTTACCACCCCTCTTGAGTACTTACCCCCACTTGTAGATGCCAGTGCTTAGCATAAAACTTGATCAACTTTAGATGGGAATACTTGTTGGAAAAATGGTTATGAAAACCTTGGAATGATGGATCATTCTACTGAGATGTTTTGACATGTGTTTCCAAACACCAGATGATTTTGGTGATGAAAATGTTGAGGCATGAGCCTTAGCCCTTTAGAAAACTGATGGTTGTCTGGATGCGATACCATTCCAATTTTACCGTATAACCACAATACCCGAGAATTGGGTAGGGCTTGACTGGAAACTTATATACCTTAGTATTGGTTCCCTCACGGCCAAGGTCTGAGCTGAGGCTACCTTGTGAAGATTATCCACATGTGTAGTACCCAAGATGAAAGTTGGTTATGGTTGGGATGCCAAACTCACAGGAGAGGTGCTTATACTAGGGCGTGTAATTGAAAGGTTAGGATTGATTATCCGCATACTGAGTATGGTCAATTCAGGACTTGTTCCTGACGGATGTATCAAATGTTGTGGTGAAAGTGTACAATCTCTGCAGAGTGTCAAACTATTCGAATAGCCGCGTCCGCGGTTATGGACAGTTGGAGTGGCCATACTGTTTCCCCCGTTAGATGTTTTCAAAATGACTTGAAATGAATCGAGAACTTGACTTGACCACAACAGGGTTGTGACATGAGATACAAGTTCCCACTTAGGTGTTATAAAAATTCAACTAGCTTTTCTTGCTTCTGAACTTAGTAGAGGTAAATCTGGATTTTTGCAAAAAAAACCCGAGAGATTAGTGTCCTACTACAAAAACCCCCTTCACTTGTTAGTATTAGTTTGCGAGTACTTAAAGAGTACTCATGGCTTTGTCCCTGGCTATTCCCGTGGCCAAACTATGAAGAGGAGTACCAGGATGATGGACCCCAGGAAGGTTATGACAACTAGGATCATCTCCCATCGTCAGCATTGCCTATGACCCCGAAGATGGAGCTTCGCCTATGCTACCGTTATTATTACGTATTTCCGCTGCCTGAGTTGTATTAAGAACTGGATCATGAGATCCTTATTTGTGTAATACCTTATGTATGGTTTGTAATGGATGATGTACTGTGGTATCCAATTCTGTTATGTCTCGCAAAAATGGTAGTCCTGGGATTGCGATGTATGGCATAACAGACATCTGGGATTAAAAATCCGGGTGTTGACACTTGTGCAAAAGGTTTCCTAACGGGGGTTCAGGTTTCTGTCACTCCATCCACCCCACAATTAGTAGCCAAATACACAATACATTCCCCTAGGCCGATAAATGGTGAAGTATCATGTAGTCGATGTTCACATGACACCACTAGAAGAATAACACCACAACTTAAATATTAAACCATTGAATAATACCTCAACAAAATTCCACTACTAACAACATGACTTCTCCCATGTCCTCAAGAACTAAACAAACTACTCACGAGACATCATATGGATCAAGATCAGAGATGGTATGATGATGGATAGCAATCTGAACATAAACAATAATTCAATGGTTCCACTCACAAGCATCAACTACAATAGTAATTAACACCAAGAAAGTTTCCCCTAAGAACTATGCAAGATTCAACACAATTGTTACAGCGGGATGGAGTGGTGATGATGGTGCTGGTGGAGATGATGGTGTGGATGATGATGATCCCGATGAAGGCTAGCTTGATGGTGGTGTTGATGGCGACAATCTCCCCTCTCCGGGAAGGAATTTCCCTAGCAGAAATCTATCTGCCAGAGAGCTCTTTCTCTCTCGGTTGTTTTTGCCCGCAGAGGCGGCAGAATCTTTCTGTGGTTGCTCCCCCCGACTTTAGGGTTTCTAGGAGAAGATATAGGCTAGAGGGCGGAGCCAGAGGTACGCCAGGGTGGCCACACCCCTATAGGCGTTGTCCTGGGTGGCCGGCACCTCGGGGGTGTGGGCCCCCTGTGGCCCAACTCCACCTCCCCTTCTGGCATACTTCGTCTTTTGGGAAAATATAATTTTATGTAGTTTTTTCTGGTATTTTTCTGATCTTCGTGAAATTGCATCAAAACACCGCTTTTTCCGTCAGAATCCTGACTCCGGCAGTTCATCCTCCAAGAATCATCCAACATGCAAAAAATATATGAAATAACATAAGTAATACCTCTTAATATGAAAATACATCAATGAATATAAGCAATTTATGATATAGAATAGTGATTCAAATTGGACGTATCAACTCCCCCCAAGCTTAGACCTCGCTTGTCCCCAAGCGAAAACTGAGCTTAGTAAACATGTCCACAGGTTTATGGAGTGAAGTGTCAATAAAAAGAATACGGACAAGAAGCATCACACTTACCAATACACAACTCATAAAAGAAAGCAACTCACCATTATATAACTTAACTTGCAACAAGTATGGGAGCCACAATAAAGATGCATAAATATAAATCATAATTGGGAATGGCAAACTTTGTTCTTGGTCAGAGAACAGTTGGTAAACAGTTTTCAAGCAAATATTTTTGTAAATAAGTTTATAATAGGAGTACTCCTTGCTCAAACATAAAAGGTTTTTCACAATGATGGCTTTCAAAGTAATACTCATTTAGATAAGAGTTTTGTGCAAAACAAGGAAGATAAGGAACATGATTGAATAAAGCACCATATGAATGATTGAAACACAACAACTCAAATGCTTGCTGGAGATAGAGAGGAATAGGTTTACTGACTCAACTAAGAAGTAAAATAAAGGCACTTCATTGAGGGAAGCAGGGATTTCAAGTTCATAAAGAGCTTTCAAAGATTATGGTACTTACTAGCTTTGAGCTCTCATTGCCCCTATCATAATCATCTTGAGGTGATTAAGGTTAAAGTGAACAAATATGGAGTATATGCTTGATGAAATATAAGTTGGCAATCTCATGTTCCTTGAGTATGAGGGCCGATCCTCATGCTACTCAACTTTAGTTACCGGTAAGTTCTTGTCATAGTAAGTACATATGTATCATAGAGAACCGCCAATGGGGTACCCCTTGCACATGATACAGGAGCTATCCCATATCAAAATAATAAGGCAAGCAGACAATGAGCATCTCAACAATCTCTTATTTACCATATGACATTCTATAAACTATTATCAAGCTAGAGCTAATCATAGAAAATCAAGAAATACTAAGCATCCATAATGACATGCACCTTTATCACATCCCAAAATTTTCCAAATTTTGAAATGTGAAAAAATAAATAAACAAAAGAAATAATTGTTGAAATTTACGGTGTAAAGAAACTTTTTGCTTATAAATGGAAACATTAAAACCCTTCTTGAACAAAATTTTATTAAAAGGGAATCCAGCAAAATTTCAAATAAGTGAAATGCATTCATCAACGAATGTATCCTGAAATTTAAACATTTGGAAAAGTTAAACCAAAACCCTAAAACCCTAATGAAAGAAATCATTTCCAAGATCTCTCTAAGACTATAGATTTGATCCATATAAAAATTTAGCAACAAACATTTATAAATGATAAATAAAAATATTATAAAACCATAGAAATTGGTTTCATTTAATTTGGAGCCATGGATAAAAACTTATGAATTTAATAAGGTTAAAGGAAATAATTTCCAAAGCTAATAAAGCTCCTATCTAAAATCCATACCAAATTGTGAGCAAAGTAATCCTAAATGGATTTAAAAAGATAAACAAATATTAAATAAAATTATACAAATTGGAATCACCAATTTTGGATCTATAAATAAAAAGATATGGATTTTATAAGATAAATAAATAAGGGATAATTAAAAGCCAAACTAAATCTTGGTTAAATCCATAAGCAATTGGAATAAAGATAATCCAAATAAAATAAAGGGATAAAGATTATTCAATTAAAATTATATGGACCATAACTAAATTCAATTCTATTTGAATGAAGACAAAAATCCCTTATAGAAATGATTAAATAAATCATGGGAAAATAAATGAAATTACCAAAGTGGATGAAAAGTTATCCAATTAACTTAAAAAGAATAAAAGAATAATTAAAAATAATAATATGGGTTCGAACCATATTTAAAATCTTATTTAAATAAAGACAAAATGTCTATTTTAAATAAATAATAAACCCTAAGAGAATATAAGAAAATCCTGAAAGTTTGGAAAAGTTCTAAATTCAAATGGGTGTTCGAATTATTTGAACAAAATAAAAACAGAAAATGAAATCTGAAAAATAAAAAGATTCAGAAAGAAAAAAATAAGAAAACAACCAGCCCAACACCCCTGGCCCAGCATAGCCACCTCTCTCTACCCCGCGAACCGTTTTTCTCACCCGTAGATCTACCCACTCGCCCACTGACAGAGAGACCCCACTGTACTCCTCCTCAGGTCGCTGACTCCGCGACCCTACTTCGCCACCTCATCGCCGTCTACCCCGCGACCCGTTCCCCCTCTCCCTCACTGCCGTTCTCTCCCGTTTAATCCTCGCGTTAATTCGCGTTAATGACCACGTGATTCTCGCCCGTGACCTTGACCTCTTAAATGCCATCGTCCCCTCTCTCTTTCCCCCAGACGCCATTCCCTCTCCGCCTCCAGGCCGTTCCAATTCGAGCCCGAAACCACCTCTGCTCCGTCAAGCTGCAGGGCCGATTCCGGCCAACTACGGTCACCTCTCCGCTCCCAGTACCCATTAGCTTGCTCCCCATCTCCTTACGCATCTTCCCATACCTCCAGCTCGCCCGCGCGTGCCCCAGAGGCTCGGCAACATCGACGACTGAGCGCCACCGTCACCTGCCCCGACTCCGACGATCTTCCGCGGTAAACCCTGAGCGCCCCTCCTCTCTGGTTGATGCCCCTACAAACTTCTCTATCTCGTGCATCTTCCTGAATCGTTATCTTACCTTCCCGTGATTTGTAGCCTCGACTCCGACCAGAACCGAGCACACCCGACGGCAACAGGAATTCCAGCGAGCAATCAACGTCACCTCCGTGCTCCCCCTGCCCTAACGCGACCACCCCGAGAATCGACACTCCACGGAGAACCCAATGAGACCCTTTACCCTCTCCCTCGTTTCCTGTTTTGGCTGGAACCACCGCAAGCAGAGCGTGCCGCCGCTCGCCGCTGCCCAGCGCTGCTCATCTTTGGTTGACGTGCTCTGACCCATTGGATTTTGATCCAGTGGATGCGATAGATTGCTTAAGCGAAGAGGTACGAGCCAATCTGCATCGTGCGATCTAAATAAGATCCTGCGGTTCATGCATCGCGATCCGCGCGAACCGGTACGCGCTAGTAAGAACACGCCATGTGGCCAGCCTTTTGTTTAAAAAACAGAAACTTTTCTATTAGATGAATGATTTTGTAAAATTCATAACTATTGTTCTGCTTGGCCAAAATTTATAAATTTTATATCAGTGGAATCAAAAAAATGCAAAATTTTCAACCATGCCCTTAGTTTAGTATTTTGCTTCTGTAAAATTGTTTGTTTTTACAGAAACATTCCTAGGCTTATTTTGAGTATAAAAATTATTCTAGAAATGATTTTTGAGTAAAATCTTTTGCAAATGTTTTGTTTTGAACCTACTGACCATAAAAACCAAATTTTGGATTTAAAAGTATATTTTGTGACAATAAGGAATTATTCCTTGAATAAAAGCATTTCTAGTAAAATAAAAATGTTACTTTAATTTAAAAAAAGGATTTTTAAGTGAAACCTTTTATAAATGGATTTGTTTTAAACACTTTGACCAGAAACACTACCATTTGTGTTTAAAAATATATTTGTCAAACACTATAGAATTATTCCTTTGACTAAAATCATTTCTAGCAAAACAAAAATGATTTAAATGGCCCATTTTCATTAACTTGATTTCAAATGATTTTTGCCACTTTTATAAATGAACAATAGGTGTTTTAAAATGTTTATAACTTTATTAGAAACCACTTTTCCAATAAAACAATCTTTTGCATGCTTGCATGTATTGTTTTGTTTTCATTATTTTATGTGGTGAAATTGTTTGAATGCTAGATTGAATTTGTGCCTTGATTGAATTGCAGTGAACTTTGAAGAGTGTGACATTTGCAAGATCAAGGAGTGAACATATATTCTCTACTTGCTTCATACATTTTGTACTATTATTTTCACTATGCATTAGTGATATTTTGAGTAGGACTTGCATGGAAATTTTCTAAGTATAAGCTATGCCATGGGAAATCCTATATGATGTCTTAGTAGAATTATCCTAAGTTAGGAAACTTTCCATGTTATCATGCTTAGCTTAGCTAATAGAAAACAAGGGTGGATTATATTCATGCTATGAAATATTTCTAAGTCAATGACTTGTGTTTTGTTTAGTAAAAAAAACTATGTGAATGAATCACCTGGGTGGAATGGTAATTGGTTGGATGGATTTTTGTTGAGTGGTTACCAGGGCCCCATTTTCATGGCCTACCCTGTGTATATCACTTGTGGAATGCCACCCAGGAACAAAGAGATTTGAGATGTCAAATGTTGAGAAGCTTCAAGTGCAGCCACATGGCATTATGGGCTCTGCCTGGACCATATAAGTTGCAATAACTTAGCCAGATGGACAGTTGGTGGTAGGGGGTGATAGGATGGAGCTCGTCCATTTGGTCTAAGGGAAGGCTTCTGAAAGATCTTGTCTCGATGCATGTCGAGTCTTGTGGGGAAAATGCACCACCTCTCAAGAGAGTAAAATATAAGTACTTAGCCGTGCCCCCGGCAATGGACAATTTGAGCATCAAGACATGGAAGCTATCAAGGATCTCCTCATCCCAATTTCTAAGTTAAAAATTGTGGTTCAACAAGGGGAAAGGTTCACCAATGTTTATTGGTGGTTCCTTAGGAGTTTTTGTCAAACAAAAACTTAGTGTTTTCAAATGATAAGGAAAATCTATTTTGAGCAAAGCAAGCCTAAGCTCCACTTAGCCAAATGCATATAGATGATAGATACCACTACTCTACCATAGTATCACTTGCCAATACGATTCAAATGTATTGACCCTTGTGGCTGTAACTTATTATGTTGCAGGTTTGTTTGATGTTAGTGAAGTGTGTTGATTAGGATACAAGTCTACAACCAACATGATTTCCTGTGGCACTTTGAAGATGAAGGACTCCATGCTACTTAGTTATATTTGCTGCATTGTAATGAGATAGCCAAATGAGTTATGTAAGATGTAATAAATTATTTTATTCCTGGTTATAAAGTTGTATTATGACCTTTGTTTCTTTATATTACATCTTAAACTGTGGATGCTAGCTATTGATCCAGGGACTAGCATTGTAAACACAGGGATCTCTACCTTATCAGGTTGGGACCTCTACAACCTTACACAAACAGGCTAAGCATGCTCACTATGAAGAGTATATGTACAAGAATGAAACTAATAGAGTTCGTTACCAGCCTCTTACCACACCTCGAGTTGTCTTAATCTTATTATTTCCCTTCACTTGTGTGACTTGAATAATTAACATGAAACCAAAATCCACTGAGGACGGCTGAACCCTGCAAAGAACTCACAAAACCAGAGAAGAACAACAAATGTTTTTGGTGTTTTCAATTTTTTTAGAAACAAGAAAACAAAGAAAAAACAAACAAAAACAAATAAAACCAAACAAAGCAAAAGAAAACCAAAAACAAAAACTAAGACGCTCCAAGAACAACACAACTGTGCATGAAACAATAAAAACGAAGTGTCTAGAAAGACCTGAGATTTTTATTGATAAAGAAGGGGATGCCTTGGGCACCCCCAAGATTTGACGCTTTTACCTCTTAAATATTTCTTGGGGTTCCCCCCCAAGCTTGAGCTTTTGTCCATTCTTCATCTCATTACATCATTCTCTCTCTACACCTGAAATTTTTTCCTTCATACAAAACTTCACACAATCTTCATTAGCAACAATAGTGTATTCAAAAGATAATAGACCTTCGGGTTTAGCTTTGGAACAACAAAACTTTTAAATAAAAACACAAGATACAGTAGCAAATCCTTTAAAAATCCTCAATTCCCCAAAAGAGAACTCAAAAAGGAATCAATAAGAAGCAAATGCAAATAATGGCAGAAATTTGTCAAAACAGACCAACAGGTAGAAAAGGATTTTTTTGAAACTCTTCTGTTGCTCAAATAAAAAAGTGTTGAACTAAAAAAATTTATCTAACATTATGGGGGATTTATTCGTAAATTTTCAACTCAATCCGACTTATAGAGACCCCTCACAAATTTTTATGGTGGGGGACAAAAATCTGTTAGAACATTTTCAATGGAATTCAGGCAATAGCTCTTAACAACCTTCTTGGGGAATAAATAGTGTGCTCTTTGTTATTAATATTGAATTTTAATTTTCCTTGATTGCAATTTATGACAGCACCTGCAGTATTAATAAAAGGTCTCCCAAGCATAATAGACATATTATCATCTTCGGGCATTTCAAGCACAACAAAATCAGTTAGAACCATGCAGTTATGAGCAACTTGAACAGGGACATCACTGTATTTGCAAGCCACTCGCTTTCCTTGATTTCCCTGATGAAGTCTGCAGCGAGTAGTCTATTGATTTCCTTGCCGATAGCGTCGGCTCGTGGCTCGGACATTCTCCGGATGGACTGCTTGACTGGCTTGGTGTCTAGAAAGACATTGAGTGCATGCTCGGCGAATTCCCTGGGAACTCTTGGCATGTCTGCAGGACACCAAACAAAGATTTCCCAGCGCTCACGGAGGAATTCGACGAGCGCGCCTTCCTATGCGGGGCTGAGGTCGTTGGCGATCAGCGCCGTCTTGGAGGCATCCGTCGGATGGACCTGCACCTTCTTTGTGTTGACCGTGGAGTCGAAAGACATGTCGGGTGCGTTTTGCCTTGTGACTGGGGGTGCCCCATTGTTCGTCACCTCACGGAGCCTTACGAGCTCGTCTTGAGTGAATCTCCCGTGGACTGTGATGACGCCCTTCGGCCCTGGAATTTTGAGTAGCAGATATGCGTAGTGTGGGACAACCAGGAATCTTGCGAATGCTACACGCCCAAGTATGGCGTGGTATTGTGATGGCCAGTCCACCACTTCAAATTCGAGTCGCTCCTGCCGGAAGTTGTCCGGCTTCCCGAAGATGACGTCGAGCCCTATTTTGCCCAGGAGGAATATGCCTTTCCCTGGAACGATGCCGTGGAACGTTGTGTCTGACTGTTCCAGGCTGCATTGCGGGATCCTTGAGCATGTGGCTAGCTTTGTTTTTGCCATCCTGCTTGTCGATGTAGAAGTGGATGGTGCATGGAATCGAAATTTTGTCGTATGCTGAGGGTCCGTTGTCACGGTCGTGGCGCTGCCACGACTGTGCTGGTCGTCCACCGTCATGGAAGTTTCCTCCGTGGTATCCTCCGCTGTTGCAGCTGTTGTCGTTGCGACGGTCGGCGTAGCCGGCCGCGACCATGTCGGGTCCGTCGCGGTCGTCGTAGACGCGCGATCTCCTCTTGCTGCGGCGTTCCCGTCTTCGGCCGTAGTCGTCCTCTTCATCCGATTATGCTCGATGGATGCAATCTTCGCCGTCGGCCCACCTGTTGGCGATGTCCATGAGGTGGTCGAATGTTTTGGGCTTGACACACCCAAGTTCCTCCTTGAAATCTTGGCGTTTAACGCCATCCCTGAAGGCGTCGATGTCCCTCTCTTCGGAGATGTGTGCTGCGGAGTTCTTGGTGGTAGACCAGCATAATATGTACGAGCGAATAGATTCGCCTGTTCTCTAAGTGCAGGCTCGCAACTCTTCGATTGAGACGGGCCTCTTGCTGGTGCCCTTGAAATTTCGGATGAAGCTGTAAGCTAGCTCCTCCTAGCTTCGGATGGACCCTGATGATAGGCTGCTTAGCCAGACCCGCGCCGTGCCTGTCAGATGCATCTGAAGGCATTGCATGGCGGTTTCTTTGTTACCGCCATGCAGCTTGACGGATGACAGATGGTCATTGAGCCAGGCTTTTGGATCTTGAGTGCCGTTGAACTTTGGAGTATCCGAAGGAATCTTGAAATTGCGTGGCATCTGTGTTCGCCGAATAGGTCTGCTGAAGCATCGAGCTCCACAGAGTTCTCCTTCGTCTTCGTCCATCTCGGATTCAGACGAGCATGCACGTTTGGCTCGTTCTTTGTCGATTTTGCGCTGTGTAAGCACGTCTCTGGCGTCGAAGTCGCGTTTATGGCGACGCGAGCTCTTCTTCCTTCGAGGAAGGTCGTGTTCCTCTTCCTCTTCGGATGAAGGGGTGGGGCTCCGGTCGCGCCTGGCCGGAGCTTTCTTCTTCGGTTCCGCAGGAGCGTCTTCATGGAGCGCAGCTCTGACAAGTCCGAGTCCAGTGAGTGCAGACTTATGCATGGCTCTCTTCAGGTCCCCCTCCGGAGGTTGGTGGGCCGCGAGATACGCAGTGGCTGCCATGATCGCAGCTTGCGGTGTCTTCGGGATGATGTTGCCGTCGGCATCCATCTCCATGAACGATGTGTGGAGAGTTCGGGTCACATCACGACGCTCCTTGGGATCCATGTTCTCTACCTGAGAGCGGTGCTTATTTCCTTGGTTTTCGTTCGTGCTAGAGCCGGGGGCCATGGCGGAGAGCTCGTCGCTGACCAGACTCAGAGGCTGCTTGCTTGCGTTTGTCAAGTGTTTCCTGCATCTTGACTTGCTTCTTATGCTCCTCGATGAGGAGGTAGTGGTATGCCATCAGTAATTCACGTGAGGCGTCAGCAGGCAGGACTATGTCGCCTGCTACGGCGCGGCGTGCCTGGATCCATCCTTCTTTGCTAAGTTGGATGACGTGGCCGTTGTTTTCCCCACCGGGTGGGGGGACTGTCTTCTTCTGTTCCCGCCGTTTCCGCCGTTTCTGTCCTGCGGGTTGGGGTTCGTTTTGGGCAGCGGGTTAGGCGTTTGCTGCTCCTGGATGACTACGGCGCATTGATAGCGCTTGTAGATCGGTCCGCTGCTGCCGCAGCTTTCAGATCCGGAACTGTAGGTCCCTGCGTCCGATGGCGGATCGCACAGATTGGAGTTGCAGCTGCTGCTGTCATAGGAATCATCTGCTGATGATGTTGTGCGTAGCACGGGGTGTGAGGCCCACGAAGCGGGCCTGATTGATGGTAGGGGCACCCGCTCAGGGAGGCGGGGGGTGCCAGTTTGCCCCACCTGGAAGCAGAAGCTCCCGAACAAGATTTCGAGTCCGTCGCCTATGGGCTCGAAGTCCTTCATGGTGGCCGGCGAGTGGGCGGTGAAGTCAAAAGCGTCGAAGAGGAGGTGACTCCCCGTCGCCGCAGAGTTGTAGATCGATCGGGTCGGGACCGTCACGATCACACAATCAGCAGCCCCGATTCCCACAGACGACGCCAATTGACGAGGTTTCGACTCGTCAATGCCCATTGTTATGGACTTGGGTTTCGTAGAAGATGGGGATGCTGGATATCGTGGAACGGTTAACAGACAAGCAACCAGGGGACACGAGATTTACCGTGTTCGCCCGAGGAAAACCCTACTCCTGCTTGTCTGCTCTTGATTACGGCGGAACCGAAGGTTACAGGGATGCGCGGATTCAATCTGGCGTGGTGGTGCGTGTGCGAAAGTATGAGTCGAGAGATCTAGGTCGTGCCCTCCTGGCCTTTATATAGACTTAGGCAGGTCCCGAGCATAGTCCTAGTCGGTTACAGGTTTTAGGGTTTTACCCCTTTGAATTTCCTATCTACTCTAGTCTTGCTCTCCAAGGATCCGAAGGCGTTATGGGCCTAGGCCACCCGTAAGTCTTCATGGGCCGGTGTACATCCGCCATGGTCCTTCCTTGGGCTGGACTAGGTATGCTGAGGTCACGCACCCGTAGGGTACAACCATGTCATCCTCGCATATACCAACATGAATAGTAGTTGTCTTATCAGCCATTTGCAAAGAAATATCAGTTGGTATCAAATTTTCTAGCCGGAGTCTCTTATAGAGAGAAAAAGGCATAACACTAACTCCAGCTCCCAAGTCACATAAAGCGGTTCTAACATAATTATTCTTAATAGAGCAAGGAATAGTTGGTATAACTGGATCACCAAGTTTCTTTGGAAACTTACCATTGAAGGAATAATTAGCAAGTAGAGTAGAAATCTCCTCATTAGGAATCTTCCTTTTATTAGAGACAATATCCTTCATATACTTTGAATAAGGAGGCAACTTAATAGCATCAATCAAAGGAATTTGCAAGAACAAAGGATTCATCCACTCACAAAACTTGTTGTAGTGTTCTTCCTCCTTTGACTTGTGTTTCTTACCTGGAAAAGGCATAGGTCTCTGCACCCAAGGTTCTCTCTGTTTACCATGTCTATTAGCAATAAAATCTTCCTTTGTGTACCTAGTGTTCTTAGTCTGCTTCTCAGGTTCTTCCTCACCTTCCTCCTTATCAGGAGACTCATTTTTATCATTACCACTCTAAGTTTTAGCATCAGAGACAGATATACTATTAGGATCTACAGCAAGTTCAAGTGGTTCCTCAACTATCTTATGTTTCTTTTTCTTTCTCTTACGAGGGTTACCACTATCCTCACCTTGTTGGGAATCCTGCTCAATTCTTTTAGGGTGTCCTTCAGGATATAAAGGATCTTGAGTAGCTATACCACTCCTAGTTCTAATTCCATAAGCATGTTTATCTCCTAAAGCATTAACTAGCATATCCTTTTGTACCTTAGCAAGTTGATCAAGTTGGGTTTGAACCATTTGAAAGTGTTTAAAAATCATTTAAATGTCATTAGAAGTTCTTTCCACAATATCTTTCAATTCATGGATAGATCAAGAGTTTTCCAATAAATGATCCTGAACTTGTTTATTAAAATGACGTTATTTAATAATAAAAATGTCAAGTTCATCTAAGCATTGATCAGGAGGCTTACCATAAGGAATATCACCTTCATCAAAGTGTTGGAGAGAGTGTACCTCAATAGTGGATCAGTGGGGAATTGGCTTACATAATTCTTCTATAGGAGGTAGATTCTTCACATCTTCAGCTCTAATACCTTTCTCTTTTAGAAACTTCTTAGCTTCCTTAATCACTTCATCATTTAATGCAATAACTCCCCTCTTTTTGTTGTTGGTGTTGGAACTGGTTCAGGAATAACTGGTTTAGGAGTAATAGGCTCAGGTGTATTCAGCTCAGTTGAAGTCCAATCATCATAATTCTTGCTTATCTTAGTCATTAATTCTTCAGCATCTGTTGGAGTCCTTTTCCTGAAAACACAATCAGAAAAGCTATCTAGGTAGGTCCTAGAATCATCAGTTAGTCCATTATAATAAATATCAAGAAGCTCATTCTTAGGTAATGGAAATCCAGGATGTGCATAAATCAAGGCACAAAACCTTGTCCATGACTATGGCAATTTCTCGTCTTCTCCATGTTTAAAATCAAAAAGTCTCTACAAAGCAGCATGTCTAGCACTAGGAGGAAAATATTTCTGGAAGAAAGAAGCAATCAAGCAATCAGGGCTATCAATTGAACCTGGAGGTAATCTATTAAACCAAGCCCTAGCTTCTCCTTTTAATGAAAAAGGGAAGATCTTAGTAACAAAGTACTTGCGCATCTTAAAATCGTCAAAGAATAAAGCACTCATAGTAGAAAGCTCATTCATATGAGCCACAACACTCTCATTTTCAGTCCCACAAAAAGGTTCTTTCTCAACAATATCTAAATAAGATAAATCAAGAGAGAAATCATAATCTTCATCTTTAATATCTATGGGAGAAGTGGCAAACTTAGGATCAGAGGACATCTTAGGCATAATAGTACGTCTAGCAAGGAGACTCTTAATAGCACTAGTACCATGTGTGTTTCAGCACTCTTCAACGAAATCATCAGTGAACTCAATGTAACCATCATTAATATCATAACTATCACTAGGCTCAGGTGAGCTACCAGGTGTAACAGTGTCATTACTAGGAGTTTCGGTATTTCCTAGACCAGCCATAGTAGCATCTAGAAAAGGATCTAATGAACCACTCGCATCAAGCACAGTAGAAGTAACATCATGAGTATCAAAACCAGTATCAGACTTAGCAGTAGTAGCAGTGTGTGTAGCATGTGTATGTGATGGTGGTGTAACAAGCTTGCTTATAACATATGGTGAATCAAGAGCAGCAGAGGTGTTTAGGACTGTACCTCTTCTTGTAGTGTATGGTAAAATAGGGAACTTTCCATCACGAGACTTCCCCATGATGAAAGGAGTAGCAATGAATAGTAATAGATCCAAGTGAACTTACAATTAAAGCTATGCTCCCCAGCAACGGCGCTAGAAAATAGTCTTGATGACCCACAAGTGTAGGGGATCGCAATAGTCTTCGCCGATAGTATTACCCATGTAAGGGTCCCAACCTTTAATAAGGTAGAGTCCCCTGTGTTTATAATGCTAGTCCCTGGATCAATAGCTAGCATCCACAGTTAAGATGTAATATCAAGAAACAAAGGTCATAATATAACTTTATAACCAGGAATAACATAATTTTATTACATCTTACATAGATCATTTGGCTATTACATTACAATGCAGCAGAATATCTATAAGTATGGGGTCCTTCATCTTCAAAGTGCCATAGGCAGACATGTTGGTTGTAGACTTTGTAATCCTAATCAACACACTTCACTAATCAATCAAACCTACAACATAACAAGTTACAGCCACAAGGGTCAATACATTTGAATTGTATTGGCAAGTGATACTAGGGTAGTATGGTGGAGTCTATCATCTATATGCATTTGGCTAAGTGGAGTTGAGGCTTGCATTGCTCAAAATAGATTTTTCTTTAACATTTGAAAACACTAAGTTTTTGCTTTGACAAAAAAATCTTTCTCCCAATCAAAGATTGAAGATACTTTAACCCTTGTTCAACCACAAGTTTTTAACTTAGAAATTTGAATGATGAGATTCTTGATAGCTTCCATGTCTTGATGCTCAAATTGTCCTTTACCAGGGACATGGCTAAGTACTTAGGTTTTACACTCTGTAGAGGTTGTGCACTTTCCCCACAAGACTTGGTTTCACCAAGACAAGATCTTTCAGAAGCCTTTCCTTAGACCAAATGGACGCGTTCCAACCTATCATTCACTACCACCAACTGTCCAAATGGCTAAGTTCTAGCAACCTATATGATCCAGGCAGAGCCCATAATGCCAAGTGGCTGCACTTGAAGCTTCTCAACATTTGACATCTCAAATCTCTTTGTTCCTGGGTGGCCGTCCACAAGTGAGATACACAAGGTCAACCATAAACATGGGTCTTGTGTAACCACTCAACCAAAAACCACCAGTCAAGTCCCATTCCACCCAGGTGATTCATTGACTTAGTTGTTTTATTAAGAAAACATAAGTCCAAAGACTTAGAAATTTTCCATAGTGTGAATATATTTCCACCCTTGTTTTCTATTAGCTAAGCTAAGCATGATAGTAGTAGGAGTCTTAACTTAGGAAAATTTCTACTAAGGTTTCATCTACTAGGTTTTCCTATAGCAAGGTTTATACTTAGCAAAATTCCATGCAAGTTTTACTTAGAAAAAATCTCTAATGCATAGTGAAAGTAATGGGACAAAAAGTATGAAGCATCACTTGCCTTTTTGGTAGAGTATAGGTTCACTCCTTGTCCTTGCAACAATCACACTCTTCAAGTCACTACAATTCAATCAAGCAAGGCACAATCTCAATCTACCAATCAAGCAAAACATCACATAAAATCATAAAGTCAAAGTAATGCATGCAAGCATGCCAAGCTTTGTTTTGTTTGAAAAAGTTGTTCATAATGGGTCATAAACATTGGAAAACACCTAATGGTCATTTTATAAAGTGGCAAAGTCATTTTCAAAAGGATTCACTTTATAAACCATTTTCAAAACAAGGCATCAATTTATGTGGTGTAGAAATATTTTTACTAAGGCATTAATCCATAGGGTTCACAAAATAAGTTTTCAAACCATAAAACTTGGTGTTTGGGGTCAGAGAGTTTAAAACAAAACATTTCCCAAAGGTTTTCTTCCAAAACCATTTTTAATAAATAAACTATATTTTTATTTGACTAGAAATGGTTTTAAATCAAAGAATCATTCTTTTGTTTCACCAAATACATTTTTTAAACCATAAAGTGTTTCCTATGGTCAGTAGGTTCAAATAACTCCATTTGCAAAAGATTTTATCCCCAAAATCATTTATGAACAATTTTTATAATCTAAACAAGCATACAAATGTTTCTGCAAAAACAAACATTTTTTCAGAAGCTTTTTACTAAACAAATGGCATGGTTGGCTAGGTCTAGTCTTGTTGATTCCATTGATATAAAGTTCGTAATTTTTGGACGTGTGGAACTAAAGTTATGGAATTTACAAAATGGACATCTAATAGAAAGTTTTATGTCTTTTAAATCAACTACAGGCCACGTGTCGAGTTCTTACTCGCTGATACCGCTTCGTCTGGATCATGTGCTGCAGGCCGTTGGATCTAAATGATATCCCACGGCGTAGGTTCAATCTTACCCCTTCGCTCTCTTTCTATCCTAGCTGCTGGATGATGATCTAACGACTCACAGGAGATTGACCAAAGTCTGGCGGCGCAGCGACGGTGGCTGGCGGCGGCGAGGTCAGATGGTGGCGGCGCTGGTGAAACAGGAAGCGAGGGAGGATGGGAAGATGCTCACCGCGTTCGCAGTATCGTGGGGAAGCTCAACGTGGCGGTATCTCGTCGAGGGGCGCACGGAGGTGAGGGTAATTGCTCGCCGGAGTTGCTCCTGGCGTCGGGTTCGCTCGGGCGTCGTTGGAGGCGGGGCTACAGTGCATGCTAGGACAAATGGGAGACAGGGTCAGACACGCAAAGCTATGGCGACGATGTGTGCGTGAAGGAGAAGGAGAGGCGCAGTCGGAAACTACCTGTGGGGCTCGTCGGAGTTGGATCGGACGGCGGCGTCGTTCAGTCGAAGACGAAGTCGTCTTTGCAGAGCACACGCGAGCGAGGGGAAGGCACTGGCAGGTGCAGGAGATGATGGCGAGCAAGCCAGTGTGCTCTGGAAGCAGTGGGGCTGGCGGTGGTGGCCGGAATTTGAACGGAAACTCGCCGGAGACTGTGGTGGTTCGGGGAGGATTCCGAGCAGCCTGGTGGCCGAGAGATTCGGGCGAGAGAGGGGAAATGGAGAGGGGGAGTGGGTGCTTAAGTGAGCGAGGTTACCGTGCGGAATCAACGCTGCAATTAAGCGAATTTACTCGGGGATTGATTGACAGAGAACGGCAGCGCTGTCTGAGGAAGAACAAGTCGCGGGTGGGGAAGATGACCGCGTGGCTGTGGGGTCCACTGGCAGCGAGAGAGAAGAGAGGGGAGTTGGGTCCACCTGTCATTGGTTCTGCGGGTGCGGGTGTGGGTGAAAACGATTCGCAGAGGGGTGCGTTGGTGGGCTGGAACTAGGCTTGCTGGGCCAGACTGGTTGGGTCGAGTCCATTTCAGAATTTTTTTCTGTCTGAAACCTTTTTCTTTTTCTATTTCTTTTTCTGTTTTGAAATTTCAAACAACATTCATACATTCAAACAATTCAAACATTCACCACACTTGTAATGAGTTTTGGTTCTGTTTAACAACATAAACCAAATCCCAAATAAAAATATTAATTTTTATTCTTTTAGGATCTATTTAATAATTAAATAAAATAGACCTTAATTATTAATTCAAATAGGTTTTGATTTATTTAATAAAATATCCATTTGAAAACTAAATATTTTCAAAACCAAAACAGTAGGTTTTATTTGAAAATGGAAGATACTTGGAAAACTTATTTAAAATAAAATAAAAAATTTATTTTAGGGTCCATTAATAATTAAATAAAATGGACCTTAGTTATTTAAATCAAATTGGATTTATTTTATTAAAAACTTTATTTTGAAATCTAAAATAAAACCAAAAACACTTCAGTAGGTTTTAATTGAGAATATAAAATACTTGGAAAATTTATTTAAAATAAATAAATAAGTTTTAGTGTTTATTTAAAATGGGAAAACCTTTTTATTTTTAATAAACCCTGGGATATTAAATCCTTATTATTTTATTTAAATAAACCTTTAGTCTTTTAATCAAAGCAAAACATTTTAATTCAAAAGATTGGCCAAGGTTTAATTTGGCTCTATAAAATAGTCTTTATTTATAAATCTACCTTTTTATTTAAAAACCAAATCTTTTATTAAAAGATCCAAAAATGGTAATTTTTAAATATTTTTAAGTTTATTGTTTATTTAACTTTTTAAATCCCTTTAGGATTTTATTTGATCCAAATAGGTTTTGAAAGTTTCCAAATGGATTCAAAAACTTTCTTCTCACCCTGAAAATCAACAAAGTTTTATTTTATTCATTTATTTTTCACAAAACAAGATTTGGAAAATCTTGGGATGTGACAGGCTACCACCCTTAAAATAAATCTCGTCCCGAGATTTGGGGAGGCTAGGGTTACAAGTTGGCTCAGAAGCATCTAGGGTACTACCACCCTTAAAAATTTTCCATCTAAATTACATATTGGCCTTCTTGGGGTCTTGGTGTAACTTTCCTGGACAGAAGTTTGCATAGTGGCCTAGATCCTTGCATTTGAAACATGTGACAAGGCTGAGATCCCTCATAGGCTTGTTTATCTTTTGTTTCATCTTTTCTGGACAGTTGCTTGCATAATGTCCTAGCTCTTTGCAGTTGTTGCACCACACTTGGCTAATATCTTTCTTTTCCTTTGGTATCATTTCCTCTTGTTTGTTTCCTTGGTTCTTCTTCTTTTCTGGACATTCACTGGCATAGTGTCCCTTCTCTTTGCAATTGTAACATTGCAACTGGCTTATGTCCTTCTTCTTCTTTTTGGGTCTCTCCAAAGCTAGGAGTTCTTTTAGTTCATGCTCCTCAAAGGTGGCAAATCTTTCTCTCTTCTTGGGGCATTGATCTTCATGCTCCTTGGATGCATGACCCTTGTCTCCACAAATATTGCTATCTTGGGTTCCTTCTAGATTAACATCTTTGTCATCCTTGTTGTCATTATCTCTTTGGGAAAAGTTTTCTCCCATGTTGATCATTTGAGTAACCAATCCTTGCAATAATTGGGATTGCAGTTTCAAAATCCTTTGTATGGCTGGGTCTAGTCCATTGTTGTTGGCTAAAAGCTGAGTTGTCTCTTGGCTCAACTGGTTTTGGGTTGCTATGAGTTCTCTCATGTTTTCTTCTTGGTTGTTGTTGTTGTCACCATCCTTGATGTTGGAGTTTCTTGGAGAAGTCATCTGCTTGGGTTGGATTGGGATTAGAATAGGCAAAATATTTCTAAGGGAATAATTCTAATCACACACGTCACAATTCACACAAGCAATGTGCAAGCAATCACAAACAAACATCCCACTCTACCAACAAGTTTCAAGCATATTTTTAGGCAACCAAAAATATTTTTGTTACACCACATAAGTTGGTGGGTTTGAATTAATAAAATATGGTGGTCCATCTATATGGTTCACTTGTGATCTTTCCATCCTTCTTGGTTGATTCTTCTTGTATGAGATCATGGTTTCCTTGGGAAAACTCTTGGTCACAAATACTTCAAAGGTGATGTTGGCTCCTTCTAAGTTGTGTTTCCTTAGTCTCCAACTCTTGAGCAAGATTTTCTTGTCTCACTTGTCCTTAGTGATATCCAAGGTTGAAATCCTTGGTGAGGATGCTGAAGATGTTGAAGTCATTAGAGTTGAAGAAGTTGAAGTCATTAGAGTTGAAGATGTTGAAGTCATTAGAGTTGAAGAAGTCCTTTGCACATGGTGAAGTCTTTGGCCATGGTGTAGGCTTTTCAATCAAGTTGAAATAGAAGAGATGTAGAGTTGAAACCAAAATGGTTGAGGAAAGAGTTTACAAGATTGTTTGAAAATAAGTTTGGAAAAAATACAACTCCTATCTTTCTAAGGGTTTTGTCCAATCCTAGGGTTACAAATCCTACAGGCAACGCAATGCTCTGATACCATCTGTAAGGGTCCCAACCTTTAATAAGGTAGAGTCCCCTGTGTTTACAATGCTAGTCCCTGGATCAATAGCTAGCATCCACAGTTAAGATGTAATATCAAGAAACAAAGGTCATAATATAACTTTATAACCAGGAATAACATAATTTTATTACATATTACATAGTGTTGGAATTATGCCCTAGAGGCAATAATAAAGATGTTATTATTATAATTCTTGTTCATGATAAAGTTTATGTTCCATGCTAGAATTGTATTAAGCGGAAACTTTAATACTTGTGTGGTTTGTAAACAACACCGTGTCCCTAGTACGCCTCTATGGACTAGCTCATTGATCAATGATGGTTAAGGTTTCCTAACCATAGACATGAGTTGTCAATTGATAATGAGATCATATCATTGGGAGAATGATATGATGGACAGACCCAAACTAAGCGAAGCAATTAGATCGTTTCATCGTGTTCATCTTTGCGAAGCTTTTCCTATGTCAAATATTGTATTCCTTAGACCATGAGATAATGCAACTCCCTGGTACCAGAAGAAAGCTTTGAGGTAATCAAACGTCATCCTATGAGAGGGTGATCATAAAGGTGTCTCTCGGGTGATCGGAAAGTATCTGTTGGGTTGTATGTATCGAGATGGAATTTGTCCCTCCCAAGTCGGAGAGATATACTTGGGCCCACTCGTAATCGATATCAACACCGCTTGCAAGCATGTGGTTAAGGAGTTAATCACAAAGTGATATCGGATTACGGAACAGTAAAGTACTTGCTGTGAACGAGATTGAACTAGGTATGACGGCAAGACGATCGAATCTCGGGCAAGTAAAATATCGCGAGACAGGGAATATATATATGGGATTGATTGAATCTGGCATCGTGGTTCATCCGATATGATCATCGATGAATGTGTGGAGTCAATATGGGTGCCCATACCGCTGTTGATTATTGATAGAAGATCATGTCAGATATTCTCGAACCCGCAGGTCACACATAACGTATCTCGACGCTAGGATAGATTGGATAATTGGTTTATGAATTTTTGTTGAGTCTCGGATGGGATCTGGGATATCACGAGAGGTTCGGAATGGTCCGGAGAATAAGATTCATATAAGGCGAGCCGCTTTTGGAGTTCGGAATTGTTCCAAGTTAATCGGTTGTCGGGAAGCTTCTAGAACCTTCGGAAGGGGACCAACGTGGCCCCACCTTCCGGGAGGGCATGGGACTATGAGGGAGTGTCCTGGCGCATTGGGCACAAGGCCCCATAGGGCCCAGCCGATTCTAGAGAGATTTGACTGTTTAAATCTCGGATAGAATTTCTAGATAAGGGAGAGTTTAAATCGTTTAAACTAGAGATAGGATTTCTAGATAAGGGAGAGTTTAAATTGTTTAAACTAGAGATAGGCTTGGAGGAGGGACAAGGGCTGGCCGCCTCTATATATAGAGGGTGTGGCGCCTCCCCACACACCTTCCTCCAAGCCCTAGCAGCCTTGCTACCTTCCTCTCTCCTCCCGATTGTTTGTAGGCGAAGCCTGCAGGTAAATTCTCCACCATATACACCACGCCGTGTTGTAGATCCAATCTATCTCTCCACCATACTCGCTGGTCCGAGGAAGGAGGAGGCGCCGAGGTGCTGCGTGTGCATCTCACGGAGGCACCGCCACTTGTGGTGCTAGATCGGATCGGATCGCGAGGAGAAGCGAGCACGACTACATCACCCACGTTCGACGAACGTTCACTGTCGAATCTTCAAGGGTATGAAGATCTAATCCAATCTCTCGTTGTTTGCATCTCCTAGATTATATCTTGCATTTCCCTGCTCGCTCGTAGAAAATTTTGATTTACTATGCCGTGAAACCCTTGATGGGTATCGAGCTAGATCTATGCGTAGATGTGTTTCACGAGTAACGCATAACATGGTTGTTGCGGACGTTGATGTTTTCTGTTGCAAGCCTCTTGTTTGTGTTCTTCTTATGACGCGGATAGTGAGATTGAAGCGGTCCAGGCCAACCTTACGCGACGTCGTTCGCGAGACTCCGCGTGGTGGCTTGTACCACACATGCGGTGGATGTCGTTTCTCTCACTATAGTTGTCATGGGATTAACACCGGAGTTTGGCAACCATAATATCACCGTTGTGGCTTTCCGTAGGTAAGAATCGTTCTCAGCATCTACTCCCATAAGCCACGTAAAACATGCAACAACAAAGTAGAGGCGTCTAACTTGTTCTTGCAGGGAGTGTTTTCTGTGATATGGTATGGCCCAAGATGTGATGTGTATATTGTATGCGACGATCATGTTTTGTAATGTTTCACGACTTGCATGTCGATGAGTACAACCGGCAGGAGCCATATGGTTGTCTTTATAATTGTGTATGACCTGCGAGTCAACTTCTTATACGCCATGTAATAGCTTTACTTTATCGCTAAGTAGTTAGCAATAGTTGTAGTTGCTATTCGTGGTGGAGGAAATCATGGTGGAGTGATGGAGATCATGCCGGAACGCACAAGATGGAGATCATTGCGCGAGGATTGGCTATACCATGTCACATAAAGTTATATGCATGTGATGTTTATCCCTTTTATGTATCTTATTATGCTTAGATCGCGACGGTAGCATTATAAGATGATTCCTCACTTAAAGATCAAGATAAAACTGTGTTCTCCCAAGTATGCACCGCTATGAAGTTCATCGTTTCCAAGCATCACGTGATGATCGGGTGCTATAGACTCACGCCACATACAACGGGTGCAAGCCATTTTTACACGCAGAATACTTGGTCTAGCTTGACGAGCCTAGCATGTATGCACATGGCCTCGGAACACAAGAACCGAAAGGTTAAGCATGAGTCATATGAATGATATGATCGACACTTTGTTGTCCACCATTGAAACCACATCTCTTCTCGTGATGATCGGATTAGGTGTGGTGAATTTGGATCGTGTTCACTAAACAACTTGAGGGATGTTGAATTTAGTGGGAGTTCATCTAGTAATTTGATTAAGTTGAACTATTTATCATGAACATAGTCTAAATTGTACTTGCAAATACTGTAGATCACATGGCCAAATCCAACTTCAACTTCAACGTTTTTGCTGAGAAAGAAAAGCTTAGAAACAATGGGTCTAACTTCACCAATTGGTTCCGCAATCTAAGAATCATTATGTTTGGCGGACAAAAGGACTATGTCCTTGGTAAAGCGTTAGGTGACCCTCACTGCAATCGCTACCGATGAGAAAGCTGTATCGACCACGCAAAGATGATTATGGTGTGATTAAGAGCACCATGTTGTTTGCTATTGAACCGGAGCTTCAAAATCGCTTTTGAAGAGTATCTCGGCCCTTGAGATTCTCGAGGAGCTGAAAACCATGTTTCAGACTCAGCCCGCTCGAGAGATATGAGATCTCCGAGAAGTTCTTTAACTTCAAGATGGAGGAAGGAGTTCCGTTAGTGAGCACGCCATAAAGATGTCGGGCTACACTCAACGCTTTGAGCATTGGAATGCACGATTCGGAGGAGCTCAAGATTGACAGGTTCTGCAATCACTCCTCCCGTTAAAAGTTTTGTAGTGACTCATAATCAGATTGGTTCCACGACACGATCACCGAGCTCTTCGCAAAGTGAAGGCTGGAAGTGGACATCAAGAAGGATAATCATGTGTTGATGGTCAACAAGCCCTCCTTTAAGAAAGGTAAGGAGCAAAGAAGCCCTTCAAGAAGGGCGTGGCTTTAATGCCCTCGCCGAGAAGAAGCTCAGTCCGGTCCTAAGCCGACCTCGAGTGCTTCTATTGCAAGGACAGGGGTCTGGAAGCAATCGTCCAAGTACTTAGCGAACAAGAAAGCTGGCACCATCAAAGGTATATTTGATATACATGTTATTGATGTTTTCCTTACTAGCCCTTGTAGTGCTCGGTATTTGATACCAGGTTGCTAATATTTGTAACTCAAACAGAGCTACGGAATAGACGGCGGCGAGGGATGAGGTGACGATGCGTTGGCAACGGATCAAGAGTTGATGTGATGGCCGCAAGACGCTCTCCTTAGTTTTACCTTCGGGATTAGTTTTAAACCTTAATAAATGTTATTATGTGCCTGCGTTGAGCATGAACATTATTTCCGGATCATGTTTATTGCAAGACGGTTATTCATTTAAATCGGATAATAATGGTTGTTCTATTTATATGAGTAACATCTTTTATGGTCATGCACCTCTTGTGAATGGTTTATTTCTTCTAAATCTCGAAAGGGATGAAACACACATCCATAACATTGAGGCTAAGAGATGCAAAGTAGATAGTGATAATACTACTTATTCGTGGCACTGTCGTATAGGTCATATTGGTGTAAAGCGCATGAAGAAACTCCATTCTGATGGACTTTTGGATTCTCTTGATTCTGAATCATTTGACACATGCGAACCATGCCTCATGGGCAAGATGATCAAAACCCCGTTCTCCGGTATGATGGAGCGAGCAACGGACTTGTTGGAAATCATACATACCGATGTATGCGGACCGATGAGTGTTTCGACGCGCGGTGGATATCGCTATTTTCTCACTTTTACCGATGACTTAAGTAGATATGGGTATATCTATTTAATGAAACATAAATCTGAAACGTTTGAAAAGTTCAAAGAATTTCAGAATGAAGTGGAGAACCATCGTAACAGAAAGATTAGGTTTCTACGATCCGATCGTGGAGGTGAATATTTGAGTTATGATTTTCTCACGCATCTTAAAGCAAGTGGAATCGTTTCACAACTCACGCCACCGGAACACCACAAATATAATGGTGTGTCTGAACGCCGGAATCGAACCCTATTAGATATGGTCCGATCAATGATGTCTCTTACTGATTTGCCGTTATCATTTTGGGTTTATGCATTAGAAACCGCTGCATTCACTTTAAATAGGGCTCCATCTAAATCCGTTGAGACGACACCGTATGAACTGTGGTTTGGTGCTAAACCTAAGTTGTCGTTTCTTAAAGTTTGGGGATGCAAGCTTACGTCAAGAAGTTGATGCGACAAGCTCGAACCCAAAGCGAGAAATGCGTCTTCATAGGATACCCTAAGGAAACCATTGGGTATACCTTCTATCATGTAACCAAGGCAAAGTGTTTGTCGCAAAGAACGGTTCCTTTCTTGAGAAGGAGTTTCTCTCGAAAGAAGTGAGTGGGAGGAAAGTAGAGCTAGACAAGGTTATTGAACCTTCTCTTCGCAGCACCTGAAAGTGTTCCAGTGCCGCCTGCACCAACAATAGAGGAAGCTAATGACAAGGATCATGAAGCTTCGGACGATGTCACATCTTGAGCGTCAGGTCGACAAGGTCGCGTCCTCCCGAGTGGTACGGCAACCTGTCTTTTGTCTTGTTAGTAGAAGTCAGTGAACCTACGAACTATGAGGAAGCGATGATGAGCCCAGACTCTGAGAAATGGCTAGAAGCCATGAAATCCGAATTGGGATCCATGAGCGAAAACCAAGTATGGACTTTGGTGGACCCTCCTAGTGACCGAAAGGCCGTTGAGTGCAAATGGATCTTCAAGAAGAAAACGGACGCGGATGGTAATGTTACCGTCTATAAAGCACGCTTGTCGCAAAAGCTTTTCGACAAGTTCAAGGTGTTGACTACGATGAGACTTTCTCTCCCGTAGCGATGTTTAAGTCCATTCGGATTTTATTAGCAATTGCTGTGTTTCATGATTATGAAATATGGCAGATGGATGTCAAGGCTGCTTTCCTCAATGGCAACATTGATGAAGAGTTGTATATGATGCAACCCAAAGGTTTTGTCGATCCTAAGGATGCTAGTAAAGTATGAAAACTTCAGCGTTCCATTTATGGACTGAAACAAGCATCTCGGAGTTGGAACCTTCGTTTTGATCAAGTGATCAAGAGCTTTGGATTTGTTCCAAATTGCTACGAAGCTTGTATCTACAAGAAAGTGAGTGGGAGCTCGGTGACGTTTCTGGTACTATATGTGGATGACATATTGATTATCGGAAATGACATCAACATGCTTAACGATGTGAAGAGTTATTTGAACAAATGTTTTTCGATGAAAGACCTAGGTGAAGCTGCTTATATATTGGGCATCAAAATCTATAGAGATAGACAAAGACGTCTGATAGCTTTAAGCCAGAGTACATACCTAGACAAAGTTCTGAAAAGGTTCAGAATGGATAAGGCAAAGAAAGGTTCAGTGCCTATGTTGTCAGGTAAGATATTGAGCAAGGCTCAGTGTCCAGCAACGGTAAATGATAGGGAAGCTATGAGCAAAGTGCCTTATGCCTCGGCCATAGGTTCCATCATGTATGCCATGCTGTGTACTAGACCGGATGTGTCCAATGCTCTTAGTTTGACGAGCAGATATCAAAGTGATCCAGGAGTGGAACACCGGACAGCCGTGAAGAACATCCTAAAGTACCTAAATAGAACTAAAGAAATGTTCTTAGTCTATGGGGGTGATGAACAGCTTGTCGTAAAAGGTTACGTCGATGCTAGTTTCGACACCGACAAGGATGATTCCAAATCTCAGACAGGATACGTTTATATTTTGAATGGAGGAGTTGTGAGATGGAGAAGCTGCAAGCAAAGCGTGATCGCGGGATCTATGAGAAGCGAATACATGGCTGCTGAAGCGTCAAGTGAAGGAGTTTGGATCGAAACTTCATCATCGAGCTTGGCGTGGTTCAAGTGCATTGGACCCATGGAGATATTGTGTGACAACATCGCGCATAGCACTCGCTAAGGAACCAAGTGTTGCCTGCCAAAACCCACCGCGATGATCGACAACACGAAGAGGCGGCTCCGGGCTATTGGTGGGCCTCGGTCCCTCGGCGACGGCCGCAAAAGCTCCGACACGCCTGGCTTGGTTCGAGATGCCACCTGACCTATACCTGGTCAGGAAGGTGAAGGATTGCTCTGATTGATTTCCTGCATGATAAACAAGTATACGTAAAATTCGAGCCGTAATCGGCTCCCAGGTTTCCCTGTAAATCGGCTCCTAAAGCCGATTGCCCCATGGTTCTGCGTTAGATTTATGATAACATGGGGTTTTGCTTGATCGCTACAAGTTAAATCGATCTACGATAGTTTAATGTTTTCACCACATAACTGGAACGTCCTACGCGTAATTGAGCCTAGTACGTACAAAATATGAAGAATATCAACCCTAGAGAAGGCCTAATAACCAACATAAAGCCAATTACCGGAACATCCTCTCTAGAACGAATAAGCCACATCCTTATGCATTACCGGATCGTTCAACCCGTTTGTAAGGCCTGATTACGTAGATATTAAACTAAACCTTGACGAACAAGGCACAACTATAACAGATCGAATCGACTAAATAAAGATCAAGCAAGGTGCTACCCTTGCACTTTGGGACACGGTGCAAGGGTAGCGAGATAGCTAGAGGTAGCATAACCACGATAATAATGAAACAAAGGCCGATGCTAGCCTCAAACAATCTATGATAATGGTATTACTCGCCATCAACAACGCTTCAGTACGAGTAAAACCGGGTAACGAAATAAGTAGATACTGCCTAGATCGCAAGATGCGATCTAGGCAGCATGGCACTTACCCGAAAGAAACCCTAAGAACAAGGGGTGGCGATGCGCCGAGATTGTGTTTGTCTCGAACGTGGTTGTTCTCCTTTTCTCAATAACCCTAGGTACATATTTATAGTCCGGAGACTCTCTACTTTTGGAATAACTCTACAACTCTATCTCTACCTAAACATAAACGGAACCTAAACAAACACGAATCCTACTATGATACAAGATACACGGGCAATTCAGCCCAAATCTACGCACTAGGCCGATCCAACAACACCTTGAATATATGTATCTTCTAAGCCCATCTCGATCACGGCCCATCTCCGTCTTTGGCCAAGATATGGTGATAACACATGCCCCCCTGGTTTTGGCAATGATAATTCCAAAACCACTCTGTGCGTTTTTTCCTCTTCTCCTCCCCCTTTTTTTTATCGGGCTGCGTCGGAGAATGCGTGGCGTAACAGACCGCCACGCTACCCTTCATCATGATGCCCTCTTCTCACCTCCTGCGCAAGCGTGATTTGACGATTTTGGCGGTAACTGGGAAACCGCCATGGCATTGAACCGTCATCCACTATTCCCTTATTTAAATCAGCTGAACAGTCGCGATCTCCATCTTCCTCCAGTTGCGAAAACCCTCTCCCATCGCCGAAAAACCCTCTTTCGCCATGGCTTCCTTCGCTTCCTCCGATGTGTCCTCCCACGCCCAACTCGATTAGCGATCGAGAACCAACGCGAGCATCCGCCCACGGCGATATCTGATACTTCGCCCCACGATGGTGGGACGAAGGATCAGATTCGCCGTCTGGTCGAGGACGGCGCCCCTCGATCGACGGCGAAGAGAGCCTGCCTCGTCGACGGGAATCGGAGGCGAAGAGCAACGACAATCGTCGTGGGACGTCGACTCTTCCGTCGAGGAGGAGGAATCGGAGGAGGACACCTCCTCCGACGAGTATCCGCCGACGAAGCGCTTTCGCTACGGGTCCAGCGAAGATACTGAAGATGACGACGAGGACGAAGAGGTCCCCGTTGGTTTCTTCAGCAGCAGCAGCGAGGACGATGCTGGGAGCAGCGCCGAAGACAGCGAAGAGGACGGCGGCACGCATTTACGACGACCTCGGCTTAGATTAGGAATCAGTAGTAGGCCCCTTTTGTAATCGATCATCCTGTAAGCAATGATCTTTTGAATGAATGAAAACCTGATTCCCAAATATTGTTTCTCTTTGCTTCAATTTTGCCGATAACCGAAATAGGTTGATGCTTCAGAAGTCGATGACACCGTATCGGCTTTCATCATGCTGCACGATACAAACAAGTCAATCGCAGAGCCGATGACTACCCATCGGCTTCAAAAACGCGTTGTGGTCAACCTTCAGTCGCATCCATAGACACATCACAACGGCCATTTCTTGGTTTCAAATGACGACCTGCGACCTTCCTCAACACGGTGGATTCAAACACAAACGACCCAAATCTCCAATTGCCCACCGAAAAACGTGCCCCGCACAGACAACTAGTGACAAGCAAAGATGAAGATGACGAGGCTGAGACCGTCGAGGTGGCCCTTTTGTAACATGTGTGAACCTCTAGCATCGATGACCGTGCATCGGCTACATATATGTAAAAATTTAAACTGGGCTTTTTTACTCGGCCGATTTCCAGCATCGGCCCCCATATTTTACCTGTCCATCGCTTCTCGTGTCTTTACCTAGCCGATTTCATGTAACGGCTCCTCCAGTTTTACTGTCCAACATCCCACATGCTTGGGAAATATTTCTTGAGATGTTGTCCATTGACTGCCACTGGGAACTTTACTCCATCCAACTGCTCGAGCATGTATGCGTTTCCTCTTAAAACTTGGTCGACCTGCAGACGGACCGTGCCAATTTGGAGACCATTTACCATATGTTGCATCCTTAGTCCCCAAGGGCAACACAGCTTCCCATACCAGATCACCAACGTGGAACTCCTTTGGCTTCACTTTCTTGTTGTATGCACGAGCTACCTTGGCCTTGTTTTCTTTGATTTTCTCCAGTGACCATAACTGAGCTCGGTTAACTCCTCTACACTGTCACTCATCAGGCTGCATATTCTTGATCGTTAGATCGTCCGAAAAGTGACGTCGTCTTTGATCCAGCCGTAATTTCCTGTAGGACGGCTTCTTGTCCATATACTAGATGATATGGTGAGGTTTTTATTGCTCCATGGCATGACATACGATAAGCCCATAACGCCTCGACAGAACCTCGTGAACGCCTTTGGGTGCTCATCGACTTTTCTCTTGATCAACTTGATGAGACTCTGATTGGACGCTTCAGCTTGCCCATTTGCTTGAGCATAGTATGGAGATGATCTAATCAGCTTAATCCCCATGTCCTCGCAGAACTTTCTAAACTCCTGAGAAATAAAAACCGAACCTCCATCGGTCGTGATAGTTTGGGGAATCCCAAATCGATGGATGACATGTTCCTTCACAAAATTGATAACATCCTTCGAGTTTACTGACTTCATCGGGACAGCCTCTACCCATTTAGTGAAGTAGTCAGTGATAGCCAGAATCCACATGTGGCCTTTTCTTGATGGAGGATTGATCTTGCCAATCATGTCCATGCCCCAACCTCGGAATGGCCAAGGCTTGATGATGGGGTTCATTGCTGACGCGGGTACCATCTGGATTTTTCCAAATTTCTGACATGCTTGACACCCTTTATAGTAGTTGAAACAGTCCTCAAGCATGGTGGGCCAATAAAACCACGATCGCTGATCAACCATTTCATCTTATGAGCCGATTGGTGAGTTCCACAGCGCCTTCTGTACCTCGTGTAGGAGCTGATTGGCCTCTGCCGTCCCCAAGCACTTGAGCAATAGCCCTTCCAGAGTCCTCAGAAACATGTCATCCCCAATAAGCACGTACTTCATGGCTTTGTACCTTATCCGTTTAGGTGCCCCAGCCGAATCTTTCAAGTAATTGAAGATATCGGCTCTCCGATCGCTTCTAGGAACTATACGAACATCGGCTCCTTCTACCACATCCTTGTACCGGAAGCTATCTGCAAGATCGTTCGCCTCGGTATTCTGCGTCGTGGGATCCAAGTGAAGTTGACGTCAGGAATTGCGTCATCATCGCTGCGGTGCAGCCATAACGGGAAGAGGGACTCGCTCTCGACTTGTAGTCCTCCGTGAGTGGGAAATCACCAACTTGAGTCTCCAAAATTTCCACCGCTCGCCCGGCCGAGGAGTAACTCCATCCCCTTGCGTATCGCCTCGTACTCGGCTACATTGTTGGTGCGAGAGGTAGACAACCTGATGGAGAAGGAAAATGTTGCCCCCCGGGGCGACATGAGTAAAATGCCGATGCCGCAGCCATCGTCACAAACTGATCCGTCGAAAAACATAGCCCACGCTCTTATGGCCAGTGCTGCTATGTTAGTGTTGATCCTTTCAGCGATAAGATCGGCCAGCGCCTGTCCTTAATCGCTTCATGGGTTGATACCGGATGTCAAACTCTGACAATGCAAACATCCATTTGCCCAGCCGGCCTCTTAACATAGGAGCCGACAGCATGTGCTTTATGACGTCTGATTTGCATATGATGATGATTTCTGCTGATAACAAAATGTGTCGCAACTTGGTGCGTGTAAAAACAGCAGGCACAACTTATCGATATCGTGGTACCTTGTCTCAAGGCCCAGCATCCTCGCTTATGTAAAAGACGACTCGCCCAGCCCATCATAAACTTGCACCACTGAGGGCGATGGGCGTGTCGACTCTTGACAAGTAAATGTAGAATGGCTGTCAGCGGTGAGGTGGAACTAACACGGCGGCTTTGTCGGTACTCTTTGATCTCGTCAAAGGCTCGTTGTTGCTCGCCCCAGCCGAATTCCTCGTCGATTTGATTTTAACTAGTCCCATGAACGGCTCAATCCTTCACGATAGATTGGAGATGAATCGTCTGACGGTTGATCTTGCCGATAAGGGACTGCAGTTCTTTCTTGGGTGGTGGCTTCATTGTTCGTGACGCCCTCGACTTTTCAGCCGATCTCAATCCCGCTCATGGACCAAAAACCCAAGAACCGACCGTGTCACCCAAAGCGCACTTCTTTGATTCATCCGTAGGCGAACTTTCTTGTTCGGTCCAGACGCGCTGCGATCGTCCAAGTGTCCGTGCGTTGAAGGCACTTGACCACCACGTCATCGATGTAGATTTCCACCGCTTGCCGATCGATCATGGAAGATATAATTCATAGCCCGTTGGTACGTGGCGTAGGCATTTTTCAGTCCAAACGTCATGACCACATATTCAAATAACCCCACGGACCGGACTCGAATGCAGTCTTGTGTATGTCTTACGAGCCATGAAGATCTGGTTGTACCCGGCATTGCCGTCCATGAAGCTCAAAATTTTATGACCAGTCTTGCATTGATTAATGTTTCGCCACCCAAGATCGGATACTCATCCTTTGGGGTAGCTCTGTTGAGATCTCGAAAATCTATAGCAACCCGCCATTGGCCACCTTTCTTCTCGGCAGTGCGATACTAGAAATCCACTCAAAGATACCGCATGGTACGATCAAATTGGCCGTCAACATTTTTTCGACCTCTTTCTTGACTTCTTCGAATTTCGCCTTCATTTGTCGTGCTTTCGCTGAAACGGCCGAAACCCTTTTTGAGCGGAGCGATGCTCGATGATGCTCTGTCCAATCCAGCATCTCTGTAGTCCCGCGAAGCAATCTGGATATTGTTTCAACAGGGCTATCATCGGGCCCCGCAGACTTGGTTCTAACTTTCTGCTGATAAATGTTGGTCGTGGCTTATCCCCAGGACCAATGTCGATCTCTTCTAGCTCATTAGCGGATGTAAACCGCATACCTAGCTTTCCACACCACAAATCGACGCTAAACACAGGCAAGCGGTGGGTGAGGACAACAAAATAACTTGGGCGATCGCTGAATCGCCCCTTTTGCTTGCATCTGTCAAGGACGGTTTACACCTTATTATTTTTAGCGGCGAGCATCTCCGCCACGACTACATGAACCGCTTGTCGTATGATCGCTGCTTTTTTTTGTGGCCGATCGCAGGATCGGCCGTACCCTGAATGATCGTGGGCTTTTCTACTGTAAGGCGATGGATAAGACCAGCCTCACCCCGCTTTTTGTAGCTTCAATACGCCGCAACCGTCTAGATTGATTCCGGAGATCGGCTCTTGGTCTTCGCCTCCCGACGTTCATGCCAGCTATGGAGATCTCGATAGAATCGCTGCGTGGATGACCTCGACTTCCTCCATCCCATGGATCGTGCATCGATGCATTGTGGACGGATGCAGCAATTAGCGTGAATCCAATCCTTCCTAGCAAGGCAGTGTAAGTGCTCTTGCTGTCCACGACGAAGAATGACGTGGATACGGTTTTCCTGCCCTTTGCCAAGTCCACGTTCGACACCTTGTGTCCCGAAGACCGTTGAAGTCGCTCAACGTGACGTTGGTTTTGATCAGATCTGCGGTGGGCGCCCCAAACGTCGTAGCATGGAGTATGGCATGATATTGTTGCCGCTCGGTGTCCACCAACATCTTCGACAGGTTGCCCATTGATGTAACCTCGCAGTGCAGTGGCTTTCGGATGTTTGTAACCCTTCTCACGTGGCTTCTCAAAGATAACCGGCCGTGGGCGCGATCAATTGTGCCACGAGTAACTCATCGGTTCTTGGCGCAGAATTACGGCGAGCACGAACACCATGTTTGTGCCGCGATGTCTTTGCATCGGCTCTTACCGGTTTGGCGCCACTCTTTCCTGGTTGGGGCCTTCCGTTTCCACATCTGTCTCACTTTGGCGGATCAGGCCGTGCTTTCTTCAAAGCGTGGAATCTGCGCTTGACTTCCTCTAGATTACGCCGCCGCTGCCCTCTACGCTTCTGGGTGTGTCTGAGTCCGTCGGGGCACCACCTTGGACGGTGATACCTGTCTTTGACCTTGTCATCCTTCGGCTCCTCGAGGTCTCCTGCTCGAGCGGACTCCTTGTGTCGGCTCTGGGACGGAAGAGGCCCTAGGCGTTTGAATACCGACCGGCCTCGTGTCCTCTTCTGCGGGTTGCATTCCGGCAGTTGTCGATTGTAGGCAATCGGCTCATTCGGTGCCCCACAATACTTGAAGAAAGGACAATCCCAATGCCTAGCGGCGCCCTCCTTCTCTTCGACGGTCCCCTAGCAAGGTGTTCATATCTTCCGTCTCGTCTGTGGCGACGTTGGTCATACTGGCGCTCATACTTGTTAAGGAGATGCGTGGAATGTGGCTTCTGATATCGCACTCTCCTCACTTGTTCCTCTGTTAAGTACCGCCTGTCATTGTGGCTGGGCCGGTCGCATGGACTAGCCTCCTTTCTTTCCTTGCCCCGGGAGCGACCACCGTTCTCTTTGTACGTGTCATGGTGGTATCCAGACCCTGCCATGTTAACGCCGAACGAGAAATCCAGCTTACGCCTCGCGGAGCGACTGAGTTCTACCATGTTGACGCCGGGAAATGGGTTTGTGTCCACTTTCATGGCGAACTGCCCAAGGATCAGACGACCTTGTTCTATCGCCATTTGGATTTGGCGGCGAAGCTCCTTGCACTCGTTGGTGGTGAGTGAACGAATGATGCCACTTGCAGTATGGTCTCCCGTTCATCTCCTGAGCCGTAGGGATTTTGTGGCCTTCGGGTAATCTCAGCTGCTTCTCCTTCAGCAGTAGATCGAATATCTGCTCAGCTTTGCTCACATCGAAGTCGAACCCTTCAGGCCCTTCTGTTTCACCCATTTGCAGGCCACGAGATGCCCCGCCCATTCAGCTACGGCCACCTCTCCGTCTGCGTCGGATCTTCTTCTTCTGCATCAACCAGGCTTATCGGACGTTTGAATTTGTCTTGGTACAACTCAGGGTGGCGCTGTTCATACATCGTCAGTTTCTGGGCCATGTGCGCCAATGAGTTGTATTCTACCTGGAATGCCAAGTCCTTGACGGGTGCTGAGAGACCCAACACCGCCAGCTCGACGGCTTCCTTCTCGATTAAGCAGCGAGTAACATCGGTTCTTAACGTCTGGCCTGGATGTACTCGGCTCGTTTCTCGCCACGCACTTTTGTGCGCAATGCCGACCTCGAGCCTCGAATGGTAGTCTGGATGTGGAACTCTTCCGATTGCTTCGGTATGAATTGAATCGGTGGCGAGGTGTACCACCCAAAGGCCGGTCCTGTCAGAGATTGCGCAAAAAATCTCACGCGCATCTGATCTAATGCCGAAATCATGCCTAGTTGTGCCAGGTATCGGCTTATGTGCTCGATCGAGCTTGACCCTTCTGACCCGCTAAATCTTGAGAACTCAGGGAGCTTATACTTGGGTGGCAGCGGAATCAGATCAAACTTCGTTAGAACGGCTTTGAATAGCCGATTGTCCTTCTCTTCGGCACGAAGCCGAACTGGTCCCTCAGGATGGTACCGATTTGCTCCACTGTTTGAGCTGTAGGGGCTAGATTCTCATGACTTGCTCCAGTGGCATACTTGGCTAGCCACGCCTGCTTGTCAGCGTCCATCCCAGCCATTGCTGCTCCGGACACGCCTGCCCCGGAAGATCTGCCCAAGGGTTCTGCCGCAGACACTCCCGCGGTTGCGATCTGTTTGGTGCGTGTCAGGTTATTGCAGTCCGGCACGTAGGCGCATATATATCCGTGTGGGATCTCCTTAGGTGGCTCGAACAGGAATTGGCAATCGCCTGGGTCGCCTCCAGCCTTGTAGACGACGTAAGCCGCTGCCCCCGGCGGTTTGGAGCGGCAAGTGCGAACGGGATCTGCGGCCTGGTGCAGGCGGTCTTTCCCCTGGTGAGTCCCTAAAGTAGGTCCCACGGAGAATCGATGCTTCATGATCTCTGGACTACACGGACGCGACCCGCTCGAAAGCGTTCACGGGCTCTCGGAATGGCGGTGCAAAGAATGAGCCACCATGTAGTTGACTTCTGTCGTAGAGCCACAGTGCGCTCCTCGAGCAGAGCAGATCTACCTCATTAAGAGCCCTCGGGGAGAACCCTTTCCACGATGCCATGCGTCGGGTCCTCTCAAAAGGCGATGAGGTCCTCCTCGAAGAGGGCCTTGATCTCGTCGTACTTGGCCTTGTGCTCGCCAGATCGTCGTAAGTGAAGTGCATTCTCCATCGCAGCGTCGGTGTTGATGTAGACGTTGTTGAATGTCCCACCGGCGTGCGAGAATGTGTTGCTGCCAAACCACACCGGCGAGCAGCGATCGACAACACGAAGAGCCGGGAGGCTCCAGGCTGGTGGGCCTGGTCCCTCGGCGACGCCGCAAAAGCTCCGACACGTCCCGGCTTGGTTCGAGATGCCACGACCTATACCTGGTCGGGAAGGTGAAGGATTGCTCGATTGATTTCTGCATGATAAACAAGTATCGTAAAATTGAGCCGTAATCGGCTCCTGGTTTCCACAAAATCGGCTCCTAAAGCCGATTGCCCCATGGTTCTGCGTTAGATTTATGATAACATGGGGTTTTGCTTGATCGCTACAAGTTAAATCGATCTACGATAGTTTAATGTTTTCACCACATAACTGGAACGTCCTACGCGTAATTGAGCCTAGTACGTACAAAATATGAAGAATATCAACCCTAGAGAAGGCCTAATAACCAACATAAAGCCAATTACCGGAACATCCTCTCTAGAACGAATAAGCCACATCCTTATGCATTACCGGATCGTTCAACCCGTTTGTAAGGCCTAATTACGTAGATATTAAACTAAACCTTGACGAACAAGGCACAACTATAACAGATCGAATCGACTAAATAAAGATCAAGCAAGGTGCTACCCTTGCACTTTGGGACACGGTGCAAGGGTAGCGAGATAGCTAGAGGTAGCATAACCGGCGATAATAATGAAACAAAGGCCGATGCTAGCCTCAAACAATCTATGATAATGGTATTACTCGCCATCAACAACGCTTGATGCGAGTAAAACCGGTAACGAAATAAGTGAATCGCCTAGATCGCAAGATGCGATCTAGGCAGCATGGCACTTACCCGAAAGAAACCCTAAGAACAAGGGGTGGCGATGCGCCGAGATTGTGTTTGTCGTGAACGTGGTTGTTCTCCTTTTCTCAATAACCCTAGGTACATATTTATAGTCCGGAGACTCTCTACTTTTGGAATAACTCTACAACTCTATCTCTACCTAAACATAAACGGAACCTAAACAAACACGAATCCTACTATGATACAAGATACACGGGCAATTCAGCCCAAATCTACGCACTAGGCCGATCCAACAACACCTTGAATATATGTATCTTCTAAGCCCATCTCGATCACGGCCCATCTCCGTCTTTGGCCAAGATATGGTGATAACACCAAGATATCATCCAAAGACCAAGCATATCAACCGCAAGTTTCATATAATCCGAGATTATATAGCAGATGGAGATCTGAAGATTAGCAAAGTACATACGGATCTGAATGTCGCAGATCCACTGACTAAACCTCTTCCACGTGTAAAACATGATCAACACCTCAGTGCCATGGGTGTGAGATTGTTGCCAGATGTAAACTAGATTATTGACTCTAGTGCAAGTGGGAGACTGTTGGAATTATGCCCTAGAGGCAATAATAAAGATGTTATTATTATAATTCTTGTTCATGATAAAGTTTATGTTCCATGCTATAATTGTATTAAGCGGAAACTTTAATACTTGTGTAGTTTGTAAACAACACCGTGTCCCTAGTACGCCTCTATGGACTAGCTCATTGATCAATGATGGTTAAGGTTTCCTAACCATAGACATGAGTTGTCAATTGATAATGAGATCATATCATTGGGAGAATGATATGATGGACAGACCCAAACTAAGCGAAGCAATTAGATCGTTTCATCGTGTTCATCTTTGCGAAGCTTTTCCTATGTCAAATATTGTATTCCTTAGACCATGAGATAATGCAACTCCACAGTGGAAGAAAGCTTTGAGGTCATCAAACGTCATCCTATGAGAGGGTGATCATAAAGGTGTCTCTCGGTGATCGGAAAGTATCTGTTGGGTTGTATGTATCGAGATGGAATTTGTCCCTCCCAAGTCGGAGAGATATACTTGGGCCCACTCGTGTCGATATCAACACCGCTTGCAAGCATGTGGTTAAGGAGTTAATCACAAAGTGATATCGGATTAGACGAGTAAAGTACTTGCGTGAACGAGATTGAACTAGGTATGACGGTGCCGACGATCGAATCTCGGGCAAGTAAAATATCGCGAGGCGAAGGGAATATATATATGGGATTGATTGAATCCTGGCATCTTGGTTCATCCGATATGATCATCGATGAATGTGTGGAGTCAATATGGGTTCCTGCACCCATTGATTATTGATAGAAGATCATGTACGCATATTCTCGAACCCGCGGTCACACACTTAACGTATCTCGACGCTAGGATAGATTGGATAATTGGTTTATGAATTTTTGTTGAGTCTCGGATGGGATCCAGGATATCACGAGAGGTTCGAATGGTCAGGAGAATAAGATTCATATAAGGCGAGCAGTTTTGGAGTTCGAATTGTTCGGGTTAATCGGTATTGTCTCGAAGCTTCTAGAACCTTCGGAAGGGACCAACGTGGCCCCACCTTCCGGGGAGGGCATGGGCCTATGAGGGAGTGTCCTGGCGCATTGGGCAGGGGCACAAGGCCCCATAGGGCCCAGCCGATTCTAGAGAGATTTGACTCGTTTAAATTGGATAGAATTTCTAGATAAGGAGAGTTTAAATCGTTTAAACTAGAGATATGATTTCTAGATAAGGGAGAGTTTAAATTGTTTAAACTAGAGATAGGCTTGGAGGAGGGGCAGGCTGGCCGCCTCTATATATAGAGGGTGGTGCGCCTCCTACACACCTTCCTCCAAGCCCTAGCAGCCTTGCTACCTTCCTCTCTCCTCCCGACTGTTTGTAGGCGAAGCCTGCAGCAGAATTCTCCACCATATACACCACGCCGTGTTGTAGATCCAATCTATCTCTCCACCATACTCGCTGGTCCGAGGAAGGAGGAGACGTCGAGGTGCTGCACGTGTGCATCTCACGGAGGCACCGCCACTTGTGGTGCTAGATCGGATCGGATCGCGAGGAGGAGAAGCGAGTACGACTACATCACCCATGTTCCGACGAACGTTCCGCTGTGCGAATCTTCAAGGGTATGAAGATCTAATCCAATATCTCTCGTTGTTTGCATCTCCTAGATTAGATCTTGGCTTTCCCTCTGTTCGCTCCGTAGAAAATTTTGATTTACTATGCCGCGAAACCCTTCACATAGCTCATTTGGCTATTACATTACAATGCAGCAGAATATCTATAAGCATGGGGTCCTTCATCTTCAAAGTGCCACAGACAGACATGTTGGTTGTAGACTTTGTAATCCTAATCAACACACTTCACTAATCAATCAAACCTGCAACATAACAAGTTACAGCCACAAGGGTCAATACATTTGAATTGTATTGGCAAGTGATACTAGGGTAGTATGGTGGAGTCTATCATCTATATGCATTTGTCTAAGTGGAGTTGAGGCTTTCATTGCTCAAAATAGATTTTTCTTTAACATTTGAAAACACTAAGTTTTTGCTTTGACAAAAAAATCTTTCTCCCAATCAAAGATTGAAGATCCTTTAACCATTGTTCAACCACAAGTTTTTAACTTAGAAATTTTAATGATGAGATTCTTGATAGCTTCCATGTCTTGATGCTCAAATTGTCCTTTACCAGGGACATGGCTAAGTACTTAGGTTTTACACTCTGCAGAGGTTGTGCACTTTCCCCACAAGACTTGGTTTCACCAAGACAAGATCTTTCAGAAGCCTTTCCTTAGACCAAATGGACGTGTTCCAACCTATCATTCACTACCACCAACTGTCCAAATGGCTAAGTTCTAGCAACCTATATGATCCAGGCAGAGCCCATAATGCCAACTGGCTGCACTTGAAGCTTCTCAACATTTGACATCTCAAATTTCTTCGTTCCTGGGTGGCCGTCCACAAGTGAGATACACAAGGTCAACCATAAACATGGGCCTTGTGTAACCACTCAACCAAAAACCACCAATCAAGTCCCATTCCACCCAGGTGATTCATTGACTTAGTTGTTTTATTAAGAAAACATAAGTCCAAAGACTTAGAAATTTTCCATAGTGTGAATATATTTCCACCCTTGTTTTCTATTAGATAAGCTAAGCATGATAGTAGTAGGAGTCTTAACTTAGGAAAATTTCTACTAAGGTTTCATCTGCTAGGTTTTCCTATAGCAAGGTTTATACTTAGCAAAATTCCATGCAAGTTTTACTTAGAAAAAATCTCTAATGCATAGTGAAAGTAATGGGACAAAAGGTATGAAGCATTGACTTTTTGGTAGAGTATAGGTTCACTCCTTGTCCTTGCAACAATCACACTCTTCAAGTCACTACAATTCAATCAAGCAAGGCACAATCTCAATCTACCAATCAAGCAAAACATCACATAAAATCATAAAGTCAAAGTAATGCATGCAAGCATGCCAAGCTTTGTTTTGTTTGAAAAAGTTGTTCCTAATGGGTCATAAACATTGGAAAACACCTAATGGTCATTTTATAAAGTGGCAAAGTCATTTGCAAAAGGTTTCACTTTATAAACCATTTTCAAAACAAGGCATCAATTTATGTGGTGTAGAAATATTTTTACTAAGGCATTAATCCATAGGTTCACCAAATAAGTTTTCAAACCATAAAACTTGGTGTTTGGGGTCAGAGAGTTTAAAACAAAACAATTCCCAAAGGTTTTCTTCCAAAACCATTTTTAATAAATAAACTATATTTTTATTTGACTAGAAATGGTTTTAAATCAAAGAATCATTCTTTTGTTTCACCAAATACATTTTTGAAACCACAAAGTGTTTCCTATGGTCAGTAGGTTCAAATAACTCCATTTGCAAAAGATTTTATCCCCAAAATCATTTTTGAACAATTTTTATAATCTAAACAAGCATACAAATGTTTCTGCAAAAACAAACATTTTTTAAGAAGCTTTTTACTAAAAAAATGGCATGGTTGGCTAGGGCTTGTCTTGCTGATTCCATTGATATAAAGTTTGTAATTTTTGGATGTGTGGAACTAAAGTTATGGAATTTACAAAATGGACATCTAATAGAAAGTTTTCTGTCTTTTAAATCAACTACAGGCCACGTGTCGAGTTCTTACTCGCTGAGACCGCTTCGTCTGGATCACGTGCTGCAGGCCGTTGGATCTAACTGATATCGCACGACGCAGGTTCACTCTTACCCCTTCGCTCTCTTTCTATCCTAGCCGCTGGATGATGATCTAACGACTCACAGGAGATTGACCAAAGTCTGGCGGCGTAGCGACGGTGGCTGGCGGCGGCGAGGTCAGATGGTGGCGGCGCTGGTGAAACAGGAAGCGAGGGAGGATGGGAAGATGCTCACCGCGTTTGCAGTATCGTGGGGAAGCTCAACGTGGCGGTATCTCGTCGAGGGGCGCACGGAGGTGAGGGTAATGGCTCGCCGGAGTTGCTCCTGGCTTCGGGTTCGCTCGGGCGTCGTTGGAGGCGGGGCTACGGTGCACGCTAGGACAAATGGGAGATGGTCGACGCAAAGCTATGGCAACGATGTGTGCATGAAGGAGAAGGAGAGGCGCGGTCGGAAACTACCTGTGGGGCTCGTCGGAGTTGGAGCGGACGGCGGCGTCGTTCAGTCGAAGACGAAGTCGTCGCTGCAGAAAGCACTGAGCGAGGGAAGGCACCGGTGCAGAGATGATGGCGAGCAAGCGGTGTGCTCTGAAGCAGTGGCGGTGGTGGCCGGAATTTGAACGGAAACTCGCCGGAGACTATGGTGGTTCGGGGAGGATTCTGAGCAGCCTGGTGGCCGAGAGAGTCGGGCGAGAGAGGGGAAATGGAGAGGGGGAGTGGGTGCTTAAGTTAGCGAGGTTACCGTGCGGAATCAACGCTGCAATTAAGCGAATTTACTCGGGGATTGATTGACAGAGAACGGCAGCGCTGTCTGATGAAGAACAAGTCGCGGGTGGGGAAGATGACCGCGTGGCTGTGGGGTCCACTGGCAGCGAGAGAGAAGAGAGGGGAGTTGGGTCCACCTGTCATTGGTTCTGCGGGTGCGGGTGTGGGTGAAAACGATTCGCAGAGGGGTGCGTTGGTGGGCTGGAACTGGGCTTGCTGGGCCAGACTGGTTGGGTCGAGTCCATTTCACATTTTTTTCTGTCTGAAACCTTTTTCTTTTTCTATTTCTTTTTCTGTTTTGAAATTTCAAAAAACATTCATACATTCAAACAATTCAAACATTCACCACACTTGTAATGAGTTTTGGTTCTGTTTAACAACATAAACCAAATTCCAAATAAAAATATTAATTTTTATTCTTTTAGGATCTATTTAATAATTAAATAAAATAGACATTAATTATCAATTCAAATAGGTTTTGATTTATTTAATAAAATCTCCATTTGAAAACTAAATATTTTCAAAACCAAAACAGTAGGTTTTATTTGAAAATGGAAGATACTTGGAAAACTTGTTTAAAATAAAATAACATTTTTATTTTAGGGTCCATTAATAATTAAATAAAATGGACCTTAGTCATTTAAATCAAATAGGATTTGTTTTATTAAAAACTTTATTTTGAAATCTAAAATAAAACCAAAAACACTTCAATAGGTTTTAATTGAGAATATAAAATATTTGGAAAGCTTGTTTAAAATAAAATAATAAGTTTTGATGTTTAATTAAAATAGTAAAACCTTTTTATTTTTAATAAACCCAGGGATATTAAATCCTTATTATTTTATTTAAATAAACCTTTACTCTTTTAATCAGAGCAAAACATTTTAATTCAAAAGATTGGCCAATGTTTAATTTGGCTCTATAAAATAATCTTTATTTATAAATCTACCTTTTTATTTGAAAACCAAATCTTTTATTAAAAGATCCAAAAATGGTAATTTTTAAATATTTTTAAGTTTATTGTTTATTTAACTTTTTAAATCCCTTTAGGATTTTATTTGATCCAAATAGGTTTTGAAAGTTTCCAAATGGATTCAAAAAGTTTCTTCTCACCCTGAAAATCAACAAAGTTCTATTTTATTCATTTATTTTTCACATAACAAGATTTGGAAAATCTTGGGATGTGACAACCCAATTTATTGATTCGACACAAGGGGAGCCAAAGAATACTTGCAAGCCTTAACAACAGAGTTATCAGTTCAGCTGCACCTGGAAATAGTTCTTGCTCATAGAAGTTTATCAGTAGAAATAGCAAAGCAATAGCAACATCAACAGTGAAACAACAACAATAGTAACAGTAACTGTAACAGTAGGATTCGAGTGTGGTAGGCATGGGGATGGATGGACGGGCATTGCATGGACGAGTATAAACATGTAACTTCAAGATCTAGGGTATTGCAGATAAATAATAACAAGAATCCAAGTACTAAACAATCCTAGGCATGTGCTCCAAATATAGTCATACGTGCTCGCAATGAGAACTTGCACAACATCTTCTGTCCAGCCAGCCCGTGGCAGCGGGGCCTCTAGGGAACTATTGGCAATTAAGGTGCTTCTATTAATAGAGCACCGGAGCAAAGCATTAACACTCCATGAACATATGTGATCCTCACACCACATCCATCCCCTCTGGTTGTCCCAATTATTGTCACTTTGGGGCCTTTGGGTCCAGACAATGATATGTGTACACAACTTGCAGATAAGATCACAAACAATATTATCATAATGATTCAATAATAAGTTCAGATCTGAGATCATGGCACTCGGGCCCTAGTGACAAGCATTAAGCACAACAAGTTGCAACAACGTCAAATAGCACAAGAGAAACTAGGCACTATACCCTAACAATCTTATTCGATTACATGATAGAACTCATCCAATCCCTACCATCCCCAAGCCTACAGCGGGGGATTACTCACCCATGGATGAGGGAAACATCGGTGGTTGATGGAGATGCGTTGGTGATGACGATGGCGATGATCCTCTCCAAATCCCTTGTCCCGGCAAGGTGCCAGAACGGAGTTTCTGGATCCGAATCTTGGTTTATGGTGGCGGCGGCAGAGCGGAACTCTTTCTAGAAAACTATTGACCCCCCCTCGGGTTTTAGGTCGAAAGACAACTTATAGGCGCAGAGAAAGGTCGAGGAGCTGCCTGTGGTGGCCACACCCCCACCAGGTGCGGGGTCGGGTGGGCCTGCGCCTGGGTTGGGTGTAGGCCCCCCTAGGCCTCCCCTCCGTTTCTTCTTCTGGCTTCGTGGATCTTCTGGTGAAATATAATTTTTGGCATATTTTTCGGGATTTTTCCTGATAGTTCATTTTCTGCACAAAAACAAGACACCAAGGTAATTCTACTGAAAACAGCGTCAGTCCGTGTTAGTTGTATCCAAATCACACAAGTTTAGAGGAGAAACAATAGCAAAGTGTTCGATAAAGTAGATGCGTTTTGGACGTATCTGATACTTTAAACCTCTCTAAATTATCACTATTCTAGTAACTTATAGAATAGGCTATTTCCAAACCACGGTTTGGGTGCGAAACGTGGCCGCATTGACAATGTGGTTGCGGGGTCGTGTTGTTTCTATTCGTCGATCTCCCATCGGGACAAACTCTTAAATATTTGCTGCTACAAGTACTACAATAACCCTATTGTTGGTGCAGGAATCCAGTCATCACTTAATAGGTAATTTTTCAGCAATTTTCTTATATTCTTCCTCAAGATCATGTACCTTTATTGCTACCTAATTAACGAAGTGTTGATACATGTCTTCCTCATTTCCTTCACTTATCAGAATCTTGACATTGATCCTTTTTACAAGATCTTCAATTGTGTAGTTCGATGAAAGAGCATTGCTAATAATCTAGTTCTTCAGTCTCCTCCCTTTCGATTCTTATCATCTTGAGGTCTTCTACTGGATTGGGCTCAGCTTTGCCTGCAAATTTAGCTAGAATGAGAGTTTGACTCTCGGTTATCTTACCTATCTGTGCCTCAACAATCCTTGTTCTTTCTTGGAGGGCCTGCAAATCATTCCTCAAACTAACAGCTTGGTTAGATAATTTACCAAGCATAGAATCATGGTTCTCCGTAATTTTAACTAGAATATTGTTTTTCTCATTTTGTGTGTCCATAAAAGATTTAAGAGTTTCTTGGAGACTACTATTACTTGATAATATTATTATTAGAGTTACCTGCAGGACTATAATAATGTTTCTAGAAATTTGGATTATAATTTTTCTTCCAAGTAGGGTTATAATCACCACGAGCTATGAAGTCTATTTCTTCAATAGTTGGTTCGGGAGTAGCTCTTACCTAGGTTTCCTTACCTTTAATGGCTAGTATGAGCTCATCCAACTTAGCATTGAGTTCTTCATTTTCTTGAGGTGTGACGGAGTTCACCTTCTCCGTGTTTGATGTTTCCACATGCCATTGGGCATGGTTGTCTTGCATATTATCTAGCAGCTCCTATGCTTCGATAATTTTCTTACGCATAAATGTTCCTCCAGCTACAGTATCAAGCATAGACTTAGACACGAGGTTAAGATAATTATAAAATAAATGGAGAATTAATCAATGTTCCATCCCATGGCTGGGACAATTTCTCATGCATTCTTTCATTCTCTCCCATGCAAGCGCTAGTGGCTCACGCTCTTCCTATATAAAACTAGTAATATTAGATCTGAGTTGCATAGTCTTTGTAGGTGGAAAGAATTTAGTCATAAATAAAGAAGTACAATCCACCCATGATGCAATAGTATTTCTAGGCAAAGACAACAACCATTCTTTTGCTCTTCCTCTAAAAGAGAAAGGGAATAAAAGCAACTTGACCGCGTCAGGGTCAACATCTTTAATGCGCATCATATCACATATTTTAGCGAAGGTATTTAAGTGCATACCTGCATATTCAATAGCAGAGCCTCCAAATTGATTCTGTTGAACCAAACTTAAAAAGTGGGGCTTAATTTCATAATCTTCGGCGGCAATTGCTGGCTAAGTAATAGGAGTACGCAAATAATCATTGTTGGGATTTGAAAACTCCCCTAGCTTCTTTTCATCCATACTTCCTATATTATTGGATTTTCTTAAACAAGTACTAATAATAATAAAAGCAAGAATTAAAAGACTAACTATTTTTTTGGTTTTTAAAATAAAGACCGAAAGTAAAATAAAAATTAAAAACAACAATTAAAACTAGCAAGGTTCCTACTAACCTCATCAGGATAGCTATTGCTTCCCCGGCAACGGCGCGAGAAAAAGGGTTGATACCTTCGATCCGGATTACAGATGTAGTGTAACTCTTTTTCCCTAGTAGACCTAGGTTTATCGAATCCTCGGGAAGCAGAAAGCAAAGTGAGATTACTTAAACAGACCTTCGAGATTTTTAGAATTCCTTTTGTGTTTTCATCGGACCAAAATTTTGCGATCTTTTTGTTGTTGTTGACGATGGATAAAGAGAGGGCCTAGGGTCTTCGGTTTTCACCAGTATTTGTGCAAAACATCTGATGGGAATAATAGATAATAATAAAGTATGCATGTAATCATTAGAGAAAGATAATTATATGTGGGCTCTACATCCATAATTTATATTGCCTCCACAACCGCTTATAGCAATAACCTACTAGTCGTATCCATAGAAGAAAGAGAACTAATGATATGCATCATGATGTCACCGTTAATCCCAAGTAAATTCCTCATATATAGCCGTACTACCCCTTCTGTCACTGGGATTCCCATCCTGCAGATCAGTAATTACTCACACTCCCTTTACCTGGATCAATCCTCAGGGTCTTGGGTACCTGACAAGTCCTTATATTGAGGCAAGAGAGGGTACTACAATCATAATGTTATATAAACTAATACATGATCCCATCTATGATAAATAACATGCACAAAAGCTACATGGATAGGCCAAAGCCCTTAGCCCAAGGAGAATTACTCACACATAGAGATGAAATCAGCAATCGTAAACATTGTAATAGAGATTATAAGGTTGGTAGAAAATAGTCTTACAATGTCGCCAATTGGAGAAGAGATCTACTATTATAATTGGTGGAAGATGGCTATGGTGGTGGAGAAGAGTTTAGAGGTTTAGATCGAGATCTATTCCTCCGGAGTGGCAGCTTCTGGTGGTAGGAGAGTTGAGGTCGAAAAAGAATCTTTGTTTCCCGTCGCCCAAAGCCTCTTTATATAGGGGTCCCTTCACGAATTTTTTTCTGTTTGTCCTAATAAAGTTGATGGCAACTATACGGCTGGAATAAATTTCCCGCCGTATAGTTGGTCGTTAAGGCTTCTGCCTCCACTTCACGGCTCCTGGTTTCTTTGACGTGTTGGAAATATCGTATCTTTGGCATTTATGTAGTTATTCCCATCATCATACGTCATTATCTGTGCAGGGAAAAATAGCAAGAAATAATTGCATACCCCTTTGATCATTAGGCATTAGTGGCAGGATTTAGAGAGATATTTCATCAAATATGTGAATAATATCTAGTTTAAATACGGACGTGGATGATTATATTTCACAACCATCAATGCGTTGTGCGCTGAGCACGTAGGAAAGAGGAAGGAAAGATGCGGAGAATGTCTAGTGCAAAAGGAAGCACGAGCTCTGGAAGTGTAGGTGGCAAGATTGACAAAGGAAGTGTGAGGATAGCAAATGGCAAAGGGTAAAATTACCATAGCCTCTAGCGGTATAAAATGGATGAGGACGATGATACAGGACCATTGATCTACTAAACCTAACACGTGTCATTCATGGCACTTTACACATGGCGGGTACCGCCCGAACCATCGCGAGCACTCCGTTCACTACACACGGAAATCGAGGAGACGCAGTAAATTTCGCGTAAACTACGCATGACTAGTAAAATCTTAGTCATAAAGTGGGACCCATGATCGTATAGTCCCATCATCCCTGGTGTCATAGACAGTTGAGCTCACCGAGCGTTAGCAATAACGTCAACAACTTGCAAAAGAAAAGGCCAACAATGGATACAATCTTTCGATTCAAGGCAAAAGTACTCACTCGAGTCTGCGACTCGACCAAATACTCAGCGGATACTCCTATCAGGAGCGCTGGTCTCGCACTTGAAAATGTGGCAAGGTCCTTGAGTCAATTCAAGACATCTCAAAACTTCAAGTCCTCTTTCGAGTCTACAACTCCATTACGGACTCGGGGGCTACTCCCATAGGGAGTGCTTGCTGCATATTTGAAAAATATTCACCTTCCGAAGGATTTCTGGATCCTCATATCACACGGCTCATGACTATGAGTCTCTTCTCGAGTCTGTGATTCGAACAGACACTCCGGGGATACTCCCCATAGGGAACGCTAGTCGCGCACCCTATGATTCAATTGACTAAGATCCTTCGGATCCCCCACGACTACAATAAATATAACCTATAGAAAAAATGGTGACTCCGCGCAAAATAATACTAAAAGAGATGACATCTCCTTAGTCACCCTAAATGCCTCCGCGGTATTAAAATTTTGGATCATGTGTCTATGACACAAAGATAAGACCTACAAATATGATCTGATGGCCTGGTAATGCACCTGACTGCGCTCTGCTAGTAATATCCCGTGTCAACATGCACGATGAAAAATCCCGACGGACGCGTTGAGTACATAACTTAAAATACTGGAATTCGATTCATGTAAGACCTCCGTGGCCTGAGTTGAATTACGCCAGCAATTTTCCGGATTCGATTCCGGGGACTCGAGTCTGAGTAGATAGCTTTGCTTTGCCCAAAGGCAGTTAACTGACCCCCCAACGTCGGTAGAGTCAGGAGCGTGTATCAACTATCCCTATGAACCAAAATATTAAATTGAAACATGTTCGGATGAAAAGCACTCAAAAGAGTTAAGAGTCTTCAGTCAAATCTATGATTCGACTAAACACTTGGGGGCTACTGGCATGGGTATGCCCTACGGGTTCCTGGCGTCAGCCTACCTAGTCTAGCCCATCAGAAGACCATGAAGAAGGCGTGCCCACATCATAAAGCCTAGGAGAATTTTGGGTGACCTAGGCCCAGTAAGGATTTGACTCCTTGGAGGATATACGTCTTCTTCGGATAGAAACTTGAAGGGAGAAACCCTAAATTTATAACTGACTCGGCCTATCCCCGAGACCTGGCCTATCTATATAAAGGCCAAGAGGGCACGACAGGGAGGACCTACCTCATAACCTACTACACATCTCACCAGATCCAATCTGTGCACCGTGTAACCTTAGGCATCGCCATTAACAAAGAGCAGACAAGCAGGAGTAGGATTTCCCTCTCGGGGCCTCAACCTGGGTAAACATCGTGTCCCCGTGTTGCTTGTCTATTAGCTGTTTTGTGATCTCCAGCGTCACCTCCTTCTGCAAAACCCAAGTCCATAACAATGGGCATTGACGAGTCGAACCCTCTTCACTCTTATTCTATAGGTTCATCAAAGTGTGCTTGAAGGTTTGTTTTGTCCCTCATTCATTTTAGCACTCCATTACTTATTCTTCAACATGTTTATATATAGATGTGAAAAAGATACAACTTGATAGTACACTTGCATATTATGTTTCATTGAAAGGATTTGAACCTATAAACTTTACATGATAATGAAAGAAGCAAAAGTAACAAACTCCAAAGTCCATGTTTATTTTTATCACCTTTATGCTCGAGGACGAGCATAGGTTAAGATTGGGGATGTTGATGCATGTAAAATGCATACATGAACTTTGTAGTTTGTTAACATGTTTATCCACATATTCGCATCATATATAATGTTATATCCATGTTTTACATTATTTTTTGGGATTTACCAATGATCCCCTTTATTTTGGTTATAACCATGTTTTCAATGTTTTTGATGTTTTAGGACCTATACAGAGTCAAATGGACCTAAGATTTTGGGGATGTCAATAATTATCCATGATAAGCATCTAGAGCGCAAGAACCTCACCTGGAAGGATAGCCCAAAAGATCCCAGGTGGCGCAGACAGCCTAGGGGGCGCGCCACCAGCCCTCTTTCCCTCCTCGGTTGTTCGATCGCCTTGATTCTTTCGCTCACAGAGTTCTTTTGACCTAAAAACTCCTATATAAAGATCGCCAGGGAGTCCTCGACATAGAGCACACCAGGGACAAAAACACCACCAAACAGAGTCAGGTCCAGCAAAGATTGGAGGGGGAAACTCCGCTAGAGCCACCTCCGGAGGGATCTCCAAACCTATCGAACATCTCCAGCATCATCACCATGGTGAAGAGGAAGTAGTCCTGAAGGGTTTCGCGGCATAGTAAATCAAAATTTTCTACGGATGCGAATAGAGGGAAAGCCAAGATCTAATCTAGGAGATGCAATCAACGAGAGAGATTGGATTAGATCTTCATACCCTTGAAGATTCAAGACAATGAACGTTCGTCGGAACGTGGGTGATGTAGTCGTACTCGCTTCTCCTCCTCGCGATCCGATCCGATCTAGCACCACAAGTGGCGGTGCCTCCGTGAGATGCACACGTGCAGCACCTCGACGTCTCCTCCTTCCTCGGACCAGCAAGTATGGCAGAGAAATAGATTGGATCTACAACACGACGGCGTGGTGTATATGGTGGAGAATTTCTGCAGCAGGGCTTCGCCTACAAACAGTCGGGAGGGAGAGAGGAAGGGTAGCAGGGCAACTAGGGTTTGGAGGCAAGGTGTAGGGGGGAGGGGCGCACTAGCCCTCTATATATAGAGGGGGGGCGGCCAGACCTTGCCCCTCCTCCAAGCCTTGGGCCAGCGGCCAAGGGAGGGAGAAGTGGGGGGAAAGGACTCTCCCCCTTCTAGAAACCCTATCTCTAGTTTAAACAAGTTTAAACTCTCTAGGATCGGCTGCTGGCCCAATGCGGCCAGGACACTCCCTCATAGGCCCATGCCCCCTCCCGGAAGGTGGGGCCACGTTGGTCCCCTTCCGGAAGGTTCTAGAAGCTTCCGGTACAATACCGATTAACCCGGAACAATTCCGAACTCCAAAAACTGCACTACCTTATATGAATCTTATTCTCCGGACCACTCCGGAACCTCTCGTGATGTCCCGGATCCCATCCGAGACTCCGAACAAAAACTCATAAACCAATTATCCAATCTATCCTAGCGTCGAGACACGTTAAGTGTGTGACCCTGCGGGTTCGAGAATATGCAGACATGATCTTATATCAATAATCAACAGCGGGGTCTGGGCACCCATATTGACTCCCACACATTCATCGATGATCATATCGGATGAACCACGATGCCAGGATTCAATCAATCCCATATATATATTCCCTTCGTCTCGCGATATTTTACTTGCCCGAGATTCGATCGTCGGTACCGTCATACCTAGTTCAATCTCGTTCACAGCAAGTACTTTACTCGTTCCGTAATCCGATATCACTTTGTGATTAACTCCTTAAATACATGCTTGCAAGCGGTGTTGATATCGATTACCGAGTGGGCCCGAAGTATATCTCTCCGACTTGGGAGGGACAAATTCCATCTCGATACATACAACCCAACAGATACTTTCCAATCACCTGAGAGACACCTTTATGATCACCCTCTCATAGGATGATGTTTGATGACCTCAAAGCTTTCATCCGATACCAGGGAGTTGTATTATCTCATGGTCTAAGGAATACAATATTTGACATAGGAAAAGCTTCGCAAAGATGAACACGATGATACGATCTAATTGCTTCGCTTAGTTTGGGTCTGTCCATCATATCATTCTCCTATGATATGATCTCATTATCAATTGACAACTCATGTCTATGGTTAGGAAACCTTAACCATCATTGATCAATGAGCTGTCCATAGAGGCGTACTAGGGACACGGTGTTGTTCACAAACCACACAAGTATTAAAGTTTCCGCTTAATACAATTCTAGAATGGAATATAAACTTTATCATGAACAAGAATTATAATAATAACATCTTTATTATTGCCTCTAGGGCATAATTCCAACAGTCTCCCACTTCACTAGAGTCAATAATCTAGTTTACATTTGGCAACAATCTCACACCCATGGCACTGAGGTGCTGATCATGTTTTACACGTGGAAGAGGTTTAGTCAATGGATCTGCGACATTCAGATCTGTATGTACTTTGCTAATCTTCAGATCTCCATCTGCAATATAATCTCGGATTATATGAAACTTGCGATTGATATGCTTGGTCTTTGGATGATATCTTGGTTCCTTAGCAAGTGCTATGGCGCCAGTGTTGTCATACAATATCTCCAGTGGGTCCAATGCACTTGGAACCACGCCAAGCTCAGTGATGAAGTTTCTGATCCAAACTCCATCACTTGATGCTTCTGCAGCAGCCATGTATTCCGCTTCCACTTTAGATCCCGCGATCACGCTTTGCTTGCAGCTTCTCCAGCTCACAGCTCCTGCATTCAAAATATAAACGTATCCTGTGTGAGATTTGGAATCATCCTTGTCGGTGTCAAAACTAGCGTCGACGTAACCTTTTACGACAAGATGTTCATCACCCCCATAGACTAAGAACATTTCTTTAGTCCTATTTAGGTACTTTAGGATGTTCTTCACGGCTGTCCAGTGTTCCACTCCTGGATCACTTTGATATCTGCTCGTCAAACTAAGAGCATTGGACACATCCGGTCTAGTACACAGCATAGCATACATGATGGAACCTATGGCCGAGGCATAAGGCACTTTGCTCATAGCTTCCCTATCATTTACCGTAGCTGGACACTGAGCCTTGCTCAATATCTTACCTGACAACAAGGGCACTGAACCTTTCTTTGCCTTATCCATTCTGAACCTTTTCAGAACATTGTCTAGGTATGTACTCTGGCTTAAAGCTATCAGACGTCTTTGTCTATCTCTATAGATTTTGATGCCCAATATATAAGCAGCTTCACCTAGGTCTTTCATTGAAAAAAATTTGTTCAAATAACTCTTCACATCGTTAAGCCTGTTGATGTCATTTCCAATAATCAATATGTCATCCACATATAGTACCAGAAACGTCACCGAGCTCCCACTCACTTTCTTGTAGATGCAAGCTTCGTAGCAATTTGGAACAAATCCAAATCTCTTGATCACTTGATCAAAACGAAGGTTCCAACTCCGATATGCTTGCTTCAGTCCATAATTGGAACGCTGAAGTTTGCATACTTTATCAGCATCCTTAGGATCGACAAAACCTTCGGGTTGCATCATATACAACTCTTCATCAATGTTGCCATTGAGGAACGCAGTCTTGACATCCATCTGCCATATTTCATAATCATGAAACGCAGCAATTGCTAATAAAATACGAATGGACTTAAACATCACTACGGGAGAAAAAGTCTCATCGTAGTCAACACCTTGAACTTGTCGAAAACCTTTTGCGACAAGCCGTGCTTTATAGACGGTAACATTACCATCCGCGTCCGTTTTCTTCTTGAAGATCCATTTGCACTCAACGGCCTTTCGGTCGCTAGGAGGGTCCACCAAAGTCCATACTTGGTTTTCGCTCATGGATCCCAATTCGGATTTCATGGCTTCCAGCCATTTCTCAGAGTCTGGGCTCATCATTCCTTCCTCATAGTTCGTAGGTTCACTGTGTTCTACTAGCAAGACAGTCAAGACAGGGTTGTCGTACCACTCAGGAGGGGCACGCAACCTTGTCGACCTGCGACGTTCAGTAGCAGCATCGTCCGAAGCTTCATGATCCTTGTCATTAGCTTCCTCTATCGTTGGTGCGGTGACCTTGGAACAATTTCAGGTGCTGCGCTACTCTGCAATTCAAGAGAAGGTTCAATAACCTCGTCAAGCTCTACTTTCCTCCCACTCACTTCTTTCGAGAGAAACTCCTTCTCAAGAAAGGAACGTTCTTTGCGACAAACACTTTGCCTTCGGTTCTGTGATAGAAGGTATACCCAATAGTTTCCTTAGGGTATCCTATGAAGACGCATTTCTCCACTTTGGGTTCGAGCTTGTCCGGCATCAACTTCTTGACGTAAGCTTCGCATCCCCAAACTTTAAGAAACGACAACTTAGGTTTAGCACCAAACCATAGTTCATACGGTGTCGTCTCAACGGATTTAGATGGAGCCCTATTTAAAGTGAATGCAGTGGTTTCTAATGCATAACCCCAAAATGATAACGGCAAATCAGTAAGAGACATCATTGATCTGACCATATCTAATAGGGTTCAATTCCGGCGTTCAGACACACCATTGCGATGTGGTGTTCCGGGTGGCGTGAATTGTGAAACGATTCCACTTTCTTTAAGATGCGTGAGAAAATCATAACTCAAATATTCACCTCCACGATCGGATCGTAGAAACTTAATTTTTCTGTTACGATGGTTCTCCACTTCATTCTGAAATTCCTTGAACTTTTCAAATGTTTCAGATTTATGTTTCATTAAATAGATATACCCATATCTACTTAAGTCATCGGTAAAAGTGAGGAAATAGCGATATCCACCGCGCGTCGAAACACTCATCGGTCCGCATACATCGGTATGTATGATTTCCAACAAGTCCGTTGCTCGCTCCATCATACCGAGAACGGGGTTTTGATCATCTTGCCCATGAGGCATGGTTCGCATGTGTCAAATGATTCAAAATCAAGAGACTCCAAAGTCCATCGAATGGAGTTTCCTCATGCTCTTTACACCAATATGACCTAGGCAGCGATTGCCACAAATAAGTAGTATTATCACTATCTACTTTGCATCTCTTAGCCTCAATGTTATGGATGTGTGTTTCATCCCTTCGAGATTTAGAAGAAATAAACCATTCACAAGAGGTGCATGACCATAAAAGATGTTACTCATATAAATAGAACAACCATTATTCTCCGATTGAAATGAATAACCGTCTTGCAATAAACACGATCCGAAATAATGTTCATGCTCAACGCAGCACATAATAACATTTATTAAGGTTTAAAACTAATCCGAAGGTAAAACTAAGGAGGCGTCTGACGGCCATCACATCAACTCTTGATCCGTTGCCAGCAGCGCGTCACCTCATCCCTCGCAAGCGCCGTCTATTCCGTAGCTCTGTTTGAGTTACAAATATTAACTGAACCGTATCAAATACCCGTGCACTACAACGAGGGATAAGGAAAACATCAATAACATGTATATCAAATATACCTTTGATGGTGCCAGCCTTCTTGTCCGCTAAGTACTTGGACGATTCGCTTCAAAGGACCCTTGTCCTTTCTATAGAAGCACTCGTTGTCGGCTTAGGACGGACTTGAGCTTCTTCTCGAGAGCATTAACTTCGCGCCCTTCTTGAAGGGCTTCTTTGCTCCTTACCTTTCTTAAAGGAGGGCTTGTTGACCATCAACACATGATTATCCTTCTTGATGTCCACCTCTGCAGCCTTGACTTTGCGAAGAGCTCGGTGATCGTATCGATGGAACCAATCGATTATGAGTCACTACAAAACTTTTGTAGCTGGGAGGAGTGATTGCGAGAACCTGTCAATCTTGAGCTCCTCCGAATCGTGCATTCCAGTTGCTCAAGGCGTTGAGTGTAGCCCGTCATCTTTATGGCATGCTCACTAACGGAACTCCCTTCTCCATCTTGCAGTTAAAGAACTTCTCGGAGATCTCATATCTCTCAGAACGGGTCTGAGTCTGAAACATGGTTTTCAGTTCCTCGAGAATCTCAAAGGGCCCGGGATACTCTTCAAAACGATTTTGAAGTTCCGGTTCCATAGCAAACAACATGGTGCTCTTAATCACACCATAATCATCTTTCTTGTTGATAGATAGCTTTCTCATCAGCGCAGATTGCAACCGGGGTCACCTAACGCTTTCCCAAGGACATAGTCCTTTTGTCCGCCAGAGAGAATGATTCTTAGATTGCGAAACCAATTGGTGAAGTTAGACCCATTGTTTCTAAGCTTTTCCTTCTCAGCAAAAAATTGAAGTTGAAGTTGGACTTGGCCATGTGATCTCTGATTTGCAAGTACAATTTAGACTATGTTCATGATAAATAGTTCAACTTAATCAAATTACTAGATGAACTCCCACTAAATTCAACATCCCTCAAGTTGTTTAGTGAACACGATCCAAATTCACCACACCTAATCCGATCATCACGAGAAGAGATGTGGTTTCAATGGTGGACAACAAAGTGTCGATCATATCATTCATATGACTCATGCTTAACCTTTCGGTTCTTGTGTTCCGAGGCCATGTACGTACATGCTAGGCTCGTCAAGCTAGACCCAAGTATCTCTGCGTGTGCAAAACTGGCTTGCACCCGTTGTATGTGAGCGTAGAGTCTATAGCACCCGATCATCACGTGATGCTTGGACACGACGAACTTTCGCAACGGTGCATACTTGGGGAGAACACAGTTTTTATCTTGATCTTTAAGTGAGGAATCATCTTATAATGCTATAAATGCGATCTAAGCATAATAAGATACATAAAAGGATAAACATCACATGCATATAACTTTATGTGACATGGTATAGCCAATCTTCGCAATGATCTCCATCTTGTGCATTGGCATGATCTCCATCACTCCACCATGATTGCCTCCACCATGAATAGCAACTACAACTATTGCTAACTACTTAGCGATAAGTGAAACTATTACATGGCGTATAAGAAGTTGACACACAAGTCATACACAATTATAAATACAACCATATGGCTCCTGCAGGGTTGTGTACTCATCGACATGCAAGTCGTGAAACATTACAAAACATGATCATCGCATACAATACACACATCACATCTTGGGCCATACCATATCACAGAAAACACTCCCTGCAAAAACAAGTTAGACGCCTCTACTTTGTTGTTGCATGTTTTACGTGGCTTATGGGAGTAGATGCTAAACGATTCTTACCTACGGAAAGCCACAACGGTGATATTATGGTTTCCAAACTCAGTGTTAATCCCATGACAACTATAGTGAGAGAAACCGACATACACCAGTGCATGTGTGGAACAAGCCACACGTCAAGTGCGAGCGGTCTCATGAACGACGTCGCGTAAGGTTGGCATGGACCGCTTCAATCTCACTATCCGCATCATAAGAAGAACACAAACAAGAGGCTTGCAGAAAACATCAACGCCCGCAACAACCATGTTGCGTTCTACTCGTGAAACACATCTACGCATAGATCTAGCTCGATACCCTTTGAAGGGTTTGCGGCATAGTAAATCAAAATTTTCTACGGATGCGAACGGAGGGAAAGCCAAGATCTAATCTAGGAGATGCAATCAACGAGAGATTGGATTAGATATTAATACCCTTGAAGATTTGCACGGAGCGTTAAATCGGAACGTGGGTGATGTAGTCGTACTCGTTTCTCCTCCTCGCGATCCGATCCGATCTAGCACCACAAGTGGCGGTGCCTCCGTGAGATGCACACATGCAGCGCCTCGACGTCTCCTCCTTCCTCGGACCAGCAAGTATGGTGGAGAAATAGATTGGATCTACAACACGGCGTGGTGTATATGGTGGAGAATTTACCAGCAGGCTTCGCCTACAAGCGATCGGGAGGGAGAGAGGAAGGGCAGGCAACTAGGGTTTGGAGGAAGGTGTGGGGAGGAGCGCACAGCCCTCTATATATAGAGGGAGGCCAGCCTGCCCTCCTCCAAGCCTTGGGCCAAGCCAAGGGAGGGAGAGAAGTGGGGGCAAGGACTCTCCCCTTCTAGAAACCCTATCTCTAGTTTAAACAGTTTAAACTCTCTAGGATCGGCTGGGCCCTATGGGGCCTTGTGCCCGGCCCAATGCGGCCAGGACACTCCCTCATAGGACCATGCCCTCCCGGAAGGTGGGGGCACGTTGGTCCCCTTCGGAAGGTTCTAGAAGCTTAGGTACAATCGATTAACACGGAACAATTCCGAACTCCAAAACTGCATTGCCTTATATGAATCTTATTCTCCGGACCACTCGGAACCTCTCGTGATGTCCGGATCCCATCCGAGACTCGAACAAAAACTCATAAACCAATTATCCAATCTATCCTAGCGTCGAGACACGTTAAGTGTGTGACCTGCGGGTTCGAGAATATGCAGACATGATCTTCTATCAATAATCAATAGCGGGTGCAGGCACCCATATTGACTCCCACATTCATCGATGATCATATCGGATGAACCACGATGCCAGGATTTAATCAATCCCATATATATATTCCCTTCGTCTCGCGATATTTTACTTGCCGAGATTCGATCGTCGATGCAGTCATACCTAGTTCAATCTCGTTCGAGCAAGTACTTTACTCGTTCAGTAATCCGATATCACTTTGTGATTAACTCCTTCACCACATGCTTGCAAGCGGTGTTGATATCGACACGAGTGGGCAAGTATATCTCTCCGACTTGGGAGGGACAAATTCCATCTCGATACATACAACCCAACAGATACTTTCCGATCACCGAGAGACACCTTTATGATCACCCTATCATAGGATGACGTTTGATGACCTCAAAGCTTTCTTCCGATACCGTGGAGTTGTATTATCTCATGGTCTAAGGAATACAATATTTGACATAGGAAAAGCTTCGCAAAGATGAACACGATGATACGATCTAATTGCTTCGCTTAGTTTGGTCTACATCCATCATATCATTCTCCAATGATATGATCTCATTATCAATTGACAACTCATGTCTATGGTTAGGAAACCTTAACCATCATTGATCAATGAGCTAGTCCATAGAGGCATACTAGGGACACGGTGTTGTTCACAAACCACACAAGTATTAAAGTTTCCGCTTAATACAATTCTAGCATGGAATATAAACTTTATCATGAACAAGAATTATAATAATAACATCTTTATTATTGCCTCTAGGGCATAATTCCAAAAAAGTCCACCTATGGACTATGGGTTTGTGGCAGTATCTTGATCTATTTGTCTCTTGTTTTTCAAAGATCTAGTACCATATGAGCTGCCCGACATGATTATGGTCATATATGCAATTCCTATGTGGTGGATCTTTATTCTATGATTTGATATATGAGATTGTGTAACACCCTCAGAATCGGACCTATGCAAGTTTGAGCAAAATTCGCCAAACCCGCATAGAAACGATTCAAAGGTGCCCACCAGGCACTTTCGTGCGGGTGGAAAACGAAGTAATAACATTACACAACAGTCCTCGATGGGACCCAGCAGATATATAACAATGACTCAAAGAGTCAAGAATAGATATATCGGTACAAAGATCCAAATCACCTTGAAAGCGATAGGCGTCCTACGGACAAGATGCAAATGGGGCTAAGAGCCTCAAGAATAACCAATGGCGTCCATAACCCCAGGCCAAGCGGAAGGGTAACCTCGCTAACGGCGCCGATCTCAAAACCTGCTTAACAAAAGGTGCCGCAAAGGGCAAAGCAGAAAACAAAGAAGGAGGCCAAGATCGAGGCCAAGACACGGCGAGGCTAGAATTCGGTCCTCGCCTACATAGGTATGGTGGATCGAGCGGCAAGATGCACTAAACAACCTATAGAGACTCGATACAATGGCGCGGTAATCAGAGAGGGGTAAGAGTGACCTATCCGGATCCGACCTGAAGCTAGCACCAAACAAACCCATCCTGGTGTTTCCCCCTCGAGACCAAACGAGGAAGTCAACCGAGGAACTCACACCGTTGGCAGTTTTGTTTATTCAGTTATCGTTGCAGCAATTACTAGTCAGGTTTAGATAATCGTCCTGATAAAATAAGCAGTGGGCACTTTTTAGTTAATCATTCCATTATAGTTGCAACAATTACTAATCAGATACAGATAGCATGTGATAAACCCAAAACCCAGCGGTTGTTGGTACTTTTATTCATTAATTGCTAGAAGTTGCAATACTTACTAGTCGATACAATTGTCTCAAGCGACAACCAAACAAGCAATTGTGGCAGTATTAATTAGCCATTCCATTATAGTGAAGCTGATTACTAGTCATTATAAGTCAAATTTATAGCAGAACTTTAGTTATGCTTGTCTATGATCGAGATATCGTGCTCCAAGTCGTCCATATCCGCGACACGGCTTTGAAAGTTTTACCCGCCGGGTGCACCAATAGCAACACACGCCGATCAACCTCGAAAACCAAATCAAAACCCAACGAGGCTTTCACGTTGAACAATCACAGGATTCAGAATATTTGGGGCCACCTTAGAGTAGAATCCCAACGAGTAAGCAAGCTCGAGACGGCCTCAAGGTTTGGCTAGACGGCTATGAACGATCGGGAACCCAAACGGGCTTGTCGACACCGGAATCGTGGTCCGATCCTAAAGACAAAGCAGTACCTCGCACAATCGTAAATAAAGCAAAGAAGCATGGCATAAGTACAGGATCGTAAATAAAACCTCAAACTAGTTTGTGGCCCCAAGAAATAAGAATGAATCAAGCTCGCTCGGGGGTCCCATATACCTCCGGATGTGGATAGCGCCAAATCAAGGAACAGTATCAAGTACTCGGGGTCTTACGGACACAAGTGGGCGTCGAAACCAAATATTATCTATCACCCACCGATGCCTCTGCTTATTCAATTTTAGTTGTTAAACAAAAAGTAAAGTGACGATAAGTAAAACTAGAATCATCTCCAACATCAACATGCGGCAATACATCAACAACTGTGGCATATGACGACACACATCAGCACTTGAGCAAGCAACTACGACGCGCAAGTCCAACTATCTACCAAACAACAGGTAATAGGGTGTGTCCAAGGCAATATAGGGCTGCAAGGGAATATCACAGGTACGGAAACTAAAGCATCGCAACACAGATAGCAAAAGATCAACAGGAGGGAATAAAGACTATAAAGTAAGATAGGTAGAAAGGGGGAGATGCTCGCCTGAAAACATTGTCGAAAGGTTCATCCAAAGATCGGGGCGAAGCTCACATCAACTCATCGGTCCAATCCGCGAAGAAGCAAAACACTAGAAGAAACACCGGATGCGCTATTTAATAAAACGACAGAAGATCGGCATGATGCATGTATGATGGATGACATGGCAAAGGTGCGATGCAATTAGGTCATATTAAGTGGAACCGGGGTCCCGACAATTAATTAGGTGGTTCATGTTATTTGTCTACCCTGCATATTAAATGTTGTATTAACATGGCCAAAAGATGATACGGGTTCGCTACTCAAGTTTAAATGAGGCCAATATAAGGCTAGATTCGCCCGCATATGGGCCCCATATTTAATTATTAGGTGATTCGGCTTAAGGCCCCCAAACCATATGACAAGATGCATGCAAGAATGACAATTTAATATGCAATCAGTTGCTATTATATGATAAAAATAGGGCTCGGAAAGGGGTCACACATTGAGGGGGGGGGCTCGACGATCTTGGGTTCCGGGGTTCGGGTCCGTGGTTCGGGTTCACTGAACGGCGAGGTTCGGATCTGGGTTCGACGATCGTTCTCGCCTCCGGTCGTGCTCGGATATCGGGTAGTTCTTGTCGCGTCCGGTGCGGACTTGGTTCGTCTGGGACGCATCGGATTCGTTTTGGTCGGTCTTGTCGCCACGGATCTTGTCGGGTCCGCGGTTCGGTCGGTCTTGGCGTCGGGGAGTACTTGCCGTTCTGCGTCGATGTTCTTATCGTCCGGGTTCTCGAGCGTTGCTTCCGAGAAGGAGTACTTGGCGTCCATCGGTTCCATGTCGACGACCTTGGTTTCCTCGATGGCGAACTCGGCGTATCCGTGGCGTGGTTCTTGTCAGGGTTCTCGGCTTCGGGCGCCGGGATCGGTCTTGGGTTTGGCGCCGGTGGATCTTGTCGATTCCAGGAAGGCCTTGGTGCTTCAGTCCTGTGTCGATCTCCGGGTTCCGTGGTTTCTCGGTGTGGTTGGCGCACTTGGTCTAAGTCGAGTTTTTCCCGAAGATCTCGGGGTCCCCTCTTGGTTTAGCCGATGCCGATCTTGGAGTGGTACTCGGGCGCTCTAAGTGACAGCAACGAACAAACGTTAACGGCCAAACAGGTGCCTGAGACGCGATGGAGTGGCCAGACCACGTCCATGGGTGCATCCAGGTAAACATACGGCGACCGGGGCGGGACCGCAGCGGGGAGGCGAGGCCGGCGTCGAGGACGGTGGCACCTGGGGCCGGCGACGGGCTCTGACCGGATGCGGCCCAGGCGAGGCGGTCTGGGGAGGAGGGGGTCGTCCCTGGCGGCGGAACGGCGAGGAAGAGGCCGGGTAGGCCCGACGCGGGCGGCGGCGCCTGCGTCAGGAGGCGCCGGGCGGGTTGGCGAAGCGCTCGAGGGGCTCGCACGCAGCGGCCGCGAGGCCGGGGGCTCGGGAGGCGCGACGAGGCGGGCGCGGGCGGAGAGCACGGCGGCGGGCGGAGCCGGAGGAGAGCTGCCGGCGCGGACGCGATGCGGGGCCGACTGTAGAGGAGGGGCCCGCGCAGGCAGCGGCGACGCGGGTATCTGGCGGCGGAGGTCCACGGTCGGCGGCGCGCGGGCGGCGCCGCAGACGGAGAGAGGCGGTTGGCGAGGCGGCGCGGCAGCCGGCGGGCGAGGCGGAGCGCTGGCTGGCCGGGAGGCGAGAGGCGGGCGGGGCGGCGGGCGGCCTGGCCGCGAGCGAGGAGCGGCAGGGGCGGAGGCGGGATGCGAGGGAGGCTGGAGGGCTACTGGGAGGTCGCCGTGAGCGGAGCGCGCAGAGGGGCGAGGTGGCGGTGGGCGGCACGTGGCCACGGAGGCGGCGCCAGCGCTGGTGGGGAGGCCGGTGGGGCACGCGGCTGGGAGGAAGAAGGGGAGGGAAGAGAGCGTGGCCGCGTGGGGGGTCTGGGGGTGCTCGTGGTGGGCCAGGGCGGGGGCTGGGCGCGTCGTGTGTGTAGCGTGTGGGCCTGGTGGGGTGTGGCGTGTAGGCAGGTGTGTGGCTGAGGGATGAGAGGGAGAGAGAGGGAAGAGAGTGGGGTGGGATTAGGAGAGAGAGAGGGATAGGCTAGGTGGCAGATTGCTATTGGTTAGAGGGGGGAGAGAGGTGAGGTGGCACTAGGGGATTGGGTGGGGTGATGTGGCCAAAGGGTGGGGGTAGACTAGTTGGTTACTCTAGGATTTAGGAGCGGGACAGGTTTGGACCGATCTGGTTTTTCTGGGGTGGTCGTTCGGGCTAAATCGGCCCGTTCGACCGCCCCGCTAGAAATTAATTAAAGCTTTTATTTAATTAAACGGACCGTTTGCGAAACAATTTTAATCAAAACAAAATATTCCGGCGACCCGGTTTTCGACGTTGAATCAAGAGGGGGCGTTTTAGAAAACAACACGGGCTTTGCAAACATAGTTTTGGCAAACAATGCATGATGATGATGATGCAATGCACAAATTCAACGCGATTTTCTAGTAGTGGTTTTGCGGGATGCCACAATTCGACACCACTAACAAGGGATCTCGCCCTCGAGATCCGCCTCATGGTCCCGGAAGGAAGGTCGTGATGCGATCCTTCGCTTCTTGTAGATCCTCGCGACACCACTAACGAGGGTTCCTTCTTCATCTTGAAAACGGCGACACCGCCAACAAAGGTTCGTTGCTCCTGATCGTCGAGAGGACACTCCGGGAACAAAAGGTCGAAGGTAGAGGTATCAAACGGTAAGGCCACCTCTAACTTCCATTAGAAGACGGAAAAGTTACATTGATCCACCAGTTCGATGTACAGAGCGAACAGTAAGAGTCGGGTAGGGTGATCAGTCCATCCCGTACCCACACTATCACGCTATACATGGGTAGGAGAATCAGGCAACTCAACTCTCGAGATTTAGACTGAAGATCTTCATAGGTGGTATCCGGAACAAAGGAATGTTGCCAACAGAAATCGTATGAAAGACACAATGATTAGGTTTCGCGATGGTTCCATTGGCCTGAACAACACATGCTCAAGGTCGACTCCAGCTTCACCAAAGCTCGTCCTTCTCATATGTTTCCAACGACACTGATATCCAGCAAGGAACACATATGGATAAGGAGCTCAAGAACAAAAGATTGGATGAAGGGTACAACAGACAAGTTGCAGATTGATGATCGTAGCACCTCCGTTACCAACATGAAGAAAGCGAAACCCTGAAGGTACGACGGAAACCCAACCACGAGAATTCCTGGACTCGAAGGGGGAGAAGAGAGCAGATTCAAAACACGTAGAGGTAAGAGGGGAACAGCAGAGGGGTAAGGAGTAAAATCAGACCTAACCAGAACTATCCACCCGATTTTTGCAAAATAGTTTTGACACTCTACTTCGGCCGTTAGCTAGGTTATCCTACAGTGGACTTAGGGTATCGCAACCGCCGAGCTCGATACCACTCAGAACACCTCAGATCGGACCTATGCAAGTTTGAGCAAAATTCGCCAAACCCGCATAGAACGATTCAAAGGTGCTCACCAGCACTTTCGTATGGGTGGAAAACGGTAATAACATTACACAACAGTCCTCGATGGGACCCATAATGTATATATATAACATGACTCAAAGAGTCAAGAATACAGATATACGGTACAAAGATCCAAATCACCTTGAAAACGATAGAGCGTAGCTACGGACAAGATGCAAATGGGGCTAAGAGCCCAAGAATAACCAATGGCGCCCATAACCCCCCAGGCCAAGCCGGAAGGGTAACCCCGCTAACGGCGTCGATCTCAAAACCTGCTTAACAAAAGGTGCCGACAAAGGGCAAAGGAAAAACAAAGAAGGAGCGCCAAGATCGAGGCCAAGACACGGCGAGGCTAGAATTCGGTCCTCGCCTACATAGGTATGGTGGATCGAGCGCAGCAAAGATGCACTAAACAACCTATAGAGACTCGATACAACCGGCGTAATCGAGAGGGTAAGAGTGACCTATCCGGATCCGACTGAAGCTAGCACCAAACAAACCCATCTCGGTGTTTCTCGAGACCAAACGAGGAAGTCAACCGAGGAACTCACACCGTTGGCAGTTTTGTTTATTCAGTTATCGTTGCAGCAATTACTAGTCAGGTTTAGATAATCGTCCTGATAAAATAAGCAGTGGGCACTTTTTAGTTAATCATTCCATTATAGTTGCAACAATTACTAATCAGATACAGATAGCATGTGATAAACCCAAAACCCAGCGGTTGTTGGTACTTTTATTCAGCCAATTCGTTGTAGTTGCAATACTTACTAGTCAGATACAATTGTCTCAAGCGACAACCAAACAAGCAATTGTGGGCAGTATTAATTAGCCATTCCATTATAGTGAAGCTGATTACTAGTCATTATAAGTCAAATTTATAGCAGTAAACTTTAGTTATGCTTGTCTATGATCGAGATACTGTGCTCCAAGTCGTCCATATCCGCGACACGGCCAGAAAGTTTTACCCGCCGGGTGCACCAATAGCAACACACGCCGATCAACCTCGGAAAAACCAAATCAAAACCCAACGAGGCTTTCACGAGAACAATCACAGATTCAGAATATTTCAGGGGCCACCCCTTAGAGTAGAATCCGCAACGGAGTAAGCAAGCTCCGAGACGGCCTCAAGGTTTGGCTAGACGGCTATGAACGACTGGGAACCCCAAACGGGGCTTGTCGACACCGAGGAATCGTGGTCCGATCCTAAAAGACAAAGGTGCCTCGCACAATCGTAAATAAAGCAAGAAAGCATGGCATAAGTACAGATCGTAAATAAAACCTCAAACTAGTTTGTGGCCCCAAGAAATAAGAATGAATCAAGCTCGCTCGGGGTCCCATATACCTCCCGGATGTGGATAGCGCGCAAATCAAGGAACAGGTATCAAGTACTCGGGGTCTTACGGGACACAAGTGGGCGTTCGGAAACCAAATATTATCTATCACCCACCGATGCCTCTGCTTATTCAATTTTAGTTGTTAAACAAAAAGTAAAGTGACGATAAGTAAAACTAGAATCATCTCCAACATCAACATGCGGCAATACATCAACAACTGTGGCATATGACGACACACATCAGCACTTGAGCAAGCAACTACGACGCGCAAGTCCAACTATCTACCAAACAACAGGTAATAGGGTGTGTCCAAGGCAATATAGGGCTGCAAGGGAATATCACAGGTACGGAAACTAAAGCATCGCAACACAGATAGCAAAAGATCAACAGGAGGGAATAAAGACTATAAAGTAAGATAGGTAGAAAGGGGGAGATGCTCGCCTGAAAACATTGTCGAAAGGTTCATCCAAAGATCGGGGCGAAGCTCACATCAACTCATCGGTCCAATCCGCGAAGAAGCAAAACACTAGAAGAAACACCGGATGCGCTATTTAATAAAACGACAGAAGATCGACATGATGCATGTATGATGGATGACATGGCAAAGGTGCGATGCAATTAGGTCATATTAAGTGGAACCGGGGTCCCGACAATTAATTAGGTGGTTCATGTTATTTGTCTACCCTGCATATTAAATGTTGTATTAACATGGCCAAAAGATGATACGGGTTCGCTACTCAAGTTTAAATGAGGCCAATATAAGGCTAGATTCGCCCGCATATGGGCCCCATATTTAATTATTAGGTGATTCGGCTTAAGGCCCCCAAACCATATGACAAGATGCATGCAAGAATGACAATTTAATATGCAATCAGTTGCTATTATATGATAAAAATAGGGCTCGGAAAGGGGTCACACATTGAGGGGGCTCACGATCTTGGGTTCCGGTTCGGGTCGGGTCCAGGGTTCAGGGTTCGACGGAACGGCGAGGTTCGGATCTGGGGTTCGACGGGATCATTCTCGCTCCGGTCGTGCTCGGATATCGGGGTAGTTCTTGTCGTCCGGTGCGGACTTGGTTCGTCGGACGCATCGGATTCGCTTTTGGTCGGTGCCGTTCTTGTCGCCACGGGATCTTGTCGGGTCCGCGGTGGTCGGTCTTGGCGCTCGGGGAGTACTTGCCGCTTCGCTGGCCGATGTTCTTATCGTCGGTTCTCGAGTTGCTTCCGAGAAGGAGTACTTGGCGCCATCGGTTCCATGTCGGCGACCTTGGTTTCTCGATGGCTAACTTCAGATCCGTGGGCGTGGTTCTTGTCGTGGTTCTCGCCGGGCGCCGGATCGGTCTTGGGTTTGGCGCCGGTGGATCTTGTCGATTCCAGGAAGGCCTTGGTGCTTCAGTCCTGTGTCGATCTCCGGGTTCCGTGGTTTCTCGGTGTGGTTGGCGCACTTGGTCTAAGTCGAGTTTTTCCCGAAGATCTCGGGGTCCCCTCTTGGTTTAGCCGATGCCGATCTTGGAGTGGTTCTCGGGCGCTCTAAGTGACAGCAACGAACAAACGTTAACGGCCAAACAGGTGCCTGAGACGCGATGGAGTGGCCAGACCACGTCCATGGGTGCATCCAGGTAAACATACGGCGACCGGGGCGGGACCGCAGCGGAGAGGCGAGGCCGGCGTCGAGGACGGTGGCACCTGGGGCCGGCGACGGGCTCTGACCGGATGCGGCCCAGGCGAGGCGGTCTGGGGAGGAGGGGGTCGTCCCTGGCGGCGGAACGGCGAGGAAGAGGCCGGGTAGGCCCGACGCGGGCGGCGGCGGCTTCCGCTGCGTGAGGCGCGCCGGCGGGCGGCGAGCTGCCGGAGGGGCTCGACGCAGCAGCGTGAGGCCGGCGGCTCGGGAGGCGCGACGAGGACGGCGGGACGCGGCGAGCACGGACAGGGCGGACGGAGCCGCCGAGGAGTCCGCCGGCAAGGACGCGACGCGGGGGCCGACCAGAAGAGGAGGGGCCGGGCGGGCGAGGCGCACGGCGACGGGCGGGTATCAAGGGCGCGAGGTCCACGGCCGGCGGCGACGGCCGGGCGGCGCCTGCAGACGGCGGAGAGAGGCGGTTCGAGGCGGCGGCGGTGGGGCACGCCGGGCGGCGGGCGAGGACGGAGCGCGGGCTGGCCGGGGAGGCGAGGCGGGCGCGAGAGGCGGCGCGCGGCCGCGAAGCGAGGGGAGGCGGCAGGCCGGGAGGCGGGATGCGAGGGAGGCCGAGGGCGCTGGGGAGGTCGCCGGCGGAGCGGAGCGGCAGAGGGGCGAGGTGGTTGGGGCGCACGTGGCCACGGGAGGCGGCGCCAGTGTGGGGAGGCTGGGGCACGCTGGGAGGAAGAAGGGAGGGAGAGAGCGTGGCGCTGGGGGTCTGGGGTGCTCGTGGTGGGCTAGGGCTGGGGCTGGGCGTGGTGTGTGGGCCTGTGGGGTGTGGGCGGTAGGCGGTGTGTGGTGAGGGATGAGAGGAGAGAGAGGGAAGAGAGTGGGGTGGATTAGGAGAGAGAGAGGGATAGGCTAGGTGGCAGATTGCTATTGGTTAGAGGGGAGAGAGGAGGTGGCACTAGGGGATTGGGTGATGTGGCCAAGGGTGGGGTAGACTAGTTGGTTACTCTAGGATTTAGGAGGGACAGGTTTGGACCGATCTGGTTTTCTGGGTGGTCGCTAAATCGCCTGCTCGACCGCCCGCTAGAAATTAATTAAAGCTTTTATTTAATTAAACGGACCGCTTATAAACAATTTTAATCAAAACAAAATATTCCGGCGACCCGGTTTTCGACGTTGAATCAAGAGGGGGCGTTTTAGAAAACAACACGGGCTTTGCAAACATAGTTTTGGCAAACAATGCATGATGATGATGATGCAATGCACAAATTCAACGCGATTTTCTAGTAGTGGTTTTGCGGGATGCCACAGATTGGAACCTATTTTGTGTAAGACGTATCGGTAGATGCATATCATGTACCCTGTTCTTAATTGCTTGTTTTGATCCAACTTGTATGCAAGAACTTGTATGGGGATAAGTGTGTATTAGATGGAGTAGCATGACGGTAGTGATTGAATTTTGACAACAATATTCAAGATCTACTTTGGTTTTTACCTTTATTTTGCTGCCTCACTAGGGATAAAGTGACATCATGTGCTATAATTATCATATGATAGTGATATAATCTTGTTAGATCAAGGTAGCATATTTGTATTTCAAACATCATGTCATATTACTTAAAGCTATACTCTTATTTGTTCTTAATTGAAGATTGCATGGAGTTTCCCTTTCTTGAGGAGTATAAGAGAGATGTTCAAAGGTCAAACTTTGGTCGACTAGAGGGGGTGAATAGGAGACTACCAATTTTTATCTTGTTAATCAAGTTTAGGCTTTGGAAGAAGTAAAGTTATCCTTCGCTAAATGGAAGTACATTTTCATACATGATATCAAACTATTGAAACACATGATTAAAGATAAATACCTAGAGGATTTTGCAAAGTGGATTGATAGCCACCCATAGCCTTATAAATAGTAGATAGTACCCCTGCTGTTTTTTATTTTCATCTTTCTATTTTTGTACAGACTTGGGTTTTGGTTTCTTTAATAAATTTCTTTGGGGATTTTTTCCTCATAGGTTCGGGTCAAAAAAGAAGTAAAGTTATCTAGATATGCAACTAGATGAGCAAACCTATATGCTAGAGAATAAACAACAAGCAATATAACAGTAAAGGACAAGAAGTAAAGGTGTAGAGCGAGTAAACTGGAGATGAGAAACGGAGATGTAATTTCTGTAGTTCACTTCCAAGGAAGATATGTCTAGGTTGGAGAGTTGTCGGGGCCTCACAAGGTCATTCGAGCGCCACAAAGGCCTCACCTTATTCTCCGGTGAGCACCACCACAAAGGCGGCCTCACAATCCACTAACCGGTGACCTTGAAGGCGCCAACCAAAACCTTTACTACAAGGTTGAGGTGGAAGCTCCACAACTCAACTGGAGGCCCTCAACGACACCACGGAGCTTCACAACACATGCCCTTAGCTCCGAGGATGTCCTACGCCATCTAGGGTTCCAAGAAACCAAGAGTAACAAGATTCACAAAGGATGGGTGGGGGGAATCAAATTTCCTTTGGTGGAGTGTAGATCTAGGTCACCTCTCCCACTCCTCAAAAGATCAAGAGGTTTGAGTGGCTATAGAGAGAGATCTAGGGAGATGAAACTCTGGTAGTAATGGAGGAGAGAGAAATTTGAAGAGTTGAGTGGGCAGGAGGAAGAAGGGTGCCTTAAATAGGCCCCCTTCAAACTGAACCATTGCTGCCCACGTGACACCATCAGTAGTACTGATGGTGGGCCGATACTTCTAGTGAGCACGCTCCAATAGCTCCAACAAGCCATGGAGCGTATCGAAACCATCCGTATACCCTGCTACAAGCGGAACTACCTGGCCGGTACTCACGGCGGAAGTTCCGGCCCAAGTTCCAAAAAAATAGACACTTCTATACTGAAATGAACTAAGACACTTCAGGAACTTGGATCGGAACTAAAGCCGGAAGAACTGGGTCGCGAGGTCCTGACCGGAACTCAAGGTGGTTGACCAGATAATGCTGGCCGGAAGTTCCCGTTAGGGAAGACTGGAACTTCCGACCGGAACTACTGAGCAACTTTCTGTGTTAGTTGAACGTGAGCGGAACTTTTACCGGATCTTGAGCCGGTACTACTGCTAGGCCAGCCCTCAGACAAAGAACCGAGGTACTACCGATGGTTGAGCGGTACTACCGGTCAGGGCAGAAAAGGCTTAACCAGCTCATAAGGTCGCTCTCTCTCCGAACAATTGGATGGTTGTGGCGGTGCAAAAAAGGTTTGTGCATGAAAACATGATTCCCCACAACCATCTGAGGTGGACCCCCTTTTGATAGTACGGCGACCTAAAGCAACAAACAAAAATAAAACATAACTAAGGGCGCCTTCTTCACGAGTCTTCAAGAGAGAAGTCCACACAATCCAAAGCAATAGAATAAACCTAAAACTTAGGCACACAATTAAACCACAAGTGGCACCAAAATACTTAGGGAAACCAATGTCCTTTCAAATGTTTTTCGTCTCTATGTTAGGACGTGATTCCCATATGAATGCTTATCATACACATATAGAAGTTCCATGGATATTTATCATTAATAAATTGTTTTATGATCACCACAACTTAAAAAGTGAGTAGACAAGTGACCCCATGAACCCCTATCCAATTTTAATCATGATAAACACCTTTCCATTGCAATTATCATCACTTTTATTTTCTGCAATTTATTATTTCGAAAATACAAAAATACTTTTCTTGCTTGCAATCACTCATAAAAACCCAAAGCAACTTTACTATCTTCCATATCATCTAGTTTGCATTACTTTACTTTATTTATTTCAGTTATTTATATTTTATTTCATATTACTAATACAAAACCTTATGCTTCACAACCACTTAATGGAGTTGGGGACACAAGACAAATTATTTTGCTTTACATGTTGCTTGACAAGAAGAAGAGGAATAAACTTTCATAACTGTCGTGGGAATGGTCACGGCAGATGCTGCAATCAGCAGCGAGTAGTAGAACGAGGGGCAAGGGCGGCCAGCCATCTGTGCTGCGAGATGAGGGCGGAGACACAAGGTTTTACCAAGGTTCGGCCCCCGGGAGGGTAAAGACCTACTCCTGCTAGATTGTATTATGATGGTGGTACAATGGGCGAGCTCGGCGGCTAGGCGGCGAGTCGCTTGGGTGTATGATGGAACGTATCTCTACACGCCCTGTAGGGAGGTTTATATAGACTCACCTTCCTTAGGGTTTACATATCTCAACCGAATCAGTTAAGGCTTCGGTAATCGTTTGACCTAACCCGACTGGGCCTATCTAGTCGCCTGGGCCTTCAGCTTCCAGTCGCTTGGATCCACACCGGGCCTTGATCCAGTCGCCGTCTTGCAGGCCCACTCGCCAGTTCCTGGGCCAGTCGGAAACGTCCTGCTGGGTATACCCCGGTGAGCATATCCCCATCAGTAGTCCCCGAGGCCGTCGTTGATTGGGCGCAGGTGGTTGCTGGCAGTCGGAGTATACGGCTTCAAAGCAGACAACCAGTCGAATCGTCGGCGGGCCCCTGAATAAAGGAAAAAACTAGTCATTCTGATCGCAGCTTTGGCGAGTCGAGTCGGCGAAATACTTAGTCACTGTCGTAGTGATCGGGTCGGTGAGCCGAGTGGCCGAAGTTGGACCATTAAACGTGGTCAAACTAGCCATTGGGGTAATCCAACGGTAACTTTCGGCGTAATCACCGCGTAGTAACGGCTCCCTGATTTGGCAGGTAACAACCGCTATATAAGGGGAATGGCAGGCGATTGGAAAACCATCTCCTCGTCATTTCCTCCGATTGCGCGCACTTTCGCCTTCCTCCGCATCGTGATCCAGCCGACCCGAAATCCTCCGACCCCCCACGAATCCTTCCGCCAATGGCCCCTTCCACCGAGCCTTGGGGTAGATCTAAGTGTACGAGAGCGCAACTGGCGTCCTTAGAGGAGGCCGGGATCCTGCGCGCCGGCAGGTGGCACATCCCTGCGGCCGGAGAGATGACCCCGAACCCGCGCGAGGGAGAGTTCATCTGCTTCACCAGCCACCTAGAACGGGGGTTTGGATTCCCAACATCTCTGTTCTTCCGGCGCTTATGCGCCTTCTACGGGATCCAACCGTCGGACCTGGGCCCGCACAGCATCGAGCAGCTCGCCATTTTCGTGGCGTTCTGTGAGTGCTACCTGGGTTGCAGGCCCTACTTCCCCCTGTGGCAAGATCTATTCCACGGGCGGATCAGTCGCGAGGAAGCGAGTGGCCCAATGCTCGCCGCGGGCGGCCTGACGTTCCAACTGAAATCAAAGGCTTCTTTCTTCGATCTGATGCTACCCGCCAAGGCGGAGAGTCAATGGAAGAACTCTTGGTTCTACGTCACCGAGGCGACCCCAGACGGCGAGGTGGCGATCCCAAGGTACTCCGCCGACCGGCCTGAACCACGCCGACTTCAAGTCGGCAAGCTTCCAACAGACCAGCGAATGGTCGTGGACGAAATGCTTCAGACCATTCGCGGCCTGAAGAAGAGGGGCCTCCTGCCCATCAATCTGTACAACTGCTGGCTCGGGCGGCGACTTGTCCCCCTGGCCCGCCGCGACCACTATATGTACGAGTACGCGGGCCGGGAGGACTCGACGAAGTCCTGCCTCGACGAGTGGGAACTCGAGGATTATCTCCTGGCGCTGAAGAAGATCACTCAGGCTACGTACCTCGACGCGAAGGCCGGGGTCGCCCCCTACACCGCGAAGCATCCAGCCCCAACGGTAAGTCATCCTTTCGTCATTCGCAGTCGCAGTTAAATGCAGTCGCGGTCATACTGATGTTATTTATGCCTATTGCAGCTATTTCAAGTAGTTGAAGGGTGGCTTCCGCCCGCGGATGACGAGAATTCGAGTTCGTCTGTCCGGGAGGTGGGCGAATCGCCTCCAGCGAGGGGAGGCGTCGAGAGCGACGGGAGCGGCGACGAATCTGAAGAAGAGGTCGCCCCGCTGGTCCGGAAAATGCGCGGGCAGCGGCAGTGTGAGCTTGAAGCGAGCAGAAGCCTCGAGCGTCATGATGACGACGACGAAGAGCTCCCCGAGCACACCTCGCGTCGCGAGGCTACTCCCTCGAAGAAGAAGAAGAAGAAGAAGAAGAAGAAGAAGAAGAAGAGGAAGAAGAAGAAGAAGAATAAGAAGGAGAAGGAGGTTAAGGCCCCTCCGAAGAAGAAGACGAAGCCAGCAAAGCAGGCGTCTCCGCCTCACTCGCCAAGCAGCTCCGACGCCTCCAGCCTGGCCGGGGGCGAAGCCCCACAGGAGGCGACGGCGCCGAATATCGCCGCCATCCAGACCAAGGTGCCCCTGGCCTCGATGCCTCCGCCGTTCGCCACAATCTCTGGGTCGGGGACTGCTCCAGTCGCGGTAGCTTCGCCACCCAAGGGTGCTCCTGCCGAAGATGTTTCGGAGGCTCCAGCCGCAACCTCGACAACGAAGAAACCGTCCGTGTCTTGGGCACGCGATGTCCTGGAGATGGGCCTCAGCCGCCGACTGGTCCCCGAACTGGAGAAGCCGGCCGGCATCCGCACGGGGCTACGCTGCATTCCAGTCGCCAAGTGAGTTTGCTCGCCTACTTTTGTATTTCATCGTACTTGGATTATCTTGCTCACGTAGCCAATTTGCAGGACCGGAGCTAAGAAGATAGGCCATCCAACCGTGGCTAAGGTGCCACCCGTCATCAGCGAGGAGGATCCCTCCCAAAAGAGGAAGGCGGACGAAGTCGTCATCCCCGCGGATAGCGCCAAGAAGGCCAAGGGCGACAAAGTCGTCACGGTTTCCGACGACACGGCGATCGTGCCGAGTGAACCCGTAACGGAGGCGGCCTTATCCACGAAGGAGGGTGCTCCCTCTCCTGGGGTGGCCGAGCCGGCCTCCTTTGGTGCCGGTGCCTCCATCGCGACGTTCCCGCGCTTCATGGCCAAGGCGGCTACAGCGAGTGGTACCTCGCCCTCGAGCCATGCACCTGGGGTCGCCGATACAGAGGTCAAACAGCGTCGCGGGCACACGTCGGCTCTCCTCGCGTCCGTGGATGCGATACAACTTCATGGTATGCTTGGCGCAGCCATCCAGGTATGTCCAGTCCCCGAAGATCAGGCTGGTGTGTTGCAGCGGCCTGATTCTTTTAGTGTCTTGTTGTTTTTTTTCGCGTCCAGTCCCCGAGTGCGCACTCGCTGAATTTCAGCGGGTGGGCACTTAGGATTTTTTTGATTGCCAGTCCCCGAGTGCGCACTCGCTGAACTTCAGCGGGTGGGTACTTAGGATTTTTTGATTGCCAGTCCCCGAGCGCGCACTCGCTGAATTTCAACGGGTGGGCACTTAGGATTTTTTGATTGCCAGTCCCCAAGTACGCACTCGCTGAATTTCAGCGGGTGGACACTTTAGATTCCTCTTTGGTTAACTGTTTGAATTGTGTGCAGGGTCTGCAACGTGAGTCAGCTGACCGTCTTGCTGCGACGTGCCGCGCGGAGAAGGAACTGGCCACCGTCCAAGAGGCGAATAAGGGGCTTCAGGCAATTGCCGCGAAGGCAGAGGAGGTCCTCCAGGGACTTGTCCCAGCGAGTGAGTTGGCTACAGCTCAATCGGCTGAGAGGCGGATCGCCGACCTCGAGCACGAGCTAAGGGAGGTGAAAGAGGAAGCGAGTTCGGCAGATGGTCGATCCAAGGCCGCCGTTACGGCCGCCGCGGAGGAACGTAAAGTTTCGGACGCCCTTGTTGCTGGGCTTCAGGATGATTACACTTCTCTTCAGAGCTTCATCACGGATCTCTCCCGTCCCTTGATTGGTGAGTGTGTCTGCCCCCGCCTATTGCATGTGCCTTTTTGTAATATCCGATGTACTCACTGTTATCTTCTATCCGCAGGTCGCATCCTTGATAGCGCGGAAGAGGCAAGCCTGTTCGACGCGCGGCAATGTGTGGCCACGCTCGTCGACTCGGCGACGTTGTCGGCGACATGCATCCGAGCCTACCTCCAGGCGATGTCGCCCACGGAAGTAATTCCCAGTGACCTCGTCGAGGTGTGGCGGTACTTGGAGAAGGCGCCGTCGGTCGTCGAGTTTACGACGCGATCGGCATTCCGACGTGGAGCAGCGACGGCGCTTAGCCTTGGGCTCGCCCACTTCCCGGAGGACTTCGACCTGGACGACGTGACGAGTGGCTACCCGTCGTCGGCTGGCTCGGTGGAGATCTCTGAGGTGCTCAAGTTGACGGATCGTGCCGCGGTGTACTCCGAGCGCGTCTGGGCGATGGGCGACCTCCTTCCTTACCAGGAGACGGTCGTCGCACCTAACAACCCCGAGACGCAGCACCGGGACTTCAAAGTCGAGCAACCCTTCCGTGCGGCGATGGCGGGTGAGCTGACGACGTACCCGTCAAACTCGTACACACCCTTCATTCGCAGTCGCAAGGGTGCTGGCGAGTCGTCTTCGAAGCCTGCGGAGTAGAATAGTTTGCCCTGGGGCGTTAGTAGCAGATCTGCCGTTTGGGCATATTTTGCATTTTGAGACGATTGCAACATGCTATTAACGAGATATCGTGTTTATTTTGTGATTTGACATGTGTTTTTCGATTGAAGGTTGAACGAGTCCCCGAGCGCGTCCGCCCTTTTTATGGGGTTGACCTCATTTGTAATGTGTTTGCGGTTTTTGAATGTTTTGTTATTGTGGTCGACTCGCCCGGACTCGGAGAGCCAGTCGCAAGGAGACTCCCTTGAGCGCTCTGTACTTCATCGTTTTCCCTTGCGCGAACGAGGTCGGGTGGCCGAGTCCCCGAGCGTGGTACTTGGTTGTTCTAGGCGCGACTCGAGGGTGGGTGAGGACTTGGCGCGTTAGTTTGAGCGCATCGCTCCTGCCTGTCCCGTTGGGTCAGTCGCATGGCGAGTCCTGGGCATGCTCTCATACTTGGCGTTTTCCCTAGCCGCTCGCGCTGAACTGGTCGTCAGTCCCCGAGCGTGGTACTTGGCCATTCGAGTCGCTATGTCGAGGATGCGGAGGATCATGGTCGCTGTGAGAAGCGAAGGAAGTTGTCTTGGCTCGTAGAGTCAGTCAGGCTAGGCGACTCGAATGGGGCTCCGGGTAGGCGTTTTTCATGGACGATGCAAGACCTGAGGTGACCCAGTGCTCTTGCGCCGCACTACTTGGCCGTGCTGATCGCTGTACCAAAGGTTGACTTCTGCAGTTAGCTTGACGCTGTTATTACGAGTGCGAGTGGCACAATACACGGAGAGTAGGCGCAATTTGCGGTAACAAATTATTTTTATTTCATAGCGACTGGAGGGTACATGTGTGGGGTTCTAGGAGTAGAACTTCCGTAGGAGGTTTACATTCCATGGTCGCTTGACGTCGAGTTCGCCGTCCCCGCGGACGTCGATGAGGTAGTAGGCGTCGTTGCCGAGTACTCGTCCGATGGAGAATGGTCCCTCCCACGGAGGGGAAAGCTTGTGCATGCCCTTCTTGTCCTGGATGAGGCGCAGTACCAGGTAGCCTTCTTGGAAGGTGCGAGTTTTCACCCGCCGGCTATGGTAGCGGCGGAGTCCCTGCTGGTAGATGGCGGTGCGTTATCGAGCGAGGTCACGTGCCTCATCGAGTTGATCGACTCCATCCTGGCAGGCAAGTTCGTTTGCAGCTTCCGAGTAGTGGACGACCCGTGGCGAGTCGTGCTCGAGGTCGGTGGGCATGACTGCCTCGGCGCCGTACACCATGAAGAAGGGGGTGAACCCTGTCGACCTGTTGACCGAGGTGCGGATGCCCCATATGACGGAGGGTAGCTCCTCGACCCAGCACCCGGCGGTGTGCTCGAGTGGTACTTGGAGTCGCGGCTTCAGGCCGTGGAGGATGCTTTGATTGGCCCGTTCCGCCTGGCCGTTGGATTTCGGGTGGGCGACTGACACGAGATCGAGCCGGATGTGGTGTTCTTCGCAGAACTCGGCCATGGCTCCTTTGGCGAAGTTGGTGCCGTTGTCCGTGATGATGCTATTTGGGAACCCGTAGCGATAGATGAGCTCGCGTAGGAATTTAGTGGCAGTCTTCCCGTCGCATTTCCGGACTGGTTTGGCTTCCACCCATTTTGTGAATTTGACGACCGCGACCAGGAGTTGGGTGTAGCCGGAGGGAGCCTTTTTGAAGGGGCCTACCATGTCCATACCCCACACGGCGAATGGCCAGGTGATGGGGATTGTCTTGAGCGCTGAGCTCGGCACGTGCGTCTGGTTGGCGATTGGCACCCGGCGCACCGCTGGACAATGTCGACTGCATCGGCGTGTGCGGTGGGCCAGTAGAAGCCATGCCGCATAGCCTTGGCGACCAGAGAGCGGGCGCCGGCGTGGTGGCCGTAGTCGCCGGAGTGGATGTCGTGGAGGATCTTGCGTCCTTCGGCGGGTTGGACGCAGCATTGGAACACGCCAGTGACGCTGCGCTTGTGGAGCTCGCTGTCAATGATGGTGAATGATTTGCATCGGCGTGCGATCATCCGGGCGTCCGTTTCGTCCGCCGGCAAGGTGCCGGCCTCCAGGTAGGCGACGTAGGGCTTGGTCCAGTCGTCTGGCTCGGTGACGAGTGCGACCAGGGCTGCCTCTGGCTGCAGCGGGACTCCGATGTCGATCTCCCTTGGGGGAGAGACTGATGGCTTGGTGATCGTGTCGAGGAAGACGCCGGCGGGTGGTGCGAGTCGAGCCGACCCAATGCGAGAGAGTGCGTCGGTCTCCTCGTTCTTCCGCCTGTCAATCCACTCGACGTAGTAGCCTGCGAAGTGTCCGCCCAGCTTCTCCACTGCTTGGCGGTATGCCGCCATGGTGGGGGAGTCAGCGTCGCAGGTGCCAGCGACTTGTCCAGCGATGAGGTCGGAGTCTCCGTAGCAGCGTAGGCGGTTGACGTTCATCTCCTTGGCAGCTCGCATGCCGTAGAGTAGTGCCTCGTACTCGGCCATGTTGTTGGTGCAGGGGGTGAAGTCGAGGCAAAGGACGTAGCGGAGCTTGTCGCCCTTCGGGGAAGTCAGCACGATCCTTGCTCCTGCGCCGTCCGCATTCTTGGAGCCGTCGATGTGCAGGCTCCAGTAATGGAGGTATGGCAGCTTTTCTGGCTGCTGGGCCTCTTCCCAGTCGGCGATGAAGTCCGCTAGAGCCTGCGACTTGATCGCTTTTCGTGGCTCGTACTTGATATTATGGATGTCGATTTCGACGGCCCACTTAGCGACTCGCCCAGTCGCCTCACGGTTGCGGATGATGTCCTGCAACGGTGCTGAGGAGACGACCGTGATCGGGTGCTCCTGGAAGTAGTGCGGCAGGCGCCGCTGTGCTCTGAAGACCGCGTATACCAGTTTTTGGTACTGCGGGTATCATTGGTGCGACTCGGTGAGGACCTCGCTGATGTAGTACAGCGGTCGCTGTACTGGGCGCTCCTTTCCTTCCTCTGGCCGTTCGACGACCATGACGGTGCTGACGACGCGCTCGGAAGCCGCGACGTAGACCAGCATGGGTTCTTTGTCGGCGGGGGCGGCGAGTAGCGGTGCAGCGAGTAGCACCTTCTTGAGGTCGCGGAGTGCGTCGTCCGCCTCCTTGTCCCACTGGAAGGTGGGATTCTTGCGCATCAGACGGTATAGGGGCATCGCCGCCAAGCGGGATGAAGCGGCGAGAGCCGCTACCGCCCGGCCGCCGGACGCCGCGCACTCGGGTTTGCCGAGTCGGGCGACCGTGTCGATCTTGGTGGGGTTCGCCTCGATCCCTCGCTTGGAGATGACATACCCCAGTAGTTGTCCTGCTGGTACACCGAAGGTGCATTTTCCTGGGTTAAGCTTTATCTTATATTTTTGCAAGTTGGCAAATGTTTCCGCCAGGTCAGCGAGTAGATCACCCTGGCGAGCGGATTTTACGACCACGTCATCGATGTAAACGTGGATGTTGCGGCCAATTTGGCTCGCGAGGCACTCTTGCATGCACCGCTGGTAGGTCGCCCCGGCGTTCTTGAGGCCGAAGGTCATGGCGGTATAGCAGAAGGCTCCGAATGGCGTGATGAATGCTGTATTCTCCTCGTCCTCAACAGCCATTTTGATCTGGTTGTATCCAGAGTAGGCGTCGAGGAAACATAGCGACTCCGAGCCCGCGGTGGAGTCGATTATTTGGTCGATCCGCGGGAGGACGAACTTCTCCTTGAGGTGCCTTCGCTCAAGTTTGTGTAGTCGATACACATCCTCCAGGTCCCGTTCTTCTTCTCGACCAGGACTGGGTTTGCTAGACACTTGGAGTACTTGATTGGCCGGATGAAGCCTGCAGCGAGTAGACGCTGCACCTCCTCGGCGATGGCTCGGCGGCGCTCTTCATTGAAGGGCCGCTGCGACTGTTTGACGGGTCGCACTTTGGGGTCGGCGTTTAGTTTGTGCTCAGCGAGCTCCCTAGGGACACCAGGCATGTCAGAGGGCTTCCATGCGAAGATGTCCCTGTTCTCACGGAGGAACTCGATGAGCGCGCCTTCCTAGGCTGGGCTCATTGCTGTTCCGATCGTCACCGTCTAGCTGGAGTCACCTGGGACCAGCTCGACGGTCGGGTGTGCGTCGTTGCCTCGAAGGCTGAGGTGTTTGCGCCCTCCGAATTTGGCTTCTTGAGTATGGTGGGGTCGTCATTGTTCACCCCGCTCGCGTACTTGGCGAGCTCGTCGGCGTGGTTGGCCTCTGCCGCGATGATGGCACTCGCACTCGGCGGCCATGTCGGGGTCGTCGTTGATGGTGATGACGCCGCACGGCCCGGGGAGCTTCATCGCGTTGTACGCGTAGTGTGGCGCTGCCATGAACTTGGCGAACGCCTAGCGCCCAGACGCAGCGATGGTAGGCTGTCAAGGGTACCAGCTCGAAGACGATCCGCCGGTGCGGAAGTTTGCCGGTGTCGAAGGTATCGGCAGCGTGACCTTGCCGATCGGGTACGCCTTTCGACCGGGGACGATGCCGTGGAACGTGGTGTGGGTTGTCTCGATCATCGACTGTGGTAGCCGCAGCCGCCTGAAGGTGTCCAGGTATAGGATGTTGATGGAGATGCCGCCGTCCATCAATGTCTTGGGGAGCCAGTAGTCGCCCACCTTTGGCTTGACCACCAGGGCGACTCGGCCTGGGTACTCGATGCGCGGCGAGTGGTCCTGGCGGCTCCAGGTGATGGGCTGCTCCGAACAGTTGAGGAACTGGGGCCACCTTGTTGACGGCGACGGCGCGGGTGATGACCTTCTTCTCGCGCTTCGTAGTGAATCCTGTGAAGGTATGGAGCGAGCCGGCCACGTTGCCGAATTTTCCGCCGTTTGGTGGGTTGTTGTCGGGGTCCGCCCGTGCTCGCCGTGCCTTCTCAATCTCCCTGAGGGTGTGGAAGTCGGCGGTCGTGTGCGTTGCGGGCTTTCCTTCCCTGCTATGGAACGCACAAGGTTTGTTAAGGAGGTCCGCGGGGTCGAACCTTGGCTTGGCCTTGTAGTTGCCGCCGTCGCGGCGTTGTCCTCCGTCGTGGTGGAAGCTTTTGGGCTCGCGTTGTGCATGCCCGGCGTTGGCGACGAAGTCGACTCGCCACATCGTGGGCGCTTGCCGTGAGGCGAGTGTTGTCAGAGTGTAGGCCTGACGGTCGTCGCCGCCGCCGCGGCGCGTGGCCTCCCGACTCGTCATCGGTTTCCTGGTTTGGATCTTCCTGCGCGTACCGTTTGGCGATCTCGAGGAGGTCTGGTATGTTGTCGAGTGTGCGAGAGTGTCGCTTGAGCTTGGCGACCAAGGGCTCGTAGCGGCACGAGGTCTTGAAGAAATGGATCGCAGTGTCCGGATGGATGCCGACCACATTGTACCAGAGTTCTTGCCACCGCTGGACCCGATATGGTCGACATGGGTCCCCGGACGCATTTCGTGTCCTCGATGGTGGTGGCGCGGTGTAGGAGCACTCGAAATGCCCGACGAAGTCGCGCATTTGCTCCTGTGAGTCGACATCGCCCCGGGAGGTGTTGATCCATCGCCGCACGCCCTCCATCATCAAGGGGAGGTAACGGGCGGCCAGCAGGTCGGTGTGGCCTGCGATCCCCATTGCCATGAGGTATGTATCAAGCCACACGGAGGGGTCGTATGAAGGGTCGTACTTTTCTATCTCCTTCGGCGCCTTGAAGTTCGGCGGGTACTTCTCGCCTCGGATCATTGGTCCGAAGCACTTGGGGCCGAGTCGACTTAGCGATCCCATCGGCTCGCCATCGCGGCGATTGGTTAGGGTGTGTCGCAGGTCGTCGGGCTGGCGTGCGCGCCAGCTTTGGTTGTTGATGATGTGGGTGCGGGCGTCGATGGGTTGACCGTTGGCGGCGACGAACTTGGTCGCTGGCCTGGGGTCGTTGGTGGAGAGTGCCGCATTCGCGGGTCGATGTTGGAGCTGCAATGGCACTGGTGGCGGGCACTTGAGGGTGTTTGCCGCCATGGGGCGGCCGCTCTGCTTCCCGAAGAACGCGAGTATACTCGACCCTGCGAGTCGGCGCCTGTGTTTTGCTGCTCGACGGCCTTTGCGGCGTGGCCACGACATCGGATCTATAGGGCACCGCCACCGTGGCCGTGATGTTGTCGGCTGCCGCCGCCCGCCACGAGGTTGTCCATCGGGTGGAGAACGATGGGAGGTCGTTCGCCTCACTCCGTGAGGAGACTACTATCCGGTGATCCTCGGGGTGCGGTTGGGGAGGTGGCGCCCATTGCCATCGACCTGGCGGACCGGGCGCTTCCCCGTGGCGCTCGCAGATCGCGCCGCCGCTGCCGGTCGTTTTCGTCGTCGAAGTTCAGGGCGCGCCCCTGGACGGTGGGGTTCAGGCGCGACCTGATTCGCTGCTGGTGGTAGCGCGATAGCTGCTGCGCCGTCACCTGCTCAAGGCGAAAATTTTCGCGCTCAGCTTGCTCCTTGCGGACTGCCTCCGCTAGCTTCAGGCGGAGCTCCTCGACCTCCGTTGACGTGGCGTTAGGAGGGATCGGGGTGGAGAAGGGATCCTCCGGCGGATCTATGTCGGTCGCCATGTAGGTCGCGGCGTGGCGACCGGTCCCGTCGCGGAGGTCGGCGGAATTTTTCCGACCCGGAGTCGAAGTCGAAGATCCCAAGGATGGAGGGATCCTCGAAGTCTCCCACGTTGGAGACCTGGGTGATGGAGCCCGCGGGTGAAGCCGCGGTGATGGATCCGGCGAGCGACGTCGGGGTCGCCGAGTCGGCGTCGTCGTTGAGGGTCGCGTCTTCCGCGGCCGTGGAGTTTTCCGCCATGTTGCTGTGGGCCGAGTTGTACTCGGAGGCGAGGCGATTGATCGTGCGGATCTGGCTCTCGGAGAGTCGATCGCGTGGCGGCGACTCGCGGATGCGAGCCGAATCCTCCGAGACGATGACGTCGGTGAGGCCGACGAAGAGGCTGATCGTCTTGGCCGGCAGGATCACGCCAGCGTGACGGGTCGCGCTGCGGACGTAGCTGCCGCAAGAAGATCTGGAGCATCTCGCCGATCGCTATCATGCGGTCGGTGGCGACCATCTCGTTGATGGGCAGATTGGATCTCGCCGCAGAACACCGACCAGACCGGCCAGGCCCCACGGTGGGCGCCATTGTCGTGGGAATGGTCACGGCAGATGCTGCAATCGGCAGCGAGTAGTAGAACGAGGGGCAAGGGCGGCCAACCATCTGCAGTGCGAGATGAGGGCGGAGACACAAGGTTTTACCCAGGTTCGGCCCCCCGGAGGGTAAAGACCTACTCCTGTTAGATTGTATTATGATGGTGGTACAATGGGCGAGCTCGACGGCTAGGCGGCGAGTCGCTTGAGTGTATGATGGAACGTATCTCTACACGCCCTGTAGGGAGGTTTATATAGACTCACCTCCCCTAGGGTTTACATATCTCAACCGAATCAGTTAAGGCTTCGGTAATCGTTTGACCTAACCTGACTGGGCCTATCTAGTCGCCTGTGCCTTCAGCTTCCAGTCGCTTGGATCCACACCGGGTCTTGATCCAGTCGTCGTCTTGCAGGCCCACTCGCCAGTTCCTGTAGGGGTTCGTAGCATGGAAAAAAAAATTCTATCGCATACAAACAAACAAGCCAAGATCTATCTACTAGATTGTAGCAACGATTCGATGGAATAACGTACCCTCGAAGATTCCAAAGCGGTTAACGAGAGCAGATTCTCGTGGGTGATGTAGTCGTACTCTTTCCGATCTCAAGATCGCGTAGACGATCCTTCCCAAGGCTGCGTTCGGCGCTTCCGCAGTCGGTCACACGTTCGGTACTCGACGAAGACCTTTCTCTCCCTTGTTCCAGCAGGCAGCGGAGGTTGTAGCACTCTCGCGATTCCCAAAGACAACGGCGTGGTACCGGAAGTAGAGGGGAGATCTCGCAGGGCTTCGCCTTAAGCCGGAGCGAGTATGGTGGAGTATGAGAGAGAGCTATTAGTGGTCTAGAGATTAGACACACCAATTAGAAGGCTCTAAACCGAAGGCTAGGGCAATTAGAAGCTCTAAACCAAAACGGCTCTAAACCGGAGATTAGAGGATAGGAACTTGTGTGTCTAGAGGAGGAGGCCCTGCCCCTCCTTTTATAGGTGGGAGGGGCGGCCAAGGAGGAGTCCCTCCCAAGTCGGCCTTGTTGGCGCTGGCCGCTTGGAGGGACTCCTCCCCCAAGTCGGTTCCAACCACCTCTTGCTTGTTTCCCACAGTTTCCTGTTTTAGCCGTTTGACTTTTAAATTGGCCATTTGACTTTTCTGATTTAGGATTCAATTTAATCCTTTATTTGGAACAGCAAGTACACTTAGTACATGATGCAATCATTCAATATGTAATGACACATTCATGTACCCTCCCCCCCGGAGTGCCGGACAATCCGGAACCTTCTAGAACATTCCCGATGAAAACACTAATCATTCCCGAACTCAAACGGGACTTTCCTTATATGAATCTTATTCTCCGAACCATTCCGGATCACCTCGTGATATCCGGATCCCATCCGAGACTCGAACAACATTCGGTCTCTTTCTCATAATACCATAACTACTCAAAACAACGTCGAATCCTTAAGTGTGTCTCCACGGTTCGTGAATTATGCGACATGATCGAGACACTTTTCCGAACAATAACCAATAGAGGAATCTGGAAATTCATATGGCTCCCACATATTTCTACGATTACTTTGCGATCGAATGAACCACTTACATACGATACCAATTTCCCTTTGTCTCACGATAGTTTACTTATCCGAGGTTATGATCATCGGTATCTCGCATACCTAGTTCAATCTACCGATAAGTACTCTTTTCTCGTTCCGTGATATGTGATCCCTTGAGCCAGTCACATGCTTGCAAGCTAATTGGATGACATTCCACCGAGAGGGCCCAGAGTATATCTATCCGTCATATGGATGGACAAATCCCACTCTTGATCCATGTGTTTCAACCAATACTTTCCGAACACTCAATGCCACCTTTATAGCCACCCAGTTACGGTGTGGTGTTTGATGTCATCAAAGCATCCATCCGGTAAAGGTGATATGCATGATCTCATGGTCGAATGAATTAGGTTACTATGTATCAGAATGCATATAGCAATTGAACTATTGAAATGACTTGATCTTTATGCTACGCTTATCTATAGGAGTATGTCCACCATATCATTCTCCTAATGATATGATCCTGTTGTTAATAACATCTCTATGTTCATGATCAGGAAACCATGATCATATATTAACCAACAAGCTAGTTTAACAAGAGGCTTTACTAGGGACTCTTATTTTAGTTTACAAATCACACAAGTATTAATGTTTCCGGTTAATACAATTATAGCATGGTATGTAAACATTTATCATATGTGTGAAGATATGATAATAACCACTTTATTATAGCCTCTTGGGCATATCTCCAACAGTCTCCCACTTGCACTAGAGTCAATAATCTAGTTTCAAACCTTTGTGTATTCAACACCTATGTCTTTCCGGTGTTGTATGTACACGATTGCTAGTGGTCAACTGATCTTCGGATCTGACACTTCCAGGTCCGTGTGTAATTGCATGTCTTTGTGTCTCTACGCATCACTCATTCTCTAATGAGATGGCTTTGTACAAATTTGGTCTTTCGGTGTGACCTTTAGCTCTTTGGGGTTAAAACATGTTGATAATATTGTCGCACAATATATCTTCATAGTATTATCCCACTATGAACTACACCTAGTTTGATAACAAACTACTTGACACAAATGCCCTCTTTTGCTGCTATAATAGCAGTCATATACTTAGCCTTTTGTTGTAGTATCTGTCACAATGTCTTAACTTTGGAACTCATCCAAATCCATTATGGAACTCACATTCCATTATATTGTGCCACCCTTAGTTTAGATTGAGATAAACTTAATTTGTACTTTGTGACAAATCTAGTATCAATGTAGTACTTTTACAATGAACTAACCATCTATTTGTCACTTTCTACAAATAATATACTCTTAGTTCTTACAAAAGATCATAAGAATATCCTTACTATTGTCCAATGATCATCTAACGAATCATTCTGGTATATGCTCACAACATTTAGAGCATAGGACATATCTGGATTTGTACATATCACAGTATGATTGATATAAATACTCTTTGTGATTTCATACATAAGTATCAATCTATACTTGATTATTTGTTTCACTTTACCAAATGTCAATACACTTGAATATATCATCAACATTGAACTCTTTCAATCCTTTACGTGCGACATAAGAACCTTTTTTGTAGTTTCTATATTGAACTCATTCAATATCTCGTCTATGTACTTCCGCACAACCATATTAGCGTCTATTGATGCCAAATATTTGGGTTTTGCCTAAGTCTTTCATCGGGATGAAATTCTTAATATGTGTTAATAAAAGATACATTATTTCCAATCAACAATATGTCTTCCACATAATGTATTAGAAACATGTCTTAGCGCTCCCACTTAATTTCTTGCAAATGCAAGCATCTTCATTGTCTCTAATGAACTTTTAAACTCCTTTAACAGTTTCATCATAGTGAAGATTCCAACTCATGATGCTCACTTCAACCATTGAAGTTTGCATATGCTTTTAGCATCCTATGAATTAACAAAACCCTATGGACTGTGTTATGCACATGTCCTAGGTAACGATTCTATTAGAAGAACTTGTTTTGTTTATTCAACTACCATATAACAAAATTATATGTAGTGGTTGCTACATTAATCCGTCTCGACTAAATATCACTATGAAAGATCAAATCTTGTCATAGTCAACCTTTGAACATTTTGTGAACTCTTTCCCAAAGATGTCGACTATTTCATAGATGCAAAACATCCATGTCTATTTCTTTATAGATCCGACACAACTGTAAGGTCTTACACCTTTCTCGAGGGTCCTTGAAGTTCAAAACTTGATTTCTGGTATGCGGAACTATCACGATTTTATGGCTTCAAGCCATTTGACGGAGTCAGGGCTCATCATCGCTTCTTTGCACGTAGTCGGATCATTATTGTCAAATAATGATTTAACTCTCAAATCTTGGTATTTGATTGTTCACCCGACCTACTTGTTTCAATAGGAACTTAGATCTCCGCGACCACAACCTTTGAGGTACGCGAGCCATGAGCATTGTTGCTAACTCCGGAACACTTTTCGGCGTTGCAACTTTGCACATATAGCTAAGATTCTTTTAACCTTATCAAAGTTCTATTGTCCTCCCACTTAACTTTTCACGAAAAATTCCTTCTCAAAGAAACTTGACGTTCTAAGTGACAAACACTTTTGTCTCCGGTGTTTATGGAGGAACACTTTAACATTTATACAAAGACAGGTTCATCCGACTTTGGTTGCACACATCTTTCTTATGCATAGCATACCAATGTTTTAAGAAAGGACTACTTGGGTTTTATCCCAAACCATAACCTTATATGGTGTCATTTCAACGGATTATGATGAAGCTCTTTTCAGTGGAAAAACGGTAATATCTAAAGCTTTTAATCTTTAAAATATAATGGCAGTTTTATGAATTATACCTTTGATCTTACCATGTCAAACAAGGTTTAATTACATACCTCGAACGCCCCATACCCTTATGGTGTTTCGGGAAATGCAAATCCACGGAACGATTCCTTAAATCTTAGGTATTATGCTAAACTCTGTAACTCAAATATATTCCTTTATGATCTTTATCATAAACTGTTTATATTCTTGTTACAATGATTTTGCACTTCATCTTGAAAGTCTTTGAACTTTTCAAATGTTTCATACTTCATCCTTATTAAGTAAATATTCATATATTCACTCAAATTTTCGGAGAAAGCATATGAAGTTGAAATCCATCGCTCTTGACTACACATAATGGATTTCGTACAACAATATGTACAAGTTCCAATAAGCTAGTCATTCGTTCCCTTTTGGCCTATGAACGAAGTTTTAATTATCTCTAGGAAAGTTTCACAAGCGTCATTTGATCAAAAATCAAAAGACTCCAAAATTCCATCCACATGGAGTTTCTTCATGTTTTCTTTCCAATATAATTTAAACGGCGATGTCACTTCCGAAGTGATCTTTCAATCAATTTGTCTTTCGACATTTTTAGCACTAGTTTTATGGATGTGATTTCTCCAACAAGATTTGTGAATCATCCATCTTTTATGGATTACGGCAATTATTTGAACAACCCTTTTGTTCTCATAGTACCTAATAAAACAAATCTTTGAAGGCAAGCTTTGATGTTTAACGAGCAACACAATAACCCTTTATTTGTTCTCGATGAACATCATCACATATTCTTTTGCTAGTTACTTAGGCCATTGTAGTTCATGAATTGTGTTGTTTCGTATGAAGATTCACACCAACAAATTCAGTATCAAATACTTGAGAACCACATTGTTTAATAAGCAAAGAATATAGCCATAACATGTATATCATCTATATACTTAAGCTGAACAATTCTAGTCTTTTCCTTTCTGCCATATACTTATGAGATTTTCTTTCAATATTTCCTTTTCTGTTTGAAAGAATCTATCAACATCAATAGTGGAGTCATACATATGACATATAGTCCAAAGCGTGTATAGTTAAATACCAATGTCTTTGGACTTGCACTTTGAAGTAGATCACCATCATCAAATGTTTGGTGTTCTTTCAAAATTCCTTTCTTTAGTAATCTCTTGGTGTAGTAAACATTTTACCTACATCAAATATTCACCCTTATCATGGAATCGTCCATGATCAAGCTACTTTTAGCTTATAACGATGAATTATGAGTATAATGTTGCTATCCAAAAACTTTTTGGAGGATTAGGACAACAAGTGTCTCCAACCTTTTTGCAAATTCTCATCAAAATATGAGAACATAAACTTTGCCATATTATACTCTATCATGTTGTAACCAAAACTTCGTTGAGATATCACAATATCTTCCACACATCATGGTTTCAAACAACTCTTTCAGATCCTAGATAACCTTGATATTAAGAGAATCCTTTGAATATCAAGAATCATGGAGACAAACATGATACTTATATACTAACACTTGGAATTGTTACTCTTGATTTAATACTAATTATTAAACTTCATGGAGTAACTGAACTTCTTGAAAGTTTGCAATAGGACTTTTAAACTTTAGATTAACACTTCAAAACAATACGATACCAACAGTAAAGTAACTAACCGAATTCTATAGTTCTATCATCTCAATTATAACTAAGCGCAAGGTGGTAAACGGATGCCAATGACTACAACAACTATGCAAATTCACTTTGATTTAGTTTATGATAAATTGAGTTCTAATTAATAATTAAATTAATCTAGGTGAACTCCCACTCAAAACAATATCCCTCACATTGTTTTAGTGATCACACGAACCAAATCCACCACATCAAAACCGATCATCACGAGTTGATATAGTTTCAATGGCGAACAATCAACATGTTCATCATATCTACTATATGATTCATGCTTTACCTTTCGGTGATCCGTGTTCGAGACCATGTCCGTATACATGCTAGGCTCACAAGATCAAACCTTAGTTTCGCATGAGCAAATCTGGCTTGCTCACGTTGTATACACTTGCGAATCTAACACACCCGATCATCACGTGGTGCTTCAAACAACAATCTTTAGCAATGGTGCTAACTAAGGGTGAACACTTTATGACTTGAAATTCATGTGCATGAGGGATCATCTTATAATGCTACCGCTGCCTACTAAGCAATACAAGATGCATAAAGGATAAACATCACATGCAATTCATAATATGTGATATGATATGGTTTTCTTCTTTGTGCTTCCGATCTCCATCTTCAAGCACGAACATGATCTCCATCATCACCGGCATTGCATCAAGGTCAATGACGCTTCTCCATGGTTATCGTCCACCAGCTTCAACTATTACAACTACTTTGAATAGACATTCGGGTCTTAACATAAATTAAAGACAACCATATGGCTCACTGGGTTGCTAACTTACAATAAGGAACATTGCATACATCAAATATAATCACAATCATGGCCATATCACATCATCGCACACCCCTGCAAAACAAAGTTAGACGCCTCTACTTTCTTTGCATGTTTTACGTGGTTTGGGGCTTTCAATAAGTGTCATTCTAACTTACGAACATGAACCACAACATTGATACTAGTATTGTTAATCACCCGTTGTAAATTGGATCTTAACTATGCTAGGAGAAACAGCACCCAAAAGCCACTTATGCAATACAAGTTGCATGTCAAGCGTGGAGCAAGTCTCATGAACGATGTCATGTAAGGTTAGCCCGGGCCGCTTCATCCCAACATACCGCAAGACGCAAAGTACACAAGAAGCAATCGACAATAAAAGCATCAACGCCCACAATGACCATTGTGTTCTACTGCAACAGATCTACATATAGACACGGCTCGATACCACCGTAGGGGTTCGTGGCATGGAAAAAATTCTATCGCATACAAACAAACAAGCCAAGATCTATCTACTAGATTGTAGCAACGAGTCGATGGAATAACGCCTCGAAGATTCCAAAGCGGTTAACGAGAGCGATTCTCGTGGGTGATGTAGTCGTACTCTTCCGATCTCAAGATCGCAGACGATCCTTCCCAGGCGTTCTAAGTGCTTCCGCAATCGGTCACACGTTCGGATTGACGAAGACCTTCCTCTCCTTGTTCCAAAGGTAGCGAGGTTGTAGCACTCTCTCGCGATTCGGCAAAGACAACGGCGTACCTAAGTAGAGGGAGATCTCGCAGGCTTCGCCTTGCCGAGCGAGTATGGTGGAGTATGAGAGAGAGCTATTAGTGGTCTAGAGATTAGACACACCAATTAGAAGGCTCTAAACCAAGGCTAGGGCAATTAGAAGCTCTAAACCAAAACGGCTCTAAACCGGAGATTAGAGGATAGGAACTTGTGTGTCTAGAGGAGGAGGCCCCGCCTCATTTTATAGGTGGGAGGGCGGCCAGGAGGGAGTCCCTCCCAAGTCGGCCTTGGTTGGCGCCCGGCTTGAGGACTCCTCCCAAAGTCGGTTCCAACCACCTCTTGCTTGTTTCCCACAGCTTCTGTTTTAGCCGTTTGACTTTTAAACGGCCATTTGACTTTTCTGCTTTAGGATTCAATTTAATCCTTTATTTGGAACAGCAGTACACTTAGTACATGATGCAATCATTCAATATGTAATGACACATTCATGTACCCTCCCCGAAAGTGCTTGACAATGAACCTTCTAGAACATTCGATGAAAACACGGAATCATTCCCGAACTCCAAACGGGACTTTCCTTATATGAATCTTATTCTCCGGACCATTCCGGATCACCTCGTGATATCCGGATCCCATCCGAGACTCGAACAACATTCGGTCTCTTTATCATAATACCATAACTACTCAAAACAACGTCGAATCCTTAAGTGTGTCTCCTACGGTTCGTGAATTATGCGACATGATCGAGACACTTCTCAACAATAACCAATAGAGGAATCTGGAAATTCATATGGCTCTACATATTTCTATGATTACTTTGCGATCGAATGAACCACTTACATACGATACCAATTTCCCTTTGTCTCACGATAGTTTACTTATCCGAGGTTATGATCGTCGGTATCTCTGCATACCTAGTTCAATCTCGTTACCGATAAGTACTCTTTTCTCGTTCCCGTGATATGTGATCCCTTGTAAGACAGTCACATGCTTGCAAGCTAATTGGATGACATTCCACCGAGAGGGCCTAGAGTATATCTATCCGTCATATGGATGGACAAATCCCACTCTTGATCCATGTGTTTCAACCAATACTTTCCGAACACTCAATGCCACCTTTATAGCCACCCAGTTACGGTGTGGTGTTTGATGTCATCAAAGCATCCATCCGGTAAAGGTGATATGCATGATCTCATGGTCGAAGGAATTATGTTACTATGTATCAGAAAGCATATAGCAATTGAACTATTGAAATGACTTGATCTTTATGCTACGCTTATCTATAGGAGTATGTCCACCATATCATTCTCCTAATGATATGATCCTGTTGTTAATAACATCTCTATGTTCATGATCAGGAAACCATGATCATATATTAACCAACAAGCTAGTTTAACAAGAGGCTTTACTAGGGACTCTTATTTTAGTTTACAAATCACACAAGTATTAATGTTTCCGGTTAATACAATTATAGCATGGTATGTAAACATTTATCATAAGTGTGAAGATATGATAATAACCACTTTATTATTGCCTCTTGGGCATATCTCCAACAGTTCCTGGGCCAGTCGGAAACGTCCTGCTGGGTATACCCCGGTGAGAATATCCCCATCAATAACCAATTCCCCGAGAGTTCGATATAAACCCTCGAGTCACCCATGTGGGGAAAATAAGCTTGCTACAATACTCTGCAATTGGAGTCACAATAAAAAGTGACCACGATTGTTGCCATCACCGGCCACCATGAACCAACCATACCGTGAGGGCCCATAGTCTCCAAGTCGATGCCTTCAACAAGGTAACGACGTGTCCATCACCGCCGCCCTCTCCCGATGGAGCTTAAATTTTCACCTGGAAACCTTGGAACCACTCACGTCGGTTGGGATCGATAGCTCTACAATGATGCCAACAAGAAGGAGAACGACACCCGAAGGCGCTGTGGTCGTCGGCACTAACCAAAGTTGGTGCAAGACTTTCGCCCGGAGATCGACCCGCCCACGAAGCAGTAGGAGTAACAGACCGGGCAGCGAGGCCCTTCCGCCGACCACCAAACTCCACCACAAGCCGCAGACGATCAAGCGGCCCACCTCTCCAGGTCGCCACCCTAGTTTCCACTCCCTAGAGCATGCCAAGACGAGGAGGAGGATCAAGAAGTGCCCCAAGTCCCGACCCAAGAACTCGCCTCCCGTGCACCTTTGCCCCGCATGGCCTCCACGCGACACATCTCCCAGATCCACACTCCCGGCACCTCCTCGACCTTCTCCAGAGCGCAGCCACGCCACACCAAAGCCGGCCGATACTGCGCCTCAGCGCCAAACAAGCCAAAGATGGCGCCCATCGACGCATAACGCCCAAGCCGGGCCCTCCGCCGTAGTAATACCCCAGGCTACCGCAGGCTTGTATTAGACCGGTGTTGATGCAATATATGATGTAGCTCCGATGATCAAATGGGAATACTACCAACAGAAATTGTGCAAAAAGAAAAGACTAAACTACCCATAAATTAAATTTGGAATTGGATAAACGAGTATGATAAATTGGTCCAACGAGTCTATAGAAAGTACTACTACTACTACATAAAATGACAAAATTGAAGGGTTACGATCTCCAGATCAGGAATATTACGTCTCAAATGGATTCATAATTTCAAAAAAAGGGAGATTCGTGGAGTATACAAGAATAAATATTGATCTCGTTAAACCAAAATAATTGATTCAACCTGCAAATGATTTGATTTTAATACCGCTCTAGATGATCTTATATAGACTACATGTCAATGGAAATCAAATTAGCTAGGCAATATGGGACTAAATAGGTACTGGATCGCATATTACTACATATATGAAAGTGAAGCAGTTCAGCAATCTATTAGGCATGCCAAATCAGTTTTGGTACTGTAGACAGCTACAGTAACGCATATCTACAGTACATCGATCGATCTATATTCGTCGGTCGACGGCCATCGGGGGTTCCCGGTCGTCTGTCAGTTGTCCTGGTCGGTGACTTTTTCCCCTCCCGTGTCCTCTCGATGGTTCGGCCAAAACGGTGGACAAAACAAGTTCAGATTTTTCTCTCCCCAATCCTCTCATCCTTATCTCCTTCACCAAACCAATGCCTCGCTCGCGTCGCCCTCCCTCTCGCCGAGCTCCTCCTCCTGCCCAGTCGCCGTCTCCGCCTAATCTCTCACTTCCCACAACCTTCCCCTGACTGTGCTCTTCCATCACCACCGGTCGAGGCCTGATTCGGGCCCTCCTTGGGCGTCGTGGTCGGCGTGATGCGGCCGTCGTGGAGGACCTACAGTTCGTCACCGCCGCGGAAGGCTTCTCCAAGGACGTGGTTTGTGGAGCGTCGGGCCCGCGGGCGGCGACCGGGCACGGTCAAGGCATCAGGCATGATCTTGCCATGGTGGTGCACATGTGCAGTCATGAGTAGGCGAGAGCCGAGAGTGACAAGCACCAGATTTTGGCTCTGCTATCTTTCCTTCCATGGGTCATCCCTTTGATTTATATTTGCATGTTGCGTGATGTTCTCCTCTCGAATGTTGCTTTCTTCGTTTTACAATGTGTGCGATGTGTTTTGTGCAGGTATTTGTGCGATGTGTTATACTGTGTCGCCTCCTCCGGCTCGACGCGACCTAGAAAATATTACTCCTCTGTCGGCTACTGGTCGTTTAGCTGTTGTCCGCGGAGGGCGGGACAGGTATCCATGTCGTGCTCGCGGCAGCCGTCGTGGCCACTCCGGTCGGTTTGTGCCCTCAGAACTTTTCATCTCCGATCGATGTATTTCTTCATGTGCGTGGTCAGTATGTGGCCTCTGAATTTTGATCTTCACCCAGTGTCGTTGCGCCTCTGTCTACTAATACTTTGGTAATTATTTGGCTGTCCGCCTGTCTTCACCTGTTGTTTGGTTCTGTTCGTGTTGTTTCGGTTCCTCAATTGGCATCATCCAGCTGCTGGAGCATGGTATCCTCATGCAGCTAAACTTCATACTCAGCAGCATCTGCTACATGGTGCAGGTCACCAACTTGAAGAATTTGTTAAGCACCGCACTGTCAGTTGTACCTGGTTGATACCAAGATTTAGTTTCTATGTGTCCAACTTCCGTTTTTCCACATGCGCATACACTTCACCTAATTTTACTATTCATAGAGATGGGATTTATGTTTATTTGTTACTCTACCTCTAATTTAATAAATTTGATGGTTGATGATATACAGAAGGAGGAATGCTCTTGCTTCTTAAGTTTCCAATTCCTTCTTAGTTTTCCAATGTATTTTTCAGCATCACATTTTTTCGTAAGCTCCAAAAGGCGACCCCATCTCACGCTACCATTGTTTATTGCATATAGATTTCGTACTCTACAATTTACTTGGTTACTTTAAACTACAGATTTGGGTTACAGATTTCTGTAGCAACTCAGTCTCCTTCAGACAAAGGGCCTATCAAAACCTGAAGCTAATTGAATCAAGCTTAAGCTTAACTTTTGAAAGTAGGATTCCTATTAAGATGTATGTTAGAAAAACGAAGCACAATAAAACTTGGTGGTTCACGAAAAGACGACATGGCTATTTTTCTCACCATAGGGCAAAATGTATCAAGATAATGCACCTAGAAGGCTATCACGCAAAACTGCTATAATGGAAGGAAAAAAAGGAAATTACTTACCAAGAAACATATATGATTCACTTGAACTTTTAGAGGTGTGGGTTACAGAGTATGTGTACATGTTTATTTTCATGAGTTGGCTTGCTGTCACTTCTAGGCAAGCAGTTATATGGGTTTTTGGAGAGAAGGTTGAACCAGAGGTGCCACTATTAGAATTGTTCCGGCCTACAAGGCAAAATGCATGTTTCTAAGGTGCCAAAGATCTGCGCTTAGGTATAAAAATTTGGTACATCTACTTTTCCCTAATTTTTGTCTGCCATCTGTATGCTATTACTATCTTTTGCCAGTTATAATCATACAGTATTCATGGAAATAAAGAAAAATTGAGAGGACAACTCTATATATGGCCATTTATTGATCAAAGTTCAATGAACTGAGCAATATTGTTTTGATTGGGTTGAATAGTTGGACTTTGTTTTTGGTGTTCTCCATAGTATAACACTTGCACATTTCTGTCATTGTTTCAGCTAGAAAGTGCGATTCAGCTGGATGGTTAGACAACACAAGTGGACAGTTCTACTTTGGTATCTCAAGATTAACTTCAAGAAAAGTTTTTAAAATACTTGCAACAGACGAGAGAGGTGCCCTGAAAATGGAGACAAGAAACATTATATTTCAGGAATTACTTGGCTATTTCAAGAAATTCCGTGTTCTTATGCTTTCTAATATACTACCTCCGATTCCAAAATATAAAATGTTTTGATTAAGCTATTTTAGCCTACCAAAACTTCTTATCTCATGGAACAAAGGTAGTACATATGTTGTGTAGTCAGAGAGTTAACGTTGTTTGTTCTTTCTTTGTTTTCAGCAGGACGTCAAATGGTTTGTGCACTCTTAGTAGGATGTGATACAAAACATATGGGTGGTGAGTACCATATGATGTCCATGATTCTAATGGATGATATGCAATCTTAGTTGTAGTTCATATGGTCGACTTTTTTAGCTGTAGTTGATCTTGCTGCCCGTGCTTTTGCCAAAACTTGCTTTGAAATGTCCATGTGGCCTCTGTAACTGGCACCTACTCGGCTGGACAGGCTGCGGGAATACACCAGACTGATTACTCATACGTGCTTTAGGCGAGAGATTATGAGATAGAATAGCTGTAAGCTTATGGAGTGTGAGGCTGATAGTCTGTGCCCGTTTATCGTAGTGCGTCTGCTGCTCTGGGTGGATTTGTACGTATCATAGGTGGTTAAAAAAGTTGTATTGTCAAAGACATCTCCAATTTATAGATATACTGGAAACGGTGAGCTGGTGGTGGTGGTGTGTTTATCTGTAGAGTTAATCCAGAACACAGTCGGTAGTGGCCTTAACAAATCAAGAAGTATTCTACGGAATAATCACACACGACGCCAAGTCCGGTTTCTGTTGAAACTGGCACCCATCTAAACCGATTGTCTTGCTCAAAACAATGCCCACCCACCGAACGTCATCGTCTTGCGGGACCCATATTTTTTCTTAATACAATTTTCTTTGAGTTCTAATCCACTTTCTCCTAGCTCAAGCACATATGGATATAGCTAAATCCTCTCTAAAATAAACTGTCTTTTCCCCCTAAAACTACAAAATCATCTTCTAAATCTGACTACCAGTCCACTGATCTCACTATCCTCATTCCCCAATCTCCAGCAAACGAACTGGCAGATCTGATAGCCAAGGGCATGGATTTGCTATTGTAGCTTCCAAGTGGAGTCGAACTTAGAAAAGGAGGACATGAATTGAAATGGATACAAGATATATGTATAGAAAAAAATTTCGATCAGAGATCAAGTTTGCTAGAGGTTGTCATAATGCAGTCTGCTATTTCTAATTTTCTTCACTGGGGTTCTCAAATTATTTGCTTCTTAAGTCGCTTTAACCTGCAAAAGCTAATGTATCAATGTTAGTAATATAATTTATGTACCTTCACAGGCGCGGCATGTTGCCGCGCCCAATTTCCTTGTGTTTGATTCATGTACAGAAACGAGCCGGTTCGGCCGGACGTGCGAAGAAATAAGGCCCAGGAATTAAAACTGAAAAAGAAAAGAAAAAGAAAGATGGGCTAGGGAGCCACGCGGGTCAATAGGGGAAGAGGCAGCGGGGTGCCCTAGCCTGCGGTTTAGTCCGGGTGGTTTTATTTTTTTTCCAAGGATGGTAGTATTAAAGATTAAATTCATTTTATTCCCATTTTCCAACAGAAAGCGGGATTGGCATGTTAGGCCGGGTGGTTTTATTTTTTTCTTTATTCTTTAATCCTATTGTTTTCATGGTTTCTTTAACAACTTTTGTTTTGAGAGTACCCAAATTGATCCAAAGAAATTTCTACAAAACTATAAAAATCAAAATAAGCTTTTAAGACATTATTGAACATATTTAGTATCAAATACAAAAAATATCTTCTGCACTTCTGCATACATGACTAGTGCATATTCAAAAATAGGTCCAGGACTTTGTCAATGTCCAAAATTTAATCAACCCAATTCCATAAAATCACCATGATCTCAAATTGTAGAACATAGAAGAACCATTTAAATATCCAAATTAAAAAATAACAAATTCATGTTATCTTCTCTCTATAAAAAAAATGGTGAAAAATATTTATAAAATCATCTAATTCAAATAGACTTTAAGAGTCAAATGAAACATATTAGAACCATTCTCCACCATAATGGGAAAATTCATTTTATTCCCTCATTAAATTTCAAGGATGGTTGGATAATGGTTTAAATGCCACTCAAATCCGATGACCGGAAACAAATCAATAAACACAAGTTGAATATGTATAAAGTTTTATCAACCAAGATTTACAATTTGGATAGTATATTAATCCACTCATGTTTTTTGATCATGATTGAGAAAAGTTTGAAAAAGTCCGCAAATGTTTAAATTTCTTCCAAAATTTCAACGAAGTCAACCTAGTCGATCAACTTATTTAATTAATTTAACATTCCAAAATTCTAAAACTTTTTGGATGTCACATAAAACTAAAACAAGGAATACAATTTAAAACTAAATTGGGAATTTGATTTTTTTTTGCAAAATAACATGGGTACCATTGGGAAGGAAAAAGACAAGTTCTGTCACCAAGAAATTGTTTTAGCAAATGGCACTCGGATAGATCACCGGCAAACAACATAACCATATATAGTTTTCACCAACATTTTTATGGTGTTTTCCAAAATGTGAGACATGTTTTAATTTATGGTTGTTCATATTTCTAAAATGTGAGACATGAACGATCCATGCATGGACCGACATCATCTGCTGCATCTCCTCAAGGATGAGGTCCACGGAGATCACCATCGAGTCTGGGAGCTCCTGTCCCGGGACAATAGTAGCCACCTCCAAGTTCTTGGGCACCGTCATCGCCACCCCTCCAATGTCTATGTAGTAGAATCCCCCCGTGATGGAGTGGGTGAGGTACTACAACTGATGCGCGGTGCACCGTGTGGTGGAGAGGGCCGAGCTACGGTTTGCTTGTTCCCGCTTTCATTGAAGCTTTCTTATTCTTCTCTTTGTTCTTCTTCACGGGCCAGCCGCCCAGCGCTCAAATGAGATAGTCCGCGGTGGGCGAGGCGGTGAGAACTGCGTGCCTCCTCCGCTGCCTCGTCCCTCCTCATCCGCCACGCCAGCTCACCGGCGCCCAGAGTCCGAATGGTCAAGTCCGAGTCTCACGAGGAGGAAGCCCTGCTCCTCCGCTTGGTGAGCACCGGTGCTGCCGTCGGGAAGTTCCCCGCTTTCCTGTATGAGAGGAAAGGGCCTGGCTTTCACCTCGGCGGGGGTTTCGAACATGGCTTCGCCTGCCGTCGTCGACTCCGGGAGTGGTGGGGTTGTCATCAGCGGCGAAACGAGGTGTGTACATGTTTAATCTTTGGTTTGTCATATTTTTAAATTACTTTATTTTTCTAACGCTAAGGAGGATTTGTGGCCATGGACTTGTAGAAAAATAGATGCGGCTTATATATCAATTTAAGATTGGAGTAGTCCATTCTCCATAGGAACGCCGATGGTATAAATCAACCAGACGTTCGACCAAAAAAAGAAAACTACAGTAGAATTTGAGAAAGAAGCGTTCAGTGATACTTGGACGGGCTGGAATCACGCACAAAGAGGCCTGGTGGTGACACGGCCCATCCGTCCCGCACGAGAATCACGTGCTTCTGGCTTAAACCCTACTTCCCTGTCCTTCTTCCCGCTGCTAGCTCTTTCCATATCAGTTCGCACTCGCTCCGTACATATCCTCGCACCCGTCCAAACGCAGATTCTTTTGCACCCTCACGCCGCCGGCATAACACCACTTCTCCCCTCCCTTACCTCATACCCTAGCGCCCGGCGGCCGGCTTCCCTATGGAGAAGAAGGAGATGAACGACGCCATGGGCGGCCGCCGGCTCCTCCCGCCGCTCTACCCCGGCTCGCCCACCAACGTTCCCCGCGCCGGTAACTCCCACCCACAGCACCACTCGCGCCGTAGACCATTACAGCACAACCCAGCCGCCACTGCCTATTTCGCCTCCCAGGCCGGTTCCGGTTCGTCCTGGTACCAGCAACCACCGTCGCCCCTATCTCGTATGACTCACGCGTCGGCCGGCGTGGAGGCGGCTCGTCCTCATCGACCGGATCCGGATACGCAGGCGGCTCGTCCTCATCGACCGGAACCGGTCTGGCTAGCGTGGTGGGCCTGGCTCCGTTGAGTTGGTCCGTCGACCAGGCCTCATCGGAGTCTGGTCTCCCAACGCCGCTTTTAACCCAGAGCACGGCCGACAACATGGACCTGGGGTTCACGGACGAGTACCTTCTCCCACCTCTGCCCCCTTCCCTCGTCGGTCCACAAGCTTTCCAGGCGGCGACGGTCGTAGATCTTGAAGCCGTACATGCTGCTCCGGTATACATCTCACTTGTGGAAGATGACGGTGACTCCGGCAACAAGTCCGTCCAGTATGTGGATCTGGAAGGCCCGGGCGGCGGTCTCAACACCTCGGCCGCCCGCTACAGGGGCAACACCAGCACCAAAGCCCCCTGCCTATCACCACTCGCATCACCCAGCTGGTCACTCCGGCCGGTCCCTGCTCCTGCTGCTGACCCAAGCGTGAAGAAGGAAGTTGAGGACTGGAGCTCATGGGGGACGTCGCAGCTCCGGAACAATAGCATTGCCAATGGAGGCAGCTCATCGGCGTGGATGTCCCAGCAGCCTTACTCCTCCAGCAATACTCGCAATGGCATTACCAAAGGCAAAGCCCCAGTACAACTACTGACACCATCCAGCTCGATCCCCGCCCCTGCAGCTAATGTTCAAGTGAAAAAGGAAGCTATGGACTGGAGCTGGCACACGTCGACACAGCAGCGGGGGAAGAATACCATCACCAGCGGAGGAAGCTCCTCCGCCAACAATAATGACCTCGTGGTTTTGGGAAGCAAACGGAAGCTGCGGCTGCCTTCTCAGGGTAGCAGCAGCAGCCGTGGGCGCGGTGGCGACAGCAGCAGCAACCAGTGGATGGATGACGCCAACGCTCCTTTTATAGCTGATTTTGCCGATGGGTTATTTACCCAGAATGACATTGACAAGATCATGACTGACAAGGGCCTCGTTAGCATTGTGCTGACAGATCCTAAGAGTGTCCGGAGGTAATATATAACACGACCTATATATATATATATATATCCGTTAATTTCCTCCTTCATAACTGATCATCAGAGAAAATATTTTGGTTTTTGAGTAATGCTTGATCATGTACTAACTAGTTGTAGACTTCGTCTGAAATTTATTGCAGGATCCTTAATAACCGGAGTTGGTCAGAAACGTATAGACAAAAAAAGGTAGCTCATGTGTCTGACCTTGAGCGTCAGGCTGAGCGACTGCAGCAGGAGAATAAGTCACTATCTGCACGAGTGCAATCACTTCAGGTTTGTGATTCTGAGGATTGATTATTTGAGCATAAGTTTTATGGGAGTATTTACATCTCAGTTACTTTAGAAATAATAGTAGGACTTATTTCGCGATTGAAATAGAGAGACATCTGATCAACACCTTCTAATCTTTTGTACTTGGCACAAATCTCAATACTTTGAAATTGGATAACAACTTAAAAATAGTCATTTTCCATTATCTAAACAAAGAGAGAAATCCCGATGTTTTATACTAGAACAAAGATGATTTTGTCGTAGCTAGCAACCCGTCATCCTCCTTGACCCTGCCCCTTATCTTCTTATACTAGACCCTCCCTTTGTCACCGTCCCTCTTCTCTCACCGTATCCTTCCTTATGGTCAACTTTACCTTTATACATATCTTCCTCACCCCCTTGTTACCTTTCTTTCCGTCCAAACCCCCTCGCTCACATGTCCAGGCCGTTCCCTTGCACACCCGATGGACTCGCGAGAATGCATTCCTTTCTTAAGACTCGGACTGAATGGTAAGAAAGAACATACTTCAATACTTTTTAGCTAATGTAAGCTTCATTACCCCTGGCATTTGCATTCAAATGATGCATGCAACCTATACTATACAAGGTTTATTACAAGTCACCAAACAATGGCAATGTCAAACGTGAGAAAGGCCAACAGAGATATCATGAAATGGAGTCTAACATGCCATCACATATAACTCTGAATATTGAGAAGCATATCGGCAGGTACGACAACCAAACCCCTTAAACCACATGAGCTTGTTTGTGCCGGGCCCATATGTTGAACCTTTGGTAACAGCTCCCATGACTGCAACCAATTGGTACACGAGAGTAGCACCTGCATAATAGAATGGAATTTCGTTTTGTCAAAAAACAACATAATCTCTACATAGCTAAACTGATCAAAACGCAGGTGCCACCCTCACCAAAATAAGTGATCTTGAAGTAAAAAAATATGTGGAATACTACTTGGTGGAGTAATATTAAAGGCATAATATACATCGCACCATACCATACATCTGAAAGAAAAAACGTAAAAATAGGTGTTGTCGTTTGGGATAACTAGCATAGCGGCCCTCTCAAATGTCAGGGCAGTATTTATAGTTTGTCAAAAGTTTCAATTATTTAATTATGTGTTCCAAAGATATTCCATTCTCCTGTTTACCCTTTTAGTCATAAAACAAACACTGTTTGTACATGGATGCTACCTTGAAGGAATTGATCGATTTTCTATCTAGGATTTATAGTCCAGAGAAATGATAAAAAAGAGATATGAACTCTTATGTATAAAAATCTAATGATATTAACTTTTTAGCGGTATCTTATTTTTATAGTAAGGAAAGAGGTTGCGAGGCCACCAAACAAAAATAATATGTAGTGATGGGGCTGTTTATTGAAGCATAACAAACTCAAAGTAAAACTATAATCTCCCAAACTTTATTTTATACTTAAAGAGTTTGAATATCTTCAAAATAAAATATATTCTTTTGCTAAAATGTTGTGCATATTATGATCGGAGTAAGCAAGTATTTTGTAACAAAACCGGAAGTTTGGAAACACGTAAACTTTGTACAAATATTATGGTTTTGTATTTATTTCGAGTTGATCTATTGGTGCATATATCAAATCAAAGTGAAAATCATCAGTTTTGTTACCCTTGATTTCTGAGTGAAATAAATAGGAGGATTTCTTTCTCCCCTTGAACGGACCTTTCTACTCAGCTAATTTTGCCTTTCTTTTATCATCTGCTCTACATTTTCCCTACTTTATGCCATATCCTGCTCTATTTTCCTATGGTATCTAAAAATGGGCTATGCTTGGGTATGACTTTCCAAACCATGTTCTAGCTTTACCGAGTCTAGGATAGTGACACATGCAACCAAAGAAAGATGGAGAAGCAAATCAAATCCAACAAAAAAAAGTGTGCCAAAATTTTCCCCTAAACCAAATCTGATGCTGACCCAAATAGAGATTTTTTTTTTCTCAAACCAACAAAATCATCGGATGTACCCCACCTAGTTAGTTTGGTTCGGAGTCATCATTTGTTAACCGTAGTTGTAAAATCTAACTAATTTTTGGTAGGATGCTGTTGTAAAATTTATTTTTCATCATGGAACCAAGACATGTGTTTATGGAATAAATGAGATAAATCTAGTCTATTGATTATGAATTAGCGCTCACAAACAGATATGCTCCATCTATTTGGGAACAGAGTAGTAGTAAGAGAGTCTATGAGTTAATATCTATAATCAATATTCAAAATATTTCTTACTCATGGTTAGAAAAATCGACAGATAGTCTTGAATTAGCTAGTGACAAGCTTTTTAATGAAGCTATGAAACTCTAATGGTTCTAAATAAATGGATGGAAGTCAGCTGGCTCAGTTAGTTTATATGGTTGAACTGAAACAAATTTGGTGTGGCCTAAAAAATCAATACATCAGTTCAAACGGATGTGCTTCTCAATAACCCATGCATGTCTTTGTGGGGGCAGTCTGAAATGGAAAATCCAAATGCACCTATATCATGTGGACTCTTAGTCTTGAATTAGCTAGTGACAAGCTTTTTAATGAAGCTATGAAACTCTAATGGTTCTAAATAAATGGATGGAAGTCAGCTGGCTCAATTAGTGTATATGCGTTGAACTGAAACAAATTTGGTGTGGCCTAAAAAATCAACACATCAGTTCAAACGGATGTGCTTCTCAATAACCCATGCATGTCTTTGTGGGGGCAGTCTGAAATGGAAAATCCAAGTGCACCTATATCATGTGGACTCTTTCAACCTCTTTAAAAATGGGCTGTATTAGGCGTCCCTCGGGATCAAAACTTCCGATCCACCGGTCTCCGTAGTGACACATGTCCCACTAAAACAGCTAAAATCCTGCTTTTATTATAAATGTCTCGATTTTTCTGCAGAATGAAAACGGTTCGTCTAAAAAATAGAATAAAAAAGATTGTCTCGCCAGAGAACTCGTCGCAGATTTCGCCGAAGACCTTGTAGCAAAAAAGTTATGCTAATGTAGCAAACCCAACTTCGCCGGAGAGTTGCCGGAGACTTTCGTCTGCAGACCTCGCCAGAGACCTTGCAGCAAAAACTTTGTATTATTGTAGCAAAATACATAACGGGTGGTAGCATAAAAATTATGGTAATATAGCAAAACTGATATTGCCGCACACATCGTCTGGTAGCTCGTAGCAAAAATATGCTATTGTAGCAAAAATATACTATTGTAGGAAAGTCCGACAACAAATTTAGCAAATATTTTGCACGAACTATAGCAAAAATCAACTTTGACATGCCGCGCCAGATTCTGGCCGAAATTACTGTAGCAAACTTTTTATTTAAATTAGCAAAATAGTAAAACTTCTATAGCAAAAAAACCGTTCTAAAATAACATTGTAGCGAAATCCTGTCTCGCCATGGCTGCATCGAGCCGAAGGCGTCTTCCCCAAGTTGAGCTGATGAGTGGAGCGCGGCGGCACGAGCTGCGGCCGGCGCGGTGCGCAGAGGCGTCTGTCTCAAAGCGAGGCATCCACCTGGCAGCGCAGCGGCTGCAGGCGGCGCGAGTTGCGGCAGGCGACCCGGCGGCGCGTTGTGGAGTCACTGCGGCGGCGCGCTCTGAGCTGCAGCGGCGGCCTGAGGGCGCCGCGGCACGACACGCGAGAGACTCAGCGGCCGCGAGCTGTAGCGGTTCCGTGCGGTCTGGGTCATGGGCAGCTACAAGCAGCGAGCAACCAGGGGGATCTCGTGGGTACAATATCATTTCCCTTTAAAAATCGCACGACCGGGGTGGTTCTAGTCGGTCAATCGCGAGCAGGGCCGGCCCTGAGGGGGGGGGGGGACTGGAGGGGCAGCCGCCCCGGGCCCAAAATTTTGAGGGGCCCTCCGCAGATATGTGCTGCATATATGGGCTATAATAGATTAAAAAAATCTAGACACACACATATATTTTAGATTTGGAGTCTATCATAGCAGAACGTACATAACCTACTATCAGATCAGCTATCGATCTCTTTGATCGTATCGTACGAAGGCAGGCCGCACGCCAGTTCCTGCCTCGACCTGGACTCGACGTTGCGCTTTCGATGCTAGGAAGGCCCGCACGCGGCAAGTAGCAAGCCGTCACCCGTCGAGATGGTCGCCAATCGCCTCGCACCCTCGCCCTCTGCCTGCTGCCTGCCTCTCGTCTCGCCTTGTCCGTTAAGCATCTGTAGGTCTGAATTCTGAATTTCCGATCCCAGTCTTCTGCAGTCTAACGTTGCCCCTAATTTTATTCTAATTAGTAATTCTTTTTTATATTTTTAGTGTGGTTAATTAGTTAAGGCACCTGATTCTAGTGCTAAGAAAAGGAAACAGAGGAAGGAAGAACAAAAGTTGATTAACTCACAGAGAGGATCCCTTCATAATTTTTTAAAGAGTAACACGAGCACTTAGAGGAATCCAGTTGAGTTAGCACTAGTTTTTGTTGGGGAACAGAGTAATATTGATCTAGAGAATGATATCAGTACGGAGGAGAACGATGAGAACGATGAAATCAACACAGATAATAACAATGTAAGTGATCATGATATCGCATTTGATTTATCTCCTACAAAATCTGCTGGTGTTGATTTGGAACCAATTAGTGTGGATATTTATGATCCGGCATCGAGAAAAAGTTTTTGGACGAGATTGATATTGATTTTATTGTCACTGGCTTCGCTTCTAGGAATACACAGAAATGTTTTGAAGGTAATATGTAAACATTGTCATTTTTATATGAATATTGCAAATAGGTATACTTGAAGTATTTATTCTTCATCATTTCATACGTGTATATAAAAAAAAATAGCAAGGGGCCCTAAATTTTAATTTCGCCCCGGGCCCCTAAAATCTCAGGACCGGCCCTGATCGCGAGTGTATGTGACATACTGAGAATCCAAGAAATATTCGATACAAGTTTAGTTTTTAATCTCCACCGATTAGTATATACAGTTAATGAAGATTTAAAGGATCAGATTATTTGGCACATGTGGAAGCATATCGTGGTTTGTTTGCTTTCATATAGTAATAGATCTCTTGTTAAAGAGCAAAATTTCAACAATTATCCCCCAGGAAGATGACCCTCGGCATATATAGGAACCGCAGGAACACTTTGATGTCTAGTGGTACTCTGTAGTTTAAGTTATAGTAGATGTTTCATTCTAAACCAGCCCCACTAATCCGTTAAAGTTAAAATATGTGAAGCTTATTGGAGAAAGCCAAGTAAATCCCACTAAAAATAGGTGCTGTCGTTTTGGATAATCAGACAAATATTGGCCTATAAGTGTACGCTAGAAGTACTGATGCTGCTTGTCCTCAAGTCAGGGATAGACCTAAAAGGATGTATTCATCATTATTCAGTAGTCGTCGTCCCAAAATCTAACTGATTTCTCATTTCCACAAAAAATGACCCAACTGTATGAAGGTATTCCTAACTTTAGTAAGATAAATGTTTTAGACAATCGTCTTATATTCCTTGTTGCCTTGTCTATTTTCAGAGTACAGTCACTGGTCTTACAGCTGAAAAGAATGAGATGATGATCAAGCTGTATGGATTCCAGCAGGAAATAAAACTAAAGAACGGTACGCTATTTTATTTTCTTATATATGATCAAATATTTAGTACTCACTCCGTATTAAATTAGATTTCACAGATTTGTCTAGATTCGTACGTATGTAGACGCGTTTTAATTAGTATACAAATTCGCTCGAATTTGGAAAATATCTTCAACATCTAATTTGATTCAGAGGGAGTAGTTATATTTTTATAGAGGGCAAAAAAATATAGTAATCATCGTCATGCAATACAAGTGTCAACAACATTTATCTGCCTCTGACATGGATGATGCCTATGCTCTACATTTTGTTGAATCAGACATTTGATTATGGTTATAATCATCCCCATCTTGGGTATTTTTATCAAACATGAAAATTTTGTCTCTGCCTTGGGTTTTAAAACCAAATTTTCTCATGAACATTGAATTTCATTAATTTTGTGTGACATGAACCTAACAAAGAAATTATACATGGGATAGGACCAACTATATGTTGCATGGCATAAAAATAAATTGCACTAATTGTTGTGCAACGGTTATCTATCCAGATAATACATTATTTAACAAATGTGTTTTATCGTGTTATAACATTTAATTTTTTTTGGCTTTCGTCAACTGATATGGAGGTGAATAAATCATCTATAGTCACCAACAAGTGCATCTCCACATGCTAGCTCTTTTGGGAACCACATTGGTTTATTAGTTTCTAGTAAAATATGTGCGTGCATATGTTGTTCTCGTGTGATTGTGATTTTTCTAGAGTAAGATATATATAGGAACACATAAGAGTAGGAAACCTGAAAGCTGGCAATGCAAGAGTTTTCTATATATAGCTAGAATACAATTGATAATATGCAATATCTAGATTATAGCATATTATTCGTTGCAAGCTACATTACAGTTGATAACGAGCAATAGTATGCCTTGGTACTTTTCTAGTGTCCCGAATAGCTATGTCCTATGTGCACACGACCAGGAGAGGCATTTGCCGACACTTAGCTACATTTTGTGGCACATATATATAAGTGATCCCACATGGCCATGTGATGCATTGTAGCAAATCTTCAAAGTTAAAAATAGCTTGCTTGTTTGTAGCATTCCATTGAACATTTTATTTTTTGACAATAAAGTTCACTTTATCAATCGTTCCCTAGGGTTTATTGTTGATTTAGTATTTCTTAAACTATATTTTAAATACACACCTCAGTTCGTAAACAATTTAACTATTTTTAATCGCTTTACTACTTCTCATGCTCATAATGATCGAACAATGTGTTATTTCCATCAATCTCTGCAAGTCATTAACCTTTTATAATAAGTTATTAAATATTTTATGAGTACTAACTTGAATGTGTGCTACTTAGATTTCTATATTATAGCCATTAGATAAATACAAAACCTTTTTGGGATATATATATAGTTTATATATGTTATGTTAGAGACATGGCATCGATATTTTCTCCTTATCAGATAGTTTGTTGCTTTTATGTATTAAATTATGATACCAGCCTTCTTAGTAGTAGATGAAGTAGTTTAGTACTAGGTTACCATTTTCATAAATTCTAAAGAATTAATTTTTTATGCACATTAAAGAATCATGTGCATTCACTTCATCAATCTATTCAGAAGTGCTTTTGTTTTCTCTTGTTATTTGTCGCTTCCATTTTGTAAGAATATGTGTTATTCCTATTCTTGATGTTTTACTTTATCAACATGGATTTTCCCAATAAACATAACGATGTAATAAAATCTGTAGTTTTGACCAAGTAGTGTATTATGTACGAATTTAATTATGCTGGATAGCTTTCTAAGTTTATGATCTAGACACACTAGATATTTTCCCCATGTTTACCACATGATATTTTTTTATCACATTAAATTATTTATTAGATCTTACCTAGTTTAGTCACTAATCTGTATATTCTAATTTACCCATACAGATATGAATAAAACATTAAATGATGAAGTCAATCATCTCAAACTTATTCTTGGTGAGAGTATGGGCTCTCATGTGCCAAACAACTCATCCCAAGAGAGGTGCCCCCAAGTAATGCAATCGGAGCATCCAAGGAAACATAATCATCAGCTAGCTCAGATCCAGCATGAGAAGGAACTACAAGAGCTTGATAATTTTATCAAGAAATAGATATTACAAGGAAATTTGCTTGAGATGGTCAAGTTGAAAATCCACTTATTATACAATATTATGTAGTAGCACTAGTGGAATAATCCATCATTTTTATGTGTCATTGTGCAAAACATATTATGTTTCTTAATATATTTTCCCATACTTGGAGGGAGAGTGGATTATGTATGGTTCATGTCTTTACAGTATAACTTTGTGCTAGAATAATATATGTCAAGCTAATTTTCTTATTACCATTTTTAATGGTTTTTTATCATTTCTCCTTGTTGGATTGAGGACCAATATTCTATATGAGATCCTCTCTATGCCCACATAGGCATGATGGTTAAGCAGATCATTTAAGGACATGCTAGAGAAGCTCATTGATAAGGAAGTATGATACCAGATAGATGATGACGTTGTTTAACAGTACGGTTACAAATATACGATGTTGTTTAGTGGGATATAGTTAATGGCATATTCAGGGTGTATACGTGTGCTTAAATAAGACTGATGTACTGACCACAACAGGAAGAATGCTTAACAGTACGCTTATAAATATACGATGTTTTTAATGGGATATGGTTAACGACATATTCAGGGTGTGTGTGTGCGCTTAAATAAGACCGATGTAGTAACCACAACAGGGATAATGCTTTTTCTCTGTCATGGAGCACCAGGAGCGGCGACATTGCGGGAAACAATAGATCAGAGTGGAAGGTAGGTTAGGGAGCGGTTTCCATGTCTCAAGCAGTGTGGATAAGTGCAGCATACAACTACTAACTTAAACCAATAGATCTATTTGTTCAATGTTCGCATGTTTAATTTAACACTAATAACAATTCAGATCCAAGGGTTCGCTAACTCTTATATCAAAAAACTATAAGTACTTAAGAAACTCATAAACCAATGTATTTTCCGGTTTATAACTCGCTCTGAGAGAACCTGATCCGTTTTAGATGAGGTGAGACTAAAGATTCCACCACATGTCTTTCTACGGCAAGATAGAACCTGATCCATTTTACGCTGCCAGGTATTCAACGCCCAACAACGTGCGTTTAGTCCGAAGCATCAAATTACCACATTTTTCAACATGTTCTACCTTTTTACTGCTAAATATTAAATATTTTTGTTGGACGGGCGGTGACTTGAGTGAAATTAATTCTATTGCATAAGAAATACAAAACTCAATGTTCATATAACAAAGCTATCATTGTGGTGCATTTGGAAGACTTCCTTGTGGTTCACTTCACCACCCTGTCCTCCTTGTTCCATTTTTATTCACCCTCCTCGTCTCCTTCTTCCCTCTCTCCCTCTCTCCCTTGTCCCCATCCCTATGTCCCTCCTTGTTCTCTTTCTTTCCAGCTACAACCCTCTCATATGTCCAAACCATTTCCATGCACGCCTGGATTTTTTTTCGAAATGGAGGCATAGTCCCGGCCTCTGCATCGACAGATGCATGTGGCCTTTTTATTACTTTATTAGAGCCCAGTGCTTACAAAAGATTACATCACGGGTCATACATGGTCGATATATGTATCAACCATCTAAAAAAGAGTTATAACATGAATAGGCTTAGCATAAATATGCTATTCTATGATCAAAATGCTAGCTGGACCGACTGTACAAATCTCGTGCAACCATTTCCAATCGGTTGCACCCAATATTCATAGCTTGATGATTGTCCGTTGATTGCAGGTAGCACCACATACAGATCCAGTGGATATCCATGACCTGCATAAAAGAAGATGATTTGGCATTGTTAAATACATAATCATTTCAAATGTTCCATATGGCCCAAAGTACAATGCAAACCCCTACTTGGATGTGTACTTCAACATTTTTCAACAACCCTTATCCAATTTCCAAAAAAAAATTGTTATATTAGTTGGGGGTATTAAGTTGAATGCCATATGAACAATATGCCAAATAATTTTTGCAAGGGGGCATTAGATGAATAATTGTTGAATTTTCTTCTCTTGATCACAAAAACAACATTTTGTGTTACCATGCCAATTCATTTTGGCCAAATTATCTTTTGTAAGCAACACTTTCGGTAAAGGAACCACATAAAAATCTTGATCTTAAGTGGTACCTTGATTTTCCAAATATATTTGAGTAAAAAAGTAGTATTGTCATTCATGTAATATAGATACATGGTTTTGACCATAAAAAAGCCGAATATAGTTAGCTTCCAAGAAAAATCATATGGCTGATTTGATAGGCAAACATCCATTAGCCTTTGCACTAGATGAAGCCATCTGGTCTATTTGTTACATGTTAGAGCCCGTATAAATGATATATTCAAAGGGACATGGGACATAACTTGAGCCACTATGGCTTCTTTGCATTGTATAATGTTATATAAAGAGGGATATTAAAGAGATAGTGTCATATCTCCAAGCCAACTGTCTTACCAAAAACGAGTTTGTTCACCATTTCCGATACGAAAGAACCTTGCACACCTGGATGGATGACAAGTGAGCATTCTATCTCTAAGACTGGAATGGATATTAGGATGAATACAAATTGATGTAGTTTTAGTAATGGAAGGGTTTTTATCCTGGCACCTATATCGAGAAGATGGATGCTGCGAATTTATGAAAATGTTATATCAACTCACCAAATAATGGCCTAGCCAAAACTGGGATGCACCAAGTATATCACAAAAGGGTATCTCACATTTTCTTTCCTTGCTCGCTGGCCTAGTTCATGTGGCACGAAGTCAGAGAGATGTCTAATTGCGAGTGGGCACCCTCTTAATTTTCTAATCTTTTTGCCATTGTCCAAGAATATTTGGGGAAATCTATGAAGCCGCTTTGGATCTTTTTCACTGGCCAATGTTGGGCTTTGTGAACTATTGATGGAGTTTTCTCTGGACAACCCGCTGACTGCATTTTCAAAATCATCTTATAATTGCAGGAATGGCGGTTAATCCTAAAGCTCAAGGTTCATGCACTGATGGATAAATTGCTAGCTCTGGCTAGACACCTCTACAACGACACCCATGTGCCAATCACTAGAAACGCCACTTTATCGACTAGATGCTCTCATTTGCATATATTTTTGTTATCCGTTTTAGCTTGCCTATCTAGTATGATGGCATTGGTTTGAACTTTGAAGTTTGAACCGCCTTATCCTTTCCTGTAATTTTATTTTTGCATTGACACCTTCTGCTCTCTAAATAGCATTATTGTACTCTAGGGTCAACATTAGGGGTAATGAAATAACAATATAAATATTGGGAAACAAAAATTGAGAGAGTGTAGATCATAGAAGAGTGGACTAGGAGGCGTGATCATGGGGAAATAGTGCAAATCGGAGCCCTGGTGGCTGATAGCATCTTATTAGGCTGGCCATAATGCTAGTATCATGAGTAGTATTATGCATGTTAAGTTGGAAAAAGGTTGCCGTGATGAATTAATAAAGTGAGAAGTGGTTGTAGTATCATATTATGATAATGTATCATAACACACAAAACTAGATTATTTAATATCAAATAAACCCTATATACTAATTTACATTGAGATTCTACATACCATGCATTATGAAGGTAATATCATATACCAGCAGTATCATACGCGCATGATACAAGCATATGATAATCTCCACTATGAAATCCTTATTCCTCGGCATTAAAAAATAGCCTCTCTAGGAAATATTAAAAAATGGCAAAGTTTATTTTTTGCTACAAAATTTATGGGAGAGAATCTTATTATTACAAGATGATTCCTCGCGCGTTGCAGAGGGAAATTCAGCAACAATTTAATGTGAAAAAACAAAAGGAATTATATGAGCTCAGACATTGAGGGACACATTACAGGTAGGCACATAATAAGTGCCTCTAATATCCATTTGATCACGTCAAATGTCACCACTGAACATATTCATTTGACTTCTTTGAAGTGGACTACACAATTTCCTGTAGTAAGTAGTAACAAATCTGCTTTCAAATTGACTACAAATGTGACATACAATAAGCAAACAATCTCGTATTTTACTGAGGGTAAGTTTCTTTCTAGTATATTTTTTCACATATGAACATTCAGATTCAGAGCATCAAATTCACTTGATATGTTTAACAGATCAATAAGGCATATTCTGATATCCATGAAAATAAAGAAACAATAAAGCATCCTAAATCATGAAAAAATCCAGTCCGAACGAAATTAGGACATAGAGAAATGGGGAAAGAAAGAAAGCTCTCAAGATAAACAACATAACACATCTGAATGCAAAATTAATTTTAGAGAACAACACATTAAAGTAGTTTGCCATGGCAGTTGTTCATATTTCATGAGCCAAGAAAAACATGTGGTATCTGACACCCTTATCTCTAAAATGATGGTGTACCATGTTCACCACATTTCTACATTTTGTTTTCCAAGATCAGTCTCTGTAGGTACAGGCATTCGGTAGAAAAAAGGCTACCTGAAAAACACATTTATTAGCCAATAAACACATAAAAACAGAATTAGATAAGAATACATGACTTGTTGCATGCCTAACATCAGATATTTCCATGTAAAAAAACAGATATTTCATAAATAAATGTGGGTTAGCATACATGGACTATAGAGAAAGAACTTGGCATACCTTGTTGCTTTGTATGGAAATAGTACTGTAGCAAAATCTGACGTTTAGAAACCTGGGAAGAAATAACATATGACAAGAGTTTTTGACCCACTCCTTCGTGTGTTCAGTATACCTGTGTGCCACCCTTTATTAACCCAATCAAGTTGATTTTCAGATTGGGGTGCGCATGTATTGATTGAAACCAAACCATAATAAAGAGACGATGTATGTACACAGTTTGATAGCAGGCTCCGGATCAGCAGGATCATGCAAAAAGGTTGTGTGAAGTTGTAGAACCATCAAGATCTGAATAAATAGATCTGTAGTTCTATATCATTCTACTGAAAATATATGCTATATACGATCTACCAAATAATGAACTTCCTAATTTTGTGCCTCCTAAATTTTGCTCGACAAAATGTTAGAAAAGACAAGCAACTCGCCGAGGTTAAAAGGTACAACATCTTGACCTGCACAGATCAAAAAATTAACAAACTATTCATGTGCTTAGGTATATTGAACTGTGAAGTGTGCTAGTACTATAGAATATATTGATGGACATGAGAAACTATGCAATATTGATGGACATGAGAAACTATGCAATATGAAAACCAATATTTCTTACCAATCTTAGAGCGCATATCATATGTTGGTCCTCGGCAGCATTCTATCAAACATTTGACACGCAGCAAAGTGACCTGATACTGCAAACCACTGTATGGAAGATGAGAGCAGGGATTTTGCTATCAAAGAAAATTAACAATATAAATCCATGGGGAATGAATCCCAAATATGCCACGGTCGCTTCGGATTTGTGTGGCCGCTGTTGTGGACAACTTGCTAGGAGGCGCGTGACGGCAGAAAGCTCAAGACGGCTGGATGCGCGTTGACGCCGTACAGAGAGGGCACCTCAGTCATGCCCTCAGCGAACCCCTGCGCGCCAAGTCCGGTGTCTTGGAGCGAGAGGATGGGTACAGCAGGGCCTAGCGTGGCCCTTGGAAGGTGATGTCCCAGTCACGCTCCGACTCGAACACAAGCAGGGTGGACGGGGACTTGGGTACAACCATACATCGGACATGGTGGAAGATAAAATCTCTGATTCGTGGTCGTGGAGACAGGAAACGATATGCTAGAATTCTTCACTGGCAGCAGGAGACGAAGACGATGGAGATTCTATGGAGACTATTAATAGCCAAAAGGAAATCTAGAAGTGGTACTGCGTACTGAAGGACATGAAAAGGCCCATAAATGAAGGAGAGGGAGAGGAAATACGGACGAGACAAAGGGTGCAGCTCAGGATTGTTCTTATGTGAGAATCCACATTTCGTCTGAATGCACGGGATGGGATGATATGGACACCAGATGGCAGGTTGTGGTGGGTCTGCTGAGGTGGAATAGCTGCATGTTGAAAGAAATAGGTTAGTGGGGTTGATCTTTTTAGTTATATAGGATAGGATATAGGATGCAGCATATAGGTGCAATGTGTGTGCCTAGACATGTAATTTGTGAACCAAGAGAAACTTCTCCTTTCTACGTACTGTTAGGCCAAACACCTCGGTCATATCGAAGTATTTTTGTTCCAACCCTTGAGGAAGCTCCAAATCAAAATGGTAAATAAGCGTCGCCAGCATGATCTCTATGCTGGCAATTGCAAACTTTATTTCAGGGCATATCCTTCGTCCTGCCCCAAATCATTTCCCTTGAAATTGATACATGCAGCACTACTATCGTCGAGAAACCTTTCGGGCATGAATTCACCTGCGTTCTCCTAGGAGCTCGGGTCCCTTGAAATGGCCATGGGGCGTCGCCTGCAATGAATCCTAGCTAGGGGTTGAGGAAGATCCTCTGTGATGTCTCGATGACCTAGAGGAAAAAGACGCAGGGAGCTCAAAACACTCAAGTCAGAGCCATAGATATCCACAGCATCACTCTACCACCGCTTGGCTTCTTCGACGATAGTCGAAGCTTACAGCGTGCTCGCATCGCATGCCCATGAATGGTTGGCCGAGCTCCAGATTGACGGATCCCGGAATTCCTCCCAGCTTCCCATGTCTAGCACCATGACTATAAGGAAGGGGACAAGATCCCAGAGACCCAACAGCTTCATAAATGGCAAATAAGTGATAACACCTTCTTCTTCGTGATGTCAAGGATGACGCCCGAAAACACTTCTCTTCCTCGCCACCATGTCTGGCCAAGATAAGAACCACCACACGCCTAACCACACCCCATCGCCTCTCCTCTCTGCTACCATAGCTGGCCAGGAGAATGCTTGTAGTGCAGAGCCCATGCTCCACAAGAAGAACGATAACCTGTTTATTTGTGGAGACGGCAACGCTAGCCTTGATGCCCTGCTATGACCAGAGGAGCAAGAGCAACAAGAACAGGAGTTCTACACTGAAGATATGACTGCATCGATCCAAAGTGCTGCTCCAAAACTCCCCTAAGGAGCTACATATACAACTAGAAGACCTAATCCTACAACCAGCGCCTCCCTTCGCCATCCCTCGCTAATGGCGCTGGTGGGAGAGGCGCCGGTTCATCCTGAGGCACCACGAGACTGTCTCAACTACTGTAGCAACATGAGAGGGGAAGGGATCAAGGAGTGGCACCATCATGAGTCCTAATCACCATCTCCAAAATAAGGACCGAGGGTGTCAACCGGATTTTAACGGGACAAACAGTTCGAGTTACATTATAAGGCGTGAAGTCCTATATTTATATTTCCTATTAATTAACAACTTAACTATTTAAAGAGTTACTTTTGCATTTGTTTGAATCATTCAGAAAAAATGTCCATATATTTCGTTAGAAACAAAATATAGACACAAGCCATTGTTGTCAACACTTATTAAATTGTTTGCATGATTAGTTTTTGAGGATAAAAATTAAATGTAACAAGGAAATTCACCAGCTTGTTGGTACGTTAATTCTTCTTAAGCAGATAAAATTACAAGAGTCTACTTTAGAAATCATTACTAGAAACACATATTTTAGATAGATGAAGATAAAAACATTTTATATGGCACATAGAGAAAAAAGGAGCCTGTAACATCCCAAAAATATTTATCATGCTTATCAAATTCTAATCACTAAAATTAGGGTTAACAAAAACTTTGATTAAATAAAAACCAAATGAATGCATGTGTGTATGTGATGATTTAATGAATGCATGTTTGGACTTGAGTGATTAACCTAAATAGCAAGGGATGGATTAAACATGAAAATAACATCATCTAAAACTTTTCCAAGTAGAAACAAATCAAGGGAAAATAAAAAACAAATCAAATAAGGCAAATGGTCATTTTGCCAATCTTGCTCACTAGGCCACTTTGAGTGTTTCTAGTCCAAGATTTCAAACAGAAACTTTTTCATTTCTTTTCACCCCTTGCTAGACCAAGTAAAAGTGAATCAAATCCCACCTTCCAAACTTACAGAAACATTTGGCAACCCTATTCAAATGACATTTTAAAATTGAATCTTTAACATATGTGAAGATCACACCTTTTCAAAACCTAACTAAACCAGTGCCCCTTGACCAATCCAACTAACCAGAGACTCCCTAGTATGTGCCTAGCAAGCCCACCAAGTTTGAATCCAAAATTTAAATTTGAATTTCTTTCAGCCATTTTCTCAAACACCTTGTGATCAGCAAACAACAAAACATCAAACACTATTAGTAGCAGTAATTTTGGCCAACCTTATCCCCTCTCTAGCTCACTCTACACTCTCAGTAGATGATCAAACTAATCTAACTAGACTTAGCACCACTGTGAGAAAGCATAGCCATCAATGGTGACCATGTCAAGAGCACCATTGCCACCCCATGTTGCCAGCAAGCTTGAGGAAGCACTAGCCTCGCCAACCTTGTCTGGGACACTCTCCACCGTCCACCGCCACCCCTTTCCCAGCCTCGAGCACTGCCAGCCCCTGGAACACACGACAAGCTCATGCCAAACTTCTCTACATGCGAGCCGAGAGCGCGCCAGTGCGCCGCACGTGACACCAGCCCACAGACCGCGCGCCGCCCTCGCCGCTTGCGTACATGATCGCCAGCACCCAGCACCCCTCCAGGCAATCCTGTTCGCCGTCGCGCGGACCATGGACGCTGTGCGCCATTAAACTTGCCGTCGGACCCGCCCAGAGCGCCGTGACGTTCCAACCGTTCCTCACCGCCCACGCCGCACCATCAAGCCGTTGAGCTTCGCCAGGAGGCAACGCACATCCTGTATCGTCGCCCATGCCATTAGCACGTTGTGCCGACGACCACGAAGAGCTCAGCCCGCGCCATTCGGTCCCCTCGTCGCAATATAAAAGGATGACACCCGCGTTCGATTTGAACACACCATCTCACTGCCCACCTCTCACTGATCACACCAACTCACCCCCGGAGCAAGGCGAGCACCAGATGGCCGGAATTTCACCGGAGTTCGCCGCTGCAGAGGAGGAGAGGCGCCGTCGATTGGAGCTGCCCTAGGAGGAGCCACCGGTAACAGGAGAATCGCCATCGTCGACTTCGTTGTTTGCCCCCGTCGCCGACCATCGCCGGAACCCCGGTGAGCCCCCACTTACCCCTACTCGCCGCGCTAGGGTTCTTCCTCGCCGCATCCTGTTCAGGCATGGACGATGAACCATAACCGTAGGATTAGAACTAGATCGCACGGCCTAGATCACCCCGTACCCCTTTGCCACTCGCTGTCTCACTAAAGAGTGGGGTCGCTCACTTAACCAGCCCGCGCGCGCTGTGCATAGTGGGTCGACCCAGTTAAACCTCCCGCGCAACCCATTAATTCAAATTTAGATTTATTCTTTTAAGTTTCAAACCCAGTTCTGTACATAGATTCAAAAATCAACCCAGCTCGATTCACTAAACCAAAATGCATGAAACCAATTTTTTTAGAATGGTACTGGAGTGCTTAATCCAAGCCCTTTGGATTCAAACCATTTAGATTTGTAGATCACCCTAACAAGGGAGAAGCTTTTCTGCATTCAAGTATTTTCAAAATTCAACCATGAAAGCTTTTTAGTTGATTCCAACTCTCAAAAATCACATTTAACCATACCTTTCATAATATATAAAAATATATAGGTTTACTTATAGAAATGATGATCAAGTAATAAAAGAATGCATCATAGGCCATTCTAGTCACTTTAATTAATTAAAATAATAATGTTAAACTTTGTTAAATTGTGACACCACTTTAAATCACATTCCCATGTACTGAAATATGTGGTGATGACATGTGTCAACATGATCCCATGTTTGAGTTGGAGAATATTAAATCTTAAGTAGTTTTTCGATGAATAGAAATTACTTTTCTAAAATGAAATAAATAAGACAAGTGCTTTAATCTTTGTGATAATAGTGATGATGCTAGATCATCTAGTGTGAACCTTGGTGTGTTAAATAGAGTAGTTAAGAATTGTGTGGTTATTGTGTACCTTGTATTTATTTATAGACGATAGTACCGACCAAGGATACGAGGAGGAAGGAGGATACTACGAGGAATAAGCCGAGGAGAACTTCAACCACTGCTCTACACAAGGCAAACCTAATACTACAAGTTGACTTGGCAAGCTATTGACTGAGCAAGCTTATTCTTGCAACTATGCAAGCTAACCCTTGCAAGCTTACACCACTTGATACCCAATTCTAGTTTTACTTGCAAGTTTAAGTATGTTATTTCTTCATCAAAGCTTTTTCTTAGAGTTTACTTAGTGATTTGTAGATTTTAGAAGGATATTTGAAGGTAGCATAAAGAGCATAAAACTTGGCCTAAGTTAGATAACCTTGATGTCACCCTAAGGCATGAGATTGAACTTACCTAGTTCACACTTGTTTACCACCCCTCATTAGTATTTACCCCCACTTGTAGGTGCTAGTGCGAAGCATGATCATCTTTAGATGGGAATACTTGGTGAAAATGGTTATGAAAACCTTAGAATGATGAGTAATTCTACTGAAATGTTTTGACCTGTGTTATTGAACACCAAATGATTTTGATGATGAAAATGTTAAGGCGTGAGCCTTAGCCCGTTACAAAACTGATGGTTGTCTGGATGTGATACCATTCCAATTTTACCGTACAACCACAATACCCGCGATTTGGGTAGGGCTTGATTGGAAATTTATATACCTTAGTATGGGTTCCCTTGCGGCCAAGGTTTGAGCTGAGGCTACCTTGTGAAGATTGTCCACCTGTGTAGTACCCAAGATGATAGTTGGTCATGGTTGGGAGGCCAAACTCACAGGAGAGGTGCCTATACTAGGGTGTGTAATGGAAAGGTTAGGATTGATTATCCGCATACTGAGTATGGTGAATTTAGGATTGTTCCTGACGGATGTATCGAATGTTGTTGTGAAAGTGTACAATCTCTGCAAAGTGTCAAACTATTTGAATAGCCGCGTCCACGGTTATGGACAGTTAGAGTGGCCATACTGTTCCGTCGTCAGATGTTTTCAAAATGACTTGTGAAATGAATTATGACTTTGACTTGACCACAACAGAGTGTGAAATGAAATTCAAGTTTTCCCCTTAGGCGTTATAAAACTTTCAAATAGCTTTCTTTGCTTCTGAACTTAGTTAAGGTAAACCAGGATTTTTGCAAAATAACCATAGAGCTTAGTACTTCCTAGAGGAAACCACTTCACTTGTTAGTATTAGTTTGCGAGTACCTAAAGAGTACTCATGGCTTTGTCCCAGGCTATTCCCGTGGCTAGAATCTGAAGAGGAGTATCAGGAAGATGGACCGCAGAAAGGTTACGACAACTAGGATCATCTCCCATCGTCAGCATTGCCTGTGACCATAAAGATGGAGCTTCATCCACGCTATCGTTATCTTTACGTTATTACGCTGCTTGAATTGTATTAAGACTGGATCATGAGATCCTTATTTGTGTAACACCTTATGTATGGTTTGTAATGGATGATGTACTGTGATATCCAATCTGTTATGTCTCGCAAAAATGGTAATCCTGGGATTGCGATGTATGTCATAACAGGCATCTGGGATTAAAAATCCGGGTGTTGACAAGTTGGTATCAGAGCCATCCTGACCATAGGAGACCCTAGTTTAGAATGGACGTTGGAATGAAAAACTTAGTTTCAAAATCAAGGAAGTGAGTATTTACGAAAACTTATTCTCATTCTTATCACTTAGACTCTTTCATGAAAATTCATGTTCCTCAAAGATTCTTGCAAAATTACATAAAATTTGACACACTTGATCACTCTACTAACTTACTCATCCTATATTCTTATAGATGGACGTGAAGTACAACAAGTTTTATCAGTTAGGGAATGGAGGAGACCTCATCTTTGAGCATGACTTGGACCAGCTAGCAGAAATGCTGGAGCGTCCGCACCCCGAGTTCTTCGAAGCTCAGCTCAATGATCAGGAAGGAGAGGATTTATAGTGGTTAGTTGTTGCAAGTCTCCGAGGAAATATTGAACCCCCCACCGCAGAGGGAATGCAGTTCACCTTGAGAGAGAATAACTAGCTCGATGGACTTGCCAGAGCCATGCAGGAATCGCTTGTCCGTCTGTGTGGGCAGAGTATCAATCAGATCAAGGGTACCCGTTTTGAGTTCTACCCAAGGCGTGATGTTATGGGACAGCCATTGGAGGCCCCATATCACCATGAGCTAAAGACTCAATTGGACCACCTAAGCTTCATGATGTATGACCGTCAGAAGGAGTTGGACAATGCCCGCTCCTACGACAACCACAAGTGCGCCATCGCCGCCAAGAAGGATCAGACTATTGCCATGCTAGTGAAGGATCGCTAGTTTCTTTGCCGTCAGCTCGACAATAAGAAGCGCGTCATTGACCGTCTTCGCCACCGGATCACGGATTTGGAGGAGACCATCCACGAGAGAGACATGTAGTTGGAGGAGAGGGAGAATAAAGGGGAAGACCTTTGAAAGAACATGTGGGCCCCCATGTGTGGTTTTGGTAATTAATGACAATATTTATGGACTAATGTGTGTATTAAGTTATACTTGTAGGATTTGTCCATTGACATCGCTTGGAGCATGTGTTGGCTTCAAGGTCGATGAAATGAGAAGAATATGTGATGTGCAAGCTCAAAATGCACCATCTATATAAGATCTCATGTTTGATGCTTGCCATCCCCGGTGATCATGGATCAATGATGAGAAATCGAGAAAGGCGTTCCATCTTGAGAAGGTCAAGTTCGTCTACATCGAGCTCAAGTGGAACGCTCAAGGCAAAGGTATAGTCTTGATAGGTTTTCCCTTTTGCCGATCTCATGTTGTGTGTGGGAGACCGGGTTTAGGATAGATAACCGTACTATCAAGAGGGGCTCTCGAATGAGTAACTCAGTCACATCATTCCGAGAGAGATCAATCCTTTGCATATTTGCATCATAATATTGTTGGAGATATGCCCAAGAGGCAATAATAAAGTGGTTATTATCATATCTTCACACTTATGATAAATGTTTACATACCATGCTATAATTGTATTAACCGTAAACATTAATACTTGTGTGATTTGTAAACTAAAATAAGAGTCCCTAGTAAAGCCTCTTGTTAAACTAGCTTGTTGGTTAATATATGATCATGGTTTCCTGATCATGAACATAGAGATGTTATTAACAACAGGATCATATCATTAGGAGAATGATGTGATGGACATACTCCTATAGATAAGCGTAGCATAAAGATCAAGTCATTTCAATAGTTCAATTGCTATATGCTTTACGATACATAGTAACCTAATTCCTTCGACCATGAGATCATGCATATCACCTTTACGGATGGATGCTTTGATGACATCAAACACCACACCGTAATTGGGTGGCTATAAAGGTGGCATTGAGTGTTGAAAAGTATTGGTTGAAACACATGGATCAAGAGTGGATTTGTCCATCCATATGACGGATAGATATACTGGGCCCTCTCGGTGAAATGTCATCCAATTAGCTTGCAAGCATGTGACTGGCTCACAAGGGATCACATATCACGGAACGAAAAGAGTACTTATCGAACGAGGTTGAACTAGGTATGCAGAGATACCGACGATCATAACCTCGGATAAGTAAACTATCGTGAGACAAAGGGAAATTGGTATCGTATGTAAGTGGTTCATTCGATCGCAAAGTAATCGAGAAATATGTGGGAGCCATATGAATTTCCAGATTCCTCTATTGGTTATTGTTCGGAGAAGTGTCTCGATCATGTCCGCATAATTCACGAACCGTAGGAGACACACTTAAGGATTGACGTTGTTTGAGTAGTTATGGTATTATGAGAAAGAGACCGAATGTTGTTCGTAGTCTCGGATGGGATCCGGATATCACGAGGTGATCCGGAATGGTCCGGAGAATAAGATTCATATAAGGAAAGCCCGTTTGAGTTCGGGAATGATTAGGTGTTTTCATCGGGAATGTTCTAGAAGGTTCGGATTTTCCGCACTGGGGAGGTACATGAATGTGTCATTGAATGATTGCATCATGTACTAAGTGTTCTTGCTATTCCAAAATGAAAAGTCAAATTGCCGCTTTGAAAGTCAAGCGGCTAAAACAGAAACTGTGGAAACAGAAACTGTGGGAAACAGAAGCTGGGAAACAAGCAAGAGGAGGTTGAAACCAACTTGGAGGAGGAGTCCCTCTCCTCCAAGCCCGGCCAGCCTAGGCCGAGTTGGGAGGGACTCCTCCCTTCCTGGCCAGCCCTCCACCTATAAAAGGAGGGGCAGGGCCTCCTCCTCTAGACACACAAGTTCCTATCCTCTAATCTCCGGTTTAGAGACGTTTTGGTTTAGAGCTTCTAATTGCTTTATCCTGCGGTTTAGAGCCTTCTAATTGGTGTGTCTAATCCCTAGACCACTAATAGCTCTCTCTCATACTCCACCATACTCGCTCCGGCTTAAGGCGAAGCCTGGATCTCCCTCTACGTTTCGTTGTGCTGCCGGAATCGCGAGGAGAGTGCTACAACCTCCGCTGCCTGCTGGAACAAGGGAGAGGAAGGTCTTCGTCGAGTACCGAACGTGTGACCGACTACGGAAGCGCTGCCGGTACGCAGCGCCGGAAGGATCGTCTACGCGATCTTGAGATCGAAAAGAGTACGACTACATCACCCACAAGAATCTGCTCTCGTTAACCGCTTTGGAATCTTCGAGGGTAAGTTATTCCATCGACTCGTTGCTACAATCTAGTAGATAGATCTTGGCTTGTTTGTTTGTATGCTATAGAAATTTTTTGTTTTCCATGCTACGAACCCCTACAAATATTTGGTTGTTATTTGGTCTTATCCATGTGAGGATATAGAGCTTGTGGTAATCTCCATAACAAGCTCTTGTTCATAAAAATCGGATCTTCCGTTTGTATCTTGTTGCAATTTTGATATTGGCGGCTTTTCGGTTTCTCACCAAGTGAGGTATCTCACATTATTATACATGATACATTCTCACTTTGTGATAACCAATATTTTCACCTCTTATAGGGTAGCTCATGTCGTCCTCTTTCCAACGCAATTGGAATCAGGTCGATCGAAGTTACCAATCAAAAGTTATAGCGGTTTGAATTTTACTAGGTACTAAAATGCAGTAGTACCGAAAGCGGAGTCCGAATGCAAAAGTTATGGTTGTTTTCGTTCTGTGTTAACCGGTAGTATCGGACCAGGATCCGGTAGTACCGGGGTCCGGTAGTACCGCATTTTGGTACCGGGGAGCATAGAGAAAAATGCGTCTAGCGCCCCAGGAATCCTAGGGAAAGTCCGGTAGTACCGGGAAAGTCCGGTAGTACCGGGAAAAAGTCCGGTAGTACCGGGAGTCGCGTTTTTGGGCTGCAACGGTTGGATTTTGGAGGGACCTATATAAGGGGACTTCTTCCCCAATGGTTCCAAAACCATTCTTGCATGTTTTCCCCTCCATTGTTGACCTTCTTAAGCTTGCTTTCTCTCAATCCCTCCTATGATTCTTGCATATTCTTGAGGGATTTGAAAGAGGAGATCTAGATCTACAATCCCACCAATCAACTCTCCTCTAAGTGAGGGGAACATATTGGGATCTAGATCTTGGAGTATTTTGTGGATTTCCTCCATTGTTCTTCCTCTCTTATTCCCCCATAAGCTTTTGTGGCTTTGGTGGAATTTGGGAGAGAAGGATTTGAACACCTTGTGGTGTTCTTGCCATTTGCATTTGGTGCATCGATTTGAGTTCTCTCCGGAGGATTTGGTGAGTGAAATTTGAGAAGCTTTTTACTCTTGGGTTCTTGGAACCCTAGACGGTTTGTTGTGTTGCAGGTTGAGGCCTTGGTGACATTTGTTGGGAGCCTCCAATTAAGTTGTGGAGAAGTGCCCCAACCTTGTGGCCTTTGTGGAGTTTGTTGGGAGCCTCCAATTAAGTTGTGGAGAAGTGCCCCAACCTTGTGAGAGGTTCCGGTTGCCACCGACAAGTGCACCGATAGTGGAAGCGTGGATCGATCCCGTTGGGATGAGATTCACTGGAGAATAAGGGAGGCCTTTTGTGGGGTAGGTGGTTAGATGCCACCCCCTCTCCAAACGAGACGTACTCCATGTTAGGAGGAACTCGGTAAAATATCGTCGTCCCCACGTGCCTCGGTTATCTCTATACCCGAGCTCTTACTTATGCACTTTACTTTGTGATAGCCTTCGTGCTTGAAGTATATATCTTGCTATCACATAGTTGTTTGTCTTGCTTAGCATAAGTTGTTGGTGCACATAGGTGAACCTTAGTTGTTCTAGGTTGTGCTTAACAAAGTAAACACTAGTTTTATTCCGCCTTTGTTGAGCCAATCTAGGAAAATTTTAATCGCCTATTCACCCCCTCTAGGCGACATCCGTATCCTCTCAACCTTCATGGAGACCCCTACTCCTATCTCAGTGACGATGATGACTTTCTAGAGGATCAGGCCATGGACTTCTTCACCGATGAGGATGACTTCGCCTTCATTGATGATGATGATGATGATGATGATGATGATGATGATGAGGACACTGACTCCGAGAAGTAGTAGCACTTGAGCACTAGCGTTAGTGAGTTGTATTCGGTCCCACTGTATCGTAGTTTCTCAGAATGGTTCTTAAAACCATCTGTTTTTCCTTGTTGTGGTGTGTGTTTGTATCGTGTGCTATGAATGAATGAATGAAAAGCAAGTTGCTAGAAATATCTGAGTCAAGCTTCAAAAACTTTTCCAAATCAAAACCCTGAACCTTAGAAATTTCCCTCTTTTCTCATGATCTACCTCAATCTTCAGATGCCTCGCAGAGGAAGCAGTTCATCCCCGGACCCAACGTTGCAAATCTAGCAAATGTTGGTTTCTGACCACGAAGCTGAAAGAGCAGAACGTAAAGCCAACTTAGCCACCCTTGAATACATCGCTCAGATGGCCAACAACAATCAAGGGCATGGAAATCAGGACAACCATGGATCTAAGCTCAAGAATTTCCAGAACACCAATCCACTCATTTTCACTAAGTCAGAAGAGCCCCTAGATGTAGATGATTGGTTGCAAACCATGGAAAACAACCTGGAAGTTGCAGGAGTGGAAGCTAAAGAGAAAGTATTGTTTGCCGCCCACTACCTGGTCGGAGATGCAAGAGCATGGTGGAACAGCGTTCGTGCAATGACAGGAGGTCAGATGATGACTTGGGAGGAATTCGAAGTCAAGTTCAGAAGAACCCATGTGCCACCGGGTTTGATCAAGAGGATGAGAGATGAATTCAGGGAACCGTAGTGGAATACCGTGACAAATTCTTGTCATTGGCTAGGTATGCACCGGATGATATAGACACTGAAGCCAAGAAGAAATAGAGTTTCCTGAATGGTCTGCATGATGAAATGCAGACAGTGTTAGTCAATATCCCCTTTGTTGATATTGAAGCCTTAGTGGATTCCGCCATTCAGATGGAAGGAAAGATCAACCAAGCTAATGAGAACCGCAAGCGTCGCATGATGCATCAACCAGGAACCCATCATACCCCAAAGTATCGCCCCAACCCATCTCCAGGATTTTCCCCAAGAACCAGCAGACCCCCGATGAACCGTCCAACCTATCCCAACCGTGGAAACCCAAGGCCCGGAGAAAATCACAACAACCCTGGCAACCCTAGCAGTTTCAACCATGCACCGCCCAAGTTCAACAACAACAATGCCGCCACCAACCCCAACACTTCCCCAAGGACTGGAAGCAAGGATGTGCCTGTTGCAGCAAAGGACAAGTCTTAGGTGACTTGTTATGAATGTGGAACCAAAGGTCACTATTCCAATGAGTGCCCCAAGAAGATTTCCTCAGCCCCCAATGCAAATGCCCCAGCCCAGCAGTAGCGTCGTGTTCATCCCGAAAGAAGGTTTGCCCCAGGGAACTCGCTCAACCACAACGGCCGTCTCTTTCTCATGCATGCTGAAGAAGCCCAAGAAGCGCCAGATGTCGTGTTGGGTATGTTTTCTGTTAACTCAGTACTTGCAAGAGTGTTGTTTGATTCTGGAGCATCACACTCATTTGTTACTGAAGAATTTGCATGCACTAGTAAGATTCAACCAACCAAATTGAAGCATGTTATGATAGTTCAAATACCTGGTTCAACCACCAAAGCTAGACAAATTTGCAAAGTCATACCGATCCGAATCCATGGCATAGATTTTTATGCTAATTTAATAGTACTCGGAAATAAAGGTTTGGAAGTAGTACTAGGAATGGATTGGATGTCCAAACATAAAGGATTAATCGACTATGCCAAGAAAGCCATAACAATGACCAGTACATCCGGAATATCAGTCGAGCATGTATCTGAAACCTTGCCCCATCAATTCAAGTGCAACAAGAGTATAGCCCAACCAACCATTGACCATGTTTGGATAGTCTGTGAATACCCCGATGTATTTCCAGATGTTTTGCCCGGTATGCCCCTAGATCGGGATATCGAGTTTATCATTGAAATAATCCCTGGAACCGGACCCACAGCCCAGATACCATATAGTATGAACCCATCGGAACTAGTGGAACTAAAGAAGCAACTGGATGCTATGCTGGAAATTGGATTGATTCAACCAAGTGCGTCGCCATGGAGATCACCTGTTTTGTTTATGGACAAGAAAGATGGAGGTAACCGTTTATGTACGGATTATCGGAAGTTGAATGATGTCACCATCAAGAACAAGTACCCGTTGCCAAAGATAGAAGACCTATTTGACCAGTTGACTGGTGCCAAAGTGTTTTCTAAGATTGATCTTAGAACTGGCTATCATCAACTCAAGGTTCGCGTAGAGGATATTCCAAAGAATGCCTTTACCACCAGATATGGATTATATGAGTATATTTTCATGTCTTTTGGATTAACCAATGCCCCCGCTTATTTCATGAACCTCATGAATAAGATTTTTATGGACTTCCTGGATAAGTTTGTCGTTGTTTTCATCGATAACATTCTAATTTATTCCAAATTCAGAAGAAGAACATGAGCTACACCTAAGAACCATCCTTGGAACTCTTAGGGAGCATCAGTTGTATGTGAAGTTTAGCAAATGTGAATTATGTTTATAGGAGGTACCTCGGACACATTGTATCCGCTGGAGGAATTGCCGTTGACCCTACAAAAGTGAAGGATGTAGAAGATTGGCAAGCCCCAACCACCCAAACTCAAGTTCGTGCATTTCTCGGATTAGCGGGATACTACCGCAAGTTTGTAGAAGGATTCTCGAGTATCGCAAGACCCATGACCCAATTGCTGAAGAAGGACAATAAGTTTGCATGGACAGACAAATGTGAAGCGAGTTTTCAAGAACTCAAGAGGAGATTGATTTAAGCCCCCATCTTGATCATGCCGGATATCACGAAGCCCTTTGATGTGTATTGTGACGCATCCAAGATCGGTCTCGGATGTGTGCTGATGCAAGAGGGCAAAGTAATATCTTATCTATCCCGACAACTGAAGAAGCATGAACAAAACTATCCCACCCATGACCTTGAACTAGCAGCCGTAGTTCTAGCCCTGAAGACATGGAGGCATTATCTTATGGGAAACCGTTGTGAGATTTATTCGGATCACAAGAGCCTGAAGTATATATTCACTCAGAAGGAGCTGAATATGAGGCAGAGAAGATGGATTGATCTAATCAAGGACTATGATATGGACATTCACTACCACCCTGGTAAAGCCAATGTGATAGCAGATGCCCTTAGCAGATTGCCGTGCCGCTTGAACTCCATGATTCTAAAGGAGCAACCAAGTTTGGATAAAGAGATGGAAGATTTTAGAATGGAATTAGTAAGTGAAGGATTTTTGGCTAGCATAGAACTTCAACCCACTTTGATCAGTCAGATCAAGGAGGCTCAGAAAGGAAATGCTAGTATCGACGGAATCAAATGTCGTATCGATACAGGCAAAGTACCCGGATTCACCGAGGATGAAGAAGGGTTATGTGGTACAAATGACGTCTCTGTGTACTAGCAGATTTGGAGTTGAAAGAAGTTATTTTGAAGGAGTCACATGATACTCTTTATTCTATCCACCCCGGAGGAACAAAGATGTATCAGGATCTGAAGGAGCAATTTTGGTGGAATAAGATGAAGAGAGAAATCAGAAGCTATATCGCCAAGTGTGATGTTTGTCAGAGAGTTAAGGTGGGACATCAAAGACCCGTAGGATTGCTGCAACCATTGCAGATTACGGAATGGAAATGGGATTCAGTTGGAATGGACTTTATCACCGGATTGCCTACTTCTAGTAGGGGAAATGACTCTATTTGGGTCATAGTTGACAGATTGTCCAAAGTAGCCCATTTCTTACTAGTCAATACCACCTGCCAGAGTTCGAAGCTAACAGAGTTGTACATCGCTAGAATCGTCAGTTTGCACGGAGTCCCCAAGAACATCATATCAGATCGAGGAACTCAGTTTACCTCGAGATTCTGGAGGAAAGTCCAAGAAGGTTTAGGAACCCGACTAGATTTCAGCACAGCGTATCACCCTCAGACTGATGGACAAACGGAGCGAGTAAATCAAATACTCGAAGATATGTTGAGAGCATGTGTGCTTGAGTATGGATCTAAATGGGAAGGCTGTCTACCGTTCGCATAATTTTCTTACAACAATAGTTATCAAGCTAGTTTGCAAATGTCCCCATTTGAGTTCATGTATGGAAGGAAGTGTCGTACCCCTTTGAATTGGTCGGAAGTAGGAGAGAGTCAGATTTTTGGACCCGACATCCTACGAGAAGCAGAAGAGAAAGTTCACAAGATTCGTGAGCACCTCAAGACCGCCCAATCCAGACAGAAGAGTTATGCTGACAAGAGACGTTGAGACCTCTCTTTCAATATCGGAGATTTTGTGTATCTCAAAGTGTCGCCTTTGAAGGGAATGCAGAATTTCCAACTCAAAGGAAAGTTAGCCCCCAGATATATCGGACCCTTCAAGATTCTGAATCGTCAAGAAGTATCATATCAATTGGAACTGCCGAAAGAAATGTCAGCAGTGCACAATGTGTTTCATATATTGTTACTTCGCAAATGCCTTGAAGTTCCGGAGAAGACTGAAGTTTTCAAGAACATTGATCACCGCACCATAGAGATCAACGATGACCTGACGTATCCCGAAGTACCCATTCGTATTTTGGAGGAAGCCTTTAGGACCACCATAACCCAAAGCATCAAGTTTCTCAAGATTCAGTGGAGCAACCACACTGAAGAAGAAGCTACCTGGGAGCGATAAGATCACATCAAGACGAAGTTTCCGATCTCTTTAAATCCTAGGTAATCTTTTTTCTTCTTTCTCAAATCTCGGGACGAGATTTTGTTTAAGGAGGGAAGGTTTGTAACATCCCAAAAATATTGATCATGCTTATCAAATTCTAATCACTCAAATTAGGGTTACCAAAAACTTTGATTAAATAAAAACCAAATGAATGCATGTGTGTATGTGATTATTGAATTAATGCATGTTTGGACTTGAGTGATTAACCTAAATAGCAAGGGATGGATTAAACATGAAAATAACATCATCTAAAATTTTTCCAAGCAGAAACAAATCAAGAGAAAATCAAAAACAAATCAAATAAGGCAAATGGTCATTTTTGCCAATCTTGCTCACTAGGCCACTTTGAGTGTTTCTAGTCCAAGATTTCAAACAGAAACTTTTCCATTTCTTTTCCCCTTGCTAGACCAAGTAAAAGTGAATCAAATCCCACCTTTCAAACTTACAGAAACATTTGGCAACCCCATTCAAATGACATTTTAAAATTTAATCTTTAACATATGTGAAGATCACACCTTTTCAAAACCCAACTAAACCAGTGCTCCTTGACCAATCCAACTAACCCTAGACTCCCTAGTATGTGCCTATCAAGCCCACCAAGTTTGAATCCAAAATTCAAATTTGAATTTCTTTCGGCCATTTCATCAAACACCTTGTGACCAGCAAACAACAAAACATCAAACACTATTAGTAGCAGTAATTTTGGCCAACCTTGTCCCCTCTCTAGCTGTCACATCCCAAAATTTTCCAAATTTTGTAATGTGAAAAATAAATAAACAAAATAAATAATTGTTGGAATTTAGGGTGAAAAGAAACTTTTTTTTTTCTAAATGGGAACTTAAAAATCCCATCTTGAACAAACTTGAATAATGTTTGAATCCAACTAAAATTCAAATCAAGTGGAACACATTCTTCTTAAATGCATCTGGAAAATTTAAACACTTGGAAAATAAACCAAAACCCTAAAATCCTAATAGAAGAAAATCATTTCAAAAGATATCTCTAAGACCATGGATTTGATCCACATAAAAATTGATCAAACAAACATTTCAAAATGGTCAAGAATGACAAATGAAAATATTATAAAACCATATGAATTGGTTTCACTTAATTTGGAGCCATAGATAAAATCTTATGAATTTAATAAGATAAGGAAAATGAATTTTCCAAAGCTAATAAAGCACCTATCTAGAAATCCATACCAAATGGTGAGAAAATAATCCTAAAGAGATTTAAAAGGATAAACAAATATTAAATAATATTTTACCAATTGGAATCACCAAGTTTGGATCTTTAAATAAAAAGATATGGATTTTATAAGATAAAGAAATATTAAATGAGGAATATTTAAAGACCAAATTAAATCTTGGCCTAATCGATAAGCCAAAGGAATGAATATAATCCAAATCCAAATAAAATAAAAGGATAAATAATTTTACAAATAAAATAAAATGGCATTAACCAAATTCTATTTGAATAAAGACAAATCTCTAATAAGAATGATTATTTAAATCATCAGAAAATAGTATTTGGAATTTACCCAAGTGGATTAAGAGTCATTTAATAAACTTAAATGGGATCAACGAAATCAAATAAAATTTATGGAATTAAAACTATATTTAATTCATTGGAATAAAGAAAAATACCCAATTTAAATGATTAATAAATCATATTAAAAATATCCCAAATAATTCAAAGTGAATTATTTGACACCCTAATAAATAAATAAAACCTACTGAAAAAGGTTTAGTGAAAATTTGAATTCAAATAAGAGTTGGAATTTTATTTAAAATCTTATTTGAATAAAGACAAGTGCCCTTTTTAAATAAAATATAAACCCTAAAAGAATAAAAGATTTATACCAAAATGGTATTTAAAATACAGGTTTAAAACTGTATTAAAACATACTGAAAAGTTTGAAAAGATTTGAAAAGAAAAAGGGTTTGAAATTATTGGAATAAAATCAAAACAGAAACTGAAATCAGAAAAGAGAAAAAGTTTCTGAAATAAAAAAAAGAAAAAGACCCAGCCCATCAAACCCTGGCCCAATCCTGCCCAGCAAGCCCATCTTCCCACCCCCGCAGTGAATCGATTTTCACTCAGTAAGTCACCCACTCAGTCGCTGACATCAAGGTCCCACTTCTCCTCACTCTCTCTCGCAGACAGCCAGGTCCCACCTCCTAGCTTTCTTCCTCACCCGCGCGACGACCCCGCCCCCAGTTCCTCCTTTGTCGTTTCTGGCCAATGAAAGCATCATTAATTCGTGTTAATCGCTCTGTTAGTCCTCCCCGTGACCACGCGTACTAAATCGCCTGCTCCTCCTCCACCTTTCCCCTTGGACATTGCACCCCCTGCCCCTAGGACGAGCTAATTTCGACCTTGAACGCCCTCTGCTCCGACGAGCTGTCCGGCCAATTCCACGGCCGTCTGACCACCCCTCGCCTCCCAGTTCACGCGAGCCTGCTCCCCAGCCCCTGGCGCTTCTCTCTGCACCCTCATCTCACTCGTGCGTGCCCCAGAACCTCGGCAACGTCGACAGCAGAGCGTCGCCGTCCACTGCCTCAACTCCGGTGAGTCTCCCTGGTGAGCATAGACCCTCCTTGCCCTCCTTTTGATGCTCACTTGTCCATGACTCACATACGAAGCTAACAACATCCCCCGTTCGCTCTCCCGTGCCCTGTAGCAACGTCCCCGACGACGACAGACCGCACCCGACGCCAGGCACCTCTCCGGCGAGCAATTGTCAACGCCTCCGTGCTCCCCTTGGCCAACCAAAGAATCGACGAGAATCAGTGCTTCACGGCGAACCTGGTAATGCCGTCCTCTACCTACCTTGCTTCCTAAATCGCCAGCTCCACCGCCGTCTGACCATGCCGCCGCCAACCACCGCCGCTAGCACCGCCAGTTTAGGGTTAGTTGCTTTATGCCGTTGGATCTTGATCCACTGGATGAGATTGATCATAACTCGAAAGGTAAGTTTGATCCTGTGCCGCTTGATCCATTTTGATCCAACGCTTCACAGCAGCCGATCCGAGAGAAACGGTATGGACAAATCAGAACTCACCACGTGGCCCAGTCTGTTTTATAAAAACCAGAATAGATTATATTAGATGTTCAATCTTGTAAATTGCATAACTTTAAATCTACACGTCCAAATTTTGCAAATTTTATATCAATGGAATCAGCAAGACAAGTACTTTCCAACCATGCACTTTGTTTAGTGAATTTCTTCTGGAAACTTGGTTGTTTTTGCAGAAACTTGTGTAGGCATATTTTGAATATAAAATTCTTTCTAAAATTATTTTTGTGATAAAATCTTTGGCAAATGGATTGTTTTGAACATACTGACCATATAAACCAACTTGTGGATTCAAAAACATATTTTGTGGGGTAAAAGAATAAATCTTTGATTTAGAACATTACTAGTCAAATAAAAATGTTGTTTATATGTTAAAATACTTTTTGGAGAAAAACCTTTGGGAAATGTTTTGATTTAAAATCTCTGACCCCAAAAACCAAGTTTTTAGAATTAAAAAGTGTATTTGGTGAACCCTATAAAAATTATTGCTTTGTTAAAGGCATTTTTAACCACATAAAATATTGATTTGGTTTAAAAATGGTTTATAGGTAAAATCATTTGCCAATGGTTTTGCCACTTTTATAAAATGACCAATAGGTGTTTTAGAATGTTTATAACCTATTATAAACCACTTTTGTAAATAAAAAAATCTTTGGCATGCTTGCATGCATTGCTTTGTTTCTATTATTTCATGTGATGTTTGCTTGAAATGGTAGATTGAATTATTGCTTGCTTGATTAAATTGTAGTGATTTGAAGAGTGTGAATATTGCAAGATCAAGGATTGAACTTATATTATCTACCAAAAAGGCAAGTGATGCTTCATACTTTTGTCCCATTATTTCCACTATGCATTAGTGATATTTCTAAGTAGGACTTGCATGGAATTTTTGCCAAGTATAAACTATGCCATGGGAAATCCTAGTAGATGAAACCTTAGTAGAAATTTCCTAAGTTAAGATTCCTACTACTATCATGCTTAGCTTAGCTAGTATAAATAAGGGTGGAATATATTCATACTATGGAATATTTCTAAGTCAAGGACTTGTGTTTTGTTTAATAAAACAACTAAGTGAATGAATCACCTAGGTGGAATGGAAGGAATTGTTTGTGTTGAGTGGTTACACAAGGCCCATTTCTATGTCTTACCTTGTGTATCTCACTTGTGGATGGCCACCCAGGAACAAAGAGATTTGAGATGTCAAATGTTGAGAAGCTTCAAGTGCAGCCACTTAGCATTATGGGCTCTGCCTGGATCATATAGGTTGCAATAACTTAGCCAAATGGACAGTTGGTGGTAGGGGATTGATAGGTTGGAGCGCGTCCATTCTGGTCTAAGGGAAGGCTTTTGAAAGATCTTGTCTTGGTGAAACCAAGTCTTGTGGGGAAAGTGCACCACCTCTACAGAGTGTAAAATCTAAGTACTTAGCCATGTCCCTGGTAAAGGACAATTTGAGCATCAAGACATGGAAGCTATCAAGAATCTCCTCATCCCAATTTCTAAGTTAAAATTTTGTGGTTGAACAAGGGTTGAAGGATCACCAATTTCTATTGGGATGATGCCTTGGGTGATTTTGACAAGCAAAAGCTTAGTGTTTTCAAATGATAAGGAAAATCTATTTTGAGCAAAGCAAGCCTAAGATCCACTTTCCCAAATGCATATAGATGATAGACTCCACTATACTACCATAGTATCACTTGCCAATACAATTCAAATGTATTGACCCTTGTGGCTGTAACTTATTATGTTGCAGGTTTGTTTGATGTTAGTGAGATGTGTTGATTAGGATTACAAGTATACAACCAACATGATTTCCTGTGGCACTTTGAAGATGAAGGACTCCATGCTATAGTTATTTCTGCTGCATTGTAATGAGATAGCCAAATGAGCTATGTAAGATGTAATAAATTAATTATTTCCTGGTTATAAAGTTGTATTATGACCTTTGTTTCTTGATATTACATATTAACTGTGGATGCTAGCTATTGATCTTGGGACTATCATTGTAAACACAGGGATCTCTACCTTATTAAAGGTTGGGACCTCTACGCTAGCACACTCTACACTCTCAGTAGATGATCAAACTAATCTAACTAGCCTTAGTACCACTGTGAGCAAGCATAGCCATCAATGGTGACCATGCCGAGAGAACCATTGTCACCCCCATGTTGCCAGCAAGCTAGAGGAAGCACTAGCCTTGCCAACATTGTCTGGGACACTCTCCACCGTCCATCGCCACCCCCTGTCCTAGCCTCGAGCACTGCCATCCCCTGGACCACACGGAAAGCTCATGACAAACTTCTCTACGCGTGAGCCGAGAGCGTGCCAGTGCGCCGCACGCGACACCAGACCACAGACCATCCGCCTCCCTCGCCGCTTGCGTACGTGATCGATGGCACCCCAGCACCCCGCCAGACAACCCCGTTCACTGCCGCGCAGACCATGGACGATGTGCGCCATTAAACTTGCCGTCAGACCCGCCCAGGGTGCCGTGACGTTCCGACCGTTCCTCACCGCCCCACGCCACACCATCAATCTGTTGAGCTTCGCCAGGAGGCAACGCAACGCCCCCTATCGCCGCCCATGCCATTAGCACGTTGTGCCGACGACCACGATGAGCTCAGCCCGCGCCATTCGGTCCCCTCGTCGCACTATAAAAGGAGGCCACCCCCGTTCGATTTGAACACACCATCTCAATCCCCACCTCTCACTGATCACACCAACTCACCCCCGGAGCAAGGAGAGCACCAGGTGGCCGGAATTTCACCGGAGTTTGCCGCTGCAGAGGAGGAGAGGCGTCGTTGATTGGAGCCGCTCCAGGAGGATCCACCGGTACCAAGAGAATCGCCGTCGTTCGCCCCTGTCGTCGACCATCGCCGGAGCCCCGGTGAGCCCCCACTGAGCCCCACTAGCCGCGCTAGGGTTCTGCCTCACCACGTCCTATTCAGGTGTGTACGATGAACCACAGCCATAGGATTAGAACTAGATCGCACGGCCTAGATCGCCCCATACCCCTTCTCCACTTGCTGTCTCACTGACGAGTGGGGTCGCTCACTTAACCAGCCCGCGTGCGCTGTTCATAGTGGGCCGGCCCATTTAAACCTCCCGCGCGACCCATTAATTCAAATTTAGATATATTCTTTTAAGTTTAAAACCCAGTTGTGTACCTAGATTAAAAAATCAACCCAGCTCGATTCACTAAACCAAAATGCATGAAACCAATTTTGTTAGAAAGGTACTGGTGTGCTTAATCCAAGCCCGTTGGATTCAAACCATTTAGATCTGTAGATCACCCATAGTAAAAATAACAAGGCAGAAGCTTTTCTGTATTCAAACATTTTTCAAAATTCAACCATGAAAGATTTTGAGTTGATTCCAACTCTAAAAAATCACATTTAATTAAAATAATAATGATCAAGTAATAAAAGAATGCATCATAGGCTATTCTAGTTACTTTAATTAATTAAAATAATAATGTTAAACCTTATTAAATTGTGACACCACTTTAAATCACATTCTCATGTACTGAAATATGTGGTGATGACATGTGTCAACATGATCCCATGTTTGAGTTGGAGAATATTAAATCTTAAGTAGTTTTTCAATGAGTAGAAATTACTTTTCTAAAATGAAATAAATAAGACAAGTGCTTTAATCTTTGTGATAATAGTGATGATGCTAGATCATCTAGTATGAACCTTGTTGTGTTAAATAGAGTAGTTAAGAATTGTGTGGTTATTGTGTACCTCGTATTTATTTATAGACGATAGTACCGACCAAGGATACGAGGAGGAAGGAGGATACTACGAAGAAGAAGCCAAGGAGAACTTCAACCACTGCTCTACACAAGGCAAGCCTAATACCACCAGTTGACTTGGCAAGCTATTGACTGAGCAAGCTTATACTTGCAATTATGCAAGCTAACCCTTGCAAGCTTACACCACTTGATACCTAATACTAGTTTTACTTGCAATTAAGTATTTTATTTCTTCATCAAAGCTTTTTCTTAGAGTTTACTTAGTGATTTGTAGATTTTAGAAGGATATTTGAAGGTAGCATAAAGAGCATAAAACTTGTACTAAGTTAGATAACCTTGATGTCACCCTAAGGCATGAGATTGAACTTAGCTAGTTCACACTTGTTTACCACCCCTCATTAGTATTTACACCCACTTGTAGATGCTAGTGCTAAGCATAAAACTTGATCAGCCTTAGATGGGAATACTTGGTGAAAATGGTTATGAAAACCTTAGAATGATGAGTCATTCTACTGAAATGTTTTGACCTGTGTTCTTGAACACCAAATGATTTTGATGATGAAAATGTTAAGGCATGAGCCTTAGCCCGTTACAAAATTGATGGTTGTCTGGATGCGATACCATTCCAATTTTACCGTACAATCATAATACCCGAAATTTGGGTAGGGCTTGACTAAAAATTTATATACCTTAGTATGGGTTCCCTTGCGGCCAAGGTTTGAGCTGAGGCTACCTTGTGAAGATTGTCCACCTGTGCAGTACCCAAGATGACAGTTGGTCATGGTTGGGAGGCCAAACTCACAGGAGAGGTGCCTATACTAGGGCGTGTAATGGAAAGTTTAGGATTGATTATCCGCATATTGAGTATGGTGAATTCAGGATTGTTTCTGACGGATGTATCGAATGTTATGGTGAAAGTGTATAGTCTCTACAGAGTGTAAAACTATTCGAATAGCCGCATCCGCGGTTATGGACAGTTGGAGTGGCCATACTGTTCCGTCGTCAGATGTTTTCAAAATGACTTGTGAAATGAATTATGACTTTGACTTGACCACAAGAGAGTGTGACATGAAATTCAAGTTTCCCCTTAGGCGTTATAAAACTTTCAACTAGCTTTCTTTGCTTCTGAACTTAGTTAAGGTAAACCTGGATTTTTGCAAAATAACACTAGAGCTTAGTACTTCCTATTCCAAAACCACTTCACTTGTTAGTATTAGTTTGCGAGTACTTAAAAGAGTACTCATGGCTTTGTTCCTGGCTATTCCCGTGGCCAAAGTATGAAGAGGAGTATCAGGAATATGGACCGCAGGAAGGTTACGACAACTAGGATCATCTCCCATCGCCAACATTTCCTATGACCATGAAGATGGAGCTTCGCCCACGCTATTGTTATCTTTACGTTATTCCGCTGCTTGAATTGTATTAAGACTGGATCATGAGATCCTTATTTGTGTAAGACCTTATGTATGGTTCGTAATGGATGATGTACTGTGATATCCAATATGTTATGTCTCGCAAAAATGATAATCCTGGGATTGCGATGTATGGCATAACAGGCATCTGGGATTAAAAATCTAGGTGTTGACAGAGCCCCATGCCGTCCTCCTCCTGGCGACACAGGGGAAACCGTAAAATCGTTGCAACCACCACCCCCCTCTCTCCCACCTCCCGTCCCGATCTCGCCACCACCGGAGGAGGATGTCGGGCTCCGCTTGTGTATCGGACATCGATGGGGCTGTCTTGGCAGAACTTGTTGAGTTGGATCAGGGGTGCTGATCCTTCTTCTTGGCCATGGTGTCCTTCACGGTTTATAGGGTGCCCGATGGTGCCCTAACCATTACTCAACGACGCATGGAGATGTGAAGGGCGTGGAGGGGGGTCTTGAAACTGACAGGGCGGTGCACCCACAGACCTTTGGCCAAGATGGGCGATGTAGGTGACCTACGGTAGAGTGACAACTGGTTGTTGGTAGCATTCAGATCTAGTAGGGAGTGTATGATCTTGGCCTTTTAGTGTGGTCGGTGCGTGGCTATGCATGTGGTCTCGGCGCGGCACGGATGACACGGGGTGGAGGCGCTGACCACTGCCTGTAGGTCTGGTTTGAATAAAGAAGGTAGGGCGGAGGCCCTAGTGGTATTCTTTTGCCCAGTTTACCGCTCTGCGTGCTGTTGTTGTCCTTTATCTAGCTACAAATGAATTCCCGATACAATGGCGGTCTTCACGGATTGGCGCTTAGCTCTCGTGGACCTCTGAATTGGATGAGATCCGGCCGTGTGTGTCCACAACTATCAGCCCATGGGGCTTCAAGAGGGCATGCCACAAAGCTCCTCTTTCCGTTGACATCATGGGACATGTGGACACCTATGATTTCTATGGTGTTGGTAGAGGCGAGGAATGTTAATATTTCTACGATTGGAAGACTAGAGGGTCTCGATGGCTCATTTTGATTTAGATACTGATAAGTGATGGTGGAGGCGGGGACTTGGATGGGATAAAGATGTTTCTTCACATCCTGCTGTGCAGGCATGGCCACGAGATGATTTATGTTCGAACCACACAATTGATGCTTGTGAGCCTTGTGACTGGTGTTTTGCAGTTGCGGCCTTGACAAGTAGGGCTCAAAGCACTGGAAAATTTTATTTTGGTGGTGCTCTGAATGTACCAAGTCTCGATATATAGGTTGAAACTTAGGTCTGGCCTTCAATGGTTGTACCTAGCAATGATGGAAGCCTCCTTACTTAAGGCATTATCTCGAGATCTCAGATTTTCTCCTAGGTGAAAAGCTGATGATGATGCTTGTGCACTTTTACCTCATTGGATGCATTGCTTTTGCGGACCTTCTTTTATAGTCATGTGTTGTATTTGGTGTTTGTCTGAGTTCAGCTGCTGCAAGTGGTTGGTCATTTTTTATTGGTCCTTTTTTCTTCTTTCTTTTGTGGTTTTGTGAATCCTTAACGTCTCAACTAGTTCTTCACATTATTTTGATGCAGCAACTGAGTGTAATTCGTATCTCATAGATATTAATATATTCCCTTTACAGAAAAACATTTTTTGTGAATTCTAGAAAATTGGGGCAATTTATTCTCGTATGAACTCCTTCTAAAGCCCATAAATGACTAAATACGAAACTTGCTATATCATATTAGTATAACTAGTAAGTGTGTACTACAACGCCACGCACAATTCTAGAATTTTGTGAAAAGATAGGCACCAAAATTACATGTTAAATATAATATAAACTGAAATTTCTAGGAATATAAACTAAAAAATTTGGTGCAGGCGAAAAGCCCTGCAAAAACCGTGTTTATGTAAATACTACCACCATTGATAATGCTACCATCATCGATCAGACATGAAACAAGTGATCAACAGTTTCTCAGAAAAGACATGTTTCTTGTTCACCTGCACGTGTCTTTTTTCTTCCTTTTCAGAAGACAAAAGTTGTGTGGATAGTATTAATAAAGAAAAGAGAGGTATTTACACGGAGAACAAACCGGAAAAATCCACCAATGGGGAACAACCTGCCAATAATCAAGACCGGAAATCTTTGCCCGTAGTGATTTAGACGGTCAACTCAAATCTTAATCCTCGATGAGATGGTCGTGTCTCTAAACATAAGATTCGAACCTAAATTGGATCCGTAGCACTCTCCATTTGATTTGAGAGTAGAAAGAGAGACATGAGCAACAGACAATAACAGATTGGTTTACAAAGTCTAAGACAGAAAGATCAGTATACCACAACTTTTTTCTCTCTTATTTGGTAGAGTAACATGAATGAGCAATTGAGCATGCACACATTTTTCATGGAAAGAAACATCATTAGAGATGAATCAAGGGAACCTTAACCATATAAAAAAAGTTGCCTCAAAATAAGAAGTTATACTTCAATATCCAGATGGTGATATTGATTCCTGTTGAACGTACAAATAGGAGAGAATGATCATTGCCCTTGAGATCGGTCGTCTACGTGTTTATATATGTAAGGAAAAACTCCTCACGTGGCATTATATAAGATTGGATACGTGTATAATTGGAGTACTACACCATATTGTATACATACTATATTACACATCTAATACCCTCTCTTAATCTAGACATGATGGAGGTTTAGATTACGCTTAAACTCATCTAGTTTTTTCTAACATAAAGTTTTTGTAAATCCATCAGCAATTTGATCCTTGCTAGATATAAACCTCACATCAAGTTGCTTACTAGCAACCCTTCCCCGAACAAAAAAGAAATTAATTTCAATATGCTTGGTTCTGGCATGAAATACTGGATTAGCAGACATGTATGTGACACCAAAATTATCACACCAAATACTGAATTAGTGTAAAATACTGTAAAGCACCAACAACACTCCTGTACCGAGTACTATCCTCTAAACCAAGTGGGGAGCCATCTGTCAACGAAAGTGAGTCTATACTGGACAAAGGCGTGGGACATGATGTGCAGCTTGTCATCCCAACTTTGGATAGTAAATCATTAGCATATTTATCTTTATGTAAGATAAAACAATTTGTATGTTTGTGAACCTCAAGCCCCAAAAAATAATGAAAATCGCCTAGATCCTTAAGAGCAAAGTATGTACTCAAATTCTTGAGCAAGGCAGTGATGGATGAATCTGAGGAGCTAGTAACAATAATATCATCAACATATATAAGAAGAAACATCTGAATACCTGCCTTGTCAAACATAAACAAGGAGGTATCAGCCTTGGATGGAACAAAACCAAGAACATGAAGTTTAGAGCTGAGCCGAGAGTACCAAGCTCAAGGAGCCTATTTTAGACCATAAAGATCTTTGTCAAGTTTGCAAATATAATCTGGATTAGCGGAAGACTGAAAACCAGGTGGCTGTTTCATGTAAACATCCTCTTCCAGAACACCATGTAAAAACGCGTTCTTCATATCTAGCTGCCGGAGACTCCAACCTCGGGAGACAGAGATAGATAAAACAAGCCTAATTGTAGAAATCTTGACACCAGTGATGGTGCGTGGAAGCTTCGTTGGGAGACCCCAAGAGGAAGGTGTTATGAGCATAGTAGCAAGTTTTCCCTCAGTAAGAAACCAAGGTTATCGAACCAATAGGAGGAAGGAAACGACTGAAAGGTGTTGCTAGCAACTTGGAAACCTGCACAACACAAAATCAAGACTTTGCCCCAACGAACAGTGAGGTTGTCAATCTCACCGGTTTGCTAAAAATAAAGGGTTACCTGTATGGTGTGGAAGGTAATAGTAGTTTGCAGAAAGGTAAACAGTAAAATTGGAAGATATCAATGGTAAAGATTGGAGCGGGGTCCATAGTTCACTAGAGGTGTTCTCCTTAAGATAAACAAACATGGCATGCTGGGTAAACAAATTACAGATGGGCAATTGACATGAATGAGCAAGGCATAACAATGCAATACTATACATTCATGATCCTATGAGATTCGACTCGGCAATACAACAAGATACATAGATCGCCATCCAACTGCATCTATGACTAGTAATCCACCTTCAGGTTATCATCCGAACCCGCTCCAGTATTAAGTTGCAAGCAACGGATAACGCATTGTTCCATGAATCTGAGGGGGATATTTAGCTATCTTTGCAAACAAACTTTGCTTAACTGCTTTAAGAAAAGTGTGCAAGGTAAACAATCCACTTGTTCCATGAACAAGAGACCGTTGTTTTCTCCCTAGTGGCAACAGCACATCTATAACCTTATAGATTTCTGTCACTTCCCTTAGATTAAATAGAGGCATGAATGCACTATCGAGCATAAATACCCCCTCTTAGAGTCACTAGCATCTACTTGGCCAAGATAGCTACTAGAAACGGAGAGCATGCAAGATCACAAACAACACAGACATGATAGAATCAATAATACAAAACAATTAGTCAATCTGACATAGTAATCTCAATATCTATCGAATCCCTGCAAACACAACATGCATGATTACAAATAGATGATATTGTTCATGAATGGAGCTCACAAGATCTAAACATGGTAGCACAAAGGAGGAGATACAACCATCTAGCTACTACATTGACCCGTCGTCCAAGGTGGAACTACTCACACTTTATACCGGAGGCTGGCATGATGAAGAAGAAGGCCTCTGGGATGATCTCCCCTCAGGCAGGGTGCCGGGAAGAGCTTCAGATCCCCCCGATCTAGGGACGATGGTGGCGGAGGGTATAGACGGTTTCATGGAATATTGATCGAGTACTTAGGGTTTCTGTATCAGGGGGTCTTTATAGGCGAAGAGGCGAAGTAGGGGCAGCCAGGGTGGCCGCACCCTCCTCCCTAGGCACGGGACCAGCCTGGCCACGCGGCCATGGGTGTGGCCCCCTGGTGGCTCCCCTCCGTCTCGTACTCTGGCTCCATGTTCCCCACGGTAAAATATTGACTTTGGCTTTTGTCCCATCCAATTCCGAGAATATTGATTTTCCTTTTACGGAACCAAAATGTAAGAAAAGCACAACTGGCTCTGTGGCATCTTGTTAATAGGTTATTCTATAAAAACATATAAAAACACCTCAAAGTGTATGCAAAGCAAAGCAAAGTAGATACTAAACAAGCATGGAACATCAAAAATTATAGATACGTTTCCGACATATCAAGCATCCCCAAGCTTAACTCCTGCTCGTCCTTGAGTAGGTAAGTGATAAAAAGAATAATTTTTTAGGTGACATGCACCATAATAATCAAGATCAAAACATTTGCAAGAATTGAAAGATGGGATCAAAGAACTCTAAACATGAGCATGAAAGATGGGGTTATAACCGTAAGGCAAAGTAACTACGCATGCAACATGAAAAGGTTACAAACAAAGATCATGAATAACATGCATTCAAAAACGTTTGTTTATTTCACATACAGAAAACATAGCATAATGGTATTTAGCTTGTCCCTCATGGAGTAGAAAATATATGCATAGGACACCTTCAAAGTTCATAAGAGTGACTAGATACAAATAGCACAAGAACAAGTAATATCAACAATATGCATAAATCAATAAGTTTTGGGACAATGCACATAGAACTAAGAATGGCAACTATGCTCTTTTATTTAGTGCCTAAGGATAAAAGGTGGAGACTCAATATAATAGTGGAAGAAAGGCCCTTCATAAAGGGTAGCAGGGATTTCAAGTCTCAAAAAGTGCTTCCAAAATTATGGTACTTGTTAGCTTTCAGCCATCATTGCCCCTATCATAAGAATCTTGAAGTGATTAAGGTTAAAGTGAATAAACTATGGAGTATATGCTTGACAAAGTATAAGTTGGCAATCTCATGTCCCTTGAATAGGAGGGCCGCTCCTAATGCTACTCAACTTTAGTCACCTATAAGTTTTTGTCATAGTAAGTACATGCGTATCATAGAGAACAGCCAACGGGGTACCCCTTGCACATGATACAAGAGCTATCCCATGATCAAAATGACAAGGCAAGAAGACAATGAGCATCTCAGCAATCTTCTTATTTACCATGGGAAAATGGTGCTTTTTTCTCTCTTTCCTCTTTTCAATATGGCTCTTTTTTATAAGAAGAAAGCTTCATAGATTGCTCACTATGGTGATGCTGCAAGTTTCCACCATGATTAGGCATGGCTTAGGCTAGCGACCCAGACGTTTCTCTAAAACACATACATAACTCCATGGACTTACAAGCTCCCCTTTCATTTAACACCGGCGACATCCATATACAAAAGAGCATGATATCAACTGTGTACAAAGTACAAGTGCAATGTTGAAAGCGTTCCCCGTGACAGCACGATTCTGCTAATTCCAACATATAAGTACAAGCATATATAACATAGATGACACAATGGTTCAAGTTTATTAGGGGCAAGAAAAATAGTGTGTCATCAAGTTTGTGAGAGCATTAATCACTAAGTTTTAACATAAAAAATACTTTAATTGGAAGATAGATGAAAACAAGAATATACTTGGAATGGTGTAACACACCATGCATAGGAATTTATAGTGAACACTTTGGAATAACTTGGTTTCTTGGGAGTTGGATGCATGAGTAGAGCTTAATCATACAAGTGTAGGCTAGCAAAAGACTGGGAGTGACCAACTAAGAGAGCAATAATGTCCATAATCATGGAGAGCGACAAAACATTACTAATCAAAGCATAAATTGGTACTACAAGTCAAGGACTAAATGATGATAGAGGCTATGGTGACTTGTTCATAGTCATAACATGGTGTGATCATGTGCCAAGTCAACCGAAACAAAGCATCAAAGGAAAATACCACAATACTATGATTTTGTATGCTAAAACAACGCATGATTCCTTCAAGGCACATTAAGAAATCCCAATTGTTTGGAACAAATCATGCTACAGCAATAATCACTAAGCATAAGGTCAAAACAACATCTAGCATGACATGATAAAGTCTAAGTCACAGTCAAGGCAAGCTCCTCTTGCACTATTCAAGCAAGAACTTTCTACTCCTCTCCAACACCAATCAACTTATTTGAAACAACACAGCGAGAACGGGGGTCCAAACTACTTTATTAAAGAAAACTAAGCAAACCAAACGAAAACTAAGATGCTCCAAGAACAACACAACACTGCATGAAACAATAAAAACGAAGTGTCTAGAAAGGCCTGAGATTTTTATTGATGAAGAAGGGGATGCCTTGGGAATCCCCAAGCTTTGACGCTTGTACCTCTTGAATATTTCTTGGGGTGACACAGGGTGGCATCCCCAAGCTTGAGATTTTGTCCATTCTTAATCTTATTACATCATTCTTCCTCTACACCCGAAAATTTTCCTTCATACAAAAATTCAAACAATCTTCATTAGCAACATTAGTGTATTAAAAAGATAAAAGACATTTGGGTTTAGCTTTAGAACAGAATTTTTTTCACTAAAAACACAAGCTACTGTAGCAATTCCCTCAAAAAGCTCAATTTCCCAAAAAGAACCCAAAAAGGAATCAATAAGAAGCAAATGCAAATAATGGCAGAAATCTGTCAAAACAGACCAGTAGGTAGAAACAGATTTTTTCAAAGACCTTATGTTGCTCAAATCAAAAAGTGTTGAACTAACGAAAGTTAGCTAACATATTGGGGGATTTATTAACACAAGCTACTGTAGCAATTCCCTCAAAAAGCTCAATCCGACTTACAGAGATTTTACACGAATTTTTATGGTGGAGCATAAAAATCTGTTTCGGGACAGCAACTCCCCAAATCTTACTTCCCTCTCATTAGAGGTTATTATTGGCTCAAAAAGCAAACAAAAATATAAGGATAGGTCATTACTGAAGTAATAACTTCCAAGACTCAAGAAAACTTTTGGGTTGTCTTTCAATAAGTACTTTTCTTTAAAGCCTTTAAGTTAGGCATGATAGTTTGAAAAGATGCTTACATAAGAAATATGAATTGAAGTAAAAGAGAGCATCAAGAAGCAAATTCAAAACACATTTAATTCTAAATCTCTTCCTATGCATAGGAATCTTGTAAAGAAACAAGTCATGAAAGCATAAAGCAACAAGCATAGGAAAGCAAAACAAGTGCAACTTAAAAAAATTAACATAAAGAGAGGAAACTTAATATTATTGAGAGGCATAAAACCATGTTTCCCTCTCTCATAATAACTTTCAGTATCATCATGAATAAAATTAACAATATAACTATCACATAAAACATTCTTATCATGATCCACATGCATAAAATGATTATTACTCTCCACATAAGCATAATCATTCTTATTAATTGTAGTGGGAGCAAATTCAACAAAATAGCTATCATTATTATTCTCATCACCATAATCATCAAATATAGGAGGCATATTTTGATCACAATTAATTTTCTCCTCAATAGTAGGTGGACTTAAAATATCATATTCATCATTGTAATCAAAATAAATTGGAGGTAAAGTATCATCATAGGCAATAGAATTTTCAGAATTGATACCAACGAGATTTTCAATATCAAAAGTAGTGTGCTTTTCCCAATCATGATCACTACTATAGGTAACAAGCATAGGAACATCATCATAAGTTTTACCCATAGTAGATATTTCAAAACAATCCACAGGAGCATAACATTCATCCTCCTCTTTTTCATCTAATGAGCTTCCTATTTCAGCAATTTATTCTTCCATAGGCTCCTCCAAGGCATTAGTCTATTCCGTTTGTGGAAAGAACCTATTAAAATATTCAAGAATATAGCCATTTTCTTCCTTGCAATTATCAAAGCAAAATTTAAGTACCTCATAAACCTCATATTCCTAAGGTGCATCATCAGTATTTTCAAGAAAACTGGCAAGTTCAAATGCACCCTTGAAAGCAATAAATTCTTCAATTTGTTCCACATCATAAAGGTCATAATTTCCTTTAACATAAGAGGATATGGTAACATTATCATTATACTCACATTGAAAGGGAGGTGTTTATACCTCCTACAGCAACAAGCTTTATCAAAGCAATAAGTAACATTATAAGTAGAGCACACCTCTCTAGCAATAGTATTCAATTTATCAATTTGTGCCCATAAGTGTTTCCCTTTTTGTGACAAACAATGTTCCTTATAACAGTACTTTTGTTCTTCCGTGAACCCACCTTGACAATAAGAACTAGTTACAAAGTAAGCATTCATTGATAGAAAGCATGACCAAGCAAGGCAATAACAGACTAGCAACTAGAGTAGGAACTGATTTTTTTTGTGTTCTTGATAAAAGAAAGCAAACCAAACGAAAGTAATATTTTTTTAGTTTTTGATAAAAAGAGGCAAACAAAACCAAGCAAAAGAAACAAAGCAAAACAAAAATAAAGTAAATAGAAACGTTATGAAGGGCTCCCCTTGTGAAGCCGTCCTTAGCCTCCCCAGCAACGGCGCCAGAAAAGTCTTGATGGTGCGTGGAAGCTTTGTTGGGAGACCCCAAGAGGAAGGTGTGATGAGCACAGAAGTAAGTTTTCCCTCAGTAAGAAACCAAGGTTATTGAACCAGTAGGAGGAAGGAAACGACTGAAAGGTGTTGCTAGAAACTTGGAAACCTGCACAACACAAACTCAAGACTTTGCCCCAACAAACAGTGAGGTTGTTGATCTCACCGGTTTGCTGAATACAAAGGGTTAACTGTTTGGTGTGGAAGGTAATAGTGGTTTGCAGAAAGGTAAACAGTAACACTGGAAGATATATCAATGGTAAAGATTGGACCGGGGTCCATAGTTTACTAGAGGTGTTCTCCTTAAGATAAACAAACATGGCATGCTAGGTAAACAAATTACAGCAGGGAAATTGACTGGACTGAGCAAGGCATAACAATACAATACTATACATTCATGATCCTATGAGATTCGATTGGGCAATACAACAAGATACATAGACCGCCATCCAACTGCATCTATGACTAGTAATCCACCTTCATGTTATCATCCAAACCCCCTCCAGTATTAAGTTGCAAGCAACAGATAACGGCTTTAAGCAAAGTGTGTAAGGTAAACAATCCACTTGTTCCATGAACAAGAGACCATTGTTTTCTCCCTAGTTGCAACAACACATCTACAACCTTAGAGATTTCAGTCACTTCCCTTAGATTAAATAGAGGCATGAACACACTCGAGCATAAATATCCCCTCTTGGAGTCACTAGCATCTACTTGGCCAAGATAGATACTAGAAACGGAGAGCATGCAAGATCACAAACAACACAGACATGATAGAATCAATAAGACAAAACCATTAGTCAATCTGACATAGTAATCTCAATATCTATCGGATCCCCGCAAAAACAACATGCATGATTACAAATAGATGATCTTGATCATGAACGGAGCTCACAAGTTCTAAACATGGTAGCACAAAGGAGGAGATACAATACATTGACCCGTAGTCCAAGGTGGAACTACTCACACTTTATACCGGAGGCTGGCATGATGAAGAAGAAGGCGTCCGGGATGATCTCCCCTCCGGCAGGGTGCTAGGAAGAGCTTTAGACCCCCTATCTAGGGATGATGGTGGCGGCGGCTACAGACGGTTTTGTGGAATATTGATCAAGTACTTAGGGTTTCTGTATCAGGGGTTCTTTATAGAAGAAGGCGAGGGCGGGCGGCGCACAGTGGGCCTAGCACGGGCCTAGCTCGACGCCAGGTGTGGCCCCTGGTGGTGGCTCCTCTGTCTCAGACTGCCCGTGTTCCCCACGGTAAAATATTGACTTTGGCTTTTGTCCCGTTCAATTCCGAGGATACTGATTTTTAGCCTTTTCTAGAACCAAAAATAGAACAAAACATGCAACTGGCACTGTGGCATCTTGTTAATAGGTTATTCCAGAAAAACATATAAAAACACCTCAAAGTGTAGACAAACCAAAGCAAAATAGATACTAAACAAGCATGGAACATCAAAAATTATAGATATGTTTCCGACGTATCAAACATGACTAAAAGTATCTTCACAGTCTATGCCATACCTTTGCTTGAATCCTTTTGCAACAAGACGAGATTTGTATCTGTCAATGGTACCATTAGCATTTTTCTTGATGCGATAAACCCACTTGCAATCAACTACATTTTTCTTTGCACTAGGCAGCACAAGGCGCCAAGTATGATTAGCAAAAAGTGTATCAAATTCATCTTGCATGACACTTTTCCAATTTGGCTCGTGAAGGGCCTCTTTTAAATTTTGCGTTTCTCCTGTAGAGGTGAAAAAACACCATCGTATTGTGCCATCTGTACGTGTTTTTGATTGCTTTATACCTCTTTTTAGTCTAGTCCTTGGTTCAGCCACAGAAGGAGCTACTGGATCCGGAGGCACAGAGGATCCTGGCATTTGAGTAGACGTAGGTGGATCAGAGGCAGATAACGCTGCGTCGTTGCATGCATCCCGTCTATCGTTGTCATGGGTGGTGGCAGGGGTTGTGGCAGGAGAAAACCTGGGCAAGGACCAATCGGCGTCCTGGTATGTTGAGGCAGGAGGGGACCCGGGGGGAGACCGGGCTGACGTGGTGGCATCCGGATGGTGCGGTCGCGCGCATGCATAGGATAACGCAGCAGCACGATCACTAGGTGGAGGGGACCGTTCCTGGGCTCGCGACAGAGGCGACGCCGCAGTAGACCGGGACAGAAACGACGGGCCACGCTGCAACATGGAAGGATCCGATTGGTGCGGTGGTGACTGCACGGAACCAGGCATGGCAGGGCGCTGCAGTTCGTGATCCGAGGGAGATTTGTTGGCGGAATCAACCTCGGTTTCAGCAGATTCTTGTCATGTAGTTTCCGATTGCTCTAGATCATTATTTGATGTGCTGTTTTGACTGGTATCTTCAGAATTTGTGCTAGTTTCCTCGGACGAACTGGCTGTCCCTTCATACATAACATGGGGAGAATCAACAATAGGAACAACTTGCAAGTAATGGTCATTAGTTTGTGCACCCCTATCATGCAATTCCGAGGAGGAGGGTGTAGGAAGGAGAATAATTTCTTCTCGAAGACAACGACCGACATTAGGATTGAGGGATGCAAAAGGAAAAATGTCTTCATGATACGTTGCAAACGTATCTATAATTTTTGATGCTCCATGCTTGTTTTGCACCGATTATCTTATGTTTTGTCTATACTTTGTGGCATTTTTATGAATTTTATGGAACTAACATATTAACAAGTGCCACAGAGCCAATTTCATGTTTTCTGTTGTTTTTGGTTTCAGAAAAACTAGTAAAGAAATATTCTCGGAATTGGACAAAACAAAAGCCGAAGTTCCTATTTTTCCCGACACAACACGGAGCCCGAAGGAGAGGGGGAGACGCACCCCAGGGCAACCACACCTAGGCCAGGCGCGACCAGGGGGCGCACCGCCCTTGGGTGTGGCCCCCCTGGCGCTCCACCGAACTTGCCCCTTCGCCTATATAAACCTCCCGAGACGAAAAACCTAAAAACCAGATCAGAATTCCACGAAAAAGTCCGTAGCCGCCACCGTCGTCCCATGATCGAGAGGGATCTGAAGCTCTTCCCGGCACCCTGCCAGAGAGGGGAGATAATCCCGGAGGCCTTCTTCATCACCATGCCTGCCTCGGGAGTGATGTGTGGGTAGTTCATCCTTGGACTATGGGTCCATAGCAGTAGCTAGATGGTTGTTTCTCCTATTTGTGCCACCATGTTTAGATCTTGTGAGCTACCTATCATGATCAATATTATATTATTGTAATGCTACATGTTGTGTTTGCGGGGATCCGATGAATATTGAGTATTATTTCAGATTGATTAGTGTTCTATCATGTCTATGTTATTTGTGATCTTGCATGCTCTCCGTTGCTAGTAGTTACTCTGGCCAAGTATTTTTTTGTGACTCCAAGAGGGGGTATTTATGCTCGATAGTAGGTTCATGCCTCTAGTAATCCGGGAGAGTGACAGAAACTTCTAAGATTGTAGATGTGTTGTTTCTACTAGGGAGAAAACAATAATCCTTTGTCCAAGGGCAATTGTATTGTTTACATTACACACTTTGCTTAATGCGATAATTTGTTGCTTGCAACTTAATACTCAAGGGTTGTTCGGATGATACCCCGGAGGTGGATTATTAGTCATAGATGCAATTGGATTACGGTCTATGTATCATGTTGTAATGCCCAAGTAAATCTCATAGTGATCATCATGTCATGTACATGCATTGTTATGCATTCTCTATTTGTCAATTTTCCCGCTGTAATTTGTTCACCCAGCATGTTATTTATCTTATGGAAAAAACACCTCTAGTGAACTGTGGACCCTGATCCATTCCTTACCATTGATATTCCATCTATTGTTTACTTTTTACTTTCTGCAATTACTACAAGAAATTACCTTCTTCCACACTATATGTTTAATCATTATTTTCAGCAAAACCAGTGAGCTTGACAACCTCGCTGATAAGTTGGGGCAAAGTATTTTGGTTGTGTTGTGTGTGCAGGTTCCATGTTGCTAGCAACACCGTCAGAAGTGGCTTCTTTCTCCTACTGGTTCGATAACCTTGGTTCTATAGTTGAGGGAAAACTTGCTGATGTGCTCATCATACCTTACTCTTGGGGTTCCCAACAGTCTCTACATCAACTGATCCATCATCACTTCATCAAACACAACATCACAAGAAATATAGACACGTCTAGAGTCCACATCAAGGCATTTGATCCCTTTATGGTGAGGACTATAGCTAAGAAAAACACACAGTTTGGAACAAAAATAAAGTTTTTGTTTATAGTAAGGGCGAAGATTAGGCCAACAAGCACAACCAAACACCCGTAGAGACTCATAGTTGGGTTTGACATGAAGGAGTTTTTCTGTGGGAGACTCAAAAATTAAAACTTTTGTAGGAAACAAATTTATAACAAATGTGGCTGTTATGAAGGTATCATCCTAGAATTTAAGTGGCATAGAGGCATTGGCAAGTAAGGAAAAACCAACTTCAACTATATGACGGTGTTTGCGTTCATCAGAGCCATTATGTTGGTGTGCATGAGGACATGAAACATGGTGAACAATGCCTACACGTTGGAAGAAGCCATTTAATTTTTCATATTCACCTCACCAATCAGTTTGCATGGTGATAATTTTCCTACCAAATTGGCATTCAACATATTGTTGAAAATCAAGAAACACTTGGTACACATCGGAACATTTCTTAAGAAAATAGATCCAAGTAAACTTTCTAAAATCATCAATGAAGCTTACATAATATGCATGTTTGTCTACAGAGAGAGGAGCTGGACCCTATACATCAGAAAATATTTGTTCCAAAGGAACTGTGGAAACACTAGTAGAGACATGATAGGGTATCTAGTGACTCTTGGCCTGTAGGCATGGATCACATATGCAAGAATTTATTTCTAGGAAATATGAAAGATTATTCTTCCAAAGTATGTACTGAACAATAAAAGATGATGGATGTCTTAGGCGACGATGCCACCTGGAAGATGTAGGCTTGACTGTTGCAAGGGAATTCTTGGATGTGCTCATGGCGATAGGTAGAAGAGGATACATGCCACCATGACAAGTACCTTTAAACATGATTTTCCCCATTGCCTGATCCTTAATCAATAAAAACAATGGGTGAATCTCAATAAAAACATTATTGTCTAGAGCAATTTTATGACCAAAAAGAAAGTTCATGGATGCACTAGGAACATGTAAAATATCTATATGTTCTAGAGAGCTACTAGGGGTGTGCAAAACTGAATGACCAATATGCGCAATATTTGTATCTTTTCCACTAGCATTGTGAACTTGATCGCGCCCTTGATAATTCTCATGGACTTGAAGTTTGTTGAGTTGTCCCGTGACATGAGTGGTAGCGCCAGTGTCAAGGTACCAATTGGTGTCTACACCATACGCACCCTTTTGGTCCTTCGGTGGTGTGTCATCATCGGTATCATCTCCATAGCGTCTGTCGTGGTATTGCCGACGAGTACGCCATGGAGGGGGTCCTCACAGTGCGTGTTTAGAGACGTGGGGGAAGGCGGACGGTTGACGGATGCGAGGTAACACAGCTTACCCAGGTTCAGATCCCACGACGCTGGCGGAATCCTACTCCTGCTATAAATCACTATAATGGTAATACACCGAGTTACAGAGATAGGTTCGCTGTGCGAGGTTATGTGAAGTTATGTCCTAAAGGCTCTCATAGGCCCGACTTATATAGTCGCCAGGTCCTAGGGTTACAGGGAAAAGTCCTAGCCGAACAGGATATAGAGTCCTACACTGACTATAACTAGTCTAGCTTGTCTTGTACTCTAAGGCTCCGGGTACACTGGTGACTCCACCGTAGCCTTCCTTTATCCGGCATAGGCCTCCCTTCTGGATCCATCTAACTAGGCCGCCTAGCAGGCCATGGTCCATGCTACCAACTGTGGGACACCCGGGTTATTCGGATAGGAGAAAAGCTATGAGGATGCCCATATAGCATATCCCCAACAGTAGCCCCCGAAGAACTCCGAGATCTTGCGTCGTCTTGCCTCTTCACGTTGAATGCTCCGTCTAGATGGATGTGGGAAAATCGTCAAGCAATATCTTGTAGTCCTCCCAAAGAACCCTACAAGGTTTTCTCCGTCTTCAACTTGTAAGTCTGAGAATTTCTGAATCTTCTATCGTACTCTTCCATAGACGGACTGGATCCGTCCATGCCGGAATCTTCCAATGTGATGGTTCATCTGCCTATGACAACTAGGGTGACGTAGACATAGGTCAGCAACGCCTCGTAACTCACACATGCAGAGAACGCAATCATGTCCGTTTTCCCCGTGCGAGAGATAGGAACCGTTGGCGGCGACGGTTGGTATGTGGCAAAATTTCCGCGCACGCCTCCACACACGTTGCCTATGCGGCAACCGTTCGATCACGCTGCACGAATCTTGATGCCGGAGACCATAAATAGTAATTGCGGTGGAAAATTCACTTTTTCACCTCATTCTCCTCTGCATCTTCTTCTTCCTCAGGCAAGCGACTCCTCGAGCTCTCCGCTCCTCTCACGAAAAACCCTAGCTCCCAATCTCACCAGTCACCTCCGAACGCACCCAATGGACAGCAGCAGCAGCTCCTCCCCTTCCATGGCGCTGTCATCGTGTCCCCAGAGGGGCTGGTCATCCCCAAGTCCGTGGTGGTGGAGACCACCGGCGGCGACCATAATCCAACGGCGCTGGAGCTGCTGGAGGAGGAATACGATTCCCACTAGGGCAATTGGCGTGGTTCGGATATCACTGATCGTGATATCAAGGAACTGGTCAATGAGGGCTACCTCCCCGCGACGGAAGTGCTCACCTAGCGGGCGGCGCCGGCCGGCGAGTTCACACCTTCTCCCCAAGTCTGAGAAAGGGTGTACCTCAAAGCACAACTGGTACGCGGCGTCTCCCTGCCCATCTCCAACTTATTCCTTGATGTCCTCAATCATTACCGAGTACAGCCTCAGAACCTCTCCCCCAATAGCATCCTAGCGCTTAGAAAGTATGCGGCGCTTTGCGAGGGTTACCTAGGGATTAGGCCTTGGCTAGATCTCTTCATATATTTCTTCACCGTCAAGCACAAAGCCGGAGCCAGCAAGGATGAACTTAGAAATTGTGGCACCATTAGCTTCAAGATCCGGCCTGGCCGGCGGTTCCCCGACATCGTCGGCCACGAGTCCTGCAAGAACTGGCAACCGTACTTTTACGACCCGGATATCCCTCTGGCCGGCCGAGAAGTAATGTATCCGGAATTTGTCGATGTAGCTGCCACCAAAGCCCTATCATGGAGATCCCAGGCCTCCCTTCCCTCCAACATCGACGCTTCCCACGCTATAAGGCGGATAGAGTGGTTCGTAGATACGGGTTTGACCGGATTGGACCTAGCCATGTGCTGGTTCGTCAGGCGGATCCAGCCTCTGTAGCACCACTTGAAGTTGATGCACGAGTATTCCAACGATAGAAGGGATAGCCTCCGCATCTCTGTGGATAAATTCTGGAGCGAACCCGTGAAGCTTCGTCTCAAGGACATCATCAAGATGAAGGATAGGAAGCATGGCTTCACCATCACCTACGACATGTTCTTAGAGAGCAAGTGCCCAAAGGTACCTTTTTATTTTCCATGTATGACATGTACTCCAGTTCTTCCATCTAGCCATTATCATCGCATCTAACACTTTGGACTTTCACTTAATAGCTTAGAGATCTAGAGGAGGATAGCATGGCTGTCCAAATCTATGATCCAAAGATGAAGGAAGTCACGGTCGTGTCCGACGACGATGTTTCGTTGTCGTGAAAGCAGAAGAGCTCCACCTCTGATGCTGGCGACAGAGGCAAGAAGAATAAGGCGGATGGTGGAGCCTCCAAAAAGACTACCTCCGCCCTGGAGGCGGAGAAAATAAAGGTTACTGGGATCCCCTTTGCCAAAGCACCCCCTCTTGTGTAAGTTTCTTTCTCTCCGACATTGTCCATTGTCTGTTTTATTCCCGCACTTATGCATTTTGCATGTTTTAGGAAGAAAGCCACAACCAGCTTGAAGAAGACCTCCAAAACTTTGGGGGCTTCTAGAACCATAAAGGATATGCTGCATCACGACGCATCTCCCGCCATTGCCCCTGCCACTCCTACCGTCCAACCCTCGTTTGCTCCAACAAGCTCTCAAGCTAAGGAAGCCTCTGGCCCTTCCGCCATGGAAGTGGACTCACGCGCCTCTACAGAGCTCTCCGTTGTCGGCGAACAGGCGACGCAGGAGAGTGCCGCAAACCAACTGGCTGAAGCTTCGGCTAAGGATGCCATGGGTAACGGTAAGGCGGTGGTGGAAGGTGGTACATCTGCCGAAGGCGGTGCCCTCGCCCCCAAGAAGACCATAGAGTTTCCAAAGATAGTCTATCCGGTGCTTACGCCAGTAGCACTTCTCTGGTTCCTGGTGCGGCGCCGACATCTCCGACGTGCGGTCTCAAGGAGCTTCTCCGGCAAGCAAAAATATTGCAAGGAAACAGTGTATCCTTCGGCAAGTTGCTAGCTGAGAGTGCTACCAACCTCAAGATCATTGCACTCGTAAGTTTTATTTGCCTTTTGCATTTCATATGAGTATCCCACTGTAGCCCCCGAGGATTTAGACAGAAAACCATAGGGTTTTGCATCTGAATGCTCTAAGAGTGACTAAGCTAGAAAACTTCTCACTGTAGCCCCCAAGCATGTAGTTTGAATGAATTATTCCGACTAGATGCTTTAAGAGTAGCATACGCATTGTTGATAAATTTCGATACTGTAGCCCCCAAGCTTCTAGTTGTAACTGAATTAGTGCCGCCTAGATGCTTAAAGAAAAGCTAAGCATACGTCTGAGTTAAAAAACTTTATACTGTAGCCCCCAAGCTTCTAATCGAGAACCGAATTAGTTCTGACTAGATGCTTAAAGAAAGACTAATCATATTGCTAAGTTAAAAACTCTCGCTATAGCCCCCGAGCGTCTAGGTGGAAATTTTTCGGCTAGATGATCCAAGTAGACTAAACAACGTTTTGACTTTCTTCTTTCCACAGAATGAGAATGCTCGGAGGGGTATGGCCAACGACAAGTAACAGAAGATGCACGCGGACTTGCAAGCTGAAAAGGGTAAAACTGTCTTCTTGAAGGAACAGATCACCAAGAGCAAGCGTCTGTTTTCCTTTCTTTTAGCATTCCGACTTGGTTTTGCGCCCACATTCTCCGACTACTCATTTTGTACTGTTATTTCTCCGACTTGCAGAAACCATTACCAAGGCGAAGGATATTGTTGAGCAATCCAGGAATATTCAACAGCTGGATAGCGAAAACAAGATCCTTAAGCAGGAGAGAAAGGACATGATGAAGATGCATGAAGACTCAATGAAAGCTATGCAGGATTCCGCCAACGAGGAGATGAATCGCTTGAAGGAGGAAATGGCTGTCTTGAAATAGCAGAAGAAAGCTGCTGATGAGCAAAATCAACACCATCATGAAGCGTACAAGCTCCTCCAACATGAACGGGACTCCATGGCGGAGACTTGGATTTCTGTAGTAAGTGATTCTCCGTCTTGGATTTCTGTAGTCCAGATACTCTGAATTTGTTGTATTTTTGAACTCATGCATTTATTTGTCGTAAATTTGCAGCTCCAATGGGTTTAACCCGGTCACCTCCTCCGCCAAAGGAATGCATGATCCTTGCCAGCAACTTTATCAACACCGCCATAACATAGACCAAGGAGATTGCCAAGACCCTCCAGATTAACATCAAGGAAGTGGACTATGTGACGAAGTTCTCAGAGATCCTGCGTCGAGCCCCCGAGCATATCTCAAGCTGGAAAGCTTCATGTGCACGGGACGGCACCAGGATGGAATTGTCAATGGTAAAGGCACACTACGAGAATGCCGACATCGACACGGTAACCTCCGGTATCCCCGACGTCAACGACGAAGGCCAAAAGATAAACCATGAATCTATCTTGGTGTTGCTCGTGGGTTATGATACCAGAGTTGCTGAGTTGGTCAACGTTAACGTCTTTGTTCCCATGAAGACCATTGAATACAAAGGCCAAAGCTCCTCCGAGTCCCTCAATACTGCTGACTTTGAGGAAGGTGACTCTCCAGCTGCCGATGATGATGCTTCCAAGTCGTCTGCGCCAGAGGAATAAAAAACAACTTGTAATATTTGTTTCCTCTGGGATGTGTTATACGGAAAAACAATGTATTAAATTAAGGCAGAAAACAATGATGTATGTCCTGCTACTTAAGAACCAATTCCAGCATGTATATATTTTTAAGCAAGTGTTGGCTTATCCATTACTTTGGTTTTTATGCTTGACCTTTCATGAGTCGGAAGACTCGTTGTAGGAACCATGCGCTCAGGTGATGATGCCCAATGGCACCATCAATAACCTAAGCACAAAATCGTCGACAATAAGTGCCGAAAGTCACTACTCTAGAATCCACATAGAAACAACAAAGAACGTGTAAACCAAAAAACTTAAGCTAACGCCCGTAGGAAAAATTTTCACAAGTGCAATCGCAAAGCTTGTGCATAAAGGTTTTATACGATCCAAAAATGAACACTAAAGGAGGTAAAAGACTCAGCAATATGAGTGAACCAAAGAGCTTTAATTCATTGATCATATAAGATGTACACGATAGATAAAAAATGCCAAGTGTAGAAAGGACGTAACTGTGCTATGTTCCATGGCCGATCAAGCTCCGGGTAGTCATCATCTGGGTCACATCGCTTACGCTTATGTTCCTTGTTGGGTCTATCCTTCAGTTCACGATTGTCAACGAGGTAGTAAGACCCATTAGGTAGCGCATTGCTTATGATGAACGGTCCTTACCATGGCGGGGATAATTTGTGTGAGTTCTTCTACTTAAGTCGGAGCACCAGATACCCCTCTTTAAACGAGCGATGTCGAACGAGGCGACTATGGTAGCTATGTAGATTCTGCTGGTAGATGGCGGATCTTTGGCATGCCAAAACGCGCTCCTCCTCGAGAAGGTCTACATCTAGGCGTTTGGATTCTTCAGCATCATCTTTGTCGTAGGCGGCAACCCATGGTGCATCGTGAAGTATGTCGGAAGGTAGGATGGCTTCTGCTCCATATACCATGAAGTAAGGGGTGTAGCCGGTGGATCTGTTGGGTGTAGTTCGTAAACTCCACAGCACAGATGACAATTATTCTGCCCAGGCTCCAGCTGCTCTATGTAGCGGTGCCTCAAGACGTGGTTTGATTCCCTGCAGAATTAATCCATTGGCTCGCTCAAACTGACCATTGGATTGTGGATGTGCCACATATGCAAGGTCAAGTCGGATGCCCTTCTCCCAACAATAAGCCTCCACTTCTCAGAGTGACAAGTTGCTGCCGTTGTCGGTGATAATGCTATGTGGGAGATCAAATCTCACCACTAGATCTCGGACAAACCTAAGGGAAGTTGCCCCATCAAGCTTTCTAATGGGTTTAGCTTCTATCCATTTAGTGAATTTATCAACTTCTACTAACAGATGCGTAAATCCACGTGGTGCCGTTTGTAACGGTTCCACCATGTCTAGCCCCTAGACTGCAAATGTCCAAGTTATTGGTATTGTTCGCAATTCTTCAGCAGGAACATGTGGTTGTCGGGCATAATACTGGCATCCCATGCATGTCTCAACCAGCTTGTCGGCGTCCGCCTTCGCGGTCAGCCAGTAGAATCCTTGCCAGAAGGCTTTCGCAACCAAAGATCAGGGAGCGGCGTGATGCCCGCAATCTCCGAGATGGATTTCGCGTAGTATTTCAATACCTTCTTGCTGGGAAACACACTTATGGTATACACCAGTAGTGCTTCTTTTGTAGAGCTGTCCATTGATAATGGTATAGCCCTTTGCTCGACGTACTATTTGCCGTCTTTCGACTTTGTCGTCGGGCCAAGTTTCGTGTTCGAGAAACTCCATGAAGGGTTTTATCCAAGCCGGAGGGACCTTTGCCACCACGTGGATGAAAGAGTCTACGCTGTCCGGGTTGTCGATGTCTGCTCCCTTCACGGATGGTGTCCGTAGATGCTCTAGGAAAACTCCAGGCGGAATTTTTTTGCGCCCTGATCCAGGCTTAGACAGCAGATCAGCCGCCTCGTTTTGCTCCCTAGGTACATACTTGGCTTCGTAGCCCAAGAAGCACTTGGCTATCTCTTCCACTTCGTCTCGATATGTCGCCATCATAGGGTTCCCCGCATTCCAGGTGCTAGCCACCTGCTGGGCAACCAAGTCGGAATCTCCACAGGAAACTATGCGCTTGATGCCAATATCCTTGGCTACACGTAATCCGTGAATGAGTGCTTCATACTCCGCCATGTTGTTCGTAGCCTCGAAGTGGATTTGCAGAACGTAGTGTAGCTTGTCGCCAGTTGGTGACTGTACCAATACACCAGCCCCGAGCCATTGAGCATCTTTGATCCGTCAAAGTGCATCACCCAGTATTCTGGCTCCGGCAATGGGGTAGCATCTGGCATCTCCGTCCAATCTGCAATAAAATCCGCCAAGGATTGTGACTTGATAGCGCCGCGTCTCTTGTAGGTGATCTCGAAGGCGGCAAGTTCAATGCCCCACTTTACGACCCTTCCTGTAGCGTCGCTGTTGTTTATGATGTCGGACAGTGGAGTCTTGCTCACCACTGTGATTAGGTGCTCCTGAAAGTAGTTCCTCAGCTTCCGAGAAGCAAGGAATACTCCATAAGCTATCTTTTGGTAGTGCGGGTAACGCTTCTTGGACTCCGTCAAGACCTCTCTTACATAGTAAATTGGTCATTGAACTCCATTCTCATAGCCTGGTTCCTTCCGCTCAACCACGACAACGACGCTGATTACCCGGTTGGTGACCGTTATGTAAATTAACATGGGCTCTCCAGGCTCGGGTGCTGCAAGGATAGGCACTGAGGAAAGTGTCTCCTTGAGATGCTTTAATGATGCATCTGCTTCTTCCATCCACGTGAATTTGTCCGCCTTCTTTAGCAACTTGTACAGCGGCAGAGCCTTCTCTCCAAGTCGGCTGACGAACCGACTAACTGCTGCAACACAACCTGTTAGTCGTTGTATGTCTTTTAGACATGTTAGACGGTTTATGTTTAAGATGGCCTTGATTTTCTCCGGCTTGACCTCGATTCCATGATGGGAAATGATGAAGCCCAATAATTTGACGGCTGGAACCCCGAAGATGCACTTCTTAGGGTTAAGCATCATGTTGTATTTCCGGAGATTATCAAAGGTTTCTTTTAAGTCAGAGATTAAATCATTTGATTTTTAGACATCACTGCTATTTCGTCCACATAGGCATGAACGTTCCGACCAATTTGATCATGTAGGCAATGCTGCATTGTCCGCTGGTACGTAGCACCTGTGTTTTTCAGCCCAAAGGGCATCGTGACATAGCAAAACGTGCTGTAGGGTGTAGTGAATGAAGTGTCCAATTGGTCCGACTTCCTCATCTTGATCTGGTGGTATCCTGAGTATGCATCGAGAAAAAACAAAAGTTCCGAGCCAGCCGTCAAGTCAATGACTTGGTTAATGCGAGGCAAAGCAAACGGATCTTTGGACATGCTTTGTTCAAGCCATTGTAATCAACGCACATCCTTAATTCTTTGGTTCCCTTTTTGGGGACAAGTATAGGATTGGCCACCCATTGGGTGTGAAGGACTTCTCGGATAAAACTAGCCTTAAGTAACCTAGCTATCTCCTTTCCTATGGCGCATCTCTTCTCATCTCCAAAGCGTCGTAGAGGTTGCTTCACTAGTTTGCATTTTGGATCAATATTCAAGCTATTCTCGGCAAGTTCCCTAGGTACACCTTTCATGTCGGCAGGTTGCCAGGCAAAGATGTCCCTATTCTCACGGAGGAACTCGATGAGCGCGCTTTCCTATTTGGGATCCAGGTTCGTCCCAATGGCGGTGGTCTTGGAGGCATCGCCTACCACAAGTTCCACCGGCTTGGCTTCGATGGCGGCCTTGAATGTTGGGGCGGAGTAAGAAATCTATTTCTTTGATGCGGGCATCTCTGAGGCATCGACCTTGCTCTGGATCTTCTTGAATTCTTCGTTGTAGAAGACAACTTCCGCATAGGCTGCTTCTCCAATTTCGCGGTCCCTAGCTTTTGTAGAGCTTCTGGTTACGATGATGACACTGTTTGGTCCGGGTATCTTGAGTTTGTTGTAGACGAAGCATGGCTTGGCCATGAAGGTGTGGAATATGTCGTGTCCAAATATGATGTGGTACACGCTCTTGAAGGGGACCACCTCAAAGGTCATGTGCTCTTGGCAGTAATTATTAACATCTCCAAAGGCAACCTGAAGTGTGATGCATCCAAGGGACCGAGCCTCCCGACCAGGAACTACGCCGTGGAAGATGGTGTTGGTCCTCCTTAGATTTGGCTCCGTCAAGTTCATCTTCTGCAGTGTATCCAGGTACATGATATTGATACTGCTTCCACTATCCACCATACACTTGGTGAACTCATTGCCGTAAATTAGGGGGTTGATGACCATGGTGTATTGGTTCTCCGTAGGGATGAGGTCTGGGTGATCCTTCCTGTCCCAAGTAATTGGAATCTTTGACCAACGCAGGTACTGGGGAACTGGGGGTAAAGTAGCCATCAGGATCCTCATAGAGGCCTTCTTCTTCTCGAAGGGGTTCTTTCCTTTGCCGTCGCTATTGGCGGTGTGCTTGGGTTCAATGTCCTCGTCCATATCACTTGAATCCTTGGACTCCTCCTCCTTCTTATTCCCCTTGCCCTTGCCTCGCGGTCTGTTCTTCCGACTTTTCTTGTAGCCGGACTCCGGGTCCTCCTTGAGGTCACAGACGAACTTGAAGTGGCGATTGGTGTGGGTGGCCTTGCCGTTGGCATCGAGGTGTACGAGGCATGACATATCGCGGTACTCTTCGTAGGTTTGGGGAACGCGGAGCGCTAACGAGGTAGTTTCACTTCCTCGCTGCTGCCCATGACCAGCTCCCCGTCCTCGAGCACGTTGTCCGCCATCACCTCGTCCTGCGAAAGTCATGGCAACCATGTCGGGAGTTTGCTTTTAATCTGGTGAGGTTTTCCTCTTGGTGTTGCTGTTCCTTCGAGCTTGAGTTGGAATAGCCGTTGTCGGCAGAGAGCCGCGAGCATCGTCGTCGGTAGCTACGAACTCACTAGCCAACTGAATCATCTAGTTCAAGTCAAGCTTGTGATTTTCCTACAAGCACTTTAGCTTATGTCGGAGAAACGTACCCCTTTCCAACCCATCGATGAAGGCGGCCATGGAGGTCTGAGCGTGCACTCCTGCGCAGGAATTCTTCATATCTAGCCAGCGGGAGAGGTAGGCGCGAGATTTCTCGTCTTTCTCCTGCATGCACCGCTGTAGATCGCCAACAGTGCAGGGACGCTTATACGTACCCTCGAAGTTCTTGGTGAACGCTTCTTTCATGTCCAACCAATTGCAGATGGATTTCTCCGGAAAGTCATCAATCCATTGACGGGCCGTGCCCGCCAACATCAGTGGGAGGTACTTGACGGCGACGTTGGGGTTACCCTGGCGATCTCCATCGTGTTGTCGTAATCCTGCAACCATGTAGCTGGCTTGGCGGTGCCGTCATAGGGCTTGATGGTCTTGTCAATCTGGAAACCATTGGGGTAAGGTGCGGACCGTATCACAGGTCCAAAGCAACATGGTCCCAGGTATGGTCCTTCCCGTGCCTCGTAGATCTTGTCAATCCGCGAACGTGTGTCGTATGGCTCCGGGCTTATTTTCTTCTTGTCAACAGGGGATGGGCTGCATGAGCGACACGGGCCCCGTCCGCCATGGTGACTGCTAGGTGGCGACGGAGGTGGAGGTGGCGGTGGGTTAGCCTTCTTACTGTTACCCTCCTGCGATGCCTCACACTTGTCGTGGTTGCTTGTCGGACGCGGAGGGTTATGGCGTGACCTGCTCTTGTGTACTTGGTTGCGCTCTCCGTCATGACGAGTCTGCTCCGTGTTGTCGCAGATGACGATGCCTCTCTGCCTTGGCGGGGGCATATCCATACGACGGTGAGCCTTGAGGTCTTCGCAATGTCAGGAGGAATGGGGCGGTGGCGCTAGGCGACGAGGTTGGGCTTTGCCTCCATTGTCGGATGATATGGGGATAGCATCCTTCCTGTTGCGCGCATCCCTCCGTCTTTGTTCTGACGAACCCATCTGAGACCCGACATCAAGAGGAGATCTGTCCCTTGGCGGCTTGTGCTGGCTAGACTGGCAAAATGTTGGGTCAGACTCAAGCCTCTGAGAGGTGGCATTTTCCTGCTGTTTCTCCTCCTTGGCCACGAGGTCATAGACCTGTTCCACCGCCTCAGATGATCGATCCTGCTCCAGAAGGGTCTTGGCGACAGCGAGGCTTAGGAGAGGAGTGGGCATCACCTGCTTCGGGGGAGCCCATCCTAGGTTTCTACGTACACCAGGATCGTTCCTGACGCGAGCTGGAGATTTCTTGGCCTTCTACTGCTGCAGCAGAGTCTTATACTCGGCCTCCATTGCTCTGGCTTTCTCTATAGGCTTCTGCGCATTGACCAGATCTCGATCTAGTTTAGCGCCTTGCTCCGCGATGGCCTACGCTTCTCTAGTAGCTCCTGGCGCTTCTCGTCAAGCTGGGTCACGTTCCAGATATGAGTTACGGTCAGTGGCTCGACAAGGAGATTGTCGTACATTACTCTATCAGCTGGAGTAACTTGGGCAGCAGCAGATGTAAATGTTGTAGGCGGCAAGTTTGCGATGTTGTTGTTGCTCGGGCCGGTGCCGAGTTCCTGCGGCTGTTGCACTGGGTTAGGCGGAGGGGGGCATGTCCCTCGCGTGATCATTGTCGGCAGCAAGAGGTGGTCCCTTCCCCTTGTCCAGTACTGTAGGCGGAGCTCTTCCGGGTTGATCTTCATCCATCGGCGTACCAATGGTGACGAACACTTCTCAGGACACGACGGCATTGTTGGTTTGCTCATCCTGCTGGTAATAATCCTCCATCTCCTTCATGGCAGAGTCTAGCTCCTCCGGGCTAAAATCTATCTCCTCTGAATCTGCACTGAAGTCGGCGTAAAGCGCGTCAATCACAGAGTCGGAGGGTGTCGAGGCTTCCTCGATGACGGGAGGTGGAGGTGCAACGGGTGCGACGATGACTAGAGGTGGTGGCGCTGCTGCAGCGATTGCGGCCGGAGGTGGTGGTGGCTGAGCCGGTGGCGCTCCTTCATTGAGCGCCTGGGCCGTTCCCTCAGCCTCCGCGTAGATGTTGACGGTGTTCACCATGCTTTCAAAGGTGAGGTGTCCTGAAGCCTGCTGCCACCTTAGAGAATGCCGGTGAAGCGTTCCATGGTCTAGTCCTTCCACAAAGTGATACATAGCATCATCATTGGGGTAGTGTGCCAGATCGGCTCGTATACGGATCCACCTAGCAAGATAATCGCGGGGGTTTTCGCCCTCTCTCTAAACGCAACACGCTAGATCGAAGATGGTAACCACGCCGACGAACTTGGATCTCTGCTGTCTAGACGCACGGGCGAAGCCGGTGGACTTGCAGCGATCTTCCACCGTTATATCCTGCACAGGGGCGGTTTGGGTGGGCCTTGAATTTTTCCGATCTTTGCCGGCAAACTCCGAGGAGAGATCCAACATCGATCCTTCCGTGAACATATCCTGCCCGTAGGCGGTCCGTGCGGGTATTGTTGCTCCTCCGACTCCCAGGGAACTAGTGCCCGAGTCGGTTTCGCCGATGAAGAGGTGAATGTCTCCGATGGGGACGATCGAGCATCGCGTAGGGTTCGTCTTTGCCGGGATGCAGAACTCGTTGGGAGGGAAGATCGGAACGTTGCCGGAGAAGATAACACGACCGATGGCTACGGTCTCGCCGATTCCTGCGAAGACCTTGGTCCTCGCCCGTTGAAGAGCCTGAAGCGCCTCTTGCCCCATGGTGGGCGCCAACTGTCGTGGTATTGCCGACGAGTACGCCATGGAGGGGTCCTCACAGTGCGTGTTTAGAGACGTGGGGGAAGGAGAACGGTTGATGGGTACGAGGTAACACAACTTACCCAGGTTCAGATCCCACGACGGTGGTGGAATCCTACTCCTGCTATAAATCACTATAATGGCAATACGCCGAGTTATAGAGATAGGTTCGCTGTGCGAGGTTATGTGAAGTTGTGTCCTAAAGGCTCCCATAGGCCCGACTTATATAGTCGTCAGGTCCTAGGGTTACAGGGAAAATTCCTAGTCGGACAGGATATAGAGTCCTACACTGACTATAACTAGTCTAGCTTGTCTTGTACTCCAAGGCTCCGGGTACGCTGGTGACTCCACCGTAGCCTTCCTTTATCCGGCATGGGCCTCCCTTTATCCGGCATGGGCTTCCCTTCTAGATCCATCTAACTGGGCTGCCCAGCAGGCCATGGGCCATGCTACCAACTGTGGGCCACCCGGGTTATCCGGATAGGAGACATGCTATGAGGATACCCATATAGCATATCCCCAACAGCACCACCAGCAATCATTGGCGGAGTGGCCACTACTAGGAAAATGGCTGTCTCTGGCGCACATGGAATGCCCATCCGTGGTGCACTAGCCATGCGCCACTAGCCTTGTGCTACGGCTATCTCCTAGCCGTGGCGCACTGCCTAGTGCGCCACGGTTATGTCAAGATAGGCGTAGCGCACCTGCTAGTGCGCCACGGCTATGTGGGCAGGTGCGCTACGCGTAGGATCTTCTGTGGCGCACTTCCCAGTGCGCCACTAAGCTTCTGGGGTGCACTTTAGGTGTAGTTTGTGAGTGCGTCACTAAGCTTCTGAGGTGCGCTTTAGGTGTAGTGCGCCACAAAAGGTAGGTCATGTGCGCCACAGGTGTTTTTTTGTTTTTTTTTAATTTCCGAGCCAGATTATATACAATATTACCGGCAGATATACACACACGGATACAAGATATACAATTATATATATAAATACACAATTTGAAAAACATGATTGAAATAAATATATATAGATAAGTCTCATACATGAATACATAGTATAAGTTACATTGTTTCGATCAAGTTACAAAGTAGTTGGTGACATGCGAATACATGTGTCGATCGAACAAGTTAGAGCTCGGAAGCTCGCCTAGACATCTAAACTAGCTAGAAACAAACGCGGGATAAACAACCAAAGAAGATAAGCATGATCACCGCCGCGACGAAGGTGTAGGTCTTCTTCCGGTTCCTTGTCCTAACTCCCTCTAGATAGCGCGTGTATCTAGCTTCCGCCTCCGCCATAGTGTTGTACCCTTTGTAGCTATTGCCGCTGAAACGGTGCACCTGTCTCCGGGAGTCTTCCCAATCATCGTAGACTCCGGGAACCCGTCCCTTGTACATGACGTACCACGTCATCTATAAGTTGACAATAATAATTAACCGATGATTGAAAAAAAACATATATAATTAAAGTCGCATATGAAAATACACTTATAGAAAGTACTCCTAAATCAAAAAGACCAAACTCAAAACGCATGCCTCATATATAACTAGGTTGTTCAACACAGGAATATGCTACGATGGAACCGTCCGCCAAGTAGGATGCACAACACCTGGACATGTGCATAGCACAAGGCGGACAATCCCATCGCAGCACATTCACATATATAGTGTGCCACGACATTTCAATCATCGTCATTATTCTCGAAAAAGACCAAAGTAACTCGAAAAGAATGCCTCATATATATATACATAGGTTGTTGGACATAGGAATATGCTACGATGGAACTGTAAGCCAAGTAGGATGCATAACATCTAGACTTGTGCATAACACAAGGCTTACAGTCCCGTCGTAGCACATTCACATATACATTGTGCCAAGACATTTCAATCATCGGCATTATTCTCGAAAAAGACCAAAGTAGCTCGAAAAGAATGCCTCGTATATAACTAGCTAGGTCGTTGGACACAGGGATATGCTACGACGGAACGGTTAGCCAAGTAGGATGCACAATTCCTGGACTTATGCATATCACAAGGCTAACTATCCCGTCGTAGCACATTCACATATATACTGTGCCACGACATTTCAATCATCGGCATATTCTCGAAAAAGACAAAAATAACTCGAAAAGAATGCCTCATATAGCTAGGTCGTTGGACACAGGAATATGCTATGACGGAACAGTGAGCCAAGTAGGATGCACAATTCCTGGACTTGTGCATATCACAAGGCTCACTATCCGGTCGTAGCACATTCACATATATAGTGTTCCACGACATTTCAATCATCGGCATTATTCTTGAAAAAGACAAAAATAACTCGAAAAGAATGCCTCATATATATACATAGGTCGTTGGACACAGGAATATGCTACGATGGAACCGTGAGCCAAGTAGGATGCACAAGACCTGGACTTGTGCATATCACAAGGCTCACAATCCCATCATAGCACATTCACATATATAGTGTGCCACGACATTTCAATCATCGGCATTATTCTCGAAAAAAGAGTAAGGAAAAAAAGGACCAAAGTGAGCAAAGGACCAAAGAGTAAGCAAAAAAACCAAGCATTGATTGATATATAATAATAAGCAAAAGAAGTAAGCGATGATTCATAAACCTAATAAGATAAGTATAGTAGCATGTACACTTGTCCACACACACAAAGGTCATCTATAGTTTGTATCTACAACTAGGCCAACATCAAGCCTTCTGGCTCGGCTTAGGGAACAGGACGACGCCTTGTCTCGTCATGAACTTCCTATAGTCACCCTGCATCTCTAGGCGATCTTCTATGTCACGGTTATTCGGGATATTTCCTCCGTAGAAGATCCCCCCGAAGTCATGACATCACGAAAGATGATTGCCCCAAACTGTTGCTGGATGCGATACATCTCTTGTCTAATATCTGAATCAGTGATCTTGGCCTTTGCTTCGGCCCACTGTTTGAGATGATCTGGCAGCGTAGAATTCTGCTGGTCAAGTAGGAACGCCCTCATGTGATGGAGTGCGTAGTAGGCTTCCTTCTTACTGTTTTCCGGCTGCTTCACGCAGGGGAACTCCGTTACGTGGTTGAAGACGTGCCTGCCGAACTTGACCTTCGTACGCACGAAGGTGGTGCCTTCCGTCGAGGCAAAGCCAGTGAGAGCATCATCCAGAACTTCCTTGATCTTGTCGTAGTTTTTCTTCTTTTCTAGACTCCCCGAGTCGAAATACGTGGCGTGGGAATGCTTCGGCGATAAGGAGATGAGCGTGCAGTGTTCATCTCTGCGCAAAAAATTCAAATGGAATGTGTTGGAAAAAGAATGATGATGATCTAATAAATCCAATCGACGGTGGCGAGTGAATAACGACTTACTCGGGAAAGTAAGGCACGAGAATGTATTCCTTTGTCTTGTTCGCCACGAGGATTCTTTTTAGGTACGAGGCCACGATATGTCGTTTGGCGGGGGAACCCAAGCAGCCGTCACGCATGCAGTAGAGGTCCACTATAGAGATGCCCGGTGTGTTCTCTCTAATGATCTGCATGGCCAGGCTGAGAGAAAATAGACGGACCATGGTATAGTGCAGCGGGTATAGGTGGAACATATTGAAGATGTCACGAACCGTGGGAAGAACAGACCCGAGGGCATTGTCGATGAAGCCCAAGCCGGTGGCACCTTAACCACGAATACCGGGTGCGAGGATCTTTCTCCGATAGAAGGTCTCTCTATCGTCGACCGCCGTCATGCACACTCTGTAGTTCCGAACTGGCGAAGCTTCCGCAAATTCTTAGGTAGCATGGGCTCACCCACATGAATCCTCCACATAATACCCTCGGGTCTTCGTGGCTGTCCGAAACCTGATCGGATTCGCGATTGTTGACGCCACCGGCTGGCTCGAGCTGCTAGATTTTATTTCTGCCCTTTTTCCTTTTGGAGCGGGCAGGCACATAATCGAGCACCGGCCGCCCTATGTAGTGTGTCGGGGCTTAGAATAAAGGCAGTTGTTTGTATCACCTGGCTCAGAAAGCGCTGGAGGCGTCTCCTGAGAACCAAACAGACGCTTGGTGATAGTGGCTTTCTCTATGGGGCCACCAGCTAGGTCTTCGTTGCTAAACTGAGTGTTGAAGAAGTGATCATTCCAGTCTTCGTCGTCCTCGGCCGTATCCTGCGCCATGTGCATATCATCAACATGATAATCCAACCCACCGCATGGAGGTGACGGCAAGGGCGGTAAGGGGGCCTTGCCACCGCTTGTCGCTGGCACGACAGGCGGTGCTGTTGTCTGTGGCGTGATGGCCTCCGCCGTCCCCAAATGGATCATGCTCTTTGGCCATAGCAAGAATAAGCCGAAGCAAGTTCTGAGGACAGACGGCTCTTCTTCATCCGCTCCTGGGGTTGAATGGGAGGTTCTAGGTCGTCGCAGCCCCTTAGCACCCGACTAATTTTAACCCTGTGCACGCTATCTGGCATCGGCCTTGAGTGGAACATGCGCTGCAAGGGTTGAACGATGGTACCCTTGGCAACATCCCTCAGCTCGTTGTTCACGTAGCATAAGAGAGTGCAAGGAACATCCGTCTGCGGAAAACATGTACGGCGTCGTCAGAGATGGCATGAAAGGCGGTAATTAAAGCAATTTGTTTACCGTGATGGCGTGGAGATTGGCTAATGTCGACGCACCGCATACGGCGACGGACGTGCAAGAGACGGAAGGGCTGCTTGATGGCACGGTGCTGGCCGCCGGTGTATTCTCCCTACCGACGGGTGCTTGGAGCTCTGGTGCCGCCGCGACGATGGCAGGGGGCATCAACAAGTACTCCGGCGTCGCGGTGATGGCAGGGGAGTCACCAACACTTGCGGCGCCGCGGTGCTAGCGGGCGGAGTCACGAACACGTAGTTCGCCTGATTCGTCGGCGCCGCGTTGTTCGAGTGGCTGCTGACCATGCTTGGAATCGGGCACGGCCCTACTCGACCACCCGCACTCCAGTTCGCTATTGACTCCACCAAGGTAGGCAGGAAGGACGTGAGGGTGATTGCCAGGTTGTCTTGGACGATCTGCATCCTCTGTGTAGAATGTGTAGCCGTTGATATCATACGCCTAATAGGTCACCAGGTTTTGCATCGGTCCCTGCGACAAGGTGAATATGATATTTTCCATGTCAGAAGAATGCGATCGCGGGGGATTATCAAGGAGTGTCTGCCTAAACCAACGCGTGAAATCTGAGTTGTGCTCTTTGATTATTTCTCCCTGCATCCTCTATATTCCCTGGTCACTGTACTTCTTCTCGATTAACATTTTGTGCTTCTGTACCCATGGATCGACCAGTTCTAAATGCTGTAGCGCGACGAGGTTTGCTCGATCAAAGTCTGCGCGTCGAAAATCAAAGTCTGCATGCAGTATGCGATGACCCTCTCGGTGACCAGATCCGTCGAGCTTGCCAAGGTGCCTGTTAACGGGAAGAACGACAGGGTTCTCGATGTCTAGATAATTCGTGCAGAAAGAGATGCACTCTTCGGCCAGAAAGCCCTTGACAATGCTTCCATCTGGACGGGACCTGTTGCGAACGTATCCTTTGATGTGTCCGTTCATCCTTTCGAACCGCCATCATGCTGCGGAGGAACATCGGCCCGAGTTGTACGATGTCCTCCACGACATGGACCAGAAGATGCACCATAATGTCAAAGAATACGGGTGGGAAGTAGACCTCAAGCTCACATAGTATCACCACGATCTCCTCCTATAGCCTCCCGAGCTGATTCACGCCAATCGACTTCCTAGAGATGACGTCGAAAAACTTGCAGAGGCCAAATAACGTTTCACGGACGTGCTCGTCCATTATCCCTCTTAGTGTAACCGGAAGTACCTGCGTCATTACCACGGCACAGTCATGAGACTTCATGCCACTGAACGTCTGCTTCGCCTCGTCTAGGTATCTGCTTAACTTGCCCGCGTAGCCATAAGGAAATTTGACTCCTAGAAGGAACTTGAAAAATTGTTTGATCTCATCCTGGCTTAGAGTGAGGCAAGAAGGAGGGCAGTAATATTCGTTCTTCTTGAAATTTTTACCCTTCCGACGACCTTGTGTTGTCTCCGACTCATGATCATCGTCATCTTCCTGATCATCAGGAGTAGTGCGTCCTCTGTGAAGCTCCTTCCGGATACCCAAGCATATCAGGTCGTGCCTTGCTTTCGGACCATCTTTCGTCCTATCTGGCATGTTGATTATGGTGGCGACCAGACTCTCGCACACGTTTTTCATGATATGCATGATGTCGAGGCTATGAGGCGTCTTGAAGAAACTTCCAAGATGGCAACTCTGAAAAGACCTTGTTTTCCATACCTTCATCAGCGGCTTGTCTTGTTGCTGCCTCTTTCGCTTCTTTCTAGGCTTAGGACAATCTTTCCTGTTTTTCAGCAACTCTTCCACTTCTTCGCTGCTACTATGCTCTGGGATTCCTCGATTCTCGGATTTGCCATCGAACAGGTCTCCACGTTTTCTCCATGGATCATTCTTGCCGAGCCACCTCCGGTGCGCCATGAACACGGTTTTCGATGACCCTGGATCTTTCTCTAGTTGGAGATAGCTTGTGTTATCCATGCACCTAACGCATGCGCAGAATCCTTGGATAACCTGCCCCGAGATATACCCACAACCTGGATAGTCTTGCACCGTAGTGACCAACGCGGCTCTCATAGTGAAATAATCTTGTGCGACGGCGTCGTAAGTATTGGCTCCAGATTCCCATAACGTGGCTAGCTCCTCTTTCAACAGCCCGAGATACAGATTGATGTCGGTACCAGGTTGTTTCGGCCCTTGAATTAGCATACTCATTTGTATGTACTTCTTCTTCATGCACAACCATGGAGGGAGGTTGTACATCCATACAAACACGGGCCAAGTGCTGTGCGTGCTGCTCTGGCTACCAAACGGATTGAGTCCATCGGTGCTCGCACCAAGCCTGATGTTCCTCGAATCTCCACCGAATTCTGGGAATTCGAGGTCCAATGCTTTCCACTGGCTAGCATCTGAAGGGTGCGTCAGCAGCTCATCCTTTTCGGGGTCATCATCATCTCCTGGCTTCTTCCTTTCCGCATGCCATCGCATGAGCTTCGCTTCCTTAGGGTCTGCGAAATAGCACTGCAGACAAGGAGTGATAGGAAAGTACCATACCACTTTTCGAGGTGCTTTCTTCCCTTTCTTGTATCGACTCACGCCGCACACCGGACATGTGGTTTTCTCCGCATCCTCGCCCCGATAAATGATGCAATCGTTGATGCATACGTGATATCTAACGTGCGGTAGATCGAGAGGACAGACGATTTTCTTGGCGTCCTCGATACTAGTTGGACATGTGTTCCCCTCCGGGAGACGATCGTGCCAGAATGCCATCATATCGTCGAAGCTTGCGTTGCTCAATTTGTGTTTTGCCTTCATCTCCATAGCCTTGAGCGTTACATTCAACCGGATATCATCGGGCCTGCATCCTTCATACAATGGAGTAACCGCGTCTTTCTCAAGTTGCACAAGCTTGGATTTCTCTCTAGCGGCAGCCCTGGCGTTACTCGTCTTCTTGAGAAGCAGCTCTTGCACATAAGGGTCCTGCACCTAGCCTAACGTTGTTCCATCGTCGTCTGCTCCTCCGGCATCTAGATCATCATCATCCCGGTCTGCTTCCGCACCTTCTCCATCTCCAGGAGACTCTTCATCATCTCGCCCGTTCTCGCCGTGATGATGATCATCGTCATGTTGCCCACCTTCACCGTCTCCATCGTCTTCGTCATCGCTTATCCAACGAGTGTATCCATCCATGAAACCATGGCGGAGCAGGTGTGCCTGCAGATTCCCGGAATCTGGGTCGATCACCCAGTTGAGTTTGCATCTTCTGCACAGACATCTTATATCCGTCTTGTTATTTCGTATCATGTCGGCCGTCGCACATTTCAAAAATCTAGCCACAATATCTTCGCTCATTATGAGCACCATTTTTGCCTGCACGGTGTACACAGTACAATTAGAAGTCTATTAGAACCACATAATCAATGCATGCATGCAATGGTGTCGATAGAAAATTTCGGCATGACCTATCCTAAAATTATGACCTTTGCGAAATGCCAAAGTCTTGCCAAAATGAAATGAATCAACATTTTGGCAAAACAAATGTCAACTTGTTCACATACAAACACAAGAGAGAGAGAGACCGATCCGTACACACATGAACATATCATTATCCTCTCCATACACACATGCATGAGCGTCATCGATAATCTCCATATGAGCATCTACATACATATGAGCATATCATCCATATACACATGAACACATCCTTACATGGACAACTTACCGAGATGAGAGACCAATAGCGAGAAAGATGGAAAGGAGAGGTGCGCGCGAGACCGGAGAAGGAGATGAGAGACCGGAGACCTTCCTCTATTACTTATGTAACATCCAAGGCAAGTTCTACATGCTAAAAATGGTGAATGGGTGGAGAAATTGAGGTGGGAAGGAGAAGATCCCGACTATATCTAAGGAGGAAGAAGAAGGGGAAAGTGAAGTGTGGGGTGGTGGATGGTCACACATGTGCACATAAAGTGCAGCTGCCAAAAAAACATCCGTGGCGCACTCTGCCCTAGTGCGCCACAGGTAGTAGTAACATCCGTGGCGCACATGCCATAGTGCGCCACGAATGTGTCTGGCCGTTTCACAGCAGAGAGGGGCATGCGCTTAGGCGTAGCGCACCCCCTCCATGTGCGCCATAGTTGACACTAACAACCGTAGCGCACCTACCCTATGTGCGCTACGGGATGTCTGGCATGCGGCCAACAGGGCCCTGGCCCACACATATCTATGGCGCACTATGGTCATGTGCGCCATGGTTGTTCTAGTTACTAGTAGGGCACTTCCCATAGGTGAGCCACGCCTGTTTTAGCCGTGGGGCACTTCAACCATGTGAGCCACGGATGTGCTGATTACCTGTAGCCATTTTCCTAGTAGTGGGCTCTCCTTCTTGCAAATCTGACAGTACACAACTTCTTGAAACCGTGTAGCAACACGACCACGGTCCTTGCGCCCCCCTTTTTGGTGATGCCCCTGAGGTGGCGGTCGCACCTGATCCTGGCGCTGGTGGGGAGGGTGTTGTGGGGGACAATAGGGTGCTGGCGCTGGAGCATATGGAGGAAACGGCAGCAGCGGGGCCTGGTACGACGGGGGAACATGGGCATACAGAGGCGGCTGTCGTGGGAATGACCATGGCAGATGCTGCAATCGGCAGCGAGTAGTAGAACATGGGGCAAGGGCGGCCAGCCATCTGCGGTGCGAGATGAGGACGGAGACACAAGGATTTACCGAGGTTCAGCCCCCCCGGAGGGTAAAGACCTACTCCTGTTAGGTTGTATTATGGTGGAAGTACAATGGGGCGAGCTCGGCGGCTAGGCAGCGAGTCGCTTGGGTGGATGATGGAACGTCTCCTCTACACACCCTCTAGGGAGGTTTATATAGACTCACCCCCCTAGGGTTTACAGATCTCAACCGAATCAGTTAAGGTTTCAGTAATCGTTTAACCTAATCCGATTGGGCCTATCTACTCTCCTGGGCCTTCATCTTCCAGTCGCTTGAGTCCACGCCAGGTCTTGATCCAGTCGCCGTTACCGTAGGCCCACTCGCAGGCGCTCGGGCGAACGCCTTTGGGTATACCCCGGTAGGCATATCCCCATCAGTAGTCCACAAGGCCGTCGTTGATTGGTCGCGGGTGGTCGCTGGCAGTCGGTGTATATGGCTCCAATGTGGACGCCCAGTAGAATCGGTGGCGGACTCCTGAAATAAAGGGAAATCTAGTTATTCTAGTCGCACTAACGGCGACCGATTGGGTCGCAGCTCGGCGAACAAGTCGGCGAATATTTAGTCACTGTCATAGTGATCGGGTCGGCGAATAATCAAGTCGTGCGGTGCAATGAGTCGAGTGGATGAAGTTGGACCGTCGGGTGGGGTCAAAACTAGCCGTTGGGGGTAATCCAACGGTAACTTTTGGCGTAATCACTGCGTAGTAACGGCTCCCGAAATTGGCGGGTAACAACCGCTATATAAGGAGAATGGCAGGCGAGCTGAGAAACACTCCCTCATCTTTCCTCCGATCTCGCCCATCTCCGTTTCCGCTCCGCATCGCGATCCAACCGATCCAGAGAGCCCCGACCTCCACAAATCTTCCAACCAATGGCCCCCTCCGCCGAAACATGGGGCTGATCTAAGTACACCAGGGCGCTACTGGCGTCATTTGAGGAGGCCGAGATCCTGCGCGCTGGCAGATGGCACATCCCTGCGGCCGGAGAGGTGACTCCGGACCCGCGCGAGGGAGAATTCATTTGCTTCACTAGCCACCTGGAGCGGGGGATGGGATTTCCCACTTCTCTCTTCTTCCGGCGCTTCTGCGCCTTCTACGGGATCCAGCCGTCGGACCTGGGCCCGCATAGCATCGAGCAGCTCGCCATTTTCGTGGCGTTCTGCGAGTGCTACCTGGGCTGCAGCCCTACTACCGTGGCAAGATCTATTCCATGGGAGGATTAGCCGCGAAGAATCAGCGGCTGCGTCGGGTGGTGGACCGACGTTAATCGAAGGCGTCATTCTTCGACCTGATGCTGCCGGCCAAGGCGGCAAGCGAGTGGAAGAAATCCTGGTTCTACGTCACCGAGGCGACTCCAGATGGCGAGGCGGTGCTTCCAAGGTACTCCGCCAACCAGCCCGAACCGCGTCGGCTCCAGGCCGGCAAGCTCCCGCTGGACCAGCAGATGATTGTCGACGAAATGTTGCAAACAATCCGCGGCCTGAAGAAGAAGGGCCTCCAAACCATCAATCTTTACAACTGCTGGCTCGGGCGGCGGCTCGTGGCTTTGGCCCGCCGCTACCATTATATGTACGAGTACGCGGGTAGGGACGACCCAACAAAATCCATCCTCGTCGAGTGGAAGCTCGAGGACTACATCCTAGCTCTAAAGAAGAAGATGATGAAGAAGATGATGACGACGAGCACGCGCGAAGGCCGGGGTCGCCCACTATACCGCAAGGCGCCCAGCTCCGACGGTAAGTCGCCATTTTCGTCACCATTCGCAGTCACAGATGATGCAGTCGCGGTTATGCTGACGCTGTTCCATTTTTATTGTAGCTGTTCCAAGTGGTGGAGGGATGGCTCCCACCCGCAGACGACGAAAATTCAATCTCGTCCGTTCAGGACGGGAGCGAGTCGCCACCCGCGAAAGGCGACGTCGGGAGAGATACGGGTGATGACGACGATTATGACGACGACGAGCCCGTGGAAGACGCCGCCCCGATGGTTCGCAAAACGCGCGGGCAACATCAGCGCGAGCTCGAGGCGAGTAGGAGCCTCGAACGTCACAATGACGATGACGACGAGCTCCCCGAGCACACCTCGCATCGTGAGGCTACGCCGTCGAAGAATAAGAAGAAGGAAGTGAAGGCTCCGCCAAGGAGGAAGACGAAGCAGGCGAAGCAGGCTTCTCCGCCTCGTTCGGTGACTAGTTCCGACGCCACCAGCTCGGCCAAGGGTGAAGCGACTCATACGACAGCAGCACCGGACGCCGCCGCCCTCCTGGATGAGGTACCTCTGGCCTCGCTTCAACCCTCATTCGCCCCGGTCTCTGGGTTGGGGGCTACTCCAGTCGCAGCAGCTTCGCCTCCCAGGAGAGCTCCTGCCGACGTCATCATAGAGGCTCCTGTCGCGGCCTCGTCTTCGAAGAGGCCTTTCGTGTCTTGGGCACATGATGTGTTCGAGATGGGCCTCAGTCGGAAACTGGGCCCCGAGCTGGAGAAGCCGGCCAGCATCCGCACGGGACTGCGGTTCATACCAGTCGCCAAGTAAGTCTTGTTCGTCTGCTTGCCTTCCGTTGTAATCGGACAATTTTGCTCATATCGTTGTTTCGCAGGACTGGAGTTAAAAAGATCAGCCACCCTTCCGTGGCCAAGGTTCCGCCGATCGTCGCCGAGTAGGACCCCTCGTGGAAGAGGAAAGCTGATGAAGTCGCCGCTCCCGCAGATAGCGCTGAGAGGGCGAAGGGCGACGATGTCGTCACGGTCTCTGACGACATGGCAGTTGCTCCGAGCGATCCTCCGACTGCGGTGGAGGTAGCTTTGAAGAACAAGGAGGCTGTTTCCTCGCCCGAGGTGACCGAGCCGACTCCTAGTGGCGCCGGGGCATCCGCTGCTACCTTCACCCGTTTCATGGCCAAAGCAGCCACAGCGAGTGGCGCAATGCCAACGAGCCAGACGCCTGGGGTCGTCGAGACGGAGGTCGAGCAGCGTCACGGACACACTCCAGCTCTGCTTGCATCTGTGGACGCGTTACAGCTCCACGGCATGCTGGGCGCAGCCATCCAGGTATGTCTAGTCCCCGAGGATCGGGCCACTGAATTTCAGTGGTCGGATTCTTTTAGTGTTTTTGTAGCCTCCAGTCCCCGAGTGCCTAGTCGCTAAATTTCAGCGGGTGGGCACTTAGGATTTTATTGTTGTTGATAGTTTGATTTGTTTGCAGGGCTTGCAGCGTGAATCGTCCGATCGGCTTGCTGCAAAGTGGCACGTGGAGAAGGAACTTGTTGCCGTCCAAGAAAACGAACAAGGGACTCCAAGCAATCGCTGCCAAGGAAGAGGAGGTCCGCCAGGGCCTTGTCCCGGCGGGTGAGCTGACGGCGGCTCAATCTGCTTTGAGTACGGCTGAGAAGAGGATCGCTGATCGGGAGCGCGAGCTCAAGGAAGCGAGGACGGAGGCGAGATCAGCGGATGGGCGAGCAAAAGCTGCTGTTACGGCTGCCGCTGAAGAGCGAAAGGTCTCTGACGCCCTCGTTGTTGGGCTGCAAAACGACTTCTCCTCGCTTCAAAGCTTCATCACGGGCCTCTGCTGTCCTTTAATTGGTAAAATTTCTACCTCTGCCTGTAGTAGCTGCATTATGAAATCGTTGTTGTACTCACTGCCGACCCCTGTCCGCAGGTCGGATTATCGACAGCTCGGAGGAGGCGCAGTCGTACGACGCGCGACAGTGTGTGACCACTCTGGTCGACTCGGCCACGTTGTCCGCAACTTGCATTCGAGCATATCTTCAGGAGATATCGCCTACTGAAGTGATTCCCAGCGACCTCGTCGAAGTATGGCGGTATCTGGAGAAGGCGCCGTCAGTCGTCGAGTTCATGGCGCGGTCGGCGTTCCGGCGTGGGGCGGCGACGGCTCTCAGCCTTGGGCTTGCCCACTTCCCGAAGGACTTCGATCTTGACGATGTGACGAGTGGCTACCCCTCGTCGACGGGCTCAGTGGAGATCGCCGAGGTGCTGAAGCTGACGGACCGGGCCGCGGTGTACTCCGATCGCGTATGGGCGATGGGCGACCTCCTCCCCTATTAGGAGACGATTGTCGAGCCCAACGATCCTGAGCTGCCGCATCGAGACTTCAAGGTCGAGCAGCCATTCCGTGCGGCGATGGTGGGTGAGTTGACGACGTACCCGTCGAACCCGTACATGCCCTTCATTCGCAACCGCAGGGGTGGCGGCGAGTCGCCGTCGAAACCTGCGGAATAGAAACATTGTTCCCTGGGGCATTAGTAGCAATTGGCCATTGGACTCAACTTGTATTTTGGAACGACTTTGTTCTGCTGTAATGAAACCTCGTGTTATTTTGTGAATTGTTTCGTGATTTTGATTGTTGATTGGACGAGTCCCCGAGCGCGTCCGCCCTTTTTATGGGGTTTACCTCGTTTGTTATGTGTTTGTGGTGTTGAATGTTTTGTCAGTTGTTTTGTTATTGAGGTCGACTCGCCCGAGCTCGGAGAGCCAGACGTAGGGCGACTCCCGTGAGTGCTCTTGACTTGACCGTTTTCCCTTGCTCGAACGAGGTCCGGTGGCTGAGTCCCCGAGCATGGTACTTGGTGGTTCTAGTCGCAGCTCAAGGGTGGGTGAGGACTGAGCGTGTTAGAGTAAGCGCGTCACTCCTGCCTGGCCCGTAGGGTCAGTCGCATGGCGAGTCCTGGTCATGCTCTCATACTTGGCGTTTTTCCCTAGTCACTCGTGCTCGACTGGTCGTCAGTTCCCGAGCGTGATACTTGGCCGTTCGAGTCGCTGTGCCGAGGATGCGGAGGACCTTGGTCGCTGTGAGGAACGAGGGCGGTTGTCTTGGCTCGTTAAGACAGTCGAGCTAGGCGACTCCAATGTTGCTCCGGGTTGGCGTTTTTCGTGGACGTTATGAGTCCTGGGGTAACCCAATGCCCTCGGAACGCACTACTTGGCCGTGCCGGTCACTGTACCAGAGGTTGACTTCTGTGGTTAGCTTGACGCTGTTATTACGAGTGCGAGTGGCACAAGGTCACGGAGAGTAGACGCAATTTGCGGTAACCAATCTATTTTATTTCATAGCAGGTGGAGAGTACATGTATGGAATTCTAGGAGTAGAATTTCCGTAGTAGGTTTACATTCCACGGTCGCTTGACGTCAAGTTTACCGTCTCCTCGGACGTCGATGAGGTAGTAGGCGTCGTTGCCGAGGACTCGCCCGATGGCGAATGGTCCCTCCCAAGGGGGGGATAGCTTGTGCATGCCCTTCTTGTCCTGGATGAGGCGTAGCACCAGATCGCCTTCCTGGAACGTGCGAGTCCTTACTCGCCGGCTATGGTAGCGGCGGAGCCCTTGTTGGTAGATGGCGGTGCGGGAGCGATCTAGGTCGCGTGCCTCGTCGAGTTGGTCGACTCCATCCTGGCGTGCGAGTTCGTTTGCATCCTCCGTGTAGTGGACAACCCTGGGCGAGTCGTGCTCTAGGTCGGTGGGCATGACTGCCTCGGCGCCATACACCATGAAGAAGGGGGTGAACCCTGTCGACCTGTTGACGGAGGTGCGGATGCCCCAGATGACGGAGGGTAGCTCCTCGACCCAGCACCCGGCGGTGCGCTCGAGTGGTACTTGGAGCCGTGGCTTCAGGCCATGGAGGATGCTCTGGCTGGCTCGTTCCGCCTGTCCGTTGGACTCCGGGTGAGTGACTGAGGCGAGGTCGAGTCGGATGTGATGTTCTTCGCAGAACTCGGCCATGGCTCCTATGGCGAAGTTGGTGGCGTTGTCCGTGATGATGCTGTTTGGGAACCCGTAGCGATAGATGAGCTCGCGTAGGAACTTGGTGGCGCTCTTCCCGTCGTATTTCCGGACTGGCTTGGCCTCCACCCATTTTGTGAATTTGTCGACTGCGACCAGGAGGTGGGTGAAGCCGGAGGGGGCCTTTTTGAAAGGTCCTACCATGTACATAACCCACACGGAGAACGTCCAGGTGATGGGGATTGTCTTGAGCGCCGAGCTCGGCACGTGGGTCTGGTTGGCGTACTTCTGGCACCCGGCGCACCACTGGACAATGTCGACAGCGTCTGCGTGTGCGGTGGGCCAGTAGAAACCGTGTCGCATAGCCTTTGCGACCAGAGAGTGGGCGCCGACGTGGTGGCCGCAGTCGCCGGAGTGGATGTCATGGAGGATTTTGCATCCTTCAGCGGGTTGGACGCAGCGTTGGAACACGCCGGTCATGCTGCGCTTGTGGAGCTCGCCGTCGATGATGACGAAGGATTTGCAGAGGCGTGCTATCATCTGGGCGTCTGTTTCGTCTGCTGGCAAGGTGCCTCCCTCCAGGTAGGCGATATACGGCGTAGTCTAGTCCTCTAGCTCGGCGATGCGTGCGACCAGGGCTGCCTCTGGTTGCAGCGGGACTCCGATGTCGATCTCCCTTGGGGGAGAGACGGAAGGCTTGGTGATGGTGTCGAGGAAGACGCTGGCGGGTGGTGCGAGTCGAGCCGAGCCGATACGAGAGAGTGCATCGGCCTCCTCGTTCTTCCGCCTATCGATCCACTCGACGGAATAGCCTGCGAAGTGTCCGCCCAGCTTGTCCACTTCTTGGCGGCATGCCGCCATGGTGGGGGAGACAGCATCGCAGGTGCCGGCGACTTGCCCAGCGACGAGGTCGGAGTCTCCGTAGCAGCGTAGGCGGTTGACATTCATCTCCTTGGCGGCTCGCATGCCGTGGAGTAGTTCCTCGTACTTGGCCATGTTGTTGGTGCAGGGGGTGAAGTCGAGGTAGAGGATGTAGCGTAGCTTGTCGCCCTTCGGAGAGGTTAGCACGATCCCTGCTCCTGCACCGTCCGCATTCTTGGAGCCGTCAAAGTGTAGACTCCAGTAATGGAGGTATGGCAGCTTTTCTGGCTGCTAGGCCTCCTCCCAGTCGGTGATGAAGTCCGCGAGAGCCTGCGACTTGATCGCTTTGCGCGGCTCATACTTGATGTTGTGGACGCCGATTTCAACGGCCCACTTGGCGACTCGCCCGGTCCCCTCATGATTAAGGATGATGTCCTGCAACGGTGCTGAGGAGACGACTGTTATCGGGTGCTCCTAGAAGTAGTGTGGCAGTCTCCTCTGTGCTCTGAAGACCGCGTATACCAGTTTCTGGTATTGCGGGTATCGCTGGCGTGACTCGGTGAGGACCTCGCTGATATAGTACACTGGTCGCTGCGCTGGGCGCTCCTTTCCTTCCTCTGGTCGCTCGACGACCATGACGGCGCTGACGACGCGCTCGGAAGCCACGACGTAGACAAGCATGGGTTCCTTGTCGACGGGGGTGGCGAGTAGCGGTGCTACGAGTAGCACCTTCTTGAGGTCGTGGATTGCATCGTCTGCATCCTTGTCCCACTGGAAGGTGGGGTTCTTGCGCATCAGGCGGTATAGGGGCATCGCCTTTTCACCCAATCGGGGGATGAAGCGACTGAGAGCCACGACTCGCCTGGTCAGCTTCTGGACGTCGCGCAGGCACTCGGGTTTGCCGAGTTGAGCGATCGTGTCAATCTTGGTGGGATTCGCCTCGATCCCGCGCTTGGAGACGACGTATCACATCAGCTGCCCTGCTGGTACACCGAAGGTGCATTTGCCTGGGTTTAGCTTTATCTTGTATTTCCGCAGGTTGGCGAATGTTTCCGCCAGGTCGGCGAGTAGGTCTCCCTGGCGAGCGGACTTCACTTCCACATCGCCAATGTAGACGTGGATATTGCGGCCAATTTGGCTCACGAGGCACTCCTGCATACACCACTGGTAGGTCGCCCCGGCGTTCTTGAGGCCGAAGGTCATTGTAGTGTAGTAGAAGGCTCCGAATGGCGTGATGAACGCCGTCTTCTCTTCGTCCTCAACGGCCATTTTGATCTGGTTGTACCCAGAGTAGGCGTCGAGGAAGCATAGTGACTCCGAGCCTGCGGTGGAATCGATTATTTGGTCGATCCGCGGGAGGATGAATTGCTCCTTCGGGCAGGCACTGTTTAAGTTTGTGTAATCGATACACATCCTCCAGGTCCCATTTTTCTTCTCGACCAGGACTAGGTTTGCCAGCCACTTGGAATATTTGATTGGCCGGATGAAGCCTGCAGCGAGTAGACGCTGCACCTCCTCGTCGATTGCTTGGCGGCGCTCTTCATTGAAGGGCCGCAGCGACTGCTTGACAGGTCGCACTTTGGGGTCGACATTGAGTTTGTGCTCAGCGAGTTCCCTAGGGACACTAGGCATGTCAGAGGGCTTCCATGCGAAGATGTCCCTATTCTCACGGAGGAACTCGATGAGCGCGCCTTCCTATGCTGGGCTCATGCCCGTCCCAATCGTCATCGTCTGGCTGGTGTCGCCTGGGACCAGCTCGACGGTGCGGGTATGCGTCGTTGCCTCGAAGGCGGAGGTGTTGCCGCCCTCCGAGTTGGGCTTCTTGAGTATAGTGGGGTCGTCGTTGTTGACCCCGCTCGCGTATTTGGCGAGCTCATCGGCGTGGTTGGCCTCTGCCGCGATGACGGCGTCGGCGAGTTCGGCTCCTTTGGCCTCGCATTCGGCGGCCATGTCGGGGTCGCCGTGGATGGTGATGACGCTGCGCGGTCCGGGGAGCTTCATCGCGTTGTACGCATAGTGGGGCGCTGCCATGAACATGGCGAACGCCTGGCTCCCCAGGACGCAGTGGTAGGGGCTGTCGAAGGGCACCAGTTCGAAGACGATCCGCTCAGTGCGGAAGTTTGCCGGTGTGCCGAAGGTGACTGGCAGCGTGATCTTGCCGATCGGGTACGCCTTCCGACCGAGGACGATGCCGTGGAACATGGTGTAGGTCGTCTCGACCATCGACTGCGGGAGCCGCAGTCGCCTGAAGGTGTCCAGGTACAAGATGTTGATGGAGCTGCCACCGTCCATCAATGTATTGGGGAGCCAGTAGTCTCCCACCTTGGGCTTGACCACCAGGGCGACTCGGCCTAGGTACTCGATGCGTGGCGCATGGTCCTGGCGGCTCCAGGTGATTGGTTGTTCCGACCAGTTGAGGAACTGGGGAACGTCCACCTGGGCCACCGCATTGACGGTGACGGTGCGGGCGATGACCTTCTTCTCGTGCTTCGTGTTGAAGCCTGTGAAGGTGTGGAGCGAGCCGGCCACGCTGCCGAATTTTCCTCCGTTTGGAGGGTTGTTGTCGGGGTCTTCCCGCACTCGTCGTGCCTTCTCGATCTCCTTGAGGGAGTGGCAGTCGGCGGTCGTGTGCGTGGCGGGCTTTCCTTCCCTGCTGTGAAATACACAAGGTTGGTTAAGGAGGGCCGCGGGGTCGAACCTTGGCTTCGCCTTGTAGTTGCTGCCATCGCGGCGTTGCCCCCCGTCATGGCGGAAGCTCTTGGGCTCGCGCTGCGCGTACCCAGCGTTGGCGACGAAGTCGACTCGCCCGTCACTGCGGCGCTTGCCGGTGAGGCGAGTGTTGCTGTAGCGTAGATCGGATCGTCGTCCGTTGTCGTTGCCGCTCGTGCGGCGTTGTCCTCCCGACTCGTCGTCGGTTTCTTGGTTTGGGTCTTCCTCCGCGTATCTTTTGGCAATCTCTAGGAGATCCGGTATGTTGTCGAGTGTGCGGTATGCTCGTTTGAGCTTGGCGACCAGGGGCTCGTAGCGGTACGAGGTCTTGAAGCAGTGGATTGCGGTTTCTGGGTGGATGCCGACCGCGTTGTACCACAGTTCTTGCCACCGTTGGACCCAGCTGCGGGTCGACTCGCGAGGTCCCTGGACGCATCCTTCCAGGTCCTCGATGGTGGTGGCGCGGGTGTATGAACCCTCGAAGTGCCTGACGAAGGCGTCGCGCATCTCTTCCCAGGAATCGATGCTATCCGCGGGGAGAGTGTTGATCCACTGCCTGCACGCCCCCTCCATCATCAGGGGAAGGTAGCGGGCGGCTAGTAGATCGGTGTGGCCGGCGATCCCCATTGCCACGAGGTAAGTATCCAGCCATACAGAGGGATCGTACGAGGGGTCGTACTTCTCTATTTCCTTCGGTGCTTTGAAGTTCGCCAGGTATCTTTCGCCTCGGATCATTGGTCCGAAGCACTGGGGCCCGAGTCGGCTTAGCGACCCCCTCGGCTCGCCGTCGCGGCGGTTGGTTAGGTTATGCCGCAGGTCGTCGGGCTGGCGTGCGCGCCAGCTCTGGTTGTTGATTATGTGGGTGCGGGCGTCGACGGGCTGACCGTTGGCGGCGACGAAGTTGGTCGCCGGCCGGGGGTCGTTGGTGGAGAGTGACGCGTTCGCGGGTCGGTGTTGGAGCTGCAGTGGCTCGGGTGGCGCGCAGTTGTGGGTGTTTGTCGCCATGGGGCGGCCGCTTGAGGCCGCTCTGCTGCCCGATGAACGAGAGTACATCCGACCCTGTGAGTCGACGCCTGCGTTTTGTTGCTCGACTGCCTTTGCGAGCAAGACTTTGACGTACTGGATCTGTAGGGCGCCGTCACCGGTGGCCGCGATGTTGTCGACTGCTGCTCGGCCCGTGACGAGGTTGTCCATCGGGGTGGAGAACAGTGGTAGGCCGTTCGCGTCTCGCTCCCGTGAGGAGACTACGATCCGCGGCTGGTCCCTGGGGGGCGCCATTCGCCGTCGACCCTAGTGGGGGCCTCGCGCTTCCTCCTGGTGGCGCATTCTCGCAGATCGCGCGCTCGGCCGCGCGAGTCGGGTCGCTCTCGCGTTGAAATTCAGGGCGCGCCCCTGGACGGTGGGGTTCAGGCGCGACCTGATTCGTTGCTGGTGGTAGTGCGACAGCTCCTGCGCCGTCACTTGCTCGAGGCGAAATTTTTCGCACTCGGCTTGCTCCTTGCGGACTGCTTCCTCTAGCTTCAGGCGGAGTTCCTCGACCTCCGTTGTCGTTGCGTTGGGAGGGATCAGGGTGGAGAATGGATCCTCCGGAGGGTCGGCGCCAGTCGCCATGTAGGTCACGGCGTGGCGACCGGTCCCGTCGCGGAGATCGGCGGAGTTCTCCGACCCGGAGTCGAAGTCGAAGATCCCAAGGATGGAGGGATCCTCGAAGTCTCCGACGTTGGAGACCTGGGTGATGGAGCCCGCGGGCGACGTGGCGACGATGGATCCGACGAGTGACGCTGGGGTCGCCGAGTCGGCGTCATCGTTGAGGGCCGCTTCTTCCGCAGCCGCGGTGGTTTTAGCCACGTCGCTGTGGGCCGAGTCGTACTCGGAGGCGAGGCGGTGGATCATGCGGACCTGACTCTCATAGAGTCGGTCGCGTGGCGGCAACTTGCGGATGCGAGCCGAGTCCTCCGAGACGATGACGTCGGTGAGGCCGACGAAGAGACTGATTGTGCCGACCGGCAGGATCATGCTATGCGTGACGGGTCGTGCCGCTGGGACATAGCTGCTCAGCAAGATTTGGAGCATCTCGCTGATCGCTATCATGCGGCCGGTGGCGATCGACTCATTGATGGGCTGATTGGATCTCGCCGCAGAACACCGGCCAGACCGGCCAGGCCCCACGGTGGGCGCCACTGTCATGGGAATGACCACGGCAGATGCTGCAATCGGCAGCGAGAAGTAGAACATGGGGCAAGGGCGGCCAGCCATCTGCGGTGCTAGATGAGGGCGGAGATACAAGGATTTACCCAGGTGCGCCCCCCCGGAGGGTAAGGACCTACTCCTGCTAGATTGTATTATGGTGGAAGTACAATGGGGGGAGCTCGGCGGCTAGGCAGCGAGTTGCTTGGGTGGATGATGGAACGTCTCCTCTACACGCCCTCTAGGGAGGTTTATATAGACTCACCCCCTAGGGTTTACAGATCTCAACCGAATCAGTTAAGGTTTCAGCAATCGTTTAACCTAATCCGACTGGGCCTATCTACGCTCCTGGGCCTTCAGCTTCCAGTCGCTTGAGTCCATGTCAGGTCTTGATCCAGTCGTCGTTACCGTAGGCCCACTCGCAGGCGCCTGGGCCAGTCGAAAACGTCCTGCTGGGTATACCCCGATAGGCATATCCCCATCAGCGGCTGCTGTGGGTATAGAGGAGCATATGTGGCATTGGCTCCTGGTACCAGTGTGGCATCGGGGGCGGTGGCACACAGACATGCCCTCCCCCATAGCTAGGGTTTGGGTGTCGAGCTGCCACATTAACCGATGGCGTGAAGGAGGAACCAGGAGCCAGTCCATAAGATTATAGCATCTTTTCACGATTTTCACATGCCAAGATGTAGTACTTGAGTTCATCATCATCTGGGAGCACATGTCATTGAGGGTGGTAGATGGAAAAACGTTGATGGCAGCAACAAGGGGATTGAAGGAACAATCTAGGACATTCAAGATGTAGTCCTTGAGTTCATCATCATCAACCGTCTTTCCAGCAGCAGCAAGTTTAGAAACAAAGCCCTTCATCTTGGAGATGTATTACTGAGCAGTCAAATCCAGCTTCTTTGTATTGGCAAGAGCACCTCGAATAGTGGATACCCTCGATTTGGATTGAGAGCAGTAAAGAACCTTGAGGTCTTGCCACACGTCGGCAGCATGAAGTAGCCCAAAGACATGGGGAAGCACATCCTCGGAGAGGGAATTGACGAGGAAACTGACCACCTGCTGATACCGCGTGATCCACACATCATACACAGAATTTGGGATGGTGACCTTCTTCTTGTTTTCATCTTCAGCTTCCAGAAACTCGGGGGGAGCCGGATCAGATCCCTCAAGGAGACCCATGACCCGTGCTCCACGAAGGGTAGGTAGCACTTGGGCATGCTAATAGAGGAATTTATCGCGGGTCGGCTTTATGGCCGGCGGAGCACCAATTACAGGCGCAACAGAGGAGGAGGAAGGCGTCGTCATGGTCCTGGCGATATAAGGGAGAGGCTATCGATCAAAGTAGATGGGATCGTGGGTAGTAGGGTTCTTGGGAGAAAAATCGTGGGATTTTTTGTGGAGGTTGTAGGATCAAGAAATCTAGGGGACACTACGGGACGCGCGCGCTACGCCGAGGGCAAAAGGCCGTCGGCATAGGCCAAAATGCCCTCGGCGCATGGTACGCCGAGGGCTGCCCTCGACGTAGCCTCCTCGGCAAAGATCTACCTCGGCAGAGCACAGTCAAGCCGTCGGCGTATCAAAATGCCGTCGGCGTATGAGCCGTCGGCGTAGCGGCCATCGGCATAGCCTGTCGACCGGTTGCAAAAATATTTAGTTTTTGAATTTTTTTTATTTTTGAAAAATAATATATTTTTATTTTTTTCTCAATTTTTTTATTATTTGAATTGTTTCACTTGTTAATCTCCTACTTTGAACATTTTTAACACTAATTATACTTACTATTTGATTAAATTTCAGTCTTGGTCAAACTTCCCAACAGGTCACCCATCCTAATACTACTCCAGCTTCAGCACGCTTAACTTCCTTGTTCCTTCAGAATTCGTTTCCGCAAAGTAATTCATACATTGGTGTCAATACTATGATATCAATCTTATTAACTCTTATATCATCATGTCACATGTTTGTATTTTTTGAAATTACAAATAATTATTTAAGTAAATATTAATGAATAAGTAAAAATATTATTGAATTCAAATAAAAATATAATAATGTTATTTTTGTGTATTTTTCTATTTAATATAGAATAATTAATATCTTTAAATCTGTAAATCGAAATTCAACAAATAATATGTTTAAATTGATCAGAAAAATGATAGGCATCCAAATATGATATCCATATCAACTAATCACAAACCCTCCGTTTTTGAATTAGCTATTTGGTGGTTGCTTTAGAAAATCCCCTTTTTGCGCTCGGATAATGAAAAATGCCTTTTTGGTGCGATGAAAAGGAAAACTTGCATTGGATCTTTGATAAAATAGCATTGTGAACCTAAAAATGATTTTTGTAAAAAAACATGAGCATCGGATCATGTACCTGTAGTTCATATCTGACCCACTTCCTGCCGATTTGGCAGGAATTTATCTTTTTCACCAAAGGTGGACGGAAAGGTTTCGGATCCACCTGTTGGGACATTGTCCATATAAGGTGGTATAGTATTTTTATAAAATGTGGTGGTAGTATTTTGAATTAGCCATTTGGTGGTTGCTTCACAAAACCGTCCGTTTTTTATGCTCGAAAAATAGAAAATGGCTTTTTGGTGCGACGAAAAGGAAAACTTCCTCCTGCAACATTGTTCGCCATCCCATGATGCATGTGTATGCATAATATGGGCACATTATCACAAACTATGCCTTGATTCTAGTCATAACATTGGTCATTTGATCTGAAAGCCAAGAAACCTCAAATGAGATAGGTCATTTTGTGAAGGGTTTTTTGAGACATAATCAATATATCAAGTTTGCTATTTTTCCTTATAAATATGTCACATAATATGACACCACGCGAAGTTTTCGCATTGTTTCGATCGTTTTTTATTTTTTATGCCCGTTTTAAACTATCGTCAAACTTTGTCGAACCGCGGACATAAAGATTCTTAGCTCGGGGCAGAGCCTCGCTAAACTTTCATTAGATATTTGATAAAATAGCATATTGTGAACCTAAAAATGATTTTTGTAAAAAAACATGAGCATCGAATCATGTACCTGTAGTTCATATCTGACCCACTTCCTACCGATTCGGCAGGAATTTGTCTTTTTCACCAAAGGTGGACGGAAAGGTTTCGGATCCCCCTGTTGTGACATTGTCCATATAAGGTGGTATAGTATTTTTGTAAAATGTGGTGATAGTATTTTTAATTATCCATTTGGTGGTTGCTTCACAAAGCCGTCCGTTTTTTATGCTCGAAAAATAGAAAATGGCTTTTTGGTGCGACGAAAAGGAAAACTTCCTCCTGCAACATTGTTCGCCATCCCATGATGCATGTGTATGAATAATATGAACACATTATCACAAACTATGCCTTGATTCTAGCCATAACATTGGTCATTTGACCCGAAAGCCAAGAAACCTCGAATGAGATAGGTCATTTTGTGAAGGTTTTTTTGAGACATAATCAATATATCAAGTTTGCTATTTTTCCTAATAACTATGTCACATAATATGACACCATGCGAAGATTTCGCATTGTTTTGATCGTTTTTGAATTTTTTATGTCCGTTTTCAACTATCGTCAAACTTTGTCGAACGGCGGACATAAAGATTCTTAGCTCGGGGCCGAGCCTCGCTAAACTTTCATTAGATATTTGATACAATAGCATATTATGAACCTAAAAATGATTTTTGTAAAAAACATGAGCATCGGATCATGTACCTGTAGTTCATATCTGACCCACTTCCTACCGATTCGGCAGGAATTTGTCTTTTTCACCAAAGGTGGACGGAAAGGTTTCGGATCCCCCTGTTGGGACATTGTCCATATAAGGTGATATAGTATTTTTGTAAAATGTGGTGGTAGTATTTTGAATTAGAAATTTGGTGGTTGCTTCACAAAACCGTCCGTTTTTTATACTCGGAAAATAGAAAATGGCTTTTTGGTGCGACGAAAAGGAAAACTTCCTCCTGCAACATTGTTCGCCATCCCATGATGCATGTGTATGCATAATATGGGCACATTATCACAAACTATGCCTTGATTCTAGCCATAACATTGGTCATTTGACCCGAAAGCCAAGAAACCTCAAATGAGATAGGTCATTTTGTGAAGGGTTTTTTGAGACATAATCAATATATCAAGTTTGTTATTTTTCCTTATAAATATGTCACATAATATGACACCACGCGAAGGTTTCGCATTGTTTCGATCGTTTTTGATTTTTTTATATCCGTTTTAAACTATCGTCAAACTTTGTCGAACGGCGGACATAAAGATTCTTAGCTTGGGGCAGAGCCTCGCTAAACTTTCATTAGATCTTTGATAAAATAGCATATTGTGAACCTAAAAATGATTTTTGCAAAAAAACATGAGCATCGGATCATGTACCTGTAGTTCATATCTGACCCACTTCCTATCGATTCGGCAGAAATTTGTCTTTTTCACCAAAGGTGGACGGAAAGGTTTCGGATCCCCCTGTTGGTACATTGTCCGTATAAGGTGGTATAGTATTTTTGTAAAATATGGTGGTAGTATTTTGAATTAGCCATTTGGTGGTTGCTTCACAAAACCGGCCGTTTTTTATGCTCGAAAAATGGGAAATGGCTTTTTGGTGCGACGAAAAGGAAAACTTCCTCCTGCAACATTGTTCTCCATCCCATGATGCATGTGTATGCATAATATGGGCACATTATCACAATCTATGCCTTGATTCTAGCCATAACATTGGTCATTTGACCCGAAAGTCAAGAAACCTCGAATGAGATAGGTCATTTTGTGAAGGTTTCTTTGAGACATAATCAATGTACCAAGTTTGATATTTTTCCTTCTAACTATGTCACATAATATAACACCACGCGAAGGTTTCGCATTGTTTCGATCGTTTTTGAATTTTTTATGCCCGTTTTAAACTATATATAATGTTTTATGTTTTACTTAATTTCTATTTATAAATGTGTAATATTTGAGTGTAGATAGATAGGTCTTATTTTTCTGCAAATTTTGTTATATTATTTGTATTTTTCCGAATTAGAATGATTTAGTTATGATTTTTCAAAGTTTAATGAGATAAAATAAAAAATAGCTACGCCGAGGGCAGCCGTCGGCGTAGCATAGAATATGCTGAGGGCAATTTTACGCCGACGGCTGCTTGGCGGGGCTGGCCTGGACGATGGCTACGCCGACGGCCCCGACGTTTGGCCGTCGGCGTAGCGACCGGCCGTCGGCGTAGCGACCGGCCGTCGGCGTAGCTTCCCATTCCTGTAGTGGGAATTGAGAGAGGAGAGGAAGATCTACGTCCTGGTGATCACGATCTGGCGAACGGAGTTGTGGAGGCGTGGTGGCGGCAAGGAGAAGTTCACCGGCGGCGGCAGCTAGAAGGAAGGAAGGAAGGGGCACGATACCATGTTGAACATATTAGATAGGAGAGAACGATCGTTACCCTTGGGGTCGATCGTGTACGTGTTTATATAGGTGAGGAAAAACCCCTCACATGGCATTATACAAGATTGGATACATATACAATTGGAGTACTACACCATATTGTATATGTATCATATTACACATCTGATAATTTCAACTTATGAACTGGAAGTATAAAACCATCTAACCTTGGATTCCCATATCCTCTTGCTCAATGCTAATGTCGAGGTAGGATCAGTGAAGACCCATGTCTGAAGAGGCCTAAATAGAGAGCAGCGACGCTTCAATTAGTTATGTTATTTCTATGACTGAAGCTACAAAATTGGGAGATGTCAATGCCACAAGCCAAGTAGAAAAAGTTGCAATTATGATCTGCTGATTATATAATGATACTGCTGTGATTACGTAGTAACAATTATTAGCATCCATGAGTCGAAGACATATTTTTAGACTGCTCTTGAAATCATTGAAGTCGTCATCCACTCTTCCAGCTCCACCGCCGCGGATAGGAGGATGGAGATACCTCACCTGTGTCAGAGGCGTTGTACTCGATGGAGGCGGGAATGGATCCCAGTTGGCATCATAGGCAATGGGGGTTCGGCAGACGTGGAGGAGAAGGGGGTGATGTTCCTCCTTGGCAGGTCGTGTAAGGTGAGCGGGCGGGTTGCGACGGCTCTAGGACGGACAAGCAGCAAGGCGGCTGGGAGGTGGGAGCCTGGGAGAATGCGACGGGCTAGGACGGATAGGATCGGGATTAACTGATTGTTACCGGTTCATGCAGGCTGCTTAGCGGCAGTTTACCATGCGAGATTAGCGCTGTGGGGTCATGATGTGGAACTTTTCAAACAGTGTTGAGTTGAGCTCAACATTGGACCAATATGGATCATTTGATCATCAGCCACATTAGTTGTATCCCAGTAAGTTCTTGCTTTTATAAATAGTAGAGATAGAAGTAGAGATTAGAATAATATTCGGGTCATATTCTAGATTGGATACCGAATAGGGAAAGTGTTTGACCAATATCTTCTTCAATTGAACTAAAAAAAAATTAAAACAAGGAAAAATAGGGAATTTGATTTTTTTTTCAAAATAACATGCGCACGATTGGAAAGAAGCAGGCAAGTACTTTCAGTGAGGAATTATTTTTAGCAATTTTCAGGGATATACAGTACTTTGATAGGGGGATCGTCAAGCAACATAACCATAATTTTCACCAACTTTTTATGGTGTTTTCCAAAATGTGTCACAGACATGTTTAATTTATGGTTTTTCATATTTCTGAATTTACTTTATTTGCAGCATCCTTTGGAACCGGAGTTGGTCAGAACGTATAGACAAAGAAGGATAGCTCACTTGTCTGACCTTGAGGTCAGGTTGAGCGACTGCAGCATGAGGATAAGTCACTATCTGCACGAGTGCGGTCACTGCAGGTTTGTGATTCTCAGGATTGATTATTTCAACATAAGTTTTACGGGAGTATTTACAGCCGATTGACTTTAGAAATAATAGTTGGACCTATTTCACGATTGACATAGAGAGACATCTGATCAACACCTTCTAATCTTCTGTACATAGCAAGAATCTCAATACTTTGAAATTGGATAGTAAGTACAGATATTCCTTCCTTAAGACCCAGAAGTGAATGGGAAGTAAGTACATAATTCAAGAACAGAAGTTTCAACAAGTATCCCGCATAAGGATGAACCTCGGCATATAGGAACCAAAGAAACACTTTGATGTCTAGTGGTACTTTGTAGTTTAACTTACAGTAGATGTTTCGAACTGAACCAGCCCACTAATCCGTTAAAGTTGAAATACGTGAAGCTTATTGGAGAAAGCCAAGTAAATCCCACTAAAAATAGGTGTTATTGTTTTGGATAACCAGACAAATATTGGCCTATAAGTGTATGCTAGAAGTAGTGATGTTGCTTGTCCTCAAGTCAGTGATATACCTAAAACAGTCGTCGTCCCAAAATCTAACTGATTTCTCATTTCCACAAGAAATGACCCAACTAATTCCTAACTTTAGTGAGATAAATGTTTTAGACAATCGTCTTGTATTCCTTGTTGCCTTGTCTATTTTCAGAGTACAGGCCGGCTCTATATTTTGGGGGGCCCTAGGCAAAGTTGATGACATGGACCCTTAGGGCTGGTTTATATATATTTTTTTAAATGGGGAGCTTACTCCTGTGATGATGCACACAGCCCCGGCTAATTTAGATTTTGTTCTATGTACTTTCTACAAGTCTAATTACACGTATTTAAATGTACAAATTCAATCTAATAATGGGATATATACTTAAGACGAAAAAGATATAAAATAATAATAATAATACAGACATATATTACTCCCTTTATGTTCAACTAGATATAAATTTAGTATATAATTACATCTGAATCTAGACAAAATTAAGACAAATAATTTGGATCAAGTAGAGTAGAAAAAACAAACTCAAGAACGAAAGCAAATTGATCCTTCTTCACTACCGTAGCTAGCCGTGCGCGGCTGGCCGACCGCATAGTTTTTTTTAGATCAACAGGGACTCCCCGTCCCCGGTTCCATTGATAACATCAACGAAACCTGAAGAGAATTCTTAGGTCCAAAACAACAAAGCGAGCTACAAATTTTCAGAGGTCCAAACTGCTAAAGCAGAACAACTAGAACAGCAGAAGTTCATACATGAAGAAAGCACCAGCTAGATGTAAACTAAAGGGGGGAGGGGAAGACAGTAGCTGCATGAGTGGAAGTTGGTGTTGTCCAGGTCCCCTGCACCGCAACCCTTTTGCTCGCCGGCGACGACAGGTCTTGAGGGGCATTCCTTTCAGCTTTTGCATCCCTATTCAGCCACTCATCAGTGCAAAGGGCGAGACAAAAATTTGGGAGAGGTAGGTGCAGAACCTCTCCACCTCCTCCAGCATCTCCTCCTTGAAAATCAGTCTCCAGTGCTTTACTGAAGACAAGATCTTCCTCAGAATCTGATGCAAGTTAATCCAAGGGAGACCATTAAATATCATATCATTCCTAAATTCCAGAGACACCATAGGATAGCAGAACAAACTAAGTTCAGAACTGCATGTTTCTTATTTACAACCAGTTTTTAGCTATAGACAGGTAATCATTTCCAACAGATATATAAAAAAACTAGAAATGATACTCCAAACCTGTTTGGAAACTAAGCACTGAAAAAATCGGTGGTTAATAGACTCATCCTCAGTACAAAAAATGCAGTCCTCAGGCTTATTCGGGTGTCTTTTTTGAAGGTTATCTCTAGTCATTATTTTGTTATGAGCTAGAAGCCAAAGAAATATATGGACTCTATGAGGAATATGCAACTGCCACACAACAGGGATATAAATGAGAGTGACACCCCCAAAATTTATGATAGCATAGTGGTAAGTAGTGGAATAAACCCCTTTGCTTTCATACTGCTAAATCAATGCATCAGTATTAGAGTTAAAAGAGATCCCAGAAGCAAATGCCTCAATTTCATATCATTGAGCTAACAGGGCACTATTGAAGTTTCTCCTGAAAGTATGTCTAAGGCAAGAACCATCCCAAATTTGTTGAACAGTTTTATTATGCTCATTGCAGATAACATAAATTTCAAAAAATTGAACAGACAAGGGAGATGTCCCAAACCAGGTGTCCTCCCAAAACCTGACTTGAGCCCCATCCCCAATTTGCCATCTATATCCAAATTTGATACTATTAACAGCCCAAAGCACCCCTTTAATTGGTAGCTGCAAAGGTGAAGTGTCAAAATGTCCTAAAAACCTAGACCATGGCGGCAACAAATTGAAACAATCTACCGTATACACGCCTGCTAAGCTTTTTTTTATAGGAGAGGTAAAAAATGGGCTGTACACGGTTAGAGAGGACAAATTAGTAATTAACACCTTGTTTCATGGGCCCTTAATCACTAGTATTAGCAATGGAGAGATTGTCAGGGTGTATAGTCGTATAGAGAATGAGCCCCCGCAGGCGTGGGCCCTAGGACGTCGCACAAGGTTGCAATGGGTTAGAGCCGGTCCTTGCTGGTCTTATGGCTGAAAAGAATGAGACGATGATCAAGCTGTATGGATTTCAGCAGGAAATAAAACTAAAGAACCATACGCTATTTTATTTTCTTATATATGATCAAATATTTAGTACTCCCTTCACATTAAATTAGATGTCATGGATTTGTCTAGATTCGTACGTATGTAGACGCGTTTTAATTAGTATATAAATTTGCACGAATTTGGAAAAATCTCCGACATCTAATTTGATTCGGAGGGAGTAGTTATATTCTTATAGAGGGCAAAACAATATAGTAATCATCGTCGCGCAATACGATTGTCAACAACATTTATCGATGCACATTACTGTAGACTCACATGGATGATGCCTATGCTCTACATTTTGTTGAATTAGACATTTGATTATGGTTATAATCATCCCCATCTTGGGTATTTTTATCAAACATGAAAAAAAAATCTACCTTGGGTTTTAAAAACCAAATTTTCTCATGAACATTGAATTTCATTAATTTTGTGTGACATGAACCTAACAAAGAAATTATACATGGGATAGGACCAACTGTATGTTGCATGGCATAACAATATAATCTAAATTGCACTAATTGTTGTGTAACGGCTATCTATCTAGATAATACATTATTTAACAAATGTGTTTTATCTTGTTATAACATTTAATTTTTTTTGGCTTTCGTCAACTGATATGGAGGTGAATAAATCATCTATAGTCACCAACAAGTGCATCTCCACATTCTAGCTCTTTTGGGAAGCACATTGGTTTATTAGTTTCTAGTAACATATGTGTGTGCATATGTTGTTCTCGTGTGATTGTGATTTTTCTAGAGTAAGATATATATAGGACACATAAGAATAGGAAACCTGAAAGCTGGCAATGCAAGGGTTTTCTATATATAACTAGACTACAATTAATAATATGCAATATCTAGATCATAGCATATTATTCGTTGCAAGCTACATTATAGTTGATAAGGAGCAATAGTATGCCTTGGTACTTTTCTAGTGTCCCGAATAGCTATGTCCTATGTGTACACGACCAGGAGAGGCATTTGCCGACACTTAGCTACATTTTGTGGCACATATATATAAGTGATCCCACATGGCCATGTGATGCATTGTAGTAAATCTTCAAAGTTAAAAAATAGCTTGCTTGTTTGTAGCATTCCATTGAACATTTTATTTTTTGACAATGAAGTTCACTTTATCAATCGTTCCCTAGGAATTTATTGCTGATTTATTATTTCTTAAACTATATTTTAAATACACACCTCAGTTCGTAAACAATTTAACTATTTTTAATCGCTTTACTACTTCTCATGCTCATAATGATCGAACAATGTGTTATTTCCATCAATCTCTGCTAGTCATTAACCTTTTATAATAAGTTATTAAATATTTTGTGAGTACTAACTTGAATGTGTGCTACTTAGTTTTCTATATTATAGCCATTAGATAAATACAAAACCTTTTTTGGGATATATATATATATAGTTTATATATGTTATGTCAGAGACATGGCATCAATATTTTCTCCTTACCAGATAGTTTGTTGGTTTTATGTATTAAATTATGATACCAACCTTCTTAGTTGTAGATGAAGTAGTTTAGTAATAGTTACCATTTTCATAAATTCTAAGAATTAATTTTTTATGCACATTAAAGAATCATGTGCATTCACTTCATCAATCTATTCAGAAGTGCTTTTGTTTTCTCTTGTTATATGTCGCTTCCATTTGGTAAGAATATGTGTTATCCCTATTCTTGATGTTTTACTTTATCAACATGGATTTTCCCAATAAACTTATCGATGTAATAAAATCTGTAGTTTGTCACGAAGTACTGTATTATGTACGAATTTAATTATGCTGGATAGTTTTCTAAGTTTATGATCTAGACACACTAGATATTTTCCCCATGTTTACCACATGATATTGTTTTGATCACATTAAATTATTTATTAGCTCTTACCTAGTTTGGTCACTAATCTGTATATTCTAATTTACACATACAGATATGAATAAAACACTAAATGCTAAAGTCAATCATCTCAGACTTATTCTTGGTGAGAGTATGGGCTCTCATGTGCCAAACAACTCATTCGAAGAGAGGATCCCCCAAGTAATGCAATCGGAGCATCCAAGAAAACATAATCATCAGCTAGCTCAGATCCAGCAGGAGAAGGAACTAAAGGAGCTTGATAATTTTATCAAGAAATAGATATTACAAGGAAATTTTCCTTGAGATGGTCAAGTTGAAAATCCACTTATTATATAATATTATGTAGTAGCACTAGTGGAATAATCCATCATTTTTTATGTGTCATCGTGCAAAACATATTGTGCAGATGTTTCTTAATATATTTTCCCATACTTAGAGGAAGAGTGGATTATGTATGGTTCATGTCTTTACAGTATAACTTTGTGCTAGAATAATATATGGCAAGCTAATTTTCTTATTACCATTTTTTATGGTTTTTTATTATTTTTCCTTGTTGGATTGAGGACCAATATGCTATACGAGATCCTCTCTATGCCCACATAGGCATGATGATTAAGCAGATCATTTAAGGACATGCTAGAGAAGCTCATTGATAAGGAAGGATGATACCAGATAGATGATGTTGTTTAACAGTACGGTTACAAATATATGATGTTGTTTAGTGGGATATAGTTAACGGCATATTCATGGTGTATGTGTGTGCTTAAATAAGACTGATGTACTGACCACAACAGGAAGAATGCTTAACAGTAACGACATATTCAGGATGTGTGGGTGCGCTTAAATAACACTGATGTAGTAACCACAACAGGGAGAATGCTTTTTTCTCTATCATGGAGCACCAGGAGCGGCGATATTGTGGGAAACAATAGATCGGAGTAGAAGGTAGGTTAGGGAGCGGTTTCCATGTCTCGAGCAGTGTGGATAAGTATAGCATACAACTACTAACTTAAACCAATAGATCTATTTGGTCAATGTTCGCATGTTTAATTTAACACTAATAACAATACAGATCCAAGGGTTCGCTAACTCTTATATCAAAACACTATAAGTACTTAAGAAATTCATAAACCAATGTCTTTTCCGGTTTATAACCCGCTCTGAGAGAACCTGGTCCGTTTAAGAGAGGTGAGACAAAAGATTCCACCACATGTGTTTCTAGGGCAAGAGAGAACCTAATCCATTTTAGATTTTTAGGTATTCAACACCCAACAACGTGCGTTTAGTCTGAAGCATCAAATTACCACATTTTTTCAACATGTTCTACCTTTTTACTGCTCAATATTAAATATTTTGGTTGGACGGGTTGTGACTTGAGTGAAATTAATTCTATTGCATGAGAAATAGAAAACTCAATGTTCATATAACAAAGCTATCATTTTGGTGCATTTGGCGGACTTCCTTGTGGTTCACTTCACCACCCTGTCATCCTTGTCCCATTTTTATTCACCCTCCTCGTCTCCTTCTTCCCTCTCTCCCTCTCTCCTTTGTCCCCATCCCTATGTCCTTCCTTGTTCCCTTCCTTGTCAGCTACAACCCTCTCATATGTCCAAAACATTTCCAGGCACGCCTGGATTTTTTTCCGAAATGGACGCATAGTCCCGGCCTCTGCATCGATAGATGCATGTGGCCTTTTTTATTACTTTATTAGCGCTCAGTGCTTATAAAAGATTACATCACGAGTCATACATGTATCAACTATCCAAAAAAGAGTTATAACATGAAGAGGCTCTGCATCAATATGCTATCCTATGATCAAAACGCTAGCTAGACCGACTGTACAAATCTTGTGCAACCATTTCCCATCGGTTGCACCGAATATTCTTAGCTTGATGATTGTCTGTTGATTGCAAGTAGAACCACATACAGATCCAGTGGATATCCATGACCTGCATAAAAGAAGATGATTTGGAATTATTAAATACATAATCATTTTGAATGTTCCATATGGCCCAAAGTACAATGCAAACCCCTACTCGGATGTGTACTTCGTCATTTTTTCAACAACCCTTATCCAATTTCCAAAAAAAATCGTTATATTACTTGGGGGTATTAAGTTGAATGCCATATGAACAATATGCCAAATAATTTTTGCAAGGGGGCATGAGATGAATGATTACTGCATTGTCTTCTCTTGATCACAAAAACAAAATTTTGTGTTACCATGCCAATTCCTTTTGGCCAAATTACCTTTTGTAAGCAAAACTTTCGGTAAAGGAACCACATAAAATCCTGATCTTAAGTGGTACCTTGATTTTCCAAATATATTTGAGTAAAAAGTAGTATTGTCATTCATGTAATATAGATACATGGTTTTGACCATAAAAATCCGGATATAGTTAGCTTCCAAGCAAAAGCATATGGCTGATTAGATAGGCAAACATCTATTAGCCATCTGGTCTATTTGTTACACGTTAGAGCCCGTATATATGATATATTCAAAGGGACATGGGACATAACTTGATCCACTATGGATTTTTTTGCATTGTACAATGTTATATAAAGAGGGATATTAAAGAGATAGTGTCGTATCTCCAAGCCAAGTGTCTTATGAAAAACGACTTTGTTCACCGTTTCTGATACGAAAGAACCTTGCACACCTGGATGGATGACAAGCGAGCATTCTATCTCTAAGACTGGAATGGATATTAGGATGAATACAAATTGCTGTAGTTTTAGTAATGGAAGGGTTTTTATCCCGGCACCTGCATCGAGATGATGAATGCTGCGAATTTATGAAAATTTTATTTCAACTCACCAAATAATGTCCTAACCAAAACTGGAATGCACCAAGTATCACAAAAGGGTATCTCACGTTTTCTTTGCTGGCTCGCTGGCCTAGTTCATGTGGCACGGAGTCAGAGAGATGCTTAATTGCGAGTGGGCACCCTTTTCATTTACTAATCTTTTTGCCATTCTCCAAGAATATTTGGGGAAATCTAGGAAGCTGCTTTGGATCTTTTTCACTGCCCAATGTTGGGCTTTGTCAACTATTGATGGAGTTTTCTCTGGATAACCCGCTGAGTGCATTTTAAAAATCATCTTATAATTGCAGCAATGGCGGTCAATCCTAAAGCTCAAGGTTCATGCGCTGATGGATAAATTGCTAGCTCTGGCCAGACACCTCTACAATGACATCCATGTGCCAATCACTAGAAACACCACTTTATCGACTAGATGCTCTCATCTACATATATTTTTGTTATACGTTTTAGCTTGCCTATCTAGTATGATGGCAGTGGTTTGAACTTTGAAGTTTGAACTGCCTTATCCTTTCCTGTAAGTTTATTTTTCCATTGACACCTTCTCTCTAAATAGCATTATTGTACTCTAGGGTCAACATTAGGGGTAATGAATAACAATATAAATATTGGGAAACAAAAATTGAGAGAGTGGAGATCATAGAAGAGTGCATGTTAATAAATAATGCATTGAATAGGAGGCGTGATCATTGGGAAATGGTGCAAATCGGAGCCCTGGTGGTTGATAGCATCTTATTAGGCTGGCCACAATGCTAGTATCATGAGTAGTATTATCCATGTTAAGTTGGAAAAAGGTTGACGTGATGAATTAATAAAGGGAGAAGTGGTTGTAGTATCATATTATGATAATGTATAATAACACACAAAACTAGATTATTTAATATCAAATAAACCTTATATATTAATTTACATTGAGATTCTACATACCATGCATTATGAAGGTAATATCATATACCAGCAGTATCATGCGCGCATGATACTAGCATATGATAATCTTCACTATGAAATCCTTATTCCTCGGCATTAAAAAATAGCCTCTCTAGGAAACATTAAAAAATGGAAAAGTTTATTTTTTGCTACAACATTCATGGGAGAGGATCTTATTATTATGCATATAGGTGCAATGTGTGTGCATAGACATGTAATTTGTGAACCAAGAGAAACTTCTCCTTTCTACGTACTGTTAGGACAAACACCTCGGTCATATCGACGTATTTTTGTTCCAACCCTTGAGGAAGCTCCAAATCAAAATGATACATAAGCGTCGCCAGCATGATCTCTATGCTGGCAATTGCAAAGTTTATTCCATGGAATATCCTTCGTCCTGCCCCAAAAGGCAAGAACCGGAAATCATTTCCCTTGAAATTGACACTTGCAGCACTACTATCGTCGAGAAACCTTTTGAGCATGAATTCACCTACATTCTCCCAGGAACTCGGGTACCTTGAAATGGCCATGGGGCGTCTCCTGCAATGAATCCTACCTAGGGGTTGAGGAAGATCCTCTGCGATGTCCCGATGACCTAGAGGAAGAAACGCATGGGAGCTCACAACACTCAAGTCAGAGCCATAGATAGCCACGGCATCACTCTACCGCCGCTTGGATTCTTCGATGATAGTCGAAGCTACCAGCGTGCTCGCATCGCATGCCCATGAACGGTTGGCCGAGCTCTATATTGATGGATCCCGAAATTCCTCCTAGCTTCCCGTGTCTATCACCATGACTATAAGGAAGGGGACAAGATCCTCGAGACCCGACAGCTTCATAACTGGCAGATAACACCTTCTTTTTCGTGATGTCAAGGATGACGCCTGAAAACACTTCTCTTCCTCGCCACCATGTCCGGACAAGATAAGAACTAGCACACGCCTAACCACACCACATCGCCTCTCCTCTCCGCTACCATAGCTGGCCAGGAGAATGCTTGCAGTGAAGAGCCCATGCTCCACAAGAAGAACGATAACCTGTTTATTTGTGGAGACGACGACGCTAGCCTTGATGCCCTGCTATGACCAGAGGAGCAAGAGCAACAAGAATAGGAGTTCTACACTGAAGATCTGACTGCACCGATCCAAAGCTCTGCTCCAAAACTTCCCTAAGGAGCTACATATACAACTAGAAAACCTAATCCTACAACCGACGCCCCCCCCCCTTTCGCCATCCCTCGATGATGGCACTGGTGGGAGAGGTGTCGGTTCATCCCGAGGCACCATGAGACTGTCAACAAGAGAGGGGAAGGGATCGAGGAGTGGTACCATCGGGAGTCCTAATCACCATCTCCAAAATAAGGACTGAGGGTGTCAACCGGATTTTAACAGGACAAACAGTTCGAGTTACATTATAAGGTGTGAATTCCTATATTTATATTTCCTATTAATTAACAACTTAACCATTTAAAAGGGTAACTTTTGCATTTGTTTGAATCATTCAGAAAATCTGTCCATATATTTCGTTAGAAACAAAATATAGACACAAGCCATTGTTGTCAACACTTATTAAATTGTTTGCATGATTAGTTTTTGAGGATAAAAATTAAATGTAACAAGGAAATTCACCAGCTTGTTGGTACGTTAATTCTTCTTAAGACGATAAAATTACAATAGTCTACTTTAGAAATCATTACTAGGAACGCATATTTTAGATAGATGAAGATAAAAACATTTTATATGGCACAGAGAGAAAAAAGGAGCCCCATGTCGTCCTCCTCCTCGCGACACGGGGGAAACCGCAAAATCGTTGCAACCACCATCCTTCCCCCTCTCCCCCCACCTCCTGTCCCGATCTCGCCACTACCATAGGAGGATGTCGGGCTACGCTTGTTTATCGGATGTCGGTGGGGCTGTCTTGGCAGAATCTGATGAGTTGGATCAGGGGTGGTGATCCTTCTTCTTGGCCATGGTGGCCTTCACAGTTTCTGGGGTGCCCGATGGTGTCCTAACCATCACTCAACGACGCATGGAGATACGAAGGGCGTGGAGGGGGTCTTGAAACTGACAGGGTGGTGCACCCACAGACCTTTGGCTAAGATGGGCGATGAAGGTGACCTATGGTAGAGTGATAGCTGGTTGTTGGTAGCGGTCAGATCTGGTAGGGAGTGTATGATCTTGGCCTTTTAGTGTGGTCAGTGCGTGGCTATGCATGTGGTCTTGGCGCGGCACAGATGACACGGGGTGGAGGCGTTGACCGCTACCTGCAGGTCTGGTTTGAATAAAGGAGGTAGGGCGGAGGCCCTAGTGGTATTCTTTTGCCCAATTTGCCGCTCTGCGTCACTATAGTAGAAAACAGGCTATCCGTTCGTGCCCCCTAACAACATTAGTCCCGGTTACGCCACGAACCGAGACTAATGCTGGCACGCGTCCCGGTTCGAGCGGGCACGGTGGCCGGAGGCATGCGTCCCGGTTGGTAAGGGGTCATACGTCCCGGTTTGTAACGGGACTAAAGGTTGGGCGTCAGCCACGTGGCATGACACACACCTTTAGTCCCGGTTTGTGTTACAAACCGGGACGTATGATCTCGCCCTCTATAAATGCGACGCCTCAGCCCTCTGCCTCCCCTCTGTTTTTTCTTGGTGGAAGATGTGAGAGGTGTCCCGATTACATCATCTATAAATGCTTGATTATTATTTTGGTTGAACTATGTTCTCGTAAAGTGCCTGACGCAGGGACCATGGAACAATTTATGTGGATACTATGTTTGCGGGTTCATCCGTCAGACGTGCTGTGAGAAGGGGAGAAATTTAGAGCAACTTAATGTACGTAAACAATTTCTATAGTTTTTAATTACCATCAAATTGTGTTTAGTTTCATTCATATAGGTTAACTCCTTTTTTTAAATCAGATCGAACGTCTACGGGACGGTCTTCTGCCAAAAGATCGTGTACGAGCAATTCATGAGGAATTGGCGGGATTCTTGGATGCATAAGTTCTAAACCTAAAAGGAGAATACTATTCGGGTGTGTATAAACAATAGGGATTGTACAAAGAGCTTATTTTGTATGTAGTGCATGAACTCGATCCGTGTATCGAATGTAATATGTTCGACACTTGGATCTATATTGTCATGATGATATTGTGTAATACAATGGTTCCTTCATTTATGAGTGCAACACGCTAAATAAACAATAAAACAACATAAATGAACTCTCTGCCGCGGCACAAAAAGTGGCCAAAATACTGTCGCGGCAACAAAAGTTGCCAAAATGAATTCTCTGCCGCGACAGAGAAATGTTTCAAATCTCTGCCGCGGCAGAGGGTTATTTGTCCCGATTCGTGTTACGAACCGGGACGGTTACTCCTCCCTCCTCGTCCTCTGTCACGGCCATGTATACGCCCTTTTGTCCCGGTTGGTGGGGCAACCGGGACTAAAGGTTGAGGCTTTAGTCCCGATTGCCCCGTCCCGGTTGGGGAACCGGGACTAAAGCCCCTTACCAACCGGGACACATGGGGCTGTTTTCACTAGTGCGTACTGTTGATCGTCCTTGATCTAGCTACAAATGAAGTTTGGATTTCTACAATGGCGGTCTTCACAGATTGGCGCTTAGCTCTCGTGGACCTCTGAATTGGATGAGATCCGGTCGTGTGTCCACAACTACCAGCCCATGGGGCTTCAAGAGGGCATGCCACAAAGCTCCTCTTTATGTTGACATCATGGCTAAGATTTCTATGGTGTTGGTAGAGGCGAGGAATGTTAATATGGCTAAGATTGGAAGACTAGAAGGTCTCGATGGCTCATTTTGATTTAGATACCGATAAGTGATGGTGGAGGCGGGGTCTTGGATGGGATGAAGATGTTTCTTCACATGCTGCTGTGCAGGCATGGCCAGGGGATGATTTATGTTCGAACCACACAATTGATGCTTGTGAGCCTTGTGACTGGTGCTTTGCAGCTGCGACCTTGACAAGTGGGGCTCAAAGCACCGGCAAATTTCATTTTGGTGGTGCTCTTAATGTATCAAGTCTCGATATCTAGGGTGAAACTTAGGTCTGACCTTCATTAGTTATACCTAGCAATAATGAAAGCCTCCTTACTTAAGGCATTATCTCGAGATCTCGGATTTTCTCCTAGGTGAAAACCTGATGATGCTTGTGCACTTTTACCTCATTGGATGCATTGCTTTTGCGGACATTCTTTTGTAGTCATGTGTTGTATTTGGTATTTGTCTGAGTTCAGCTGCTGCAAGTGGCTAGTCATTTTGGTGTGGTCCTTTTTTCATCTTTCTTTTTGGTTTTGTGAATCCTTAACGTTTTAACTAGTTCTTCACATTATTTTTATGCAGAAACTGAGTGTAATTCGTATCTCATAGATATTAATATATTTATTTTATAGAAAAACATTTTAATTCTAGAAAAATGGGGCAATTTATTCTCGTATGAACTCCTTCTAAAGCCCATAAATGACTAAATATGGAACTTGCTATATCATATTAGTATAACTAGTAAGCGTGTGCGTTGCAACACATGCATAATTCTAGAATTTTGTGAAAAGATAGGCACCAAAATTACATGTTAAATATAATATAAACTGAAATTTCTAGAAATATAAACTAAAAAATTTGGTGCATGTGAAAGCCCTGCAAAAACCGTGTTTATGTAAATACTACCACCATCGATAATGCTACCATTATCGATCCACTTTTGCTTCGGTCCCCTACCCCTCCCCCTCCCCCTCTTTCAAATTTTGACAAACAAAAACTAGATTCCGATTGTTTAGAGGACCGTATGAACCCACCCGAACTCCGTATGGTCCTCTCAGACGTATACTCACCATATACGTATGCTCATGTGCCTACGGAAGGCGAAAATCAAAAGTTATATAACAACAACAACAAAATTAAAAATATGGCATACAAAGACGTAGATCGCGATAACAGGAGGTGGGATCAGTCAACCAGAACGTGGATTATACCCAATTCGAATGAGTACACATATACAGATATAGACGTGATCTTGATATGGGTTTCGACCGGTCAAAAAAATAAAACAGCCCATGTAGCTTAAGCTTAGGGGTGGGAGACCGAAGCACACCTCTTATCGATCAGACATGAAACAAGTGATCAACAGTTTTTCAGAAAAGACATGTTTCTTGTTCACCTGCACGTGTCTTTTTTCTTCCTTTTCAGAAGACAAAAGTTGTGTGGATTGTATTAATAAAGAGAAGAGAGGTATTTACATGGAGAAAAAACCAGAAAAATCCACCACCGGGGAACAACCTGCCAATAATCAAGACCGGAAATCTTTGCCCGTAGTGATTTAGACGGTCAACTCAAATCGAGATGCTCGTGTCTCTAAACATAATATTCGAACCTAAATTGGATCCGTAGCACTCTCAGTTGATTTGAGAGTAGAAAGAGAGACATGAGCAACAGACAATAATAGATTGGTTTACAAATTAAAGTATAAGACAGAAAGATCAGTATACCACAACTTCTTTTTTCTCTCTTATTTGGTAGAGTGACTTGAATGAGAAATTGATCATGCACTGATTTTTTATGGAAAGAAACATCAATACAGATGAATCAAGGGAACCTTAACCATAGAAAAAGAGTTGCCTCAAAATAAGAAGTTATACTTCAATATCCAGATGGTGATATTGATTCCTGTTGAATGTATAGATAGGAAAGAACTATTGTTGCCCTTGGGATCGGTTGTCTACGTGTTTATATATGTGAGGAAAAACTCCTTACGTGGCATTATATAAGATTGAATACATATACAATTGGAGTACTACACCATGTTGTATACGTATCATATTACACATCTAATACCATCTCTTAATCTAGACATGAGGGAGGTTTAGATTACGCTTAAACTCATCTAGTTTTTTCTGACATAATGTTTTTTAAACCCATCAGCAATTTGATCCTTGCTAGATATAAACCTCACATCAAGTTGCTTGCTATCAACCCTTTCCCGAACAAAAAATAAATCAATTTCAATATGCTTGGTTCTGGCATGAAATACTGGATTAGAAGATAGGTATGTGACACCAAGATTATCACACCAAATACATGGTTTTTCCCTAAGAGTAACACCTAGTTCTCGTATAAGAGCCTCGACCCAAATCAATTCAGTAGTAGCATTGTCTAGTGCTTTATACTCAGCCTCTATATTGGAGCGGTTGTTTTCTAGCACTTCAAGATATAATATTAGGGCCAAAGAAAATGGCAAATCCACCTGTAGAGCGTCTATCATTGAGATCTCTAGCCCAATCTGCATCTGAAAACGCACTAAGCAAAGTGGATGAGGACTTCAGAAAGGTGAGTAAAACAGTACGTGTGCCATGAACATATCTCAATATCCTCTTAACAGATGTCCAATGAGATATAGTGGGAGCATGTAAGAATTAACATACCATATTGACTGAAATGGATATATCAGGACGAGTTAGTGCCAAATACTTTAAAGCAACAACAACACTCTTGTACCGAGTACTATCCTCTGAACCAAGTGGGGAGCCATTAGTCAATGAAAGTGAGTCTGTAGTGGACAAAGGTATGGGACATGATGTGCAGCTTGTCATCCCAACTTTGGCTAGTAAATCAGTACCATATTTATCTTGATGTAAGAGAAAACAATTTGTATGTTTGTGAACCTCAAGCCCCAAAAAATAATGAAGATCACCTAGAACCTTAAGAGCAAAGTCTGTACTCAAATTCTTGAGAAAGGCAGTGATGGCTGAATCCGAGGAGCTAGTAGCAATAATATCATCAACATATATAAGAAGAAATATCGGAATACATGCCTTGTCAAACAGAAACAAGGAGGTATCGGCCTTGGATGGAACAAAAGCAAGAAAATGAAGTTTAGAGCTGAGCCGAGAGTACCATGCTCGAGGAGCCTGTTTTAGACCAGAAAGTGCTTTGTCAAGTTTGCAAATATAATCTGAATTAGCGGAAGACTGAAAACCAGGTGGCTGTTTCATGTAAACCTCCTCTTCCAGAACACCATGTAAGAACGCGTTCTTCACATATAGCTGTCGGAGACTCCAACCTCTATGTCGACGCTGATTGATCCACTGATCCCTCTGGGCAGGTGTTGGCAGGGGTTGTGGCAGGAGAAAACCTGGGCGAGGACCAATCGGCGTCCTGGTATGTCGAGGTAGGAGGGGACCCGAGGGGAGACCAGGCTGACGTGGTGGCATCCAGATCGTGCAACCGCGCGCATGCATAGGATGACGCAGCGACACGATCACCGGGTGGAGGGGACCATTCCTGGGCCCGCGACAGAGGCGACATCGCAGTAGATCGGGACAGAGACGACGGGCCACGCTGCAACGTGGCAGGATCTGATTGGTGCGGTGGTGACTGCACGGAGCCAGGCGTGGCAAGACGCTGCAGTTCCTGATCTGAGGGAGATTTGTTGGTGGAATCAACCTCGGTTTCAGCAGATTCTTGTCATGTAGTTTCTGATTGCTCTAGATCATTATTTGATGTGCTATTTTGACTGGTTTCTTCAGAATTTGTGCTAGTTTCCTCAGACGAACTGCATGTCCCTTCATTCATAACCTAGGGAGAATCAACAATAGGAACAACTTGCAAGTAATGGTCATTAGTTTGTGCACCCCTATCATGCAATGCCGAGGAGGAGGGTGTAGGAAGGAGAAGAATTTCTTCTTGAAGACGACGACCGGCATTAGGATTGAGGGATGCAAAAGGAAAAATGTGTTCATCAAACACAACATCACGAGAAAGATAGACACGTCCAGAGTCAACATCAAGGCATTTGAACCCTTTATGGTGAGGACTATAGCCAAAAAACACACCGTTTGGAACAAAAATAAAGTTTTTCTTTATTGTGAGGGTGAAGATTAGGCCAACAAGCACAACCAAACACCCGTAGAGACTCATAGTTGGGTTTGACATGAAGGAGTTTTTCTATGGGAGACTCAAAATTTAAAACTTTTGTAGGAAGCAAATTTATAAGAAACGTCGCTGTTAGGAAGGTATCATCCCATAATTTAAGTGGCATAGAGGCATTTGTAAGTAAGGCAAAACCAACTTCAACTATATGACGGTGTTTGCGTTCAGCTGAGCCATTCTGTTGGTGTGCATGAGGACATGAAACATGATGAACAATGCCTACACGTTGGAAGAAGCCATTAAATTTTTTGTATTCGCCTCCCCAATCAGTTTGCATGGTGAGATTTTTCCTACCAAATTGGTATTCAACATATTGTTGAAAATCAAGAAACACTTGGTACACATCGGAATGTGTCTTAAGAAAATAGATCCAAGTAAACTTGCTAAAATCATCAATGAAGCTTACATAATATGCATGTTTGCCTACAGAGAGAGGAGCTGGACCCCATACATCAGAAAATATTTGTTCCAAAGGAACTGTGGAAACACTAGTAGAGACATGATAGGGTAGCTGGTGACTCTTGGACTGTTGGCATGGATCACATATGTACGAATTTATTTCTGGGGAATATGAAAGTTTATTCTTCCTAAGTATCTGCTGAAAAATAAAAGATGATGGATGTCCTAGGCGACGATGCCACGTGGAATATGCAGGCTTCACTATTACAAGGGCATGCTTGGATGTGTTCATTGATACAAGTACAAGAGGATACAGACCACCATGACAAGGACCTTTAAACATGATTTTCCCCATTGCCTGATCCTTAATCAAGAAAAACAATGGGTGAATCTCAATATAAGCATTGTTGTCTAGAGCAATTTGATGACCAGAAAGTAAGTTCATGGATGCACTAGGAACATGTAAAATATCTATAAGTTCTAGAGAGCTACTAGGGGTGTGCAAAACTGAATGACCAATATGCACAATATTCGTAATTGGACGGGACAAAAGCCAAAGTCAATATTTTACCGGAGATAACACAGAGTCCGAAGGGCAGCCGAAGGGGGGCCATGAGGTGGCCACACCTGGTGGCGGTGCGTCCTAGGGGGCGCCAGTCCTAGGTGTGGGCCCCTCGGGCGCCCTCCGACCTTGCCCCTTCGCCTATTAAGTAACCCCGATGTAGAAACCCTAAGCACCCGATCAAATCTCCACGAAACAGGCTGTAGCCACCGCCACCATCGTTCCTAGATCGGGGGGATCTGAAGCTCTTCCCGGCACCCTACCGGAGGGGAGAGATCATCCCAGAGGCCTTCTTCATCACCATGCCAGCCTCCGGTATGATGCGTGAGTAGTTCACCCTTGGACTATGGGTCCATACAGTAGCTAGATGGTTGTTTATCCTCCTTTGTGCTATCATGTTTAGATCTTGTGAGCTCCGTTCATGATCAAGATCATCTATTTGTAATCATACATGTTATTTTTGCGGGGATCCATTCGATATTGAGATACTATGTAAGATTTATTATTGATTCTATCATGTCTGTGTTATTTGTGATCTTGCATGCTCTCCGTTGCTAGTAGCTAGCTTGGCCAAGTAGATGCTTGTGACTCCAAGAGAGAGTATTTATGCTCGATAGTAGGTTCATTCCTCTAGTAATCTAGGGAAGTGACAGAAATCTCTAAGGTTATAGATGTGTTGTTGCTAGTAGGGAGAAAACAACAACCTTTTGTTCATGGAACAATTGTATTGTTTACTTTACACACATTGCTTAATGCAATTATTCGTTGCTTGGAACTTAATACTAGAAGGGGTTCAGATGATAACCTGAAGGTGCATTATTAGTCATAGATGCAGTTGGATTATGGTCTATGTATATTGTTGTAATGCCCAATCAAATCTCATAGGAGTCATGATGTCTAGTATATGCATTGTTATGCTTTCTCAATCTATAAATTGCCCCACTGTAATTTGTTCACCTAGCATGTCATATATCTTAAGGAGAACACCTCTAGTGAACTGTGGACCCCAGTCCAATCTTTATCATTGATACATCATCTACTGTTACCGTTTACTTTCTACAAGAAACTACTATCTTTCACACTATACGTTTAATACTTTGTTTTCAGCAAACCGGTGAGATTGACAATCTTACTATACGTTGGCGCAAATTTTTGAGTTTGTGTTGTGCTGGTTCCAAGTTGTTAGCAACACCTTAGAGTTGTTTCCTTCCTCCTACTGGTTCGATAACCTTGGTTTCATAATTGAGGGAAAACTTACTGCTGTGCTCTTCACACCTTCCTCTTGGGGTGTCCCAACGAAGTTTTATAGTGAACTGAGCTGCATCAAGACGTTTTCTGGCGCCGTTGGTGACGACTGTCTACGCACAGCCTGTTGGGAACCCCAAGAGAAAGGTGTGAAGCAGCAAGCAGCAAGTTTTCCCTCAGTTGAGACCGAGGTTATCGAACCAGAAGGAGGAAGGAAACATCACACAGGTGTTGCAAGCAACGCGGAGACCTACACAACACAAACTCAATACTTTGCCCCAATGAACAGTGAGGTTGTCAAGCTCACCGGTTTGCTGTAACAAAGGATTAAACGTATGGTCTGGAAGGTAATGGTTTTCAGAAAGTAAACAAGTAACAGTGGAAGATGTATCAATGGTAAAGATTGGATCGGGGTCCATAGTTCACTAGATGTGCTCTCCTTAGATAAACAACATGGCATGAAGGGTAAACAAATTACAGCGGGACAACTGATAGGAACTGATCAAGGCATAAACAATGCAATTACTAGTCAGAAAGATCCATGAGATTCGATTGGGCAATACAACAAGATACATAGACCGCCATCCAACTACATCTATGACTAGAAGTCCACCTTCAGGTTATCATCCGAACCCTCCAAAGATATGTTTCAAGCAATGTATAACCTTTAAGCAAAGTGTGTAAGGTAAACAGTCCACATGTTCCATAAACAAGAGACCGTTGTTTTCTCCCTAGTAGCAACACCACATCTACAACCGAAGAGATTTCGGTCACTTCCCTTGGAAACTAGAGGCATGAACCCACTATCGAGCATAAATACCCCCTCTTGGAGTCACTAGAAACTACTTCGCCAAGATAGCTACTAACAACGGAGAGCCTGCAACATCACAAACAACACAGACATGATAGAATCATAAAGACAAAACCATTAATCAAACCAACATAATAATCTCAATATCCATCGGATCCCCGCAAACACAACATGCATGATTACAAATAGATTAGATCTTGATCATGAACGGAGCTCATAAGATCTATACATTAAAGTACAAAGGAGGAGATACAACCATCTAGCTACTACATGGACCCATAGTCCAAGGTGGAAATACTCACGCATCATACTGGAGAGAAGGATTTCGGGATGATCTCCCCTCCGGCAAGGTGCCGGGAAGAACTTCAGACCCCCCCGATCTAGGGACGATGGTGATGGCGGCTACAATCGGTTTCATGGATATTTGATCGGGTACTCAGGGTTTCTGCATCGGGGGCTTCTTATAGGAGAAGGGGGAGACCGAGGCGGCGGCAGGGTTGGCAAACCCTAGCCTGGCGCGGGGCTGGGCCCACCCGTGCCTAGGGTGGGTCTGCCCCCCCCCCCTGGCTGGCCCCTCCAGCTCTCCTCTCCACTTCTTGTTCCCCACGGAATGCAATTGGCCTTGACGTTTGTCCCGCCCAATTATGAGAATATTTCTTTACTAACTTTTCTGAAACCAAAAACAGCAGAAAACAGGCATCTGTTACTATTGCAACTTGTTAATACGTTAGTACCAGAAAAAATGTAAAAGGCACCTCAAAGTGTGGACAAGTAAAGCAAAGTAGATACAAAACAAGCATGGAGCATCAAAAATTATAGATACGTTTCCAACGTATCAACATCCCCAAGCTTAAATCCTGACCGTCCTCGAGTAGGTAAGTGATAAAAGAATAATTTTTTAGGTGACATGCACCCTCACAATAAAGATCAAACCATTTGAAAGCATTGAAAGCTGGGATTAAAGAACTCTAAACATGTGCATGAAAGATGGATTTCTAAAAAAGGACATAGTAACTATGCATGCAACATGGCAAGCTACAAACAAATATCATGAATAACATGCATTGAAAAACATTTGTTTGTTTCACATGCAGAAAACATAGCATAGTGGCAATCAGCTTGTCCCTCATAGAGTAGAAATATAGATGCATAGGACACCAGCAAAGTTCACATGGGTGACTAGAAACAAGTAGCACAAAAACAAGTAATAACACAATATGCATCAATTAATAAGCTTTGGAACACTGCACATAGAATGACAACTATGCTCTCTTAATGGTGCCTAAAGGTAGAAGGTGGAGACTCAATAATGGTGGAAGAAAGGCCTTTTTTGTAAAGGAAGCAGGTGTCACATCCCAAGATTTTCCAAATCTTGTAATGTGAAAAATAAATGAATAAAATAAAACTTTGTTTGATTTTCAGAGTGAGAAGAAACTTTTTGAATCCAATTGGAAATCCTCAAACCAATATTGGATCAAATAAAATCCTAAAGGGATTTAAAAAGGTAAACATTTGATAAATGAAAATAAAATATTTTGGACTTACTATTTTGAATCTTTTAAATAAAAAGATTTGGATTTCAAAAGAAAAGATAGATTTATAAATAATGGATTATTTATAAAGACAAATTAAACCTTGGCCAATATTTTGAAATAAAATGTTTTGTTTTGATTAAAAATAGTAAAGGTTTATTTAAATAAAATAATAAGGAATTAATATCCAATTTTATTTAAGTAAAGGCTTTTTCCATTTTAAATAAACTCAAAAACTTATTTATTTATTTTAAAATAAGTTTTCCAAATATTTTATATTCTCAAATAAAACCTACTGAAGTGTTTTGGTTTTATTTTAAATTTTCAAAATAAAGATTTTAATAAAACAAAACCTATTTGATTTAATAACTAAGGTCCATTTTATTTAATTATTAAATGGATCCTAAAATAAAGATGTTATTTTGTTTTAAACAAGTTTCCAAATATCTTTTATTTCCAAATAAAACCTACTGATTTGGTTTTGAAAATATTTGGATTTCAAATGGAGTTTTTAAATAAATTAAAACACATTTAATTTATTAACTAGTGTCCATTTTATTTAATTATAAATGGACTCTAAAAAAATAAAAATATTATTTTATTTTGGGATTTGGTTTATGTTGATAAACAGAACCAAAAACTCATTTCGAGTGTGGAGATTGTTGGAATTGTTTGAATGTTTGAATAGTTGATTGAAATTCAAAACAGAAATTGATTTAGGAAAAGAAAAATGTTTCAGACAGAAAAAAATAGTGCAAAGGACCCAGCCCAGTAAGCCCAGGAACCAGCCCAGCTCCCCTCCTCGAAGAAAACGCTTCGCACCTGGCAACTGACCCACGGAGACACTGACCGGTGGACCTCCTTTCCTTCTCGCATCCTCGCTGACAACTGGACCCCACCTCCCTGTTCATCCCCCTCACCCGGGCGACTTCTTCTTCCCCCAAACCTCGTCGCCGTTTCTGTCAGATAACTGCGCGCTTAATTCCTCTTAATGGCTGCGTTAATCTCGCCGCTGACCATGCGTACATAAGCACCTCTCCTCCCTCTGTCATTTCCCTCAAACGCCAACGCCACATCGCCCCCAGGCTGCTCGCATTGCTTGCGACAACCCCCTGTCTCCGACCACCGTCCTCCCTCGATTCCGGCCGAGCCTCGCCACCTCCTGCCTCCCCGTGCACACGGGCGCACTCACCACTCCCTGTCGCTTCTCCCAGTACCCTCTGTTCGACCGCGGGCGCCCCAGGGAGCCGTCTTCGACAAAGCACTGAGCGCCGCCGTCTGTCTCGCCTCCGTCGAGGTCCCTAGGTAAAATCCGACCGCCTCGACCCCTCTCGTTCACGCACACGTCACCTCCTTGATCTTACGCGTCTGACCACACCCTCTGTTTGCCTCCGCGTGATCCACAGCGTCGCCTTCGACCGCGGACAGAACCATCCGACGCCGACGACGCTTCCGCCGAGCAATTGCGACCGTTCTCGTGCGCCCCTTGCCCCGTCGACCACACGTCGAGCACCACCTCGTCCTCGCGACCTCGGTGAGCCTACTCCGTCCCTCTCTCGCTTCCTGTTTCGCCAGCGCAGCCACTATCTGACCGTCGCCGCCGCTAGCCACCGTCGCCGCCGCTCACTTTTGGTCAAACATGCTAGCACCGTAGGATCGAGATCTGACGCTCACGATAGAATCACTTAACCGCGAAAGGGTACGCTCTCTGGACCACACGATCTAATTAGATCCAACGCACCGCAGAGCCGATCCGGCCGAACCGGTACCGCCCAATGGAATCATGCCGCGTGTCGCCTGTTCTGTTTAAAAACAGATTTGAAACCAGATTAGAAAGTGATTTTCAAACCTCTGTAACTTTTGATCCACACGTCCAAAAATTGCAAATTTGGTATCATTGGAATCAGTGGAACAAACCCTAGCCAACCATGCCTTTAGTTGAGCAAATAGTATCTGTTAGCTTGTTGGTTTTTGCAGAAACTTTTGTTTGCTTTTTTAGATTAGAAAAATTGTTCAAAAATGTTTTTTGGGATAAAATCTTTGGCAAATGGCGTGATTTGAACCTACTAACATTAGGAAACACTTTGTGGCTTCAAAAATGTATTTGGTGATGCAAAAGAATGATTATTTAATTTAAAACCATTTCTAGTCAAATAGAAATGTGGTTTATTTATTAAAAATGGTTTTAAAAGAAAACCTTTGGAAAATGTTTTGTTTTAAAACTCCCTGACCCCAAACACCAAGTTTTATGGTTTAAAAACTTATTTGGTGAACCCTATAGATTAATGCCTTAGTAAAAATATTTCTACACCACATAAAATGACACTTTGTTTTGAAAATGGTTTATAAAATGAAACCTTTTGAAAATGACTTTGCCACTTTACAAAATGACCATTAGGTGCTTTCAAATGTTTATGACCCATTAGGAACCACTTTTCAAACAAAACAAATCTTGGCATGCTTGCATGCATTACTTTGACTTTGTCATTTTATGTGATGTTTGCTTGATTGGTAGATTGAGTTTGTGCCTTGTTTGATTGGATTGTAGTGACTTGAAGAGTGTGATTGTTGCAAGGACAAGGAGTGAACCCATACTCTACCAAAAAGGCAAGTGATGCTTCATACTTTTTGTCCCATTACTTTCATTATGCATTAGTGATTTTCTCTAAGTAAACTCGCATGGAATTTTGCTAAGTATAAACTTTGCTATAGGAAAACTAGTAGATGAAACCTTAGTGGAAATATTCCTAAGTTAAGATTCCTATTACTATCAAGCTTAGCCTAGCTAATAGAAAACATGGGTGGAATATATATTCACACTATGGAAAAATATTCTAAGTCTGAGGACTTGGTTTTTGTTTAATAAAACAACTAAGTTAATGAATCACCTGGGTGGAATGGTGATTGCTTGGTGGTTTTTGGTTGAGTGGTTACACAAGGCCAGGGGACTGGTGAACCTTGTGTATCTCACTTGTGGATGGCCACCCAGGAACAAAGAGATTTGAGATGTCAAATGTTGAGAAGCTTCAAGTGCAACCACTTGGCAATATGGGCTCTGCCATGATCATATAGGTTGCAAGAACTTAGCCATATGGACAGTGGGTGGTAGTGTTTGATAGGTTGGAGCGCGTCCATTTTGGTCTAAGGGAAGGCTTCTGAAAGATCTTGTCTTGGGAAACCAAGTCTTGTGGGGAAAGTGCACCACCTCTGCAGAGTGTAAAATCTAAGTACTTAGCCATGTCCCTGGTAAAGGACAATTTGAGCATCAAGACATGGAAGCAATCAAGAATCTCATCATTCAAATTTCTAAGTTAAAATTTGTGGTTTGAACAAGGGTTATTTGAAATCTTCAATCTTTGATTGGGAGAAGCCTTGGAAAAGATTTTGTCAAAACAAAAACTTAGTATTTTTCAAAATGATAAGGAAATCTATTTTGAGCAATGCAAGCCTCAACTCCACTTAGCCAAATGCATATTGATGATAGACTCCACTATACTACCATAGTATCACTTGCCAATACAATTCAAATGTATTGACCCTTGTGGCTATAACTTATTATGTTGCAGGTTTGATTGTTTTAGTGAAGATTGATTGATTAGGATTACAAAGTCTACAACCAACATCTGCCTGTGGCACTTTGAAGATGAAGGACCCCATGCTTATAGATTTCTGCTGCAATGTAATGTATTAGCCAAATGAGCTATGTAAGATGCAATAAAATTATGTTATTCCTGGTTATAAAGTTGTATTATGACCTTTGTCTCTTGATATTACATCTTAACTGTGGATGCTATCTATTGATCCAGGGACTAGCATTGTAAACACAGGGGACTCCACCTTATATTGTTTAAAGGTTGGGACACTCCCTCTACAGATGGTATCAGAGCATTGTGTTGCATATAGGATTGTAACCCTAGGATTGGACAAAACCCCTTAGAAAAATAAGAGTGTATTTGTTCCAAAAAATTAGTTACAAAAACACTTGTAAACTCTTTCCTCAACCATTTTGGTTTCAACTCTACATCTCTTCTACTTGAACTTGATGGAAAAACCTACCCCATGGCCAAAGACTACACCATGTGCAAAGGACTCCTTCAACTTCTTCAACTCTAATGACTTCAACATCTTCAGCATATTCACCAAGGACTTCCAACTTGGATATCAAGAGAATCTTGCTCAAGGTTTGGAGACTAAGGGAATGCAAAATAAAAAGGAGCCATCATCAACTTTGAAGTTATATGACCAAGAGTTTTCTCAAGGAAACCATGATCTCAAGTAAGAAGAAGCAACCAAGAAGGTTGGAAAGATCACAAGTGAACCATATAGATGGACCACCATATTTTAGTTAAGACAAAACCACTAACTTATGTGGTGTAACAAAAATATTTTTGTTTCCTAAGTTTGTGCTTGAACTTTGTTGTTTGAGTGAAAAGTTGTTTGCGATTGCTTGCACATTTCTCGTGTGAATTGTGATGTGTGTGATTAGAATTATTCCCTTAGAAAATATCTTGCCTATTCTAACCCCAACCCAACCCAAACAGATGACTTCTCCAAGAGACTCCAACATCAAGGTTGATGACACCAACAACAACCAAGAGGGCCACATGAGAGAACTTATAGCAACCCAAAACCAATTGAGCCAAGAGACAACTCAGCTTTTAGCCAACAACAATGGACTAGACCCAGCCATACAAAGGATTTTGAAACTTCAATCCCAATTATTGCAAGGATTGGTTACTCAAATGATCAACATGGGAGAAAACTTTTCCCAAGGAGCTAATGACAACAAGGATGACAAAGATGATAATCTAGAAGGAACCCAAGCTAGCAATAATTTTAGATACAAGGATCATGCATCCAAGAAACATGAAGATCAATGCCCCAATTGTGAAAAGAAACATCCAACTAATCAATGCCCCACATCTCAAGCTACTTGCTACCTATGTGAAGGAAACAACCATGTTCCTATCCAATGCCCCATCTATTCCATTGTGGAACAAAGGAAACAAGAAGGATCCAAGTATAACAAGAAGGTTGATGGCAAAGGAAAAGGACCACTTATACCTCCAAACAAAACAACCCAATTCAAAGGATCAAAGAAACCCAAGAAGAAGAAGATAGACAAAAGCCATGTGCAATGTTATAAATGTAAGGAAATGGGACACTATTCCGGTGAATGCCCAGAGAACCCGAAAAATAAAGAGATTGGCCAAGTAGTGTGCAACAACTGCAAAGAGCTAGGCCACTATGTAGCAACTTGTCCACAAGAGCCACGTAAAGAACTCAAGGACATCCACTGTTTCAATTGCAAGAACCCAGGACATTATGCAAGCAACTGTCCAGAAAAGATGAAGAACAAGCTGAACAAGCCTATGGAGAAACTCAACCTTGGCCCATGAGTCAAGTATGGAAACAAAGGACACAATGCAAATGTTTGCTTAGAGAAGTTTCCCCAGGAGCCCAAGAAGGAAAATATGTAATTTTTGTTTGAAAATTTTTAAGGGTGGTAGTACCCTAGTTGTTTTGAGCCTACTTGTAACCCTAGCCTCCCCAAATCTCGGGACGAGATTTATTTTAAGGGTGGTAGCCTGTCACATCCCAAGATTTTCCAAATCTTGTAATGTGAAAAATAAATGAATAAAATAAAACTTTGTTTGATTTTCAGAGTGAGAAGAAACTTTTTGAATCCAATTGGAAATCCTCAAACCAATATTGGATCAAATAAAATCCTAAAGGGATTTAAAAAGGTAAACATTTGATAAATGAAAATAAAATATTTTGGAATTACTATTTTGAATCTTTTAAATAAAAAGATTTGGATTTCAAAAGAAAAGATAGATTTATAAATAAAGGATTATTTATAAAGCCAAATTAAACCTTGGCCAATATTTTGAAATAAAATGTTTTGTTTTGATTAAAAATAGTAAAGGTTTATTTAAATAAAATAATAAGGAATTAATATCCAATTTTATTTAAGTAAAGGCCTTTTCCATTTTAAATAAACTCAAAAACTTATTTATTTATTTTAAAAATAAGTTTTCCAAATATTTTATATTCTCAAATAAAACCTACTGAAGTTTTTTGGTTTTATTTTAAATTTTCAAAATAAAGATTTTAATAAAACAAACCCTATTTGATTTAATAACTAAGGTCCATTTTATTTAATTATTAAATGGATCCTAAAATAAAGATGTTATTTTGTTTTAAACAAGTTTTCCAAATATCTTTTATTTCCAAATAAAACCTACTGATTTGGTTTTGAAAATATTTGGATTTCAAATGGAGTTTTTAAATAAATTAAAACCCATTTAATTTATTAACAAGTGTCCATTTTATTTAATTATAAATGGACTCTAAAAAAATAAAAATATTATTTTATTTTGGGATTTGGTTTATGTTGATAAACAGAACCAAAAACTCATTTCGAGTGTGGAGATTGTTGGAATTGTTTGAATGTTTGAATAGTTGATTGAAATTCAAAACAAAAATTGATTTAGAAAAAGAAAAATGTTTCAGACAGAAAAAAATAGTGCAAAGGACCCAACCCAATAAGCCCAGGAACCAGCCCAGCTCCCCTCCCCGAAGAAAACGCTTCGCACCTGGCAACTGACCCACGGAGACACTGACCGGTGGACCTCCTTTCCTTCTCGCATCCTAGCTAACGACTGGACCCCACCTCCCTGTTCATCCTCCTCACCGCGCGACTTCTTCTGCCCCCAAACCTCGTCGCCGTTTCTGTCAGATAACTGCGCTTAATTTCTCTTAATGGCTGCGTTAATCTCGCCCCTGACCATGCGTACATAAGAACCTCTCCTCCCTCTTTCATTTCCCTCAAACGCCAACGCCACATCGCCCCCAGGCTGCTCGCATTGCTTGCGACAACCCCCTGTCTTCGACCACCGTCCTCCCTCGATTCCGGCTGAGCCTCGCCACCTCCTGCCTCCCCGAGCACACGAGCGCACTCACCACTCCCTGTCGCTTCTCCCAGTACCCTTTGTTCGACCGCGGGCGCCCCAGGGAGCCGTCTTCGAAAAAGCACTGAGCGCCGCCGTCTGTCTCGCCTCCGTCGAGTTCCCTAGGTAAAATCCGACCGCCCCGACCCCTCCCGTTCACGCACACGTCACCTCCTTGATCTTACGCATCTGACCATACCCTCTGTTTGCCTCCGCGTGATCCACAGCGTCGCCTTCGACCGCGAACAGAACCATCCGATGCCGACGACGCTTCCGACGAGCAATTGCGACCGTTCTCGTGCGCCCCTTGCCCCGTCGACCACACGTCGAGCACCACCTCGTCCTCGCGACCTCGGGGAGCCTACTCCCTCCCTCTCTCGCTTCCTGTTTCGCCAGCGCTGCCACTGTCTGACCGTCGCCGCCGCTAGCCACCGTCGGCGCCGCTCACTTTTGGTCAAACATGCTAGCACCGTAGGATCGAGATCTGAAGCTCACGATAGAATCACTTAACCGCGAAAGGGTACGCTCTCTGGACCACACGATCTAATTAGATCCAATGCACCGCAGAGCTGATCCGGCCGAACCGGTACCGCCCGATGGAATCATGCCGCGTGTCGCCTGTTCTGTTTAAAAACAGATTTGAAACCAGATTAGAATGTGATTTTCAAACCTCTGTAACTTTTGATCCACACGTCCAAAAATTGCAAATTTGGTATCATTGGAATCAGTGGAACAAACCCTAGCAAACCATGCCTTTAGTTTAGCAAATAGTATATGTTAGCTTGTTGGTTTTTGCAGAAACTTTTATTTGCTTGTTTAGATTAGAATTTTTTTTCAAAAATGTGTTTGGGGATAAAATCTTTGGCAAATGGTGTGATTTGAACCTACTAACATTAGGAAACACTTTGTGGATTCAAAAATGTATTTGGTGATGCAAAAGAATGATTCTTTAATTTAAAACCATTTCTAGTCAAATAGAAATGTGGTTTATTTATTAAAAATGGTTTTGAAAGAAAACCTTTGGAAAATGTTTTGTTTTAAAACTCCCTGACCCCAAACACCAAGTTTTATGGTTTAAAAACTTATTTGGTGAACCCTATAGTTTAATGCCTTAGTAAAAATATTTCTACACCACATAAAATGACACTTTGTTTTGAAAATGGTTTATAAAATGAAACCTTTTGAAAATGACTTTGCCACTTTACAAAATGACCATTAGGTGCTTTCAAATGTTTATGACCCATTAGGAACCACTTTTCAAACAAAACAAAGCTTGGCATGCTTGCATGCATTACTTTGACTTTGTCATTTTATGTGATGTTTGCTTGATTGGTAGATTGAGTTTGTGCCTTGTTTGATTGGATTGTAGTGACTTGAAGAGTGTGATTGTTGCAAGGACAAGGAGTGAACCCATACTCTACCAAAAAGGCAAGTGATGCTTCATACTTTTTGTCCCATTACTTTCACTGTGCATTAGTGATTTTCTCTAAGTAAACTCGCATGGAATTTTGCTAAGTATAAACTTTGCTATAGGAAAACTAGTAGATGAAACCTTAGTGGAAATCTTCCTAATTTAAGATTCCTATTACTATAAAGCTTAGCCTAGCTAATAGAAAACATGGGTGGAATATATATTCACACTATGGAAAAATATTCTAAGTCAGAGGACTTGGTTTTTGTTTAATAAAACAACTAAGTTAATGAATCACCTGGGTGGAATGGTAATTGCTTGGTGGTTTTTGGTTGAGTGGTTACACAAGGCCAGGGGACTGGTGAACCTTGTGTATCTCACTTGTGGATGGCCACCCAGGAACAAAGAGATTTGAGATGTCAAATGTTGAGAAGCTTCAAGTGCAACCACTTGGCAATATGGGCTCTTCCATGATCATATAGGTTGCAAGAACTTAGCCATATGGACAGTGGGTGGTAGTGTTTGATAGGTTGGAGCGCGTCCATTTTGGTCTAAGGGAAGGCTTCTGAAAGATCTTGTCTTGGGAAACCAAGTCTTGTGGGGAAAGTGCACCACCTCTGCAGAGTGTAAAATCTAAGTACTTAGCCATGTCCCTGGTAAAGGACAATTTGAGCATCAAGACATGGAAGCAATCAAGAATCTCATCATTCAAATTTCTAAGTTAAAACTTGTGGTTTGAACAAGGGTTATTTGAAATCTTTAATCTTTGATTGAGAGAAGCCTTGGAAAAGATTTTGTCAAAACAAAAACTTAGTATTTTTCAAAATGCTAAGGAAATCTATTTTGAGCAATGCAAGCCTCAACTCCACTTCTCCAAATGCATATAGATGATATACTCCACTATACTACCATAGTATCACTTGCCAATACAATTCAAATGTATTGGCCCTTATGGATGTAACTTATTATGTTGCAGGTTTGATTGTTTTAGTGAAGATTGATTGATTAGGATTACAAAGTCTACAACCAACATCTGCCTGTGGCACTTTTAAGATGAAGGACCCCATGCTTATAGATTTCTGCTGCAATGTAATGTATTAGCCAAATGAGCTATGTAAGATGTAATAAAATTATGTTATTCCTGGTTATAAAGTTGTATTATGACCTTTGTCTCTTGATATTACATCTTAACTGTGGATGCTAGCTATTGATCGAGGTACTAGCATTGTAAACACAGGGGACTCCACCTTATATTGTTTAAAGGTTGGGACACTCCCTCTACAACAGGGATTACAAGTTTCAAAAGGAGATTCCAAAAATTATGGTACTTGTTAGCTTTCAACCCTCATTGCCCCTATCATAAGCATCTTGAAGTGGTTAAGGTTAAAGTGGAAAAGCTGGAGTATGTGCTTGACGAAGTATAAGTTGGCAATCTCATGTCCCTTGAATACGAGGGCCACACCTCATGCATACTCAACTTTGGGTCCAGGTAAGTTCTTGTCACTGTAAGTATTTTCATATCATTGAGAACCGCCAACGGGGTACCCCTTGCACATGGTACAGGAGCTTTCCCATAACCAAAATGACAAGGCAAGCAGACAATGAGCATCTCAACAATCTTTTTATTTACCATATGCATAGCTTTTTATTGAGGATGCTTCATAGATAGCTCACTATGGTGATGCTGCAAGTTTCCACCATGATCAGGCATGGATTAGGCTAGCGGCCCAGGCGTTTCTCTAACACAGGATACAAACTCCATGGACTTACAAGTTCCCTCTTTATTTCACACCAGTGACATCCATAGACAAAATAACATTATATCAACTTGTACAAAGTACAAGTGCAACGTAGAAAACATTCCTTGTGACAGCACAGTTCTGCTAATTCCAACTTATAAGTGCAAGCATATACAACAAAGTTGTCACAATGGTTCAACTTTATAAGGGGCAAAGAATAAAGTGTGCCATCAAGTTCGTGAGGGATTTAATCACTAAGTTTTCACATAACAAAATAGTTTTTAATTGGAAGAAAGTTGAAAACAAGAATATACTTGGAATGGTGTAACACACCATTCATAAGATTTTATAGTGGACACTTTGGAATAACTTGGTTTCTTGGGAGTTGGAGGCATGAGTAGAACTTACTCACACAACTGGAGACTAGCAAAAGACTGGGAGCAACCAACTAAGAGAACAATAATGGCCATAATCATGTAGTGCAACAAAGCATACTAATCAAAGCAAAGAGTGGTACTACAAGTCAAGGACTAAATGATCATAGAGGCTAGTGGTGGCTTGTAATAGTCATAACATGGTGTGATCATCCACCAAGTCAACCCAAGCAAAGCATCAAAGGAGAATACCACAATACTATGCTTTTGCATGCTAAAACAACACATAATTTCTTCAAGGCACACTAAGCAATCCCAATTGTTTGGAACAAGACATGCTACTGCAATAATCACTAAGCATGAGGTCAAAACAACACCTAGCATGTCATACTAAAGTCTAAGTCACAGTCAATGCAAGCTCCTCTTGCACTTCAAGCAAGAACTTACTACTCCTTTCCAACACCAAGCAACTTATTTGCAAAATAACATAGCTAGAATGGGGGTCCAAACTAATTTATTCAAGAAAACTAAACAACCTAATAAAATAAAACAAAAACTAAGACGCTCCAAGAACAACACAACTGTGCATGAAACAATAAAAACGAAGTGTCTAGACTGACATGAGATTTTTATTGATGAAGAAGGGGATGCCTTGGGCATCCCCAAACTTTGAAGCTTGTACCTCTTGGATATTTCTTGGGGTGACACCATGGTGGCATCCTCAAGCTTGATCTTTTGTCCATCCTTCATCTCATTGCATCATTCTCTCTCTACACCTAAAATTTTTCCTTCATACAAAACTTCACACAATCTTCATTAGCAACATTAGTGTATTCAAAAGATATTAGACCTCTGACAAAGCTTTGGAATAGCAAGGCTTTTCACTAAAAACACAAGCTACTGTAGTAACTCCTTCAAAAAGCTCAATTCACCTAAAGAGAACTCAAAAAGGAATCAATAAGAAGCAAATTCAAACTAATGGTAGAAATCTGTCAAAACAGAACAACAGGTATAAACCGATTTTTGCAAACATCTTTTGTTGCTTAAATCAAAACATGTTGAACTAACGAAAGTTAGCTAACATACTGGGGATTTATTCGTAAATTCTGAGCTCAATCTGAGTTATAGAGCCTCCTCACGATTTTTTTTGGTGGAGGACAGAAATCTGTTTCGGGACAGCAACTCCCCAAATCTTACTTCCCTCTCATTAGAGGTCATTCTTGGCACAAAAAGCAAACAAAAAGGATAAGGATAGGTCATTAATGAAGTAATAACTTCCAAGACTCAAGGAAACTCTTGGGTTATCTCCCAACAAGTACTTTTCTTTAACGCCTTTAAGTTAGGTACAAGAAGCAAGAAGAATCAAGTATTTTCAAATGAAGAATTGCCCCTCTTGTTCCTTATTTTCTTACCTTTATTTTCTCTTTAGGGAAGATATGATTGCTTACCGGAGGAGCAAAGTGCATAATGTCTTTTCCCACATCTATTACTGCCCCAAGGTGTTTAAGTATAGAGCTTCTAAGCGTGATATGTCCTTTGCCTACACATTCAATAACAAGATAATCAATAGACACCATTTTTCCTGAGATTTTTGTAAACACACCTTCAGCTATTCCAATGGGTAATATAGTGGCATTTTTGTTAAGAGAGATTCCCTCTCCTCCTTCAGTAAGCCCCCAAAGACTCAAGGAATCATAAATATCTTTAGGCATGAGGCAAAATTCAGACATGATATCACAACGAGCATCAAAAAGTGTAGCATGTATAGAGACATTGATTGTGGGAAACCACTTTGAAGGCTCAGAATTTATGGAAACATAATCATGGTAAGCCCTAAGAGTGTGATAGCAACTATTCATAGCATAAATGCTATTCTCAAGAGTGTTCAACCTGGCAAAAATATTTGTGAAAGAGGAATCAGACTTGCCAGGTGTACCATAGATCATGATTAATTTCTTGGGTTCTTTTAAAAGAGGCAAACAAAACCAAGCAAAAGAAACAAAGCAAACTAAAAACAAAGTAAAGAGAAAGGAAGTGAAGGACTCCCCTTGTGAAGACGTCCTTAGCCTCCCCGGCAACGGCGCCAGAAAAGCTTGACGACTGTCTACGCACAGCCTGTTGGGAACCCCAATAGCAAGGTGTGAATCAGCAAGCAGCAAGTTTTCCCTTAGTTGAGACCGAGGTTATCGAACCAGAAGGAGGAAGGAAACGTCACACAAGTGTTGCAAGCAACGCAGAGACCTGCACAACACAAACTCAAGACTTTGCCCCAACAAACAGTGAGGTTGTCAAGCTCACCGGTTTGCTGTAACAAAGGATTAAACGTATGGTGTGGAAGGTAATGGTTTGTAGCAAGTAAACAAGTAACAGTGGAAGATGTATAAATGATAAATATTGGACCGGGGTCCATAGTTCACTAGAGGTGCTCTCCTTAAATAAAAAACATGGCATGAAGGGTAAACAAATTACAGCGGGGCAATTAACAGGAACATTGCAAGGCATAACAATGCAATTACTAGTCAGAAAGATCCTATGAGATTCGATTGGGAAATACAAAAAGATACATAGACCGCCATCCAACTGCATCTATGACTAGAAGTCCACCTTCAGGTTATCATCCGAACCCCCTCCAGTATTAAGTTGCAAGCAACAGACAACTGCTTTAAGCAAAGTGTGTAAGGTAAAAAGTCCACATGTTCCATGAACAAGAGACCATTGTTTTCTCCCTACTAGCAATAGCACATCTACAACCGAAGAGATTTCTGTCACTTCCATTGGAAACTAGAGGCACGAACCCACTATCGATCATAAATACCCCCTCTTGGAGTCACTAGCAACTGCTTGGCCAAGATAGCTACTAACAACGGAGAGCATGTAAGATCACAAACAACACAGAATGATAGAATCATAAAGACAAAACCATTAATCAAACCAACACAATAATCTCAATATCCATTAGATCCCCGCAAACACAACATGCATGATTACAAATAGATTAGATCTTGATCATGAACGGAGCTCACATGATCTATACATGAAAGCACAAAGGAGGAGATACAACCATCTAGCTACTACATGGACCCATAGTCGAAGGTGTAACTACTCACGCATCATACCGGAGAGAAGGCCTCTCCCCTTCAGCAAGGTGTCGGGAAGAACTTCAGATCCCCCCGATCTAGGGACGATGGTGATGGCAGCGACAGAAGGTGTCGTGGATATTTGATCGGGTACTCAGGGTTTCTGCATGGGGGGCTTCTTATAGGCGAAGGGGGAGACCGAGGCGCGGCCACGGTTGGCAAACCTGGCCCCTCCGGCTCTCCTCTTGACTTCTTGTTCCCCACGGAAAGTAATTGACTTTGACGTTTGTCCCATCCAATTCCAAGAATATTTCTTTACTAACTTTTCTAAAACCAAAAACAGCATAAAACAGGCATCTGGCACTGTTGCAACTTGTTAATAGGTTAGTACCAGAAAACATGTAAAAATCACCTCAAAGTGTGGACAAGTAAAGCAAAGTAGATACAAAACAAGCATGGAGCATCAAAAATTATAGATACATTTCCAACGTATCAGTTGTCGGGGAGTTAAGGACAACTTCAATCTCTTCCTCCTCGTCAGTCACCTTTTTGGGAGAAAGAAGATTCTCGCAAGGGGAGTCTCTCACAACCATTCTATTTACTTTTTTTTTGTTTTGCTAAGTTTCTTTTGATTTGTTTTGCTTGTTTATCTTTTTCAAAAATACAAAAAAATTAGTCTCGTTTGGTTTGCTTTTTCTTATAAAAAACACAAAAAAATAGTTCCTAATTCAAGTTGCTTCCATGTCTAGTGTTACTCCAATCACTGTGTCACCTGTGGAAATGATCTTTACTTTCAAATAAGGAAGTGAAGAGAGTTTCGAAGAAGCTTGGTATAGAATTTCTGATTCACCTGAAAAAACTGAGCCTAAAATGACTCTAGGCTTGGTTCTTACCAGTTTCTACTATGGTCTTGCTCTTTGTTATAGACATGCTTTGGATGCTGTAGTAGGAGGAGATTTTCTCCAATGTAATGAGGATGAAGCTTTGAATGCTATAAAGAAATTGATTATAATATATAATTTGCCTAGCAAATCTGATTCTTCCTTTATAAACATCTATGCTAGGTTAAACACTCTTTAAACCAATACAGCTAGTTTAAAAGATTGCTATAACATGCTTAGAGAGCATCATGATTATGTTCCAATAAATTCTAAACCTTCAAAGTTGTTATAAATAATGAAACTTTTGATGCTCGTTGTGATATCATGTCTGAATTTTGTCTTATGCCTAAAGATATCTATGAATCTTTGAATCTTTCAGGACTTTCTGAAGGAGGAGAAGAAATATCTCTTAACAATAATGCAACTATATTACCCATTGGAATAGCTGAAGGAGTGTTTACAAAGATCTTAGCGAAAGTGGTGTCTACTGATTATCTTGTCATCCAATGTGTAGGAAAAAGACAAGTTACACTTGGAAGATCCCTACTGAAACTCCTTAGAGCAATAATAGATGTGGGAAAAGGCATTATGCATTTTGATTCTCCAACAAGAAATCATACATTCCCTAAAGATAAGAGTAAAGGTAAGAAAAGTAGGGGCAAGAACTTTGATGTTAATGCTTTTTCATTTGAAAATACTTGATTCTTGCTTCTTATGCCTAACTTAAAGGCATTAAAGAAAAGTAATTCTTGGGAGATAAACCAATAGTTTTAGTTGAGTCTTGGAAGTTATTACTTATGTAATAACCTCTCCTTATCCTTTTTGTGTGGTTTTTGTGCCAAGAATAACCTCTAATGAGAGAGAAGTAAGATTTGGGGAAGTTGTTGTCCCGAAACAGATTTTTGTGCTTGACTATAAAAATTCGTGAAAAATACCTGTATGTCGGATTGAGCTGTAATTTTCCGAGTATATGCCTCAGGTTGTTATAAAATATTTTTTAGTTCAACACTTTTCGATTTGAGCAATAAAAGTTCTTCAAACAAATCGATTTTTACCTGCTGGTCTATTTTGACAGATTTCTGCCATTATTTGCATTTGCCTCTTTATCGGTTTATTTTTGAGTTCTCCTTGATCACTTGAGCTCTTTAAAGGAATTTATATAGTAGCTTGTGTTCAATGAAAGTTTTACTTGTGTTGAAACTAAACCCAAAGGCTTATTATCTTGAATACAGTAATGTTGCTAATGAAGATTGTATGAAGTTTTGTATGAAGGAAATTTTCAATTGTAGGAGAAGAATGATATAATGAGATGAAGAATGGAAAAAAGCTTAAGCTTGGGGATGCCACCCCGTGTCACCCCAAGAAATATTCAAGAGGTACAAGCGTCAAAGCATGGGGATGCCTAAGGAATCCCCTTCTTCATCATTAAAAATCTCAGGTCTCTTTCTAGACACTTTGTTTTTATTGTGTTATGCACTGTTGTGTTGTTCTTGGAGCGTCTTAGTTTTCCTTTTTGGTTTTATTTTGTTTGGTTTGCTTAAATAAAGTAGTTGGACCCCTGCATTCGCTCTTTTGTTTCAAATAAGTTGAATGGTGTTGGAAAAGAGTATAAATTTTCATGCTCATAGTGGTACAAAAGGGAGCTTGTTTTGACTGTGACTTAGACTTTATCATGTCATTCTAGATGTTTCTTTTACCTATGCTTAATGTTCCTTGAAAGAATCATGTGTTGTTTTAGCATACAAAAGCATAATATTGTGGTATTCTCCTTTGATGCTTTGTTTGGGTTGATGATGACCCACAAGTATAGGGGGTGTATCATAGTACTTTCGATTAATAGGAGTGTCGATACCAACGAGGAGCAGAAGGTGTTGACTAGTGGTATGGATCAGGAAATCTTTGTAAATAGTTAGCAAACGGATTTTTAGGGGTTTTTGATCAAGCAATGAAATAAAGTGCAAGTAAATAAAGACAGCAAATAATTACAGCAAGTGGCCCAATCCTTTCTTAGAAAAGGACAAGCCGGTGGGAATACTTATGAGGACCAAACATTCTCGAGGACACATGGGATTACTGTCAAGTGCTTTTGTTTCATATAGTTGATTAATCTTATTTGGTTTTATAAGTGTTGTGTGGGTGACCCTGTGCTAATGTACCGACCTTATTTGGACTAATACATACTTGTGATTAAACCCCTTGCAAGAATCCACAACTACAAGAAAGTAATTAAGATAAAAACCTAACCACAGCCTTAAACTCTGAGATCCTACACTCTCTGGTGCAAAGGTTTCCTAACAGGGTTCAGGTTTCTGTCACTCCAGCAACCCCACAATTAGTAGCCAAATACACAATGCATTCCCCTAGGCCCATAAATGGTGAAGTTTCATGCAGTTGACATTCACATGACACCACTAGAAGAATAGCACCACAACTTAAATATTAAACCATTGAATAATACCTCAACACAATTCCACTACTAACAACATGTCTTCTCCCATGTCCTCAAGAACTAAATAAACTACTCACGAGACATCATATGGATCAAGATATGAGATGATATAATGATGAATAACAATCTGAACATAAACAATAATTCAATGGTTCCACTCACAAGCATCAGCTACAATAGTAATTAACACCGGGAAAGTTTCCCCTAAGAACTATGCAAGATTCAACACAATTGTTACAGCGGGATGGAGTGGAGATGATGGTGTGGATGATGATGATGATGATGATCCTTATGAAGTATAGCTTGATGATGCTAGTCTCTGGATCAATAGATAGCATCATAGTTTAAGATGTAATATCAAGAAACAAAGGTCATAATACAACTTTATAACCAGGAATAAAATAATTCATTACATCTTACATAGCTCATTTGGTTATCTCATTACAATGCAGCAGGAATAACTATATAGCATGGAGTCCTTCATCTTCAATGTGCCACAGGCAATCATGTTGGTTGTAGACTTGTAATCCTATTCAACACACTTCACTAACATCAAACAAACCTGCAACATAATAAGTTACAGCCACAAGGGTCAATACATTTGAATTGTATTGGCAAGTGATACTATGGTAGAATAGTGGTATATATCATATATATGCATTTGGCTAAGTGGAGCTTAGGCTTGCTTTGCTCAAAATAAGCTTTTCCTTATTAGTTGAAAACACTAAGTTTTTGTTTGTCAAATCACACAAGGAATCTACAAAATGAAAATTGGAATCCTTTAACCCTTGTTCAACCACAGGTTTTTAACTTATAAATTGGGATGAGGAGATCCTTGATAGATTTAGTGTCTTGATGCTCAAATTGTCCATTGCCGGGGACACGACTAAGTAAATAGATTTTACTCTCTCGAGAGGTGGTGCACTTTCCCCACAAGACTCGACATGCATCGAGACAAGATCTTTCATATGCCTTCCATTAGACCAAATGGACGCGTTCCAACCTATCACCCCTACCACCTTCTGTCCATCTAGTTATGTTATTGCATCCTATATGATCCAGACAGAGCCCATATGCCATGTGGCTGCACTAGAAGCTTCTCAACATTTGACATCTCAAATATCTTTATTCCTGGGTGGCTTTCCACAAGTGAGATACACCAGGTATTGCCCCTGGGTAACCACTCAACACAATCCATTCTTTCCATTACACCTAGGTGATTCATTCACATAGTTGTTTTATTAATCAAAAACATAAGTCAAAAGACTTAGTAAAACTTCCATAGCATGTGTATATAATTCACCCTTGTTTACCACTAGCTAGGCTAAGCATAATAGTAGCAAGAATCTTAACTTAGGGCAAATTATAGAAGGCATTATCTACTAGGATTTCCCAAGGAATAGCATACTTAGTAAAAATTCCATGCAAGTCCTACTCAAAATATCACTAATGCATAGTTAAAATAATAGGACAAAATGTATGAAGCACCACTTGCCTTTTTGGTAGAGAAAATAGATTCACTCTGTGATCTTGCAATTGTCACACTCTTCAAAGTTCACTACAATTCAAATTCAATCAAGGGACAAATTCAAACTAGCATTCAAACAATTCACCACATAAAATAATAAAAACAAGGAAATGCATGCAAGCATGCAAAAGATTGTTTTATTTGGAAAGGTGGTTTCTACTAGGCTATAAACATTTTAAAACACCTACTAGTCATTTATAAAAGTGGCAAAACCATTTAAAATCAAGTTAGTGAAAATGGGCCATTTAAATCATTTTTGATTTGCTAGAAATGATTTTAATCAAAGGTAGTGTTTATGGTCAAAGTGTTACAAACAAATCCATTTGCAAAAGGTTTCACTCAAAAACCATTTTTAGTGTAATTTTTATATCCAAAATAGCCCTAATAATGTTTCTGCAAAAACACCTAATTTTCCAGAAGCAAAATACTAGACTAAGGGCATGGTTGCAAAGGTTTCATTTTCCTGATTCCAATGATATAAAATTTGTAAATTTTGGACGTGTAGATTAAAAGTTATGAATTTTTCAAAATCAAACCACCAGTAGAAATGTTTCTGTCTTTAAAACAAAAGATGGGCTATGTGTCACAATCTCATTGGCACATACCGATTCATGTGGATCGATCGATATAGACCGTAGGATCTAAAGGGCAACACACGAATAAGATCGAGCATACCTCTTCGATTAGTCATCCATTCCTAGCCATGGGATCAAGATCTAACGGCTGATGTGCACTAACCAAAGTCTGGCGGCGCTGGCTCGACGGCGAGCGGCGGAGGCGCTCTGCTCGCGGTGGTCTGGCTATTCCAGGAAATGAGGGAGAGGGAGGAGGGTCTCACAGTTTTCGTCGTGGCGAGTAGATGCTCGACGTGCTCATTGTAGACCAAGGGGCGCATAGGAGCGACGACGATTGCTCACCGGAGATGGTCCTGGTGACGGGCGAGCTCAGGCGTCATTGTTGGCGAGGTTGTAAGGCACGGGAAGGCAAGCTGATGGTGTAGTTAGGTGCGCAAGAGTCCAGTGAGTATACGAGTGTCACTGAGAGTGAGAGGGACGGTCAGGGTTACCGGGGAAAGGTCGCCGGAGTTGACGCAGACAGCGGTGGCGCTCAGGCGAGGTCGTTGCCGACGCTCTGGGGCACACGCGGGCGAACGAAGACCACTGTCAGGTGCGTGAGATGATGGGGATCATGCTCGTGGAAACCAGGAGTAGTGGGGATGGCTGTGTTGGCCGGAATTGGCCGGGGAAGCTCGTCGGAGATAGGGTGTTTGCAAGAAAAATCGGAGCAGCCCTAGGGCGGAGAGGGAGCAGCGAGTGAGGGGAAAGAGAGAGGGGAGAGGGGTTCTTATGATGTCAAGCTCGCTGGCGAGGATTAATCTTCCATTAACGCGAATTAACGCCACGAAAATTTAGCAAGAAACGACCGGGAGTGGGGGAAAAACAGGTCGCGGTGAGGACGATGATTAGCTGGAGGTGTGGGGTCGCACGGTCACTGTCGAGTGGGTGGGTTCACGGGTGGAAAAGATCAGCAGGGAGAGAGGATGCCGGGTGGGCTGGCTAGGCCTAAGTTGGGCCAGGTGGGTTGGGTAGGTTAGCTGGGTTGTTTTATTTTCTATTTTTTCTTCTGTTTTTATTTTCTTTTTCCTATCCTATTTTCTGCTTTGATTTGATTCAAATGTTTTTAACCATTTGTTTGTATTCAAATTTTCTAGAAATTTTTCAGTAGGTTTGCACTTATTTATTAGTGTGTTTTGAAAGTCCATTTTTGAATAATTCAAAATATTTTAATGTGATTCAATATTCATTTAAAAGGGGCTTTTGTCTTTATTCAAGTATTATTTAATATTATTCATAAACTCACTTTGAATTCAGATTTTTATCAAATCTTTTCTAAACCTTTTCAGTAGGTTTTACTTGTTTGTTAATGTGTTTAAATAATCCATTTTAGAATAATTCTTATATTCTTTTATGGTTTATTATTTATTTAAAAATAGACATTTGTCTTTATTTAAATAAGATTAAATATGATTCCAATCCATATTATTTTATTCAAATGATTTAAACATCTGTTTTAAATTCAAATGTTTCTCAAACCTTTTTAGTAGGTTTTATTTATTCATTAGTGTGTCTAAATAATTCACTTTGAATTATTTCAAATATTTTAATATTATTTAATATTTATTTAAATTGGGCATTTGACTTTATTTTAAATAAAATTTGAATATGGTTCCAAACCATATAATCTTATTTAATTATTCTAGATAACTTTTAATCCACTTTGGCAAATTCCAATTTGTTATTCTAATGATTTAGTTAGTCATTTATTTTATGAATTTTGTCTTTATTCAAAACAAATATGGTTCACGTCCATATAAGTTTTTATTCAAATAATCTTTATTCCTTTATTTTATTTGGATTATCTTTATTCCATTTGCTTATGGATTTAATTCAAGTTTTAAATTGCCTTCTAAATAATTTTCTTGGGATTTATTATTTAGTTTAGGCAATTTGTCTTTATTTAAATAAAATTGAATATGGTTAAATTCATAAAATTTTATTTAAATAACCTTTTTTCCTTTTTATTATTCAGTAGACTTTCATTTGTTTATGGATTTGGCCAAGATTTAATTTGGCTTTTAAATATTCCTTGTTTATTTCTTTCTTTCTTTGTCTTATAAAATCCATATCTTTTTATTTATAGATCCAAAATTGGTGATTCCAATTTGTTTAATTTTATTTAATATTTTTTATTTTTTAAATCCTTTTAGTATTACTTTGTTCATAATTTTGCATGGATTTTAGTTAGGAGATTTATTAGCTTTGGAAATTATTTCCTTTTATCTTATTAAATTCATAAGTTTTTATCCATGGCTCCAAATTAAATGAAACCAATTTCTATGGGTTTATAATATTTTTGTTTATCATTTTTGATCATTTATAAATGTTTGTTGCTAAATTTTTATATGGATAAAATCCATAGTCTTAGAGAGATCTTGGAAATGGTTTATTCCATTAGGGTTTTAGGGTTTTGGTTTAACTTTTCCAAGTGTTTAAATTTCAAGATACATTCATTAATGAATGCATTTCACTTCATTGAAATTTTGTTGGATGTCCTTTTCATTCAAATTTCTTTCAAGAAGGGTTTTTTTTGTTTCCATTAGAAGCAAATAGTTTCTTTTCACCCTAAATTTCAACAATTGTTTCTTTTGTTTATTTATTTTTCACATTTCAAAATTTGGAAAATTTTGGGATGTGACAGGCCACCACCCTTAAAAGGAATCTCGTCCTGAGATTCAGGAAGGCTAGAGGTTACAATTTGGCTTCAAGACAACTAGGGTACTACCACCCTTAAAATATTTTTGTACTAGATTATATCTAGGCTTACTTCAGGTCTTGATGAAACTTCTCTAGATAGTTGTTTGCATAATGTCCTTCGTCACCACACTTGAAACATGTGACAAGGTTGAGATCTTCATGTATATTCTCTGGACAATATGATACATAATGGCCTTGCTCTTTGCATTTGTTGCACATCACTCGGCTAATATCCTTCTTTGGCATCACTATTTCTTGTTTGTTTCCTTGACTCTTCTTATTTTCTGGACATTCATTGGCATAGTGTACCATATCTTTGCAATTGTAACATTGCACCTGGATAATGTCCTTCTTGCTGGGGTTGGGGCATTTATTCTTTTTCTTGGGTTTCTCCAAATCTAGGAGTTCTCTTAGTTCATGTTCTTCATACTTCACCTCAAAGGTGGGAAACCTTTCTCGCTTCTTGGGGCAGTCACTAGAGATGTGACCTTCTTCCCCACATGTGTAACAACACTTTATGGTCACTTTGGGTGTGGCCTTATGAGGCACGGTTCTGACTTTGTCTCTATCCTTCTTGGTAGAAGTTGTTCCCTTATGGAGGTTTCCAAACATTTGATGCATTCCATCTTGTTTCATTTGTTGAACTATGGGATAGATGGGGCATTGGATAGGGACATGATCATTTCCTTCACATAGGAAACATGTAACTTGAGATGTGGGGCATTGTTTAGTTGGATGTTTCTCTTCACAATTAGGGCATTGGTCCACATGCTCTTTATAAGTGTGTCCTATGTCTCCACAAATATTGCAAGCTTGAGTTCCCTCTATAATATCATCCTTGATATCATTGTTGTCACAATTACCTTGGGAATGGTTGCTTCTCATATTGGTCATCCTTTGCAATAATTTGGATTGGGTTTCCAAGAACTTTTGCAGGGTTGGGTCTAACTCATTGTTGTTGGCTAAAAACTGAGTTGTCACTTGATTCAACTAGGCTTGGGTTGCTAGCAGTTGTTCTCTCATGTGCATCTCTTGGTGGTTGTTGTCACCATCCTTGATATTGGAGTCTCTTGGAGAAGTCCTCTATTTGGGTTGGATTGGGATTAGAATAGGCAAAATATTTCTAGAGGAAGAATTCTACTCACACACAACAATTCACACAAGCAATTTGCAAGCAATCACAATCATGCATTCCACTCAAACAACAAGATTCAAACATATTTAGGCAACAAAATATTTTTTTCTACACCACATAAGTTGGTGTGTTTGATTTAAACTAAACACTAGTATGGTGGTCCAACTATAGAGTTTTTCTTGATATCCTTCCATTCTTCTTAGTTGTTTCTTCATGATCAAGATCATTGTATCCTTGGAAAAATTCTTGCATATTGGTCACAAAACTTCAAAGGTGATGATGGTTCCTTCTAGGTTGTGTTTCCTTAGTCTCCAAGTATTGAGTAATTTTCTTGTCTCACTTGTAGTCCTTAGTGTTGTCCAAATTGAAGTCCTTGATGAATCCAAAGTTAAAGTCATTGGTGTTGGTGAAGTCTTTGCTCAAGTTGAAGTTTTTGTCCATCAAGTTGAAAAGGAAGAGATGTAGAATCAAAACCAAAAAGGTTGAGGAAAGAGTTTACAAGATTATTTGTAAATAAGCTTGAACAAATACAACTCCTATTTTTCTAAGGGGTTTTGTCCAATCCTAGGGTTACAATCCTACAGGCAACATAGTGCTCTGATACCATATGTAGGGGTCCCAACCTGATAAGGTAGAGATCCCTGTGTTTACAATGCAAGTCCCTGGATGAATAGCTAGCATCCACAGTTTAAGATGTAATATCAAGAAACAAAGGTCATAATACAACATTATAACCAGGAATAAAATAATTCATTACATCTTACATAGCTCATTTGGCTCTCTCATTACAATGCAGCAGGACTAACTATATAGCATGGAGTCCTTCATCTTCAATGTGCCACATGCAATCATGTTGCTTGTAGACTTGTAATCCTATTCAACACACTTCACTAACATCAAACAAACCTGCAACATAATAAGTTACAGCCACAAGGTTCAATACATTTGAATTGTATTGGCAAGTGATACTATGGTAGAATAGTGGTATCTATCATCTATATGCATTTGGCTAAGTGGAGCTTAGGCTTGGTTTTCTCAAAATAAGGTTTTACTTATTAGTTGAAAACACTAAGTTTTTGTTTGTCAAAACACCCAAGGAATCTACCAATTGAAAATTGGAATCCTTTAACCCTTGTTCAACCACAAGTTTTTAACTTAGAAATCAGGATGAGGAGATCATTTGCGGTGACCCAGCATACCACTGCATGTGTAGTACACTATAGTCGTTGACATGACATCCACAGAACACCGCTCCATAAATACCACATCCCTCAGAGTGGTACAACAGAAACATTGCGGGTCCATATTACAAACATACACACGTTATTATTACAATACCGAAAGTTCAAGACTTCCAAAAGATTCAACTAATTAACCAAAATATAAGTGTTTCAGCAGAAGTTTCAAAGTAGCAACTCCAACTAGGAGTTGACCTCAGCAGCTTATTCTATAGAGTTCATGCTTCTCGCCTCCGTCAGTTACTACTAACTAGGATGCTTAGTTAGACTCGTTATCATCGACATCATAGCGGATTTTGTAATCCACTCCTTCAACACCTCCTGATAAGTCAGGCTCCTCGTAGAACACATCTTCTTGGCATCCGGCTACATACATTGGCACGTCTTCGGGATCCTCAGAGTCTAAGCAAGGGATCAAAGGAAAGGATGAGTAACAACATTACCCAACAAGTTCATTATATGCAAGGTGGGAAGTTTGATGCTCTAACTACCACCTCGGACTATAAGTCCTTGGAACTATGCAGTTTTTTGGTAAATCTTTCTTCAAAGATTGATTTTATTATAAAAATCTATGATCATCAGACTTCACAGGTTGAGCAGAACTTTCATGGAGTTCCTTTCCTGCCGCATTCGTAGTTCATTTCCGGAACAGGGAGTAACAAGTTACAATTGTTACACTCTGCAGAGGTGTGTTACTTTACCCATGAGAGATCAACTCCTTGTTGCACAACCGGGCGTACTTTCCCGTCCACAATTCCATGATGTGGGGCCCAGTAGTTAGTCCAAGCCATTCACTGCCCCCTTCGCGACCTCGCATGCCTCCTTGGTGTACACCATGCCCACATATTGAATTACGGCAATGGTTTGTACATACCGTTAGATGCCAGAACTATCGTGGGACGTTGAGGGTTCCCACCCATATGCTGCATATCCTCTACAAATTACCAATTAATATGCACGCTACGAGGATAACATCCACGGCCTACACATCTGGCTACATGGGAGAGGAAGAAGATACAGCTGACTTCTCTGTCCCATTAAAAATCTCATGGCTAACGCGTAATATACAGCGCTAGAATCACTGATGCCAGGGGTTATTAAGTCCCTAATTGATCTTCATTGTTGCAAATAGAACCTTAAGTTCTATTGCTCCATTATATCATCACTTAGGATGATATCCCTGATTTCTCTATTTGTGAAAATATCATTTTGTTTCTCTGGAGTATATATGATAACACACAATTTGCAAATACTTTGATAAAGACTCTTCAAAGGATATGAGAAAGTGATGAACTTGCCATGTGATGGCAAGGTAGTGAAGTCTGATGCTTACACTGGACCTTGATCTTCTATGTCTACAAAAACATCATTATTGCCCGGTAAGGACAATATTTAAAGAAGAAAAATGATTATATAAAGTAATGTAGTGCATCATTTAGCTTTATATGTAGTCTTCCCCATTTATTAAATGATAAAAGTTCTTTTGATAGTAAAGAATTTTATAAATATTAATTTTTAATATTTATTTAATATTGTATTCTTTTATTTTATTTCAATTTATTTTTCATTTTATTTAATTAATAATTCCTTTAAGAATTATCATTAGATACCAAAATTGATATTAAATATTTGTTTAGTACTTTTCTAAAATACTACAATATTAATATATAATGAAGTGATTTTTATTTATTTTTATCATCTTTCAATAATTTTGTAAAATTCCATAAGGAATATATATATTACAAAATTTCTTATTAACATTTATATGTCTAATTTTTTTTTATTAATTACTTTGGATAATTTGGATTATTATGAATCCAAGAATATTTTATTTATAATTTTTGGATTTTTTCTTTAATTTTTAGAATTTATTTAAGTTTAGGGGCAATTTGGTCTTTTCCTATTTATTAGATTTGGGCTGACAGTTTGGGTCTATTGGGCCCTTGTGGCCCGGTAGGGCAAAGTCAAAACCAACACCCCGAAGGGTCTTGGCCCAACCAATCCAACTCCCCCTCTGTCTCACCCTCGATCTCACCTCTCTTCTTCTCCTCTCCCGACCACGTGGTCGGCGATGCTGCCGCTAGCGATTCGCGCCGCCGTGGACCTTCCTGGCCGCTGCCGTGGTGTAGGGCGAGGTTGTCGACTCTGCTCGTCCATCTAGTCCAGTTCGATTTGATCCTGGGCCCTTCTATGGCCTGGCTAGCCCCCTTCCCGAACCCTAGGGTTTGGGGATGGTGCTTCTACCGCCGCCGCGGATCCTCCCGTGGTGAGGTGCGGTGCTCGTGTGCTGATGGGGCCGCCGCCGTGGCTGGTGCGGGTTGCAGCGCCCTCTGGGGTGCGCCCCGTGCCGCCGCGAGCTCATCGGCCATTCTGCTTCCTCTTCAATTCGTCAGCGAGGACCCTGGTGAGTTGTGCCTCTATGGATTCTAGTTCATCTTATCACCTTGAATTCCTTTGTGTGTATCTAGTGGTCAGTCTTAGTTTGTGCTTGTATTGCTACTAGGGTTCATCTCCGATGCTTGTAAGATGCTCCTATGGTCTGGTTATGATGTTTAGTGAGAATTTAGGTGCTATGCACCCCAATGCTTGTGGTCACCCCTTTAATTGTGTGGTGTTGTTGTTGGTTTGAGACTAAGGATGAATTAAATGCTAGGGTTGCATAATATTGCCTATGGTTGGTACTCTGGTGAATTGATGTGTTTATCTGTTGTCAATATCTTGATACTGACAGTGATCTAGTTAGTGATGATTCACTGACCTAGTTATTGTTGGCTTGTTAGATTATGATTGGTCTAGATTTAATTCCATATACTTCAATGATTCTCTGAACATGAATAAATAATTAGGATATGATCCCTGTATCTAGTCTCAGGGATATGATTTGATAGATGATTTGTGTAGATTGGACTATTTGATTGTCTTTGATAAGGTCAGTGCTTATGAAACCTTCTTAGCATGGTACATAAGTAGATCTTGTTGCTGACTATACTTATGGTCATTTCTGGGACTTGATGGATGTTGATAGATAAGTTGGGAAACTTATTGTTTGATCAAGCCAAGGATGCTGGTCTAAGGCTCTAGGAACTAAGTTCCTATGTTGCTGTCATTTTCAAAATTGATTAAGGTATCAGCTGCTTACTAGATCTTGGATCCTAGTTGGTTAAGTGTATGGTTTTGTTTGTGGCTTATAAAATCTGAGGTGCTACTCCTTCTTGGAGATGTGCCCAGATTTTGTAAGAACAAATGATAGAATATGGAAGTTGCCTTTGGTATCACCAATTCTGTGAGGCTGGTCTGAGAATTTGGTGTTCTTATTAGAGTTTGATTCTGATCTTTATATTTAAACCTCTATGATAGATTCACCCCACTTGGGTGATTATTGAGAGGTTGTTTTATGCATCTACATATATTCTGCTTGGATAAGATAAACATATTATGTGATTATTTATGATACTCACCACAAAATCTATGATTGGGATGGCTTGATGTGCTGGTGGTGTTGCTGGTCTGATCGAGTCCTTCTCCTCTAGATGGTGTCCTTGTGTTCCCCTGATGCTTGTGCTTGGCCTTGATCAACTCTGCTCCTCCTAGATCCTGTGAGCTTGGCCTTGCTATACAACTGATCCTCCCCCTCCTTATGTCACCATCAGGTGATGTGTGGCTTGATCTGGTGTGAGACTGTGATGCTGGTTTATTTGGCTCTGGATAAACTAGCTATGCTTGTGTGGTGTGAGCAGTGGAGAGATGCACTAGTGCTTCCCCGCGGCTATACTGATGGTATTGTGTATGTGGAGTTGTTGATGTGGTACTGACAGCACACACCATGCAGTTTGGTGTGTGTGCTGCTGCATAACTTGTGGATATGTTCAGAATTTGAGAGTTACTTTTATCAGGTTACCTTTTACTTGGCTGGTGAAACTTGCCCCTCCTTGCTGTTTATTTGACTTACGGCTTAAAGTTATGAAAGATATATTCTTTCATATTGGTGAAACTTGCCCCTTTAAAAGATTACTCAATGATGAAATATTGAACAGTGCACTTCACTATCAATTTTGAGAGTAATATAATTTTAACCTTAACTTTCTTTCGTTTTGTTTTTGTTTGTTTTGCAGGTACCAGACTTGGGAATTCAAGAATTTAGTCTAGGTTTTCTTTTCTTTATAGAATAGTCACTTGTAGTATTCTTTATTCTTTTGTAATTTTATTTTTATTCATTTGTAATTTTATTTTTATTCTTTTGAATAAAGATTGTACTATTATTCAATAAATAAATATTCTTCTTTTGTTTTATTTACTATTGTAAAGATTCCTAATAAGTTACACTTTGTAACTCATTGATTGATTAAAGTTTTGGAATAAATATTCATTCTATTGGTTAATTTATTTCATTTAAAGTTTGAGTCATCAATTGTTAACTCTTGATTAAATCAAATCACTCAAACATGATTCTAAATCCTTTTGAATTATAAATCTAACACTCCAGTTTTAAATTCAAATTTCATTTCCCAAAACACTCTAATCCTCAAAGATCATATCAAAGTCCATAACAATCATCCTTCAAGACTATACCTAATCTCAAAGCATGAAGGAAACTTTTATCACTTCAGAGTTTTTATTGGGCGAAAAATTTACCCACATTTTTTACAGATGAATGCATGCAATATCATAATTTCCTAAATCTATCCTTCGTTGATTCCTAAATGCTATGATGCTATAGACTTCCCCCCTTAAATTAAACTTTGTCCCGAAGTTTGTTGAGATGGACCTGAATAGTTCGGGATAGGCTTTTCTTAAATCCTCTTCTTTCTCCCAAGTGGCTTCTCTTTCAGGGTGATGTTCCCAGTGTACCTTGCAATATTTGATTGCCCTATTCCTCAACCTTTTCCAGTTTTCTTCGAAAATTTTACAGGGCTTTTCAACATAGGTCAAGTCTGCTTGTAGTTTTATCTCCTGATGTGTGATTGCATCATCCGGAACTTCCAAACATTTAAGAAGTTGTGACACATGGAAAACATTATGCACTTGAGCCAATCTTGATGGTAACTCTAAAGAATAAGCTATAGTCCTGTTCTGACTCAATATCTTGAATGGTCCAATATATCTTGGACTCAACTTTCCTTTAACTCTGAATCATTTAACCCCTTTCATTGGACTTACTTTCAAATATACCATGTCTCCCACTTCTGGATGCCATGATCTTCGACTTTGATCAGCATAACTTTTCTGCCTACTTTGAGCTATTTTTAGTCTATCCCTAATCTTATCAATGATATCTTGTTTTTCTTTGATATAGTCTGGCGCAAATTCCTTGCTGCTTCCAGGCTCATACCAACATATTGGTGATCTACACTTCCTTCCATACAGAACCTGATATGGAGCTGCCTTCAGACTACTCTGATAGCTATTATTGTAGGAAAATTCTGCCAAGGGTAGATGATCTTCCCATGTACCTCCAAAATCTAATGCACAAGCTCTTAACATGTCTTGTAATATCTGATTTGTTCTTTATATTTGACCTCCTGTCTATGGATGATAATTTGTGCTAAAATCTAATTTGGAACCAAGTGCTTCATGTAATTGCTTCCAAAATGCTGAAGTAAACACTGATCCCCTATCAGTTACGATCTTTTTGGGTACTCCATGCTTACTTACTATCTCTTTGATGTAAACTTCTACTAACTTCTCGGCATTATCTTTCAGATTTACCGGAATAAAATGTGCACTTTTAGTGAGTCTGTCCACAATTACCCATATCATATCCTTCCGTTTAGGTGTCATTGGCAATCTTGTGATGAAGTCCATACCTATTTCCTCCCACTTCCATTCGGGAATTTCCAAAGGTTGTAATGGTCCTGCTGGACTTTGATGTTCATCCTTCACCCTTTGGCAAGTATGGCATTCTGGTACATATTTCGCAATGTCCCTTTTCATGTTATTCCACCAGAATAATTCTTTCAAGTCCATATACATCTTAGTACTTCCTGGATGTATAGAATATGGTGTTTCATGTGCTTCCCTGAGTATGACATCACGAATCTCAGCCACATCTGGAACACAAAGACGGTCTTGAAACCATAAAGACTCATAATCTCCAAGGCGAAAAACTGATTTTTGCCCTTGAGATATCCTCCGAATTTCCTCAGCAATAAAAGGATCTTCTTCTTGATGTCTAAAACTTTCGTGTTTAAGATCACTGTCCTGATCTGCAACTACCTGCATAGTAGCTAATCCTCCAAGAACCTCTGTTCTAATGAATTGAAGCTCTAATCTTTCCAAGTCCATTTGTAACTCTTTTGGTAACTCCCGATTAGGGGGTCAATGTCTGCACTCTTTCTGCTTAAAGCATCAGCTACAACATTTGCTTTCCCTGGAGTATAGTTGATTGTTAAATCATAATCTTTGATTAGTTCCAACCAACGCTTTTGTCTCATATTCAACTCTTTTTGAGTGAAGAAATATTTAAGACTTTTATGGTTAGTGTATAGCTCACATCTGGCTCCATAAAGAAAATGCCTCCATCCTTTTAGCGCAAAGACTACTACTGCTAACTCTAAATCATGAGTTGGATAATTGACTTCATGTGGTTTCAGTTGTCTTTAACCATAAGCAATCACTTTCTGATCTTGCATTAACACACAACCCAAGCCTTCTTTAGATGCATCACAATATACTGTAAAGTCTTTCCCTGTTTATGGAACTGCTAAGATTGGAGTTGTGGTTAACCTGGTCTTCAATTCCTGAAAACTCGCTTCACATTTCTCATCCCAATTGAATGGTGTATTCTTCCTTAAAAATTTGGTCATTGGTCCAGTTATTTTGGAGAAACCTTCAATGAATCTCCGATAATAACCAGCCATTCCTAAGAATCCTCGAATTTGTTTCACATTGGTTGGTGCAGTCCACTCTAGTAACGACTGAACTTTAGATGGATTTACAACAATTCCATCTTTACTGATCACATGGCCGAGGAATTCTACCTCATCTAGCCAAAATTCACACTTACTGAACTTCGCATAAAATTTATGTTCCCTTAGTGTCTGCAATGCTATTCTCAAATGATCAGCATGCTCTTCCTTATCCTTGGAATATATCAGAATATCATTAATAAATACTATGACGAACTTATCTAGATATGGCATGAATATTTTGTTCATCGGATTCATGAATATTGCCGGTGCATTGTTCAAACCAAATGGTACTACCAGATACTCATGGTGTCCATATCTTGAGACAAATGCTGTCTTTGGAACATCTTCTGGTTTGATTTTTAATTTGATGGTATCCAGATCTTAAGTCGATATTTGAAAATACTCTGGATCCTTTCACTTGATCAAACAAATCTTGAATCCTTGGTAAAGGATACTTATTTTTGATAGTAACATTGTTCAGATTTCTATAATCTCCACACATCCTTCTGTTGGAGATATGCCCTAGAGGCAATAATAAATGTAGTTATTATTATATCTTTGTGTTTATGATAAATGTTTACATTCATGCTATAATAGTATTAACAAGGAAACATTAATACTTGTGTGATTTGTAAACTTAATTTAAAGTCCCTAGTATAGCCTCTATACTTCACTAGCTTGTTGGTTGATTAAATGATTGTGGTTTCCCTATCATGAACATTGAGATGTTATCAACAACAATATCATATCGTTAGGAGAATGATATGGTGGACATACTCCTATTGATAAGCGTAGCATAAAGATCAAGTCATTTCAATAGTTCAATTGCTATATGCTTTCTGATACATAGTAACCTAATTCCTTCGACCATGAGATCATGCATATCAACTTTACCGGATGGATGCTTTGATGACATCAAACACCACACCGTGAATCGGGTGGCTATAAAGGTGGCATTAAGTGTTCGGAAAGTATTGGTTGAAACACATGGATCAAGAGGGATTTGTCCATCCACATGACGGATAGATATACTCTGGGCCCTCTCGGTGGAATGTCATCCAATTAGCTTGCAAGCATGTGACTTGGTCACAAGGGATCACATATCACGGAACGAAAAGAGTACTTATTTAACGAGGTTGAACTAGGTATGCGAGATACCGACGATCATAACCTCGGATAAGTAAACTATCGTGAGACAAAGGGAAATTGGTATCGTATGTAAGTGGCATCGCAAAGTAATCGTAGAAATATGTGGAGCCATATGAATTTCCAGATTCCTCTATTGGTTATTGTTGAGAAGTGTCTCGATCATGTCCGCATAATTCACGAACCGTAGGGAGACACACTTAAGGATTCTACTTTGTTTTTGAGTAGTTATGGTATTATGAGAAAGAGACCGAATGTTGTTCGAGTCTCGGATGGGATCCGGATATCACGAGGTGATCCGAATGGTCCGAGAATAAGATTCATATAAGGAAAGTCCGGTTTGAGTTCGGGAATGATTTCGGTGTTTTCATCGGAATGTTCTAGAAGGTCCGGATTGTCCCAAGACTGGGGAGGGTACATGAGTGTGTCATTGAATGATTGCATCATGTACTAAGTGTTCTTGCTGTTCCAAAACATGAAAGTCAAATTGCAGTTTGAAAGTCAAACGGCTAAAACAGAAACTGTGGAAACAGAAACTGTGGGAAACAGAAACGTGGGAAACAAGCAAGAGGAGTTGGAACCAACTTGGAGGAGGAGTCCCACCTCCAGCCGGCCCAGCCCTAGGCCGAGTTGGGGAGGGACTCCCTCCCTCCCTAGCGCGCCTAGCCCCTCCACCTATATAAGGAGGGGCAGGGCTCCTCCTTGAGACACACAAGTTTCTACCTCTAATCTCAGGTTTAGAGCCGTTTGGTTTAGAGCTTCTAATTGCTTTAGCCTGCGGTTTAGAGCCTTTTAATTGGTGAGTCTAATCTCTAGACCACTAATAGCCCTCTCTCATAATCCTCCATACTCGCTCCGGCTTAAGGCGAAGCCCTGCGGGATCTCCCCTCTACTTCCGGTACCACGCCGTTGTGCTGCCGGAATCGCGAGGAGAGTGCTACAAACACCGCTGCCTGCTGGAACAAGGGAGAGGAAGGTCTTCGTCGAGTACCGAACGTGTGACCGACTGCGGAAGCGCTGCCGGAACGCAGCGCCGGAAGGATCGTCCACACGATCTTGAGATCGGAAAGAGTACGACTACATCACCCACGAGAATCCGCTCTTGTTAAACACTTTGGAATCTTCGAGGGTAAGTTATTCCATCGACTCGTTGCTACAATCTAGTAGATAGATCTTGGCTTGTTTGTTTGTATGCGATAGAAATTTTTTGTTTTCCATGCTATGAACCCCTACACCTTCTTCCACCATCCCTCTTATCCACAAAGATTACGGGTGTTCCCCATGGGGATACACTTTCCTTGATAAATCCTTTTCTGACTAACTCATCAATTTTCTCTTTGAGTTATTTTAATTATTTGGGTCCCATCTTGTAGGGTGCTTGAGCTATTGGTGTTGTACCTGGAATTAGATCAATAGTGAATTCTATCTCCCGATCTGGTGGCATTCCCGGTAGCTCTGCTGGAAAATCATCTTGAAATTCATTTACTATAGGAATATCTTCCAATTTGACCTCTTTCATTGAGTTCAACTGGAGATCCACCATGATATGTCTGTGCTTATCTGCTTGGTAAACTATCCTTGCTCCACTTGGAGTTTTGATTGAGACAATTTTCTCCTCACAATTTATCTGAGCCCCATGCTCCATCATCCAGTCCATACCCAACACTACTGCAATTCCCTTCAAAGTAATCACATAAAGGTCTGCGAAGTATGTACAACCACATATAGAGATAACCTGATCTTGTTTAATGTGGCGTACAATCACATTCCCCCTGCCGTAACTACGGTCATAGGGTTCTCTAATGTTGCCCTTCTAATCCTGAACTTATCACAGAATTCTTCAGAAATGAATGAAGTAGTTGCACCAGTATCAAATAGAACTTTTCCAGGATTGGTAAGGATATTGAGAGTACCTATCACTACATGCTCTGAATTATCCACCTCCTCTAGGGTTGCGCAATTCAGCTTCCCGGTAGGTCTATTCCTCTTGCCATTGTTGTTCTTGACATTATTTCCTCCTCGATTGGGCTGTCCATTTCCTCCACTAGCTTGCCCTCATCCTTTGGTAGGCCAACCTCCTGGTGGTTTGCTCGGACAATCAGGCTTGATATGCCCCTTCTGACCACAACCGTAACATATAACTACTGCCTTTTTTCATTCCCTCTAGAAATGCCCTGGAATTCCACAATTTTTACAGATAACATTCCTTCTAGGATTGGATTGGTTTCCACCATTGCCTTTATTATTGTCATTGTTACCATAGGCCTTGTTCCGGGGTTTGAACTCCAGATTGGGTTTAGGTTTACTTGCCTGAATTCTCTTGGTTTCCTTCTTGGATCTCTTCCTTCTATCCTCTTGGACATTATTGTAATCATCTTTAAAAGTAATAGATGCATCCAGAAACTGATGATAAGTTTGCTTATTAGCCAACCTTAACTACATTCTCACAAATGGATTTAACTCATGCAGAAAATGCTTCTTCTGCTTCTCTTCGGTGTTAACATCCTCCTCAGCATAGCGAGACAGTTGACTAAACTCTCGGATATACTTCAGAACACTAGTATATCCCAGTTGCAGCTCCTCAAATTCTCTCTGCTTCAACTCCATAACACTCTCCGGAACATGATATTCACAGAATCTCTGTTTAAACTCCTCCCAGGTGTACTCCCTTCCTGGTTGTTGCATGGCCAACTGATTCTCCCACCATGATGCTGTAGGTCCGGTCAGAAGATGAGTTGCATACCTCAAATTCTTCTCATGATTGCAACCTACAGTCTTCAGCTTTCTTTATATATCTGCTAGCCAGTCTTCTGCATCCATTGGTTCAAGGGCTGATACAAAAGGTAACGGGCTTGGATTCTCGAAGTCAGATAGACTCACTCCTCCACCTTCAGGTGCCCTCTAATTTGCTCGTCCCGGCAATTCCTCCATGAACTTGTTTTGGGTCTCTTGCATCATTTGCATGCACTGCATAAAGTTATGCTCCATTAATGGCCTTATTGGTGGTGGTGGTAATGCTCCCTGATTTGCTGCATCTGCATCGGCCTTCTCTTTGGCCTCACGTTCCATCCGCTGATGTTCGGCTTCGGTCTCTACACCCGTATTCATGACACTCTAGTCCTGCACATAAAGCGAATACTCATAATTACATCATGCACATGTGTTCTGAGCTCGACTTTACGCACAGAACTAGTAACCCAATGAAGATCCAAATAAAATCCAAATCTGCATTTCACATATGATACATTACAATATCATAATAATACAAAGTCATTACAACATATACCATATAGGTATAATTGTAGGGGTTCGTAGCATGGAAAACAAAAAATTTCTACCGCATGCACACAAACAAGCCAAGATCTATCTACTAGATTGTAGCAACGTGTCGATAGAGGAACTCACCCTCGAAGATTCCAAAGCGGTTAACGAGAGCAGATTCTCGTGGATGATGTAGTCGTACACTTCTGATCTCAAGAACGCGTAGACGATCCTTCCGGCGCTGCGTTAAGCCGCTTCGTGATCGGTCACACGTTTGGTACTCGATGAAGACCTTCCTCTCCCTTGTTCCAGCAGGCAGCGGAGGTTGTAGCACTCTCCTCGTGATTCCGGCAGCACGATTGTGTGGTACCGGAAGTAGAGGGGAGATCTCACAGGGCTTCGCCTTAAGCCTGGGCGAGTATGGTGGACTATGAGAGAGGCTTGGCGATCTTGGGTTTAGAGGCACCAAGTAGAGGGAGCTAGGCCGGCGTCTAGGGCAAGGGGATTGCCCCAAGTCGGCAGCTTGGGCAAACCCTAGGGCGGCGGCGACTTGGGTAGAGGCCGGCGGCTAGGGTTAGGTTTAGAGGAGAGAGGTGTTGTGTACTTTGAGGGGCAGCCCTGCCCCTCCTTATATAGGTGGAGGGAGGCGCGCCAGGGGAGGGAAGTCCCTCCCCAACTCGGATCCCAAGTGGGCCGGCGGTGGAGGGGAGGAACTCCTCCCCAAGTAGGTTTCCTACTTCCCCTCCACCTTCCAAAATAGCCGTTTGACTTTTCAAATTGGCGTTTGACTTTTTCAAACCAGGATTTGATTAAACCCTTTATTTTGTTTAGCGTTGACACCTAGTACATGATGCAATCATTAAAACTTGGTATGACACATTCATGTATCCTTCCCCTCCGGAGTGCCGGTGATGGGGATATGCCTACCGGGGTATACCCAGCAGGACGTTTCCGACTGGCCCAAGACCCGGCGAGTGGGCCTGCAGAACGGCGAGTGGATCGAAGCCCAGCCAGGAGCTGAGCGACTGGAAGCTGAAGGCCCAGGCGAGTAGATAGGCCCAGTCGGGTAAGGTTAAACGGCTATTGAAGCTTTAACCGAATCGGTTGAGATATGTAAACCCTAGGGGAGGTGAGCCTATATAAACCTCCCTATGGGGTGAGTAGAGACACGTTCCCTCATACACCCAAGCGACTCGCCGCCTAGCCGCCGAGCTCGCCCATTGTAACACCTCCATAATACAATCTAGCAGGAGTAGGTCTTTACCCTCCGGGGGGCCGAACCTGGGTAAAACCCTGTGTCTTTGCCCTCATCTCGCACCGCAGATGGCTGGCCGCCCTTGCCCCTCGTTCTACTACTCACTGCCGATTGCAGCATCTGCCGTGACAATTCCCACGACAGTGGCGCCCACCGTGGGGCCTGGCCGGTCCGGCCGGTATTCTGCGGCGATATCCAATCTGCCCATCAACGAGACGGTCGCCACCGGCCGCATGATAGCGATCGGCGAGATGCTCCAAATCTTGCCGACAGCTACGTCCCGGCGGCGCGACCCGTCACGCACAGCGTGATCCTACCGATTGGCACGATCAGCCTCTTCGTCGGTCTCACTGACGTCATCGTCTCGGAGGATTCGGCTCGCATCCGCGAGTCGCCGCCGCGCGATCGGCTCTCCGAGAGCCAGATCAGCACGATCCATCCCCTCGCCTCCGAGTACAACTCGGCCCACAGCAACGTGGCCGGGAATTCAGCGGCCGCAGAGGATGCGGCCCTCACCGACGACGCCGACTCGGCGACCCCGGCGTCACTCGCCGGATCCATCACCGCGGCTTCGTCCGCGGGCTCCATCGCCTAGGTCTCCAACGGGAGACTTGAGATCCCTCCATCCTCGGGATCTTGAGTTCGACTCGGATCGGAGAACTCCGCGACCAGCGACGGAACCGGTCGCCACACCGCGACCTACATGGCGACCGGCACCGATCCGCCGGAGGACCGTTCTCCACCCCAATCCCTCCTAACGCCACGGCAGCGGAGGTCGAGAACTCCTCCTGGCTGGCGGGCGATACGCAAAGAGCAAGCCCAGCGCGAAAAATTTCGCCTCGAGCAGGTGATGGCGCAGGAGCTGTCACGCTACCACCAGCAGCGGATCAGGTCACGCCTGAACCCCACCGTTCGGCGCCTGAACTTCGGCAACGAAATGACCTGCCGCGTGGCGGCCGCGATCTGCGAGAACGCGCCACCAGGAGGAAGCTCCCAGCCCCCGCCAGGATCAACGGCGAGGGGCGCCCCACCTCCACCCAACCGCACCCCTCTAAGGGACCAGCCGCGGATAGTAGTCTCCTCACGGGAGTGAGACGCAAACGGCCTCCCACTGTTCTCCACCCCAATGGACAACCTCGTGGCAGGACGAGCAGCAGCCGACAGCATCACAGCCATCGGCGAAGGCGCCCTACAGATCCAATACGTCAGGGCCCTGCTCGCGAAGGCCGTCGAGCAACAAAGAGCGGGCGCCGACTCGGCATGTCAAGTATACTCGCGTTCCTCGGGAAGCAGAGTGGCCTCCAGCGGCCGCCCAGCGGCGGCAAACACCCTCAACTGCCCGCCACCAGAGCCACCGCAGCTCCAATACCGACCTGCTAACGCGGCACTCTCCACCAACGACCCCCAGGCCGGCAACCAACCTTGTCGCCGCCAACAGGCAACCTATCGACGCCCGCACCCACATCATCAACAACCAAAGCTGGCGCACATGCCAGCCCGACGACCTGCGACATACCCTAACCAATCGCCGCGACGGCGAGCCCATGGGGTCACTCAGCCGACTCGGGCCAAAGTGCTTCGGACCAATGATCCGAGGCGAGAAGTATCCGCCAAACTTCAAGGCGCCAAAAGAAATAGAAAAGTACGACTCCTCGTACGACCCCGCTGTGTGGCTCGACACATACCTCATGGCGATGGGGATCGCGGGTCACCTTGACCTTCGCCCGCTACCTCCCACGATGATGGAGGGACGTGCGGCAGTGGATCAACACTCTTCCCGGGGCGATGTCGACTCACGGGAGGAAATGCGCGACGCCTTTGTCGTGCACTTCGAGTGCTCCTACACCCGCCACCACTATTGAGGACTCGGGCAGTGCGTCCGGGGACCCCGAGTCGACCAAGCGGGTCCAACGGTGGCAAGAGCTTTGGTACAACGCGGTCGGCATCCACCCGGACATCGCGATCCATTGCTTCAAGACCTCGTGCCGCTACGAGCCCCTAGTCGCCAAGCTCAAGCGACACTCCCGCACACTCGACAACATCCCCGACCTCCTCGAGATCGCCAAACGGTACGCCGAGGAAGATCCAAACCAGGAAACTGACGACGAGTCAGGAGGTCAACGCCGCACGGGCGGCAACGACGGCGGACGACGAACCGACCTACGCTACAGAGGCACTCGCCTCACTGGCAAACGCCGCAGTGACGGGCCAGTCGACTTCGTCACCAACGCCGGGCACGCGCAACGTGAGCCCAAAAGCTTCCGCCGCGACGGAGGGCAACGCTGCGACGGCGGCAACTACAAGAACAAGCCAAGGTTCGACCCCGCGGCCCTCCTTAACCAACCATGTGCGTTCCATAGCAGGGAAGGAAAGCCCGCAACGCACACCACCGCCGACTGCCACACCCTCAGGGAAATCGAGAAGGAACGGCGAGCGCAGGAGGACCCCGACAACGACCCGCCAAACGGCGGAAAATTCGGCAAAGTAGCCGGCTCGCTCCACACCTTCACAGGCTTCAACACGAAGCGCGAGAAGAAGGTCATCGCCCGCGCCGTCGCCGTCAACGCGGTGGCCCAAATAGACGTCCCCCAGTTCCTGAACTGGTCGGAGCAGACCATCACCTGGAGCCGCCAAGACCACTCGTCGCGCATCGAGTATCCAGGACGAGTCGCCTTGGTGGGGAAGCCCAAGGTCGGCGACTACTGGCTCCCCAAGACACTGATGGACGGTGGCAGCTCCATCAACATCCTCTACCTCGACACCTTCAGGCGGCTGCGGCTCCCGCAGTCGATGATCGAGACGACCCACACCACATTCCACGGCATCGTCCCCGGTGGGCGGAGGCCGGATCGGCAAGGTCACGCTGCGGTCACCTTCGACACCGGCAAACTTCCGCACCGGCGGATCGTCTTGAGCTGGTGCCCTTCGACAGCCCTACCATCGCTGCGTCCCGGGACGCCAGCGTTCACTAAATTCATGGCAGCGCCCACTCGCGTACAACGCGATGAAGCTCCCCGCGTGCGGCGTCATCACCATCAACGGCGATCGCGACATGGCCGGAAAGTCGAGGCCAAAGGATTAGAGCTTCGCCGGCGCCATCGCGGGCGGAGACCAACCACGCCGACGAGCTCGCCAAATGCGAGCGGGCTCAACAACGACCCACCATACTCAAGAAGCCCAACTCGGGCGCAGCACCTCAACCTTTGAGGCCACGACGCACGCACCGCCGTCTGGTACCAAAGCGACTCCAGCCGACGGTGACGATCGGGACGGGCATGAGCCCAGCGTGAAAGGCGCTCATCAAGTTCCTCCGTGAGAACAGGACATCTTCGCATGGAAACCCTCGACATGCCGGTGTCCCAAGGGAGCTCTGAGCACAAGATAAACGCCGACCCCAAAGTGCGACCATCAGCGATCGCTGGCCCTTCAATGAAGAACGCCCGTCGAGCAATCGCCGAGGAAGTGCAGCGTCTACTGCTGCGGCTTCATCCGCCAATCAAGTACTCAAGTGGTGGCAAACCCAGTCCTGGTCGAGAAGAAAACGGGACACGGAGAATGTGTATCGACTACACAAACCTGAATAGTGCGCCCTAAAGGCGATTCGTCCTCCGCGGATCGACGGATAATCGATTCAACCGCGGGCTCGGAGTCGCCATGTTTCCTCGACGCCTACTCTGGGTACAACCAGATCAAAATGGCTGTCGAAGACGAGGAGAAGACGGCGTTCATCACGCCATTCGGAGCCTTCTGCTACACCGCCATGACCTTCGGCCTCAAGAACGCCGAGGCGAACTACCAGCGGTGCATGCAAGAATGCCTCGCGAGCCAAATTGGCCGCAACATCCACGTCTACATCGATGACGTGGTCGTGAAGTCCGCTCGCCAAGGCGACCTACTCACCGACCTGGCGGAAACTTTCGCCAACCTGCGAAGGTACAAGATAAAGCTCAACCCAGGCAAGTGCACCTTCGGTGTACCCGCCGGACAACTACTGGGGTACGTCGTCTCCAAACGAGGGATCGAGGCGAACCCCACAAAGATCGACACGATCGCCCGGATTGGCAAACCCGAGTGCTGACGCCCGTCGAAGCTGGCCGCGAGTAGTGGCTCTCAGTCGCTTCATCCCCCGCCTGGGCGAAACGGCGATGCCCCTATACCGCCTGATGCGCAAGAACCCCACCTTGCAGTGGGACAAGGAGGCGGACGACATGCTCCGCGACCTCAAAAAGGTGCTACTCGCCGCACCATTACTCACCGCCCCCCGACAAAGAACCCATGCTGGTTTACGTCGCGGCGTCCGAGCGCGTCGTCAGCGCCGTGATGGTCGTCGAGCGACCAGAGGAAGGAAAGGAGCGCCCGGTTCAGCGGCCGGTGTACTACATCAATGAGGTCCTCACCGAGTCGCGCCAGCGGTACCCGCAGTACCAAAAGCTAGTATACACGGTCTTCCGGGCTCAGCGGCGCCTGCCGCACTACTTCCAGGAGCACCCGATCACGACCGTCTCCTCAGCACCACTGCAAGACATCATCCGCAATCGCGAGGCGACCGGGCGAGTCACCAAGTGGGCCGTCAAGATCGGCGTCCACAACATCAAATACAAGCCACGAAAGGCGATCAAGTCACAGGCACTGGCAGACTTCATCGCCGATTGGGAGGAGGCCCAGCAGCCAGAGAAGCTGCCGTACCTCCACTACTGGAGCCAGCACTTCGACGGCTCCAAGAACGCAGACGGTGCAGGCGCAGGGATAGTGTTGACTTCACCAAAAGGCGACAAGCTCCGCTACATCCTCTGCCTCGACTTCACGCCCTGCACCAACAACATGGCTGAATACGAGGCCCTACTCCACGGCATGCGAGCCGCCAAGGAGATGAACGTCAATCGCCTCGGATGCTACGAAGATTCCGACCTTGTCGCGGGGCAAGTCGCCGGCACCTGCGACGCCGTCTCCCCTACCATGGCGGCGTACCGCCAAGCGGTGGACAAGTTGGGCGGCCACTTCACCGGCTACTCTGTCGAGTGGATCGATAGGCGAAAGAATGAGGAAGCCGACGCACTCTCCCGCATCGGGTCGGATCGACTCGCGCCTCCGCCGGCGTTTTCCTCGACACGACTACCAAGCCATCAGTCTCTCCCCCAAGGGATATCGACATTGGGGTCCCACTACAACCAGAGGCAGCCTTGGTCGCACTCGTCAACGAGCCAGACGACTGGACCAAGCCCTACATCGCCTACCTGGAAGCCGGCACCCTGCCAGCAGACGAGACAGACGCTCGAATGATCGCCCGTCGATGCAAGTCCTACACTATCATCGACGGCGAGCTCCACAAGCGCAGCGTCACCGCCGTGTTCCAACGCTGCGTCCAACCAGCTGAAGGACGCAAAATCCTCCACGACATTCACTCAGGTGACTGCGGCCACCATGCCGCCGCTCGCTCCCTGGTCGCCAAGGCTATGCGACACGGCTTCTAATGGCCCACCGCACACGCCGACGCTGTCGATCGTCCAGCGATGCGCCGGTGCCGGCACGCCAATCGACGACGCATCGAGCTCGGCGCTCAAAACAATCCCCATCACCTGGCCATTCATGTGGGCATGGACATGGTAGGCCCTTCAAGAAGGCCTCCGGCTACACCCACCGCTAGTCGCGTCGACAAATTCACGAAGTGGGTGGAAGCCAAGCCAGTCCGGAAATGCGACGGGAAGACCGCCACTAAATTCTTACGCGAGCTCATATATCGCTACGGGTTCCCCAACAGCATCATCACGGACAACGGCACCAACTTCGCCAAGGGAGCCATAGCCGAATTCTGCGAAGAGCACCATATCCGGCTCGACCTCGCGTCAGTCGCCCACCCAGAGTCCAACGGCCAGGCGGAACGGGCCAACCAAAGCATCCTGCACGGCCTGAAGCCGCGACTACAAGTACCACTCGAGCGCACCGGTGCTGGGTCGAGAGTTGCCCTCGTCATATGGGGATCCGCACCTCGCCAATGATCGACGGGATTCACTCCCTTCTTCATGGTCTACGGCGCCGAGGCAGTCATGCCCACCGACCTCGAACACGACTCGCCGCGGGTCGTCCACTACACGGAGGCTGCAAACGAGCTTGCCCGCCAAAACGGGATCGACCAACTCGACGAAGCACGCGACCTCGCTCGGTCACGCACCTCCATCTACCAGCAAGTACTCCGCTACCACGCGGGCGGTGAAAGCTCGCACCTTCCAGGAAGGCGACCTGGTGTTACGCCTCATCCAGGACAAGAAGGGCATGCACAAGCTCTCCCCTCCGTGGGAAGGCCCATTCGCCATCGGGCGCGTACTCGGCAACGATGCCTACTACCTCATCGACGTCCGCGGGGACGGCGAACTCGACGTCAAGCGACCATGGAATGTAAACCTCCTCCGGAAGTTCTACTCATAGAACCCCACACATGTACTCTCCAGTCGCTATGAAATACAAAGAAATGGTTACCGCAAATTGCGCCTACTTTCCATGACTTATGCCACTCGCACTCATAAAAACAGCGTTATGCTAAATGCAGAAGTCAACCTTTGGTACAGCGATCGACACGGCTAAGTAGTGCGGTGTAAGAGCACTGAGTCACTTCAGGTCTTGCATCGTCCACGAAAAACGCCAACCCGGAGCCCTACTGGAGTCGCCTAGCTCGACTGGTTCTACGAGCCAAGACAACTTCCCTCGCTTCTCACAGCGACCTTGGTCCTCCGCATCCTCGGCATAGCGACTCGAACGGCTAAGTACCACGCTCGGGGACTGAAGACCAGTTCGTCGCGAGCGGCCAGGGAAAACGCCAAGTAAGAGAGCATGCCCAGACTGCCACGACCGACCCAACGGGCCAGGCAGGAGCGATGCGCTCACACCAACGCGCTAAATCCTCAACCACCCTCGAGTCGCGACTAGAACAACCAAGTACCACGCTCGGGGACTCGGCCACCCGACCTCGTTCGCGCAAGGGAAAATGGTAAAGTACAGAGCACTCAAGGGAGTCGCCTTGCGACTGGCTCTCCGAGCTCGGGCGAGTCGACCAAATCAACAAAACACATGATAACAACACACACATCATATACGAGGTAAACCCCACAAAAGGGCGGACGCGCTCGGGGACTCGTCCAAAATCAATCAAAAGCACACAAACAAATATCAAAATAGACACGACGTCTCATTCAATCACATGTTGCATTGTTTCATGTTACAAAATATGCCCGCGTGGCAGAACTGCTGCTAACGCCACAAGGCAAACTACCCTACTCTGCAGGCTTCGATGACGACTCGCCAGCATCCCGGCGACTGCGGATGAACGCCGTGTACGGGTTTGATGGATACGTCGTCAGTTCACCCGCCATCGCCGCGCGAAAAGGCTGCTCGACCTTGAAGTCACGATGCGGCGGCTCGGGGTCGTTTGGCGCGACAACCGTCTCCTGGTACGGCAGGAGGTCGCCCATTGCCCAGACACGTTCCGAGTACGTGGCGGCACGTTCTTGCAACTTGAGGACCTCGGACAGCTCCACCGCGCTAGTCGACGATGGATACCCACTCGTCACATCGTCAATGTCAAAATCTTCGGGGAAGTGGGCGAGTCCAAGGCTCAGTGCCGTCGACGCTCCACGCCGAAACGCCGAACGCGTCATGAACGCAACGACCGCGGGCACCTTCTCCAAATACTTCCACACCTCAAAGAGGTCGCTGGGAATCACCTCCGTGGGCGATATTTCTTGGAGGTAGGCACGGATGCACGTCACCGACAACGTCGCCGAATCGACGAGCATGCTTACGCACTGCCTCGCGTCGAGCGAGCTCGCCTCTTCTTCGCTATCAATGATGCGACCTGCGCGCAGAAGACAATGATAAGTACAACGGACACCACAAAAACCACAACTATTAGAAAGGGGAGATGCACTCACCAAGCAACGGGCGGGCGAGTCCCGTGATGAAGCACTGAAGCGACGTGTGGTCGTCCTGAAGCCCAACAATAAGGACTTCCGACACCTTGCGATCCTCTTCAGCGGCCGCAATGGCGGCCTTAGCTCGCCCGTCCGCCGAGCTCGCTTCTTCTCTCGCCTCTCGTAGTTTGCGCTCGAGGTCGGAGATCCGCTGTTCAGCCGAACTCAAAGCCGAATGCGCCGCCGCCAATTCACCAGCAGGGACAAGCCCCTGGCGAGCTTCCTCTGCCTTCGCGGCAACAGCCTAAAGCCCTTTGTTTGCCTCCTGGACGATGGCCAGCTCTCCGCTGTTGCTGGCGCCAATCGGTCCGCCGACTCAAGCTGCGCACTCGCACATCACCAAAAAGGGTTAGTCAAATCAAAATTCCTAAGTGCCCACCGCTGAAATTCTGCGAAAGCACTTTCGGGACCAGTGATCAAAAATTTCCTAAGTGCCCACCCGCTGAAATTCAGCGAAAAGCACTCGGGACTAGCGATCAAAAAATTTTTCCTAAGTGCCCACCCGCTAAAATTTAGCGTGCATTCGGGACCGGATGCGACGAACAAAAGATGTGAAATTATAAGAATCAGGCCGCAAAGCACCGACCGATCCTCGGGACCGGATGTACCGGATGGCCGCGCAAGCATGTCAGAGTTGTACCGCCCACGGATGCGAGAAGTGTCGGCGTGTGCCGCAACGTTGGTCGACTTCAGCGTCGGCGGTCGGGAGCGTGGCTCGAGGGCAGGCCCACCGCCGTGGTCGCCTTTGGTCACGGCGTGGAAGGTAGCGATAGAGGTACCTGCTCCGAGAGAGGTCGCCTCCGCCGTTCCAGGCAAGGAAGCACCCTCCTTCGTAGACGCGGCTGCTTCCATCACGGGCCCGGCTGGTGCGACCGCTGTATCGTCAGAGATAGTGATGGTGTCGTCGCCCTTGGCCTTCTTACCGCCATCCGCCGAGGCGACGACCTCGTCCGGATCTTCCTCGCTAGCGGCGGAGGGCACCTTGGCCACGGTCGGGTGACCCATCCTCTTCACCCCGGTCCTGCGCATCAATCGAATCAACAAAAACAATCGAAATAGTTATGAAAAATAAGGAAAGGTGAGCGAACTCACTTGGCAACTGGGATGAAACGCAGTCCTGTACGGAGGCCGGCCGGTTTCTCCAGCTCAGGGCCCAGACGGCGAGTGAGCCCCAACTCCAGGATGTCGCGTGCCCAAGACACGGACGACTTCTTCGTTGTTGAGGCCGCAGCTGGCGCCTCCGGAACATCCTCAGCCGGAGCCTCCTTGCGAGGCGAAGCCGCCGCAGCCGGAGTCTCCTTGCGAGGCGAAGCCACCACGGCCGGAGCCTCCCCCAGCCCAGAGACTGGGGCGAATGGTGGAGGCATTGAAGCCAGCGGCACTTCCACGGTCGCCGCGTCCAGCACGGTTGTCGCTGGTGGCGCGCTGTCGCCGGCTGGGCTGGGAGCGTCTGAGCTGCTCGCCGAGTGCGACGGCGAGGCCGACTTCGACGACCTCGTCTTCTTTTTCGGGGGGGCCCTCGCCTCCCTTTCCTTCCTCTTCTTCTTTGACGGGGTGGCTTGACGGCGCGAGGTGGTCTCTGGGAGCTCGTCGTCATCGTCATGACGTTCGAGGCTTCTGCTTGCTTTGATCTCGCGCTGTCGTTGCCTGCGGGTCTTTCGGACCAGCGGGGCGACCTCCTCTTCGGACTCGTCCTCGTCGTCCTCGTTGCCCTTGGTAGGCGGCGATTCGCCTATGTCCTGGGCGGATGGGCCCGAGCTGTCATCATCCGAGGGTGGGAGCCACCCTTCCACCACTTTGAATAGCTGCAACGAATACAAAACGGAATCATAATTACCGCGACTGCATTTACTGCGACTGCGAGCAAGGTAAAGAAATTACCGTTGGAGCCGGACGCTTCGTATAGGGCGACCCCCTGCGCATCCGTGTACACCCTGGGTAATCTTCTTCAACTGGAGATAATCCTCCAGCTTCCACTCGTCGAGACAGGCCTTCGCCGAGTCTCCCCGGCCCGTGTACTGGTACATGTAGTTGTCGCGGTGGGCGAGTGGAACGAGCCGCCGCCCGAGCCAGCAATTGTACAAGTTTATCGTTTGAAGGCCCTTCTTTTTCAGACCACGGATGGTCTGGAGCATCTCGTCGACAACCATCCGCTGGTCGCCGGGGAGCTTGCCGACTTGAGATTGCGCGCTCGGGAGCGACTAGCGAGTACCGCGATCGCCACCTCGCCTCCGGGTCGCCTCGGCCATGTAGAACCACGACTTATTCCGCTCGCTGCCTTGGCGGGTAGCATCGATCAAAGAAAGAATCTTTGGACTTGAGCTGAACGTCAAGACGCATGCGGCCAGCATTGTCAGCCGCTTGCCTCGCGGCTGATCCGTCTGTGGAATGAGATCTTGCCACAAGGGAAGTAGGGCCGCAGCCAAGTAGAATTCGTGAGAACGCCACGAAGATGGCGAGCTGCTCGATGCTATGGGGACCCAGATCAAGGATGGATCCGTAGTAGAAGCGCAGGAAGAATAGGGACGAGGGAAACCCTAGCCCCCGCTCGAGATGACTGGTGAAACAGACGAATTCCCTCTCTCGCGGGTTTGGGGTCGTTTCTCCAGCTGCGGGGATACGCCAACAGCCGGCTCGCAGGATCCCGGCCTCCTCGAAGGAGCCCAGCTTTGCCCTTGTGCACTTGGACCTACCCCACGGCTCGGTGGAAAGGGCCATGGCCGAGAGATTGGTTGGAGATCGGAGGATTTCGGTCGATGGATCGCGAGCGAAGGAAAGAAAATGCGCACTTTCGGAAGAAGTGGTGAGGAGTTGGCTCTCGATTGCCCGCCATTCCTTTATATAGCGGAGTTACCCGCCAAATCGGGAGCCGTTACCACGCGGTGATTACGCAAAGTTACCGTTGGATTACCCCAACGGCTAGTTTGACCACGCTGGCGGTCCAACTACCACTCGGCTCGCCGACCCAATCACTAAGACAAGAGCCACGACTCGACTCGCCCAAGGCTGCGACCTGGATCATTGGTTGTCTCCTTTATACAGGAGCCCGCCGACAATTTGACTGGGTGCCTACTCTGAAGCCGTATACTCCGACTGCCAGCAGCCACTTACGCCTAATCGACGACGGCCTCGGGGACTACTGATGGGGATATGCCTACAGGGGTATACCCAGCAGGACGTTTCCGACTGGCCCAAGACCCGGCGATTGGGCCTGCAGAAAGGTGAGTGGATCGAAGCCCAGCCAGGAGCTGAGCGACTGGAAGCTGAAGGCCCAGGCGAGTAGATAGGCCCAGTCGGGTAAGGTTAAACGTCTATTGAAGCTTTAACCGAATCAGTTGAGATATGTAAACCCTAGGGGAGGTGAGCCTATATAAACCTCCCTATGGGGTGAGTAGAGACACGTTCCCTCATACACCCAAGCGACTCACCGCCTAGCCGCCGAGCTCGCCCATTGTAACACCTCCATAATACAATCTAGCAGGAGTAGGTCTTTACCCTCCGGGGGGCCGAACCTGGGTAAAACCCTGTGTCTTTTCCCTCATCTCGCACCGCAGATGGCTGGCCGCCCTTGCCCCTCGTTCTACTACTCGCTGCCGATTGCAGCATCTGCCGTGACAATTCCCACGACAGCCGGACATTCCGGAACCTTCTAGAACATTCCCGATGAAAACACCGGAAACGTTCTCCAACCCCGAAACAGGACTTTCCTTATATGAATCTTATTCTCCGGACCATTCCGGATATCCTCATGATATCCTGGATCCCATCCGAGACTCCAAACAACATTCGGTCTTTTACTCATCATTCCATAACTACTCAACAACATCGAATCCTTAAGTGTGTCTCCCTACGGTTCGTGAATTATGCGGACATGATCGAGACACTTCTCCGATCAATAACCAATAGAGGAATCTGGAAATTCATATGGCTCCCACATATTTCTATGATTAATTTGCGATCGAATGAACCACTTACATATGATACCAATTTCCCTTTGTCTCACAATAGTTTACTTATCTGAGGTTATGATTGTCGGTATCTCTGCATACCTAGTTCAACCTCGTTACCGATAAGTACTCTTTTCTCGTTCCCGTGATATGTGATCCCTTGTGAGCCAGTCACATGCTTGTAAGATAATTGGATGACATTCCACCGAGAGGGCCCAGAGTATATCTATCCGTCATATGGATGGACAAATCCCACTCTTGATCCATGTGCCTCAACCCATACTTTCCGAACACTCAATGCCACCTTTATAGCCACCCAGTTACGGTGTGGTGTTTGATCTCATCAAAGCATCCTTCTGGTGATGGTGATTAACATGATCTCATGGTCGAAGGAATTAGGTTACTATGTATCAGAAAGCTTATAGCAAATGAACTATATTAAATGACTTGATCTTTATGCTACGCTTAACTATAGGAGTATGTCCATCACATCATTCTCCTAATGATATGACCCTATTGTTAATAACATCTCTAAGTTCATGATCAGGAAACCATGATCATATATTAACCAACAAGCTAGTTTAACAAGAGGCTTTACTAGGGACTCTTTTATGTTTACAAATCACACAAGTATTAATGTTTCCTGTTAATACAATTATAGCGTGGTATTTAAACATTTATCATAAGTATGAATATATGATAATAACCACTTTATTATTGCCTCTTGGGCATATCTCCAACAATAATCACAACACTACCTTATTTATCTAACTAACTTATTACTTGGAGTATAATACACAATACCCGATACTTCATACTAAGCTGCCTGCTTTTAGTAATAACTATGCTCATCATACATGCCTGATGTCCAACCGTGATGTTGTGACGTTCGTCGCACAGTTTGTGGAACAAATGGCCTTCCAGAAGGAACATACTCAGTATCTGATGTGTCAGGACTTGAGTCATTACTCAACCTGAGCGCATTGACTCCCTCCGGCTCAGCTGAAAAGTTTTCAGAAATATATTCAACATTATCTCGCACTTGCATCTTTGATGCTTCATTCCTTGAGTCGTCAACAAAATACACAGATTCTGCTGCTCCACAGGTACTCCTTTGGGCAAGATAGTTAAACACTGGATAATGTATATTCCCTAGGTTTTGAGAAGATGTTGACGATTCAAACACTCTCTCCTCAGGATCTTCTTCTTCATCCTCATTATCTATCGACATAGCATTTCTACTACTGTTACTAAGGTTAATTCTTGCACCCATCCAGCTAGATTGTCCAACATTTTTGTCAGAACCATCTGTGGACATCTGGTGTTCATGACATCCTTCATATGATCCCCTTCTCCAACCATCAGAATTCTCAATAGGAAGTTCTGAATCAGAACCATCCTCTAAACCCTGTGGTACTGCATACATCATATCCATAGTAGGATCATGTATAGGTTCAGGACTTGGTGAATAAGGATATGGTGTAAAAGATTCAGGATCTATAGGTATATCCTTAAAGATAGGTGTTGCACTACTACTTGCTTCCTTCTCCAACTGGAATGCTAACCTCTTCCTCCTTTCCAGATCAGTTAGATCCTCTAACATGTCATTTTTATCTTCAACAATAACTTGATGTGTCTTATAAAAAGATGCAATGAGTGTTCGGTATCTATCCATAAACTTGGAAGCTAACTTAGGATGTTTATTAACTAAAGTAAGATGATCTGGTATAGGCTCCGAGTCTATAGAATCATGAGGTATCACAGAGAATGTGCTACCTTCTAACTCCTTGGTTTTATACTCCTGGATATTAGCTATCGCCTCCACAACGGCAACATGATATGATGCTAAGTGACTCCTACCTTCACCTATAGGTAAATTGTGATATAATCCAAGATCCTCTGGAAGTTGGATACTCACACGATACTTGGATAACATCCGGCCATCATAGTAGGTTATAGTGTTCACTGGAATTCTAGTTGGACAACTAAAAATCTTTAAAAGTTGACGAAGTTGGTCTGTGAATGATCCTTGATAATCATCCAGAGTCTCCTCTTTCCTTACCAAAGTCTATTTTGGAAACTTTGGTGCCATAGCTCTGTATATCAGGAAAAATAATTTTTTATTAGTAACCAATAATATATTGCATCATAAAAAAGAATTACCGCACTAAAACATATAACGTAATATTCTCATTTGAATACCCATTATATTTCTTTTAGAGAATTCTTTATCGTTGCTACACTCTCCTAAAGGTAATACCCTATCTAGGTTTCCAACCTAAGGTCAAAGAAATTTTCTCTAATACCAACTGCGGTTACCCAGCATACCACTGCATGTGTAGTACACTATAGTCGTTGACATGACATCCACAGAACACCGCTCCGTAAATATCACATCCCTCAGAGTGGTACAACAGAAACATTGCGGGTCCATATTACAAACATACACACGTTATTATTATTACAAAACCGGAAGTGCAAGACTTCCAAAATATTCAGCTTAAAAACCAAAATATAAGTGTTTCAGCGGAAGTTTCAAACTAGCAACTCCAACTAGGAGTTGAGCTCAGCAGCTTATTCTATAGAGTTCATGCTGCTCGGCTCCGTCGGTTACTACTAACTAGGATGCTTAGTTGGACTCGTTATCATGGACACCATAGCGGATTTCGTAATCCACTCCTTCAACACCTCCTGATAGGTCAGGCTCCTCGTAGAACACATCTTCTTGGCATTCGGCTGCATACATTGGCACGTCTTCAGGATCCTTAGAGTCTAAGCAAGGGATCAAAGGAAAGGATGAGTAACAGCGTTACCCAACAAGTTCATTATATGCAAGGTGGGAAGTTTGATGCTCTAACTACCACCTTGGACTATGCAGTATTTTGGTAAATCTTTCTTCAAAGATTGATTTTATTATAAAAATCTATGACCATCACCCTTCACAGGTTGACCAGAACTTTCATGGAGTTCCTTTCCTGCCGCGTTCGTAGTTCCTTCCCAGAATAGGGAGTAACAAGTTACAATTCTTACACTCTGCAGGGGGGCGTTACTTTACCCATGAGAGATCAACTCCTTGTTGCACAACCGGGCGTACTTTCCCGTCCACAATTCCATGATGTGGAGCCCAGTAGTTGGTCCAAGCCATTCACGGCCCCCTTCGCGACCTCGCATGCCTCCTTGGTGTACACCATGCCCACATATTGAATTATGGCAATGGCTTGTACATATCGTTAGATGCCAGAACTATCGTGGGACGTTGAGGGTTCCCACCCATATGCTGCATATCCTCTACGAATTACCAATTAATATGCACGCTACGTGGATAACTGCGACGACCTGCACATCCGGCTACATCCGAGAGGAAGAAGATACAGTTGACTTCTCTGTCCCATTCCAAATCTCATGGCTAACGCGTAATATATGGCGCTAGAATCACTGAAACCAGGGGTTATTAAGTCCCTAATTAATCATCATTGTTGCAAATAGAACCTTAAGTTCTATTGCTCCATTATATCATCACTTAGGATGATATCCCTGATTTCTTTATTTGTGAAAATATCATTTTATTTCTTTAGAGTATATATGATAACCCACAATTTGCAAATACTTTGATAAAGACTCTTCAAAGGATATGAGCAAGTGATGAACTTGCCTTGTGATGGCAAGGTAGTGAAGTATCATGCTTGCACTGGACCTTGAGCTTCTATGTCTACAAAAACATCATTATTGCCTGGTAAGGACAATATTTAAAGAAGCAAAATGATTATTGAAAGTAATGTAATGCATCATTTAGCTTTATATGTAGTATTCCCCATTTATTAAATGATAAATGTTCTTTTGATAATAAAGAATTTTATAAATATTAATATTTGTTGAATATTGTATTCTTTTATTTTATTTCAATTTATTTGCATCTTATTTAATTAATAATTCCTTTAAGAATTATCATTAAATACCAAAATTGATATTAAATATTTGTTTAGTATTTTTATAAAATACTACAATATTAATATATAATGAAAGTGATTTTTATTTATTTTTATCATCTTTCAGTAATTTTGTAAAATTCCATAAGGAATATATATATTACAAAATTTCTTAATAACATTTATATGTCTAAAATTTTGTTTCTTAATTTATTTGGATTATTGTGAATCCAAGAATATTTTATTTATAATTTTTGTATTTTTATTTTATTTTTTAGAATTTATTTAAGTTCAGGGGCAATTTGATCTTTCCTATTTATTAAAACAGGATTTAAGTGATTTGGGCTGACAGTTTGGGTCTATTGGGCCCTTCTGGCCCAGTAGGGCAAAGTTAAAACCAACACCCCGAAGGGTCTTGGCCCAACCATCGCAATCCCCCTCTGTCTCACCCTCGATCTCACCTCTCTTCTTCTCCTCTCCCGACCCCGTAGTCAGCGATGCTGCCGCCAGCGATTCGCGCCGCCGTGGACCTTCCTGGCCACTGCCATGGTGCAGGGCGAGGTTGTCGACTATGCTCGTCCGTCTGGTCCAGTTTGATTTGATCCTGGGGCCCTTCTATGGCCTGGCTAACCCCCTTCCCAAACCCTAGGGTTTGGGGATGGTGCTTCTACCGCCGCTGCGGATCCTCCCATGGTGAGGTGTGGTTCTCGTGTGCTGCTGGGGCCTCCACCGTGGCTGGTGCGGGTTTCAGCACCCTCTGGGGTGCTCCCCGTGCCGTCGCGAGCTCGTCGACCATTCTTCTTCCTCGTCCATTTGTCAGCGAGGACCCTGGTGAGTTGTGCCTCTATGGATTCTAGTTCATCTTATCACCTTGAATTCCTTTGTGTGTATATAGTGGTCAGTCTTAGTTTGTGCTTGTATTGCTACTAGGGTTCATCTCTGATGCTTGTAAGATGCTCCTATGGTCTGGTTATGATGTTTAGTGGGAATTTGGTGCTCTGCACCCCAGTGCTTGTGGTCACCCCTTTGATTGTGTGGTGTTGTTGTTGGTTTGAGACTAAGGTTGGATTAAATGCTAGGGTTGCATAATATTGCCTCTGGTTGGTACTCTGGTGAATTGATGTGTTTATCTGTTGTCAATATCTTGATACTGACAGTGATCTAGTCAGTGATGATTCACTGACCTAGTTATTGTTGGCTTGTCAGATTATGCTTCGTCTGGATTTAATTCCATAGACTTCAATGATTCTCTTAACATGAATAAATAATTAGGTTATGATCCCTGTATCTAGTCTCAGGGAGATGATTTGATAGATGATTTGTGTAGATTGGACTATTTGATTGTCTTCGATAAGGTCAGTGCTTATGAAACCTTCTTAGAATGGTACATAAGTAGATCTTGTTGGTGACTATACTTATGGTCATTTCTAGGACTTGATGGATGTTGATAGATAAGTTGGGAAACTTATTGTTTGATCAAGATAATGATGCTGGTCTAAGGCTCTAGGAACTAAGTTCCTATGTTGCTATCATTTTCAAAATTGATTAAGGTATCAACTGCTTACTAGATCTTGGATCCTAGTTGGTTAAGTGTATGGTTTTGTTTGTGGCTTATAAAATCTGAGGTTCTACTCCTTCTTGGAGATGTGCCTAGATTTTGTAAGGGCAAATGATAGAATATGGAAATTGCCTTTGGTATCACCAATTCTGTGAGGCTGGTCCGAGAATTTGGTGTTCTTATTATAGTTTGATTCTGATCTTTATATTTAAACCTCTATGATAAATTCACCCCACTTGGGTGATTATTGAGAGGTTGTTTTATGCATCTACATATATTCTGCTTGGATAAGATAAACAAATTATGTGAATATTTATGATACTCACCACAAAATCTATGATTGGGATGGCTTGATGTGGTGGTGGTGTTGCTGGTCTGATATAGTTCTTCTCCTATAGATGTTGTCCTTGTGTTCCCCTGATGCTTGTGCTTGGCCTTGATCAACTCTGCTCCTCCTAGATCCTGTGAGCTTGGCCTTGCTATACAACTGATCCTCCCCCTCCTTATGTCACCATCAGGTGATGTGTGGCTTGATCTGGTGTGAGACTGTTATGCTGGTTTATTTGGCTCTAGATAAACTAGCTATGCTTGTGTGGTGTGAGCAGTGGAGAGATGCACTAGTGCTTCCCCACGGCTGTACTGATGGTCTTGTGTATGTGGACTTATTGATGTAGTACTGACAGCACACACCATGCAGTTTGGTGTGTGTGTTGCCTCTGTGCCTGCTGCACAACTTGTGGATATGTTCTGAATTTGAGAGTTACTTTTATCAGGTTACCTTTTACTTGGCTGGTGAAACTTGGCCCTCCTTGCTGTTTATTTGACTTATGGCTTAAAATTATGAAAGATATATTCTTTCATATTGGTGAAACTTGCCCCTTTAAAAGATTACTCAATGATGAAATATTGAACAGTGCACTTCACTATCAATTCTGAGAGTAATATAATTTTAACCTTAACTTTCATTCATTTTGTTTGTGTTTGTTTTGCAGGTACCAGACTTGGGAATTCAAGAATTTAGTTTAGGTTTTCTTTTCTTTATAGAATAGTCACTTGTAGTATTCTTTATTCTTTTGTAATTTTATTTTTATTCATTTGTAATTTTATTTTTATTCTTTTGAATAAAGATTGTACTATTATTCAATAAATAAAGATTCTTCTTTTGTTTTATTTACTATTGTAAAGATTCCTAATAAGTTACACTTTGTAACTCATTGATTGATTAAAGTTTTGGAATAAATATTCATTCTATTGGTTAATTTATTTCATTTAAAGTTTGAGTCATTAATTGTTAACTCTTGATTAAATCAAATCACTCAAAAATGATTCTAAATACTTTTTAATTATAATTCCAACACTCCAGTTTTAAATTCAAATTTCATTTCCCAAAACACACTAATCTTCAAAGATCATATCAAAGTCCATAACAATCATCCTTCAAGACTATACCTAATCTCAAAGAGGAAACTTTGATCACTTTAGAGTTTTTATTTGGCGAAAAATTTACCCACATTTTTTTACAGATGAATGCATGCAATATCATAATTTCCTAAATCTACCCTTCGTTGGATAGATTCCATGCTTAGTAAAAATTACATGCAACTTCTACTCAAAATATCACTAATGCATAGTTAAAATAATAGGAAAAAATGTATGAAGCGCCACTTGCCTTTTTGGTAGAGAAACTAGATTCACTCCTTAATCGTGCAATTTTCACACTCTTCAAAGTTCACTACAATTCAATCAAGGCACAAATTCAAACTAGCATTCAAACAATTCACCACATAAAATAATAAAAACAAGGAAATGCATGCAAGCATGCAAAAATACTGTTTTATTTGGAAAGGTGCTTTCTAGTAGGCTATAAACATTTTAAAACACCTACTGGTCATTTATAAAAGTGGCAAAACCATTTAAAATCAAGTTAGTGAAAATGGGCCATTTAAATCATTTTTGTTTTGCTAGAAATGATTTTAATCAACGGAATAATTTCTTGTGTTTGACAATTCTATTTTTAAACACAAATGTTAGTGTTTATGGTCAAAGTGTTTAAAACAAATCCATTTGCAAAAGGTTTCACTCAAAAACCATTTTTAGAGTAATTTTTATATCCAAAATAGCCCTAATAATGTTTCTACAAAACACCTAATTTTCCAGAAGCAAAATACTAAACTAAGGACATGGTTGCAAAGTTATAATTTTTTCTAAATCGAACCACTAATAGAAATGTTTTTGTCTTTAAAACAAAAGTTGGGCTACGTGTCACAATCACATTGTCGCATACTGATTCATGTGAATCGATCGATACATACTATAGGATCTAAAGGGCAGCGCATGGATCAGATCGAGCATACCTCTTCGATTAGTCATCTATTCCTAGCCATGCGATCAAGATCTAATGGCTGTTGTGCACTGACCAAAGTCTGGCGGCGCTGGCTCGATGGCGAGCGGCAACGGCGCTCTGATCGCGGTGTTCTAGATATTCTAGGAAGCGAGGGAGAGGGAGGAGGGGCTCACAGTGTTCGCCGTGGCGAGTAGATGCTCGACGTGCTCGTTGTAGACGAAGGGGCGCACGGGAGCGACGGTGATTGCTCACCGGAGATGGTCCTGGCGACGGGCGAGCTCGGGCGTCATCGTTGGCAAGGCTGTAAGGCACGAGAAGGCAAGCCGATGGTGTAATTAGGTGCACAAGAGTCCAATGAGTATACGAGTGTCATTGAGAGTGAGAGGGGCGGTCAGGGTTACCGGGGAAGGTCGCCGGAGTTGACGCGGACAGTGGTGGCGCTCGGGCGAGGTCGTTGCCGATGCTCTGGGGCACATGCGGGCGAACAAAGACCAGTGGCATGTGCATGAGATGATGGGGAGCAGTCTCGTGGAAACCAGGGGTAGTGGGGATGGCTGTGTTGGTCAGAATTGGCCGAGGAATCTCGTCGGAGACAGGGTGGTTGCAAGCAAAATTGGAGCAGCCCTGGGGCAGAGAGGGAGCAGCGAGTGAGGGGAAAGAGAGAGGGGAGAGGGGTGCTTATGAGGGCAAGGTCGCTGGCGAGGATTAATCGGACATTAACGCGAATTAAAAATGCGAAATTTTAGCAGGAAACGGCCGGGAGTGGGGTAAGAACAGGTCGCGGTGAGGACGATGACGAGCTAGCGGTGTGGGGTCGCGTGGTCAGTGGCGAGTGGGTGGGTTCACGGGTGGAAAAGATCAGCAGGGAGAGGGGATGTCAGGTGGGCTGGCTGGGCCTAAGTTGGGCCAGGTGGGTTGGGTAGGTTAGCTGGGCTGTTTTCTTTTCTATTTTTTCTTCTGTTTTCTTTTTCCTTTTCTATTTTATGTTTTGATTTTATTCAAATGTTTTTAACCATTTGTTTGTATTAAAATTTTCCAGAACTTTTTCAGTAGGTTTGCACCTATTTATTAGTGTGTTGTGGAAGTCCATTTTTGAATAATTCAAAATATTTTAATGTGATTCAATATTCATTTAAAGGGGGCTTTTGTCTTTATTCAAGTATTATTTAATATGATTCATAAACTCACTTTGAATTCAGATTTTTATCAAATCTTTTCTAAACCTTTTCAATAGGTTTTACCTGTTTGTTAATGTGTTTAAATAATTGATTTTAGAATAATTATTATATTCTTTTATGGTTAATAATTTATTTAATAATAGAGATTTGTCTTTATTTAAATAAGATTTAAATATGTTTCCAATCCATATTATTTTATTCAAATGACTTAAACATCTATTTTAAATTCAAATGTTTCTCAAACCTTTTCAGTAGGTTTTATTTATTCATTAGTGTGTTTAAATAATTCATTTTGAATTATTTCAAATATTTTAATATGATTTAATATTTATTTAAATCGGGCATTTGACTTTATTTTAAATAAAATTTGAATATGGTTCCAAACCATATAATCTTATTTAATTATTCTTTTTAAGTTAATTAGATAACTTTTAATCCACTTTGGCTAATTCCAATTTATTATTCTCATGATTTAGTTAGTCATTTATTTTAGGAATTTTGTCTTTATTCAAAACAAATATGGTTCAAGTCCATATAAGTTTTTATTCAAATAATATATATTCCTTTATTTTATTTGGATTATCTTTATTCCATTTGATTATGGATTTAATTCAAGTTTTAAATTGTCTTATAAATAATTTTCTTGGGATTTATTATTTAGTTTAGGCAATTTGTCTTTATTTAAATAAAATTGAATATGGTTCAATTCATAAAATTTTATTTCAATAACCTTTTATTCCTTTTTATTATTCAGTAGACTTTCATTTGTTTATGGATTTAGCCAAGATTTAATTTGGCTTTAAAATTCCTTATTTATTTATTTATTTATCTATTTCTTTCTTTGTCTTATAAAATCAATATCTTTTTATTTATAGATCCAAAATTGGTTATTCCAATTTGTATAATTTTATTTAATATTTTTTCATCTTTTTAAATCCTTTTAGGATTACTTTATTCATAATTTGGCATGGATTTTAGTTAGGAGATTTATTAGCTTTGGAAATTATTTCCTTTTATCTTATTCAATTCATAAGTTTTTATCCATGGCTTCAAATTAAATGAAACCAATTTCTATGGTTTTATAATATTTTTGTTTATCATTTTTGATCATTTATAAATGTTTTTTCTAAATTTTTATATGGATCAAATACATAGTCTTAGAGAGATCTTGGAAATGGTTTATTCCATTAGGGTTTTAGGGTTTTGGTTTAACTTTTCCAAGTGTTTAAATTTCAAGATACATTCATTCATGAATGCATTTCACTTGGTTGCAATTTTTTTGGATGTCCTTTTCATTCAAAAATTTTTCAAGAAGGGTTTTGATGTTTCCATTAGAAGCAAAAAGTTTCTTTTCACCCTAAATTTCAATAATTGTTTCTTTTGTTTATTTATTTTTCACATTTCAAAATTTGGAAAATTTTGGGATGTGACAATGGTGTTCATAGCGATGATCTCCGCTCTCCGGGAAGGAATTTCCCTGGCAGAAATCTGTCTGCCGGAGAGCTCTTTATCTCTCTGTAGTTTCCGTCCTGCAGAGGCGGCGGAATCTTTCTATGGTCGCCCCCCCCGACTTTAGGGTTTCGAGGAGAATATATAGGAGAGAGGGTGGAACCAGAGATGGGCCAGGGTGGCCACACCCCCTGTAGGCGCGGCCCAGGGTGGTTCGCGCCTAGGGGTGTGGGCCCCCTGTGGCCCAACTCCGCCTCCCCTTCTGGCATCCTTCGTCTTTTGGGGAAAATTATTTTTCTGTTATTTTTCTGGCATTTTTGTGATCTTCACGAAAATTGTATCTAGACACAGCTTTTTCCATCAGAATCCTAACTCCGGCAGTTCATCCTCCAAGAATCATCCAACATGCAAAAACAGATGAAAAGACATAAGTATCACCTCTTAATATGAAATATATCAATGAATAGAAGCAATTTATGATATAGAATGGTGATGCAAAATGGATGTATCAACTCCCCCCAAGCTTAGACCTCGCTTGTCCCCAAGCGAAAACTGAGCTCAGTAAACATGTCCACTGGTTTATGGAGTGAAGTGTTGATAAAAAGAATACAGATAAGAAGCATCACACTTACCAATACATAACTCATAGTAGAAATCAACTCACCATTATATAAATTAGCTTGCAACAAGTATGGGAGCCACAAATAAAGATGCATAAAGATAAATCATAATTGGGAATGGCAAACTTTGTTCTTGGTCAGAGAATAGATGGCAAATTAATTTTCAAGCAAAGCTTTTTTTAAAGAAGTTTGTAACAGGAGTACTCTTTGCTCAAACATAAAAGGCTTTTCAAAATGATGGCTTTCAAAGTAATACTCATTCAGATAAGAGTTTTGTGCAAAATAAGGAAGATAAAGAACATGACTGAATAAATCATCATATGAATAATTGAAACATAACAAATCAAATGTTTGCTGGAGGTAGAGAGGAAAAGGGGTTTACTGACTCAACTAAGAAGTAAAAGAAAGGCCCTTCAAAGAGGGAAGAGGGATTTCAAGTTCATAAAGAGCTTTCAAAATATTATGGTACTTACTAGCTTTGAGCTCTCATTGCCCCTATCATAAGAATCTTGAGGTGATTAAGGTTAAAGTGCACAAAGATGGAGTATATGCTTGACGAAATATAAGTTGGCAATCTCATGTCCATTGAGTACGAGGGTCGCTCCTCATGCTACTCAACTTTAGTTACCGGTAAGTTCTTGTCATAGTAAGTACATGCGTATCATAGAGAACCGCCAACGGGGCACCCCTTGCACATGATACAGGAGCTATCCCATGATCAAAATGACAAGGAAAGCAGACAATGAGAATATCAACAATCTTCTTATTTACCATGGGAAAATGGTGCTTTTTTCTCTCTTTCCTCTTTTCAATATGTCTCTTTTTTTATAAGAAGAAAGCTTCATAGATTGCTCACTATGGTGATGCTGGAAGTTTCCACCATGATTAGGCATGGCTTAGGCTAGCGGCCAAGTCGTTTCTCTAACACACATACATAACTCCATGGAATTACAAGCTCCCCTTTTATTTCACACTGATGACATCCGCAAACAATAGATCATGATATCAAATGGGTAGATATTTACAAGTGTTGAAAACGTTCCCCATGACAGCACGGTTCTGCTAATCCCAACGTATAGGTGCAAGCATATACAACTTCGATGACACAATGGTTCAAGTTTATTAGGGGCAAGAAAATAAGGTGTGCCATCAAGTTTGTGAGAGCTTTACTAACTAGTTTTCACATAACAAAAGAATTTTTTAATTTGAAAGGTAGATGAAGCTTGAGAATTTACTTGGAATAGCAATAATGCTAATAGGTAGATTTGGTGGACACAAATAGCATAGGTTTTGGTTTAAAGGATTGGATGCACGAGAAGTATTCTCTCTCAGTACAGGTTTTTGGCTAGAAAGGTTGGGTAGCAAGCAAAAGAGTTGAAGGAAACAAGCAAACATACAAGATATAAAGCCAAACATACAACTTTCCTTGAAGACACAAAAGATCTTAAATAAAGAATACTAAGCTTATGAGCCAATAAAGAAAGAAAATAAATGAAAAAATACCTGTAAGTGCTTTTCTCTTTTCCTTTCAAACCTCAAAAAGTTATGCTACTGACCAGAGATCGGTTTGCCAAAACCAATTTAGATTTACTTGGTGCTCCCAAAGTGATACCAATACTAATCAACAATATCATTCATATAATAGAGATTGCAAACTAAAATAAGAAGTGCAAAAAGTAAAAGATGAAACTTCTCATTAATAAAATATATAGATAACCAACTAAAGGAGAGATACTTCCACAATGAAAACCAACCTATATGATATATTCTCTATCCAAGATATGAATCTACTAAAAAGGTAAAAAGGATAAAAGATAACCATGGGATAACCAACTAAAGGAGAGATACTTCCACAATGAAAACCAACCTATATGATATCTTCTCTATCCGAGATATGAATCTACTAAAAAGGTAAAAAGGATAAAAGATAATGATGTGATACCGCGGCACTCCCCCAAGCTTGGAACAAGCCAAGGCGATGCCAAAACCTGATGATGAATTACTCCTTCGGTGGTGGTGGTGTTCCCTTGATGAGCTTTTAAACCAGCTCCCTCAAGTCCTCAATCTCAGAGGTTAGATTACGAATCAACTCCAAATTATGCTCAATGCAGTTCATGATCATGTCGTACCGAGAATCACAGTCCTTGTTATTCTTTACCCACTCTTTCTCCTTAGAGTGTTCCTTCCCTGCATGGTTAGAACGAGGCATATCCCAATTAGAGGGTAACTTCCCTTTGGGCACCTTTTGGAATTGTCGTTCATGTATAAGAGTATGGAAGGGGTTCTTGGTACGTGGAGGAAGTGACCATGGAGCGAGGCAATGACGCGGAGGCTTCCCTCCTATAGACATCCATGTTGTCCTCCTAAGCTTGATAGGGTTTGTCACCACTCCAATGCTTGCCACGGTGATATCCCACAAGTATAGGGGATCATGTGTAGCCTTTTCAATAAGTAAGAGTGTCGAACCAAACAAGAAGATAAAGGTAGGATAAATGTTCTCTAGAGTTCTATCAACCATTAATACAACTCTACGCACACTATACGTTTGCATTATCTAGGAAATAAAACTAGAGCAACGGTATGAGTACTAGAGAAAGCTTTGCAAGGTAATAAATAACAAGAAAGTAAAGCTAGTTGCTGCAGCAATAAAATACACTAAACTAACATAACCATGAGTGTGGAATAGTGGTGGTACTTGTGATGGCTTTTTCCAAGTTTAATTGGCGAATACATCGGGTTCATTATCTTCAATGCAGTTTTCTATGTGTGAGAGGCTACATATAAATGCGCTTCACTACTTGGAATTATATGTACTATATGATTGGATTGTTAGCAAACATATGTAACTACTAACAAAGCATTAAGGTTTTCCCAACCATAGCCTTAAGTTAATGGTCCTCTCACTCCCATATGTGCAACGTTCCGGTTCGCGCCCTTAGGTTTCTGTCACTCCGGTAGAACTTCCCCTTCCTCTTACACATACTACAAAGCTTAAGATGTTTAATCCATGCACGCACAAATATAATGGACACCAAAGTACTGTACCATATCAACATACAACTCTAATGAACTAAAGACGTTCAACCATTCAATCTAAGAACAAAGAAACTACACAAACATGACATAGATCATAGGATTATAACTTATAGCATCAAACACCATGTTTACATAGGACGGTACAGAGCTGTGTGGGAGGATGAACCACTGCATACTAGGAGGATTAGGTGATGAATATGGCGGTGAAGAGGGCGGCGGCGGCGCGGGGGACTCCTTCCCCGCCGCCGGTATCGTGGGGGAGCACCGCCCCTTAGCCCCCTTCCTTCATGGCTTCTTGGGAGCCCTCCCCCATGGAGATGTGATCCATAGGGAGGTAAAAAAGTAGCTTTGGTGGCTGCAAATTCTTGGGTGGAGGTCCCTCCCACGAATTAGGTTTCCTCCCTTTATATAGCTTCTTGGATTCCCGTCATCCCATCTTGGGCTGCAGTAAATCAGGCCTAGCGGGCCCGTCCGGACTCGAAATCAGCTAAATTTTATGTCTAGAACGATTATCGAGAAATTTCCTACAACTTTGTAGTTGAAGAGTTTTCTGTTTGACACCGTCTTCGACCCGAAACATGACCATCTTCAAAAAGAGTTCTGAGACAGATTTCTGGAATATTCCAATTTGACTCCAACAAGGTTTCCACTTGTATTCTTGATAATTTCTACACATCAAAGTGTAAAACAAGAACATTGTGTACTTATGAAACTATTAGTAGGTTAGGACAAATAACTCATGAAGTTTATATAAAAAGAAGTGTCAAAAGCATAATAATAGCATAAAACCATAAAAAATTATAGATACGTTATGAACGTATCACACAGTAGAGCGGGTGTCTAGATGCTCATCCTCCTTCACGTCCTCTTCATACCCAACCAAGATCTCCTACTCCTTGGGGTTTTTAGGACCATCTTCCACGGGCTTCTTGCCTTTGTCGTTGGTGGAGACCATGGTGCCTCTAACCTTGAGAAAATTTCCTGACAGAAACAGATTGAAACGAAAACACGATGAGAATACGATATATGAACATCGGGGGATCCCGGGGGTTATATATTACGAATTTTTACTGTATAAGGAAGGTACTTTGCGAAAACAGCGCGGAGACGGACTCCAGGGGGCTCACACCCCCTGGTTGCGCGGCCAGTTGGGGCCCGTGCCACTAGTGGGTGTGGCCCACCCGGGCTCCGTTTCCTTATCTGTTTCGTCTTGTAACCTTCCATATGTAATAAAAACATAAAAAATATAAAGATATAAGGTTTTCGCAAACCTTTGATTTCCGGGTCTTTACCTATTCAAAGACAGACTCTGCAGATTCCTTCTTTCTAACACTTGAAAGTTCCTTTCATACATAGCCTCACACAATCTTTATTAGCAACATTAGTGTATGCAAAAACAATAAACCTTTAGGTTTAAATTTCAACTTAAATCCATCAAAACAAAATCTACTGTAGCAACTCCTTTCAAAATCCCCAAAAGAATCTGAAAGAGAAACAATATAAGAGGCAAATGCAAATAATGGCAGAAATCTTGTCAAAATAGACCAGCAGGTAAAGATTGATTTTTTTGAAAAACTTTTGTAGCTCAAATAAAAAAGTGCAAAACTAACTAAAGTTGTATAACAACTTGGGGTACAAGCACAGAAAATTACAGCTCCATCCGAAATACTGACCTCCTTCACGAATTTTTACAATGCAGCACTAAAATCTATCCCAGGATACTAACTCTCCTAACTCCTCTACTTCTCAAAAGTGGTTGATCTTGACACAAAAACCAAAAAAAAAGGATAAGGAGAGGTTATTACAAGTAATAACTTCCAAGACTCAATTAAACTATTGGGTTAGCTCCCAAGAAGTACTTTTCTTTAATACCTTTAAGTTAGGATTGACAATTGCAAAGATACTCACATAGGAGATATGGATTTGAAGTGAAAGAGAGCATCAAGAAGCAAATATTCAACACAGTTGAGTCTAACCCACTTCCTATGCAAGGGAGTTTCATGAGAAAACAAATTATTGAAACAAAAGGCCATTATCATAGGAAGACAAAACAAATGCAACTTCAAATCTTTCAACATAAAGTGGGAAATTTAATACTATGGAGATGCATGAAACCATGTTTCCCTCTGTCATAATAACTTTCAGTAGCACTTCGAATAAATTTGACAATATATCTGTCATAAGAAACAACTTTATCATCAGAATGAGCATACTTACAATCATCAAAAAGAGGTCTAAGGTTATAAACTAGATCAATAGAAGCAAGTTGTTCCACCCTGAAATCCTCATTAGGCAATTCATTTTCATAAGGAGCACAAAGAACTTCCACATCTCTTACAATACCAATAGGGCAAATGGTTTCCTTATTAGCATGGTGAATAACCACATCAATGTCTTCAAGTTCACAAGGACCAATTTCATGCATAATATCTCTATAAAGCTCATAAGGAATAACACTAGAACTAGCACCAATATCACATAAATCATAATAGCAATGATCACCAATTCTAACAGAAAGCACAGGGACACTAGCTTTCCTAGCTTTACTAGGATGAGAGACAATATTAGAAGCGTCTTCACAGAAGACAATGTGCTCATCTTCTATATTTTTAGTGACAAGATCTTTGACAATGGCTACTACAAGTTCAATGTTTATTTTCTCATCGGGTTCCACAGTTTTGTTTGTACTTTGCTAACCACATTAGCTATAATAGAATGTTCCTTTACCTTGGCAGTAAAAGGGATTTTCTCAATATAAGGTTCAGGCAAAATAGGATCAACAGTATATACTTCAGTGCTTATAACAGGAACATGATTAACAATATCTTTATAAGGTGATGGTACTTGTTCTACTTCTTTTTTAGGAATTTCAATATAAGAGGCAAAGGCCTTAAAAAATTGGCAATACTTTGAGAATCAAGACCATACTCAGTACTAATATCATGAAAGTCATCAGTTCCTGTAGGGGTTCGTAGCATGGAAAACAAAAAATTTCTATCGCATACAAACAAACAAGCCAAGATCTATCTACTAGATTGTAGCAACGAGTCGATGGAATAACTTACCCTCGAAGATTCCAAAGTGTTTAACGAGAGCGGATTCTCGTGGGTGATGTAGTCGTACTCTTTCCGATCTCAAGATCGTGTGGACGATCCTTCCGGCCATGCGTAAGAAGTGCTTCCGCAATCGGTCACACGTTCGGTACTGACGAAGACCTTCCTCTCCCTTGTTCCAAAGAGCGGAGGTTGTAGCACTCTCTCGCGATTCCGAAGACAACGGCGTGGTACCTGAAGTAGAGAGGAAATCCCGAGGCTTCGCCTTGCCGAGCGAGTATGGTGGATTATGAGAGAGGGCTATTAGTGGTCTAGATATTAGACACACCAATTAGAAGGCTCTAAACCGCAGGCTAAAGAAATTAGAAGCTCTAAACCAAACGGCTCTAAACACGAGATTAGAGGTAGAAACTTGTGTGTCTCAAGGAGGAGCCTGCCTCCTTTTATAGGTGGAGGGGCTAGGCGCGCAGGAGGGAGGAGTCCCTCCCCAACTCGGCCTAGGGCTTGGGCGCCGACTTGGAGGAGAGAAACTCCTCCTCCAAGTTGGTTTCCAACTCCTCTTGCTTGTTTCCCACAGTTTCCTGTTTCCCACAGTTTCCTGTTTTCCACAGTTTCCTGTTTTAGCCGTTTGACTTTCAAACTTACAGTTTGACTTTCAAGTTTTGGAACAGCAAGAACACTAAGTACATGATGCAATCATTCAATGACACACTCATGTAGCCTCCCCCCCCCGGAGTGCCAGACAATCCGGACCCTTCTAGAACATTCCCGATGAAAACACCGGAATCATTCCCGAACTCCGAAACGGGACTTTCCTTATATGAATCTTATTCTCCGGACCATTCCGGATCACCTCGTGATATCCCGGATCCCATCCGAGACTCTGAACAACATTCGGTCTCTTTCTCATAATACCATAACTACTCAAAACAACGTCGAATCCTTAAGTGTGTCTCCCTACGGTTCGTGAATTATGCGGACATGATCGAGACACTTCTCCGAACAATAACCAATAGAGGAATCTGTAAATTCATATGGCTCCCACATATTTCTCACGATTACTTTGCGATCGAATGAACCACTTACATACGATACCAATTTCCCTTTGTCTCACGATAGTTTACTTATCCGAGGTTATGATCGTCGGTATCTACGCATAGCTAGTTCAACCTCGTACGATAAGTACTCTTTCTCGTTCGTGATATGTGATCCCTTGTGACCTAGTCACATGCTTGCAAGCTAATTGGATGACATTCCACCGAGAGGGCCCAGAGTATATCTATCCATCATATGGATGGACAAATCCCACTCTTGATCCATGTGTTTCAACCAATACTTTCCGAACACTCAATGCCACCTTTATAGCCACCCAGTTACGGTGTGGTGTTTGATGTGATCAAAGCATCCATCCGGTAAAGGTGATATGCATGATCTCATGGTCGAAGGAATTAGGTTACTATGTATCAGAAAGCATATAGCAATTGAACTATTGAAATGACTTGATCTTTATGCTACGCTTATCAATAGGAGTATGTCCACCATATCATTCTCCTAACAATATGATCCTGTTGTTGATAACATCTCAATGTTCATGATAGGGAAACCACAATCATTTAATCAACCAACAAGCTAGTGAAGTATAGAGGCTATACTAGGGACTTTCAAATTAAGTTTACAAATCACACAAGTATCAATGTTTCCTTGTTAATACTATTATAGCATGAATGTAAACATTTATCATAAACACAAAGATATAATAATAACTACATTTATTATTGCCTCTAGGGCATATCTCCAACAGTCTCCCACTTGCACTAGAGTCATCTAATCTAGATTACATGGTAATATACCGAACACCCATGGCAGTTTGGTGTTGGTCATGTTTTGCCCTCGGGAGAGGTTTAGTCAACGGATCCGCCACATTCAGATCTGTGTGTACTTTGCAAATCTTTATATCCCCATCCTAGATATGTTCTCGAATAGCGTGAAAACGCAGCTTGATATGCTTCAGCTTCTTGTGTGACCTTGGTTCTTGCGCATTGGCTATGGCGCCCATGTTATCACGATGAGATAGACATTGGGTCCAGCGCACTAGGAACCACACCCAGCTCTGTAATGAACTCTTTCATCCATATCGCTTCTTGTGAAGCCTCCGAAGCAGCCATGTATTCCGATTCAGTTGAAGATCTCGCCACAACGCTTTGCTTTGCACTCCTCCAGCTAACTGCTGCACCATTCAAAATAAATACGTATCCAGATTGTGATTTAGAATCATCCGGATCGGTGTTCCAACAAGCATCGGTGCAACCATTAACAACGAACTGTTCATCACCTCCGTAAGAAAGAACCATATCCTTAGTTCTTCTCAAGTACTTAAGGATGTTTTTGACAGTTGTCCAATGATCCACTCCTGGATCACTTTGATATCTGCTAGTTAAACTAACAGCATATGCAATGTCGGGTCTAGTACATAGCATGGCATACATTAGAGATCCTATGGCTGAGGCATAGGGAGTCTTACTCATCCTTTCTCTATCTTCTGCCGATGTCGGACTTTGAGTTTTACTCAAGGTCGATTAGCAACATGGGAAAGAACCCTTTCTTGCTTTCTTCCATTCCAAACCTTTTTAGAACTTTGTCCAAATATGTACTCTGTGACAATGATATTTGGCGTTTCGATCTATCTCTATAAATCTTTATGCCTAATATGTAAGATGCTTCGCCAAGATCCTTCATTCAAAAACTATTATTCAAATATTCCTTGACACTATTAAGAAGGTCTACATCATTCCCAATCAACAATATGTCATCCACATATAGTATTAAGAATGCTACAGAGCTCCCACTCACTTTCTTGTAAATACAAGCTTCTCCATAAGTTTGTATAAAACCAAAACTTTTGATTACCTTATCAAAACGTTGATTCCAACTTCGGGATGCTTGCTTCAATCCATAGATGGACCGTTGAAGTATTCATACCTTGTTAGCATCTTTAGGATCGACAAAAACCTTTGGGTTGCATCATATACAACTCTTCATCAATATCTCCATTGAGGAATGCTGTTTTGACATCCATCTGCCATATCTCATAATCATAATTTGCAGCGATTGCTAACATAATCCTCACAGACTTTTAGCTTCTTGGTGAGAAAGTCTCATCGTAGTCAACTCCTTGAATTTGTCGAAACCCTTTTGCGACAAGTCGAGCTTTATAGACGATAACATTACCATCGGATATGTTTTCTTCTTGAAAATCCATTTGTTCTCGATGACCTTCCGCCATCCGTAAGTCCACCAAAGTCCATACTTGGTTTTCGTACATGGATCCAATCTCGATTTCATGGCTTCTTGCCATTTATTGGAATCTGGGCTCATCATCGCTTCCTCATATGTCTCGGGGTCATCGGTGTTGTCCACCAACATGACACTCATAACGGATCATACCAATGCAGGTGTACGAGTTCTCGTTGACCTCCGAGGCTCTGTAGAGCAACTTCAACGAAGTTTCATGATCATCATCATTAGCTTCCTCTCTAATTGGTGCAGGCACCACAGAACTTCTTCCGGTCTGCGCTACTCGCAATTCGAGAAGGTTCGACAACCTCGTCGAGTTCTACTTTCCTTCCAGTCACTTCTTCGAGAGAAATTCCTTCTCTAGATAGGATCCATTCTTGGCAACGAAGATTTTGCCTCGGATCTATGATAGAAGGTATACCCAATAGTTTCCTTGGGTATCCTATGAAGGCGCATTTTTCCGCTTTGGGTTCAAGCTTGTCCTTGTAACTTCTTTACATAGGCCGCATCCCCAAACTTTAAGCGACAATTTAGGTTTCTTGCCAAACCATAATTCATACGGTGTCATTTCAGCGGATTTAGGCGGTGCCCTATTTAAAGTGAATGCGGCTGTTTCTAATGCATAACCCCAAAATGATAGCGGTAAATCTGTAAGTGACATCATAGAGCGAACCATATCTAAGAGAGTTCGATTCTGACGTTGGGACACACCATTCTGTTGTGGTGTTCGGCGGTGTCAATTGTGAAAGTATTCCGCACTTCCTTAAATGCTCGCCAAACTCGTAACTTAGATATTCACCTCCACGATCAGAACGTAGAAATTTAATCTTCTTGCTCGTTGATTCTCTACCTCACTTTGAAACTCCTTAAACTTCTCGAAAGTTTGGACTTATGTTTCATGAAATAGATATACCCATATCTACTCAAGTCATCTGAAGGTAAGAACATAACGATAACCACCAGCGATGCTACACTCATTGGACCACACACATCGGTATGTATGATTTCCAATAAGTCCGTAGCTCGCTCCATCATACCGGAAAATGGAGTCTTAGTCATTTTCCCATCGGACATGCTTCGCATCTTTCAAGTGATTCAAAATCAAGTGATTCAAGAAGTCCATCGGAATGGAGTTTATTCATACGCTTCACTCCAATGTGACCAAGGCAGCGATGCCACATATAGGTCAAATTATCGCTGATTTCAAGCGTTTAGCCTCAATATTGTTGATATGTGTATTTCCACTATCGAGATTCAATAAGAATAGACCATCTATCAAAGGTGCATGTGCATAAAACATATTACTCATATAAATCGAACAACCATTATTCTCGGACTTAAACAAGTAACCGTCTACTTAATAAACAAGATCCCGATATAATGTTCATGCTCAACGCAGCACCAAATAACAATTATTTAAGTATAAAACTAATCCCGATGGTAGATGAAGAGGTAGCGTGCCGAGCGATCACATCAACCTTTGATCCATTTCCACGCGCGCCGTCACCTCGTTCTTCGCTAGCTTCCGTTTATTCTGCGGCTTTGAGTTACAAATATGAGCAACGAAGCAAGATCAAATACCCGCACTACTATGAGTACTAGTGAGATACACATCAATAACATGTATATCGGATATACCTTTCTTCTTGATGTTGCCGTTCTTGATCCGCCAAGTACTTTGGGCAATTCCGCTTCTAGTGACCTTCTCCCTTGCGGTAAAAGCACTCGGTTTGGGCTTGGGTCCAGCCTTGGTTTTCTTCGCGGCGTGGTAACTTTCTTACCACCCTTCTTGAAGTGTCCCTTTGCTTAGACTTGCCTTTCTTGAGTTTGGTGGTCTTATTGACCATCAACACTTGGTGCTCTTTCTTGATCTCCACTTGCCAGACTTTAACATAGCAAGCAGTTACGCAACTCTTTGTTCATGTTCTGCATGTTGTAGTTCATCACAAAGTTCCTGTAACTTGGTGGCAGTGACTGGAGGACGCGGTAAATCCCCAAAGCATTAGGAATCACTATACCCAAGCTTTGAAGTTTGTTTGCGTGCCCAGACATCTTAAGCACGTGCTCACTGACGGAGCTGCCCTCTTCCATCTTGCAGTTAAAGAACTTTTCAGAAGCCTCATAACTTTCAATTGTCGCATGAGTCTCAAAAATCAATTTGAGATCCTCGACAATATCATATGGGTCTGACTCTTCAAACCTTTTCTGAAGCTCCGATTCTAAACCATACAAGATAGCACACTAAACTTTGGAGTACTGATTCTTCCGAGCGAGGTAAACATTCTTTACTTCATCAGAAGCATCAGCTGCAGGTGGGTCACCCAATGTGCATCCGACACATAGGTCAAATTACCACTGTGAGCACAATCCTCAAATTGCGGAACCAATCATGAAGTTGCTTCCATTGTTTTTCAACTTTTCTTTCTCTAGGAACGCATTAAAATTGATGGTAGGGGCTGCCATTGATCTACAACATATTTGCAATAGTTTAGACTAAGTTTATGACAAATTGAGTTCAAATTAATTAATGAAATTAAACTAGGTGAACTCCCACTCAAAACAACATCCCTCACATTGTTTTAGTGATCACACGAACCAAATCCACTACACCAACACCGATCATAACGAGAGTTGATATAGTTTCAATGGCGAACAATCGTCATGTTCATCATATCTACTATACGATTCATGCTTTACCTTTCGGTAATCCGTGTTCCAAGACCATGTCTGTACATGCTAGGCTCGTCAAGATCAAACCTTAGTTTCTGCATGAGCAAATCTGGCTTGCTCACATTGTATACACTTGCAGAATCTAACACACCCGATCATCACGTGGTGCTTCGAAACAACAAGCTTTAGCAACGGTGCTAACTAAGGATGAACACTTTATGATTTGAAATTCATGTGCATGAGGGATCATCTTATAATGCTACCGTCGTCTACTAAGCAATACAAGATGCATAAAGGATTAACATCACATGCAATTCATAATATGTGATATGATATGGCCTTTCTTCTTTGTGCTCCGATCTCCATCTTCAAGCACGAACATGATCTCCATCATCACCGGCATTGCATCAAGGTCAATGACGCTTCACCATGGTTGTCGTCCACCGGCTTCAACTATTACAACTACTTTGAATAGACACGCGGGTCTTAACATAAATTAAAGACAACCATATGGCTCCTGCCGGTTGCCAACTTACAATAAGGAACATTGCATACATCAAATATAATCACAATCATGGCCATATCACATCACGCACACCTGCAAAACAAAGTTAGACGCCTCTACTTTCTTTGCATATTTTACGTGGTTTGGGGCTTTCAATAAGTGTCGTTCTAACTTACGAACAAGAACCACAACATTGATACTAGCATTGTTGATTACCCGTTGTAAATTGGATCTTAACTATGCTAGGAGAAACAGGCACCATAAAGCCACTTATGCAATACAAGTTGCATGTTAGCGTGGAGCAAGTCTCATGAACGATGTCATGTAAGGTTAGCCCGCGCTTCATCCCAACATACCGCAAGATGCAAAGTACACAAAAAGCAATCGACAATAAAAGCATCAACGCGCCCACAATGACCATTGTGTTCTACTCGTCTGCAGATCTACATATAGACACGGCTCGATACCCTTTGTAGGGGTTCGTAGCATGGAAAACAAAAATTTTCTATCGCATACAAACAAACAAGCCAAGATCTATCTACTAGATTGTAGCAACGAGTCGATGGAATAACTTACCCTCGAAGATTCCAAAGTGTTTAACGAGGCGGATTCTCGTGGGTGATGTAGTCGTACTCTTTCCGATCTCAAGATCGTGTGGGCGATCCTTCCGCTGCGTTCGCAGCGCTTCCTTGATCGGTCACACGTTCGTGTCGACGCGAAGACCTTCCTCTCCCTTGTTCCAGCGGCCGGAGGTTGTAGCACTCTCCTCGCGATTCCGAAGACTGGCGTGGTACCTAAGTAGAGGGAAATCCCGAGGCTTCGCCTTAAGCCGGAGTATGGTGGATTATGAGAGGGCTATTAGTGGTCTAGATATTAGACACACCAATTAGAAGGCTCTAAACCGCAGGCTAAAGCAATTAGAAGCTCTAAACCAAACGGCTCTAAACCTGAGATTAGAGGTAGAAACTTGTGTGTCTCAAGGAGGAGCCCTGCCCCTCCTTTTATAGGTGGAGGGGCTAGGCGCGCCAGGGAGGGAAGGAGTCCCTCCCCAACTCGGCCTAGGGCTTGGGCGCCGACTTGGAGGAGAGAAACTCCTCCTCCAAGTTGTTTTCCAACTCCTCTTGCTTGTTTCCCATAGTTTCCTGTTTCCCACAGTTTCCTGTTTTCCACAGTTTCCTGTTTTAGCCGTTTGACTTTCAAACTGACAGTTTGACTTTCAAGTTTTGGAACAGCAAGAACACTTAGTACATGATGCAATCATTCAATGACACACTCATGTACCCTCCCCGGTGCGGACAATCCGGACCCTTCTAGAACATTCCCGATGAAAACACGGAATCATTCCCGAACTCAAAGCGGGACTTTCCTTATATGAATCTTATTCTCCGGACCATTCCGGATCACCTCGTGATATCCGGATCCCATCCGAGACTCGAACAACATTCGGTCTCTTTCTCATAATACCATAACTACTCAAAATAACGTCGAATCCTTATGTGTCTCCTACGGTTCGTGAATTATGCGGACATGATCGAGACACTTCTCCGAACAATAACCAATAGAGGAATCTGGAAATTCATATGGCTCCCACATATTTCTACGATTACTTTGCGATCGAATGAACCACTTACATACGATACCAATTTCCCTTTGTCTCACGATAGTTTACTTATCCGAGGTTATGATCGTCGGTATCTCTGCATACCTAGTTCAACCTCGTTACCGATAAGTACTCTTTTCTCGTTCCCGTGATATGTGATCCCTTGTGACCTATTCACATGCTTGCAAGCTAATTGGATGACATTCCACCGAGAGGGCCCAGAGTATATCTATGGCATCCGCAAAACCACTACTAGAAAATCGCGTTGAATTTGTGCATTGCATCGTCATCATCATGCATTGTTTGCCAAAACTATTTTCGCAACACCCGTTTTGTTTTCTAAAACGCCCCCTCTCGATTCAAACATCAAAGTCCGGGTCGCCGGAATATTTTGTTTTGCCCGACATCGGTTTGCAAAAGCTTTGTTTGAAATAAATAAAATTTAATTTTATTTTAGTGGGGCAGTCGAACGGGCCATGTAGACCCGAGCGACCACCCCTGTTTTTAAAACGGTCCACCTAACCCGCCCTGTAAAATCCTAATCCCACCTAAAATCCTACCCACACACCCCAGCCACATCACCCTGGCCAATCAACATGTGCCACCTCACCCTCTCCCTCTTCCCCCTCCAATCCTATCCTGCCACTTGTCCCAGCCACACCCTCTAACCTACCCCACTCCCTCTCTCTCTCACCCACCAACCCCCTCCAACCTGCCCACACTGACCTCTCACGCTGCGCCCCTGCCCACGTTCCAACCGCACGCGGTCCCGCCACTGGGCCCCACCTGCACCGCGCCTCCCTCCCCGCACTCCTCGTCCTCCTCTAGCTTCCACTGCACCCACGCGGCACCCTGCCCCTCTCCCTGCCCCGCTGGCCCCACGACCCCACCCGGCCCCACCAGAGCAGCCCCGCTCCCTGTGCATCTTCTCCCTGGCCTCTTCCCACGCCCGCGCGCACGCCTCCTCCCACCTCGCCTGCACCCGCGCTCGCCCGCCGCTGGCTTCTCCCTCTCTCTCCCGCTCCCGCTCCCCGACGCCGGTCGCCGCTCCTCGGGCCCACCGTCGCCGCGCTCAGCCCTCCGGCCACCGTCTGCGTTCCCCGCCGCCGCTCCCTCCACCCGCGTCGCCCGCCCGGCGCTGCCCGCCTCCGCGCTCTCGCTCGCGAGCACCGGCGCCTGGCCTCCTCCTCGCGTCTCCGGTGCGCGTCCTCGATCTCCCCCTGCCGTCTGCCGTCTAGGTGGGCCCGCATCGGCGGTGTTACTGGCGCGTCGCGTCACTGCTGTTCCAACGAGCATGCGCGCCGGGGCACCGACACAATCATCGAAGCGAGAGACCTCAAGTTCCCCAACATGAACAAGAGAAGATCGCCAAGATTTCCACCCCGGACGCTAAGGCCTCCTTCACGGATTCCGATGATCGAGACCCGAAGATCCTGGAACTACAAGCTCTTCCTCACGGAATTGAAGACCACGATCCATGGTCGGCGGCGACCACGAGCGAAGCCTCGAGCCCTCCTACACGGATCCGATGGCGAACCCTGAAGACCGTTTCCGTACCCGGACGATAAGGATACCGACGCGAAAAACCGAGAACTTCCCCTGAACGCCATGATCGTCGACATGACCCGAAGACCGCGAATGCGACAAGAACGTCAGCGATCTGGACGAGTCCGATGCGCCCCGACGCCGAACCAAGTCCGGCTTCCCGGAACGCCAAGATCTACCCCGATCCGAGGCCCTAACCCCGGAGTTCGAGAACGACCCCGTCAGAACCCTGGACCCCGAACCCAGATCCGTCGAACCCCGAGACCGACCCCGAACCCCGGAACACCAAGTTCGTCGAGACCCTCTAATGTGTGCCCTTTTTCCGAGCCCTATGTTATAAATGCTAAATATAAAACTTGTTGCATATTAAATTGTCATCTCGCATGCATCTCATTGGTTTGGGGGCCTTATGCCGATTCACCTAATAATTAAATATGGGGCCCATATGCGGGCAAATCTATTCTCATATCGGCCTCATTTAAACTTGTGCAGCGAACCAGTACTATCTTTTGCCATGTTAAAACAACATTTAAATTGCGGGGGTTCTAAACAACTTGAACCATCTAAATAATTGTCGGGACCCCGGTTCCGCTTAATCTGACCTAATTGCACCGCTCCTTCGCCTTGCCATACATCATACATGCATCATGCCGATCTTCTGCCGTTGTATTAAGTATTGCATCCGGTGTTTATTCTAGTGTTTCGCTTCTTCGCGGATAAGGCCGTTGAGTTGATGTGAGCTTAGCGATCTTACATCGAACCTTCGACAATGTTTTCACGAAGTAGCATCTCCTCTTTCTACCTATCTTACTTTTATAGTCTTTATTCCCTCCTGTTGATCTATTGCTATACGTGTTGCGATGCTCTAGTTTTCGTACCGTGATATCCCTTGCCCGTATATTGCCTTGGACACACCCTATTCCTGTTGTTTGGTAGATAGTTGGACTTGCGTCGTGATCGCTTGCTTAAGTGTTGCGTGTTGTCAAGTGCCACGATTGTTGATGTATTGCCGCATGTTGATGATGGAGCTGATTCTAGTTTTACTTATCATTCACTTTAATTTGTTTAACAACTAAAATTGAAATAAGCGAGGCATCGGTGGGTGATAGAAAATATTTGGTTTCGAGCCCACTTGTGTCCGTAAGACCCAGTACTTGATACATTCCTTGATTTATCGCGCTATCCACATCCGGGAGGTATATGGGACCCCACGAGCGAGCTTGATTGGTCTTAATTCTTGGGGCCACAAACTAGTTTGAGGTTTTATTTACGATCCTGTACTTATGCCATGCTACTTTACGTATTTAAATTGTGCGAGGAGCACCTTTGTCTTTGTTAGGATCGGGACACGATTCGCGGTGTCGACAAGCCCAGCCACACTTCGGGTTCCCGATCGTTCACAACCGTATACCCAAACCTTGAGCCCGTCGGTGGTCACCGTTGCGGGATCTACTCAATGGGTGGCCCCTGAAATATTTCTAAATCCTGTGATTGTTGTCGTGAAAGCCTCGTTGGGTTTTGTTTTGGTTTTCGAGGTTGATCGGCGTGTGTTGCTATTGGTGCACCCGGCGGGTAAAACTTTCGAAAGCCGTGTCGCGGATATGGGCGACTTGGAGACCGATATCTCGATCATAGACAAGCATAACTAAAGTTTATTGCTATAAATTTGACTTATAATGACTAGTAATCAGCTTCACTATAATGGAATGGCTAATTAATACTGCCCACAATTGCTTGTTTTGGATTGTCGCTTGCGACCATTGTACCTGACTAGTAAGTATTGCAACTACAACGGAATGGCTGATTAAAAGTACCAACAACTGCTGGGTTTCGGGATTACATCATGCTATCGGTATCTGATTAGTAATTGCTGCAACTACAACGGAATGATTAACTAAAAGGGCCCACTGCTTACTTTATCAGGACGATTATCTATACCTGACTAGTAATTGCTGCAACGATAACCAAATAAGTAAAACTGCCAACTGTGTGAGTTCCTCGGTTGACTTCCTCGTTTGGTCTCGAGGGGGAAACGCCAGGATGGGTTTGTTTGATGCTAGTATCAGGTTGGATCCGAATAGGTCTTTCTTACCCCTCTCTGATTGCCGCCAGCTGTATCGAGTCTCTATAGGTTGTTTAGTGCATCTTTGCCGCTTGATCCACCATACCTATGTAGGAAGGCGAATTCTAGCCTCGCCGTGTACTAGCCTCGATCGACGCTCCTCTTTTTCCTTTGTCGGCACCCTTTTGTTTAAGCAGGTTTTGAGATCGACGCCGTTAGCGGGGTTACCCTTCGGCTTGGCACAGGGTTATGGGCGCCATTGGTTATTCTTGAGGCTCTTAGCCCCATTTGCATCTTGTCCGTGGCCGGACGCTGTCGCTTTCAAGGTGATTTGGATCTGTATATTATATACGTATTCTTGACTCTTCAAGTCATTATATATATCTGCTACATGGGTCCCATCGAGGATGTTGTGTAATGTTATTACCGTTTTCCACCTTGCGAAAGTGCTGGTGGGCACCTTTGAATCGTTTCTATGCGGGTTTGGCGATTTTTGCTCAAACTTGCATAGGTCCGATTCGAGGTGTTCTGAGTATCGAGCTCGGCGGTTGCGATACCCCACAAGTCCAACCGATAGGATAACCTAGCTAACGGCAAGTAGAGTGTCAAAACTGTTTTGCAAAATCGGTTGGATAGTTCTGATTAGGTCTGATTTTACTCCTTACCCCTCTGCTGTTCCCCTCTTACCCCTACGTGTTTTGAATCCGCTCTCGTCTCTTTCTTCGAGTCCAGGAATTCTCGTGGTTGGGTTTCCGTCGTACCTTTAGGGTTTCGCTTGCTTCTTCGATAACGGTGTTGCTACATCTGGTCTTCATGCTATCCGAGGAATCCTTCGTCTGTGGTGTCGTCCTTTGCTCTTTGTTTGTTCCTTCCGGTGTTTTCCGACGCGACGACATCATCTGCGCCAGATCCGATGCAGAGTCTGCATCACTCCTTTGTTCCGAACCTCGTTTGTCGAGATCTTCAGTCTGTTTCCGAGAATGGTTGCACGCTCTTCTACTGATTGTGCAGAGTAATAGTTTGGGTGCGTGATGGATTGGCCCCCATGCCGACTACCCCTTCTATTCGCGTTTGTACATTGAAGTGGATGAGAATGCATCGGTTCCCTCTTTCCATCAAAGTTAGAGGTGGCTTTATTTGTTGATGCCTCTACCTTCGACCTTTTTGATCCCCGGAGTGTTCTCTCGACGACCACGGACAACGACCTCTTGTTAGTGGTGTCGCGAGGATCTACACAAAGCGAGAAGACGGAGAACGCCGACCTTCCTTCCGGTACCATGAGGCGGATCTCGAGGGCGAGATCCTTTGTTAGTGGTGTCGAATTGTGGCATCCGCAAAACCACTACTAGAAAATCGCGTTGAATTTGTGCATTGCATCGTCATCATCATGCATTGTTTGCCAAAACTATTTTCTCAACACCCGTTTTGTTTTCTAAAACGCCCCCTCTCGATTCAAACATCAAAGTCCGGGTCGCCGGAATATTTTGTTTTGCCCGACATCGGTTTGCAAAAGATTTGTTTGAAATAAATAAAATTTTATTTTATTTTAGTGGGGCAGTCGAACGGGCCGTGTAGACCCGAACGACCACCCCTGTTTTTAAAACGGTCCACCTAACCCGCCCTGTAAAATCCTAATCCCACCTAAAATCCTACCCACACACCCCAGCCACATCACCCTGGCCAATCAACATGTGCCACCTCACCCTCTCCCTCTTCCCCCTCCAATCCTATCCTGCCACTTGTCCCAGCCACACCCTCTAACCTACCCCACTCCCTCTCTCTCTCACCCACCAACCCCCTCCAACCTGCCCACACAGCCTCTCACACGCACACGCCCCTGCCCACGTTCCAACCGCACGCGGTCCCGCCACTGGGCCCCACCTGCACCGCGCCTCCCTCCCCGCACTCCTCGTCCTCCTCTAGCTTCCACTGCACCCACGCGGCACCCTGCCCCTCTCCCTGCCCCGCTGGCCCCACGACCCCACCCGGCCCCACCAGAGCAGCCCCGCTCCCTGTGCATCTTCTCCCTGGCCTCTTCCCACGCCCGCGCGCACGCCTCCTCCCACCTCGCCTCCACCCGCGCTCGCCCGCCGCTGGCTTCTCCCTCTCTCTCCCGCTCCCGCTCCCCGGCGTCGCTCCTCGGGCCCACGTCGCGCGCTCAGCCCTCCGCCCGTCTGCGTTCCCTTTGCCCGCGCTCCCTCCACCCGCGTCGCCCCCGGGCGCCCCGCCCTCCGCCTCGCTTGAGCACGCGCCTGGCCCCTCCTCCTCGCGTCTCCGGCGCGCGTCCTCGATCTCCCTGCCGTCCGTCTCGCCCGTCTAGGTGGGCCCCGCATCGGCCGATACTGCCTGGCGTCGCGTCCACTGCTGTTCCAACGAGCATGCGGCGTGGGGCACCGACACAATCATCGAAGCCGCGAGACCTCAAGTTCCCCAACATGAACAAGAGAAGATCGCCAAGATTTCCACCCGACGCCAAGGCCTCCTTCACGGATTCCGATGATCGAGACCAAGATCACGGAACTACAAGCTCTTCCTCACGGAATCAAGACCACGATCCGCGGAGTCGGCGACCACGAGCCGAAGCCTCGAGCCTCCTACGGATCCGATGGCGAACCCAAGACCGCTTTCCGTGCGGACGATAAGGATACCGGCGAAACACCGAGAACTTCCCGACGCCATGATCGTCGACATGACCCGAAGACCGCGAATGCGACAAGAACGTCAGCGATCTGGACGAGTCCGATGCGCCCTGACGCCGAACCAAGTCCGGCTTCCCGGAACGCCAAGATCTACCCCGATCCGAGGCCCTAACCCCGGAGTTCGAGAACGACCCCGTCGAACTCTGGACCCGGATCCGTCGAACCCCGAGACCGACCCCGAACCCCGGAACACCAAGTTCGTCGAGACCCTCTAATGTGTGCCCCTTTTCCGAGCCCTATGTTATAAATGCTAAATATAAAACTTGTTGCATATTAAATTGTCATCTCGCATGCATCTCATTGGTTTGGGGGCCTTATGCCGATTCACCTAATAATTAAATATGGGGCCCATATGCGGGCAAATCTATTCTCATATCGGCCTCATTTAAACTTGCAAATGAAGGTACTATCTTTTGCCATGTTAAAACAACATTTAAATTGCGGGGGTTCTAAACAACTTGAACCATCTAAATAATTGTCGGGACCCCGGTTCCGCTTAATCTGACCTAATTGCACCGCTCCTTCGCCTTGCCATACATCATACATGCATCATGCCGATCTTCTGCCGTTGTATTAAGTATTGCATCCGGTGTTTATTCTAGTGTTTCGCTTCTTCGCGGATAAGGCCGTTGAGTTGATGTGAGCTTCGCCCCGATCTTCTGTCGAACCTTCGACAATGTTTTCAGGCGAGCATCTCCCTCTTTCTACCTATCTTACTTTTATAGTCTTTATTCCCTCCTGTTGATCTATTGCTATCTGTGTTGCGATGCTCTAGTTTTCGTACCCGTGATATCCCTTGCAGCCGTATATTGCCTTGGACACACCCTATTCCCTGTTGTTTGGTAGATAGTTGGACTTGCGCGTCGTAGTCGCTTGCTTAAGTGCTGTTGCGTGTTGTCAAGTGCCACAGTTGTTGATGTATTGCCGCATGTTGATGATGGAGATGATTCTAGTTTTACTTATCATTCACTTTAATTTCTGTTTAACAACTAAAATTGAAATAAGCAGAGGCATCGGTGGGTGATAGAAAATATTTGGTTTCGAGCGCCCACTTGTGTCCGTAAGACCCCGAGTACTTGATACTGTTCCTTGATTTATCGCGCTATCCACATCCGGAGGTATATGGGACCCCCGAGCGAGCTTGATTAGGTCTTAATTCTTGGGGCCACAAACTAGTTTGAGGTTTTATTTACGATCCTGTACTTATGCCATGCTACTTTCGTATTTAAATTGTGCGAGGAGCACCTTTATCTGTTAGGATCGGGACACGATTCCGGTGTCGACAAGCCCAGCCACACTTCGGGTTCCCGATCGTTCACACCGTATACCCAAACCTTGAGCGTCTCGAGTCGGTGGCTTCGTTGCGGGATCTACTCAATGGGGTGGCCCCCTGAAATATTTCTAAATCCTGTGATTGTTCAGTCGTGAAAGCCTCGTTGGGTTTTGTTTTGGTTTTTCCGAGGTTGATCGAGCGTGTGTTGCTATTGGTGCACCCCGGCCGGGTAAAACTTTCTGAAAGCCGTGTCCGCGGATATGGACGACTTGGAGCACAGTATCTCGATCATAGACAAGCATAACTAAAGTTTATTGCTATAAATTTGACTTATAATGACTAGTAATCAGCTTCACTATAATGGAATGGCTAATTAATACTGCCCACAATTGCTTGTTTTGGATTGTCGCTTGCGACCATTGTACCTGACTAGTAAGTATTGCAACTACAACGGAATGGCTGATTAAAAGTACCAACAACTGCTGGGTTTCGGGATTACATCATGCTATCGGTATCTGATTAGTAATTTCTGCAACTACAACGGAATGATTAACTAAAAGGGCCCACTGCTTACTTTATCAGGACGATTATCTATACCTGACTAGTAATTGCTGCAACGATAACCAAATAAGTAAAGCGCCAAGCTGTGAGTTCCTCGGTTGACTTCTCGTTTGGTCTCGAGAAACGCTTGAGATGGGTTTGTTTGATGCTAGTATCGGTTGGATCCGAATAGGTCTTTCTTACCCTCTCGATTGCCGCCACTGTATCGAGTCTCTATAGGTTGTTTAGTGCATCTTTGCCGCTTGATCCACCATACCTATGTAGGCGAGGACGGCAATTCTAGCCTCGCCGTGTCTGGCCTCGATCTTGGCCTCCTCTTTTTCCTTTGCCCTTTGTCGGCACCCTTTTGTTTAAGCAGGTTTTGAGATCGACGCCGTTAGCGAGGTTACCCTTCGGCGGCTTGGCAGGGTTATGGACGCCATTGGTTATTCTTCAGGGCTCTTAGCCCCATTTGCATCTTGTCCGTAGCCGGACGCTCTGTCGTTTTCAAGGTGATTTGGATCTCTGTATATTATATCTGTATTCTTGACTCTTCAAGTCGCTGTTATATATATCTGTTCTGTGGGTCCCATCGAGGACTGTTGTGTAATGTTATTACTTCGTTTTCCACCCGCACGAAAGTGCCTGGTGGGCACCTTTGAATCGTTTCTATGCGGGTTTGGCGATTTTTGCTCAAACTTGCATAGGTCCGATTCTGAGGGTGTTACAATATCTATCCGTCATATGGATGGACAAATCCCACTCTTGATCCATGTGTTTCAACCAATACTTTCCGAACACTCAATGCCACCTTTATAGCCACCCAGTTACGGTGTGGTGTTTGATGTCATCAAAGCATCCATCCGGTAAAGGTGATATGCATGATCTCATGGTCGAAGGAATTAGGTTACTATGTATCAGAAAGCATATAGCAATTGAACTATTGAAATGACTTGATCTTTATGCTACGCTTATCAATAGGAGTATGTCCACCATATCATTCTCCTAACAATATGATCCTGTTGTTGATAACATCTCAATGTTCATGATAGGGAGACCACAATCATTTAATCAACCAACAAGCTAGTGAAGTATAGAGGCTATACTAGGGACTTTCAAATTAAGTTTACAAATCACACAAGTATCAATGTTTCCTTGTTAATACTATTATAGCATGAATGTAAACATTTATCATAAACACAAAGATATAATAATAACTACATTTATTATTGCCTCTAGGGCATATCTCCAACAGTTCCCATAAAAGATTTAATGCATTAATAATCATAATGTATACCTGACTTCCTTCCTTTGTCATTCTCCCATGGTTCAATGTTCTCTTGAATATGGTCTAGAAGATCCCATTTAGATTCTTCTTTCATACGTGTGAATGATCCAGCACAAGAAGTATCTAATAAATCTTTATCATGAAGATAAAGCCTTGCATAAAAGTTATTAATAATAATATTGTTAGGGAGTTCATGAATAGGACATTTAAGAATCAGTAACTTCAATATCACCCAATCTTAGGATGTACTCTCTCCATTATGAGGACAAAAGATATATATTTGATTCCTATCCTTATGAATCTCACTAGGAGGATAGAATTTAGAGTAAAAGAGAGGTACTATTTCCTCCCATTCCATGGATTGTCCATTCTTCAGCTCTTCCTTTCAATGATATAGAGAGTAACTTCTTAACCTATTCAGTTGTGATACCTGCACACCTAAAAAACCCGCATAATTCATGGATAAAAATCAAGTGATCACCAGGATAGACAGTTCCATCCCCAAAATAATAATTATCCATATCACGATCAAAAATTCTTGTAGGTATCTTAAAAGGATCTATCTCAACAGGTGATGGTTCATCTACTACCCTAATAGTGGTAGTAGCTCTCCCAAATCGGAAACCAAGCGGGTTATCCATATTGGAAACAAAGTAACAAACAGAAATAAAAAGCAATACGCATAGTAGAAGTTTCCTTTACAAGTTCCACTCTTCAATAGAGCTTCACTTCCCGACAATGGCGCCAGAAAATAGTCTTGATGACCCACAAGTATAGGGGGTGTTTTGTAGTACTTTCTATAAATAGGAGTGTCGATCCCAGCGAGGAGCAGAAGGTGTTGACTAGTGGTATGGAGCAGGAAATCTTTATAAATAATTAGCAAACAGATTTTTAGGGCGTTTTGATAAAGCAAGGAAATAAAGTACAAGTAAATAAATACAGCAAATCATTGCAGCAAGTGGCCCAATCCTTTCTTAGAAAAGGACAAGCCGGTTGGAATACTTATGAGAACCAAACATTCTCAAGGACACATGGGAATTCTCTCAAGTGCTTTCGCTTCAAATAGCTGAGTACCCTTCTTTGGTGAAGTAGAAGTGTTGTGTGGGTGAACCTGTGCTAATGTACTGACCTTACTTGGACTAATACATACTTGTGATTAAACCCCTTGCAAGCATCTGCAACTACAAGAAAGTAATTAAGATAAAAACCTAATCATAGCCTTAAACTCTGAGATCCTACACTCCCTTATGCAAAGGTTTCCTAACGGGGGTTCAGGTTTCTGTCACTCCGGCAACCCCACAATTAGTAGCCAAATACACAATGCATTCCCCTAGGCCCATAAATGGTGAAGTATCATGTAGTCGATGTTCACATGACACCACTAGAAGAATAGCACCACAACTTAAATATTAAACCATTGAATAATACCTCAACACAATTCCACTACTAACAACATGACTTCTCCCATGTCCTCAAGAACTAAACGAACTACTCATGAGACATCATATGGATCAAGATCAGAGATGATATAATGATGAATAACAATCTGAACATAAACAATAATTCAATGGTTCCACTCACAAGCATCAACTACAATAGTAATTAACACTAGGAAAGTTTCCCCTAAGAACTATGCAAGATTCAACACAATTGTTACAGCGGGATGGAGTGGAGATGATGGTGCTGGTGGAGATGATGGTGTGGACGATGATGATGATGATCCCGATGAAATATAGCTTGATGACGGTGTTGATGGCGACGATCTCCCCTCTCTGGGAAGGAATTTCCCCGGCAGAAATCTGTCTGTCGGAGAGCTCTTTCTCTCTCTATAGTTTCCGCCCCATAGAGGCGGTGAAATCTTTCTGTGGTTCCCCCCTGACTTTAGGGTTTCGAGGAGAAGATATAGGCGAGAGGTCGGAGCCAGAGGTAGGACAGGATGGCCACACCCCCTGTAGGCGCGGCCCAGGGTGGCCCGCGCCTGGGGGTGGGCCCCCTATGGGCCAACTCCGCCTCCCCTTCTGGCATCCTTCGTCTTCTGGGAAAATATAATTTTCTTTAGTTTTTCTGGTATTTTTTTATCTTCGCGAAAATTGCATCTAGACACCGCTTTTTCCATCAGAATCCTGACTCCGGTAGTTCATCCTCCAAGAATCATCCAACATGCAAAAACATATGAAATAACATAAGTATCACCTCTTAATATGAAATATATCAATGAATAGAAGCAATTTATGATATAGAATGGTGATGCAAAATGGACGTATTAGTTGACTTGGCACATGCTCACACCATGTTATGACTATGAACCAGTCACCTTAGCCTCTATGATCATTTAGTTTTTGACTTGTGATATCACTTTATGCTTTGATTGATAATGTTTTGTCGCTCTGCATGATTATGGCCATTATTGCTCTTTTAGTTGGTTGCTCCCAATCTTTTGCTAGCCTCCACTTGTACTGAGTAAGCTCTACTCATGCATCCAACTCCCAAGAAACCAAGTTATTCCAAAGAGACCACTATAAATTCCTATGCATGGTGTATTATACCATTCTAAGTATATTCTTGTTTTATCTATCTTCCGAATTAAACTTGTTATGAGAAAATTAGTGATTAAAGCTCTCACAAACTTGATGGCACACTTTACTTTCTTGCTCCTAATAAACTTGAACCATTGTGTCCTCTATGTTGTATATGCTTGCACTTATAAGTTGGGAATTAGAAGAACCATGTTGTCATGGGGAACACTTTCAACACCTGTACATATTACCCAATTGATATCATGATCTTTTGTTTGCGGATGCCGGTGGTGTGAAATAAAAGGGGAGCTTGTAAGTTCATGGAGTATTATATATGTGATAGAGAAACGCATGGGCGTCTAGCCTAAGCCATGCCTAACCATGGTGTAAACTTGCAGCATCACCATAGTGAGCAATCTATGAAGCATCCTCAGAAAAAAATATAGAAAAAAAGAGAAGAGGAAAAAAATATATGCACCATGCTCATGGTAAATAAAAGGATCGCTGAGATGCTCACTGTCTGTTGCCTTGTCATTTTGATATGGGATAGCTCCTGTGACATGGGGCAAGGGGTACCCGTTGGCGGTTCTCTATGATACACATATACTTACAATGACAAGAACTTGCTTGTGACTAAAGTTGAGCAGCATGAGGAACGGACCTCATACTCAAGTGACATGAGATTGCCAACTTATGATTTGTCAAGCATATACTCCATATTTGTTTCACTTTAACCTTAATCACTTCAAGATTCTTATGATAGGGTCAATGAGAGCTGAAAGGTAATAAGTACCATAATTTTTAGAAGCTCTTTGTGAAACTTGAAATCCCTGCTTCCCTTGATGAAGGGCCTTTCTTCCTACTTTTATATTGAGTCTCCATATTCTATATTTATGCACCAATTAAGAGAGCATAGTTGTCATTCTTATTTTTATGTGCATTGTCCCAAAACTTATTGATTGATTCATAATGTTTATATTGCTTGTTCTTGAAATATTTATATCTAGTCACCCTTATGAACTTAGAAGGTGTGCTATGCATTTATGTTTTGCTAATCTATGAGGGACAAGCTGAATACCACTCTTTCTATGTTTTATCTATGTGAAACAAACAAACGTCTCTCAATGCATTGTTATTCATGATCTTTGTTCGTATCTTTTCATGTTACAACATAGTTACTTTGTCTTATTGTTAGAACTTCATCTTTCATGCTCATGTTTAGAGTACTTTGATCCCAACTTTCAGTTATTTACAAATGGTTTGATCAAGATTGTGATGGTGCATGTCACCTCAAAAATTATTCTTTTTATCGCTTACCTACTCGAGGACGAGCAGGAGTTAAGCTTGGGATGCTTGATACGTCGTAAATGTATCTATAATTTTTGATGCTCCATGTTTGTTTAGTATCAACTTTGCTATGTTTTGTCTACACTTTCAGGTATTTTTATACATTTTCTGGTACTAACCTATTAACAAGAAGCCGCAGTGCCAAATGCATGTTTTCTGCTGTTTTTGGTTTCAGAAAAGCTAGTAAGGAAATATTCTCGGAATTGGACAGGACAAAAGCCAAAGTAAATATTTTATTGGAGAGAGCACAGAGTCCTAAGGGTAGCCGAAGGGGGAAAGAGGTGGCCACACCTGATGGTGGCGCGACCTAGGGGGCGCCAGCCCTAGGTGTGGGCCCCTCAGGCGCTCTCCGACCTTGCCCCTTCGCCTATAAAGTCACCCGATGCAGAAACCCTAAGCACCCGATCAAATCTCCACGAAACAATCTGTATCCGCCACCATCGTCTCTAGATCGGGGGGATCTGAAGCTCTTCCCGGCACCCTGACGGAGGGGAGAGATCATCCCAGAGGCCTTCTTCATCACCATGCCAGCCTCCAGTATGATGCGTGAGTAGTTCACCCTTGGACTATGGGTCCATACAGTAGCTAGATGGTTGTTTCTCCTTCTTTGTGCTATCATTTTTAGATCTTGTGAGCTCCATTCATGATCGAGATCATCTATTTGTAATCATACATGTTGTGTTTATGGGGATCTGATGGATATTGAGATACTATGTCAGATTGATTATTGATTCTATCATGTCTGTGTTATTTGTGATCTTGCATGCTCTCTGTTGCTAGTAGCTATCTTGGCCAAGTAGATGCTTATGACTCCAAGAGGGAGTATTTATGCTCGATAGTAGGTTCTTGCCTCTAGTAATCTGGGGAAGTGACAGAAATCTCTAAGGTTGTAGATGTGCTGTTGCTACTAGGGAGACAAGAGCAATCTTTTGTTCATGGAACAATTGTATTGTTTACTTTACACACATTGCTTAATGCAATTATCCGTTGCTTGCATCTTAATACTGGAAGGGGTTTGGATGATAACCTGAAGGTGGATTATTAGTAATAGACGTAGTTGGATTACAGTCTATGTATATTGTTGTAATTCCCAATCAAATCTCATGGGAGTCATGATGTCTAGTATATGCATTGTTTTGCTTTCTCAATCTGTCAATTGCCTCACTGTAATTTGTTCATCCAGCATGTCATCTATCTTAAGGAGAACACCTCTAGTGAACTATGGACCCCCGGTCCAATATTCATCATTGATACATCATCTACTGTTACAGTTTACTTTGTACAGGCAACTACTATCTTCCACACTATATGTTTAATCCTTTGTTTTCAGCAAACCGGTGAGATTGACAACCTTACTATTTGTTGGGGCAAATTTTTGAGTTTGTGTTGTGCAGGTTCCAAGTTGTTAGAAACACCTTGGGGTTGTTTCCTTCCTCCTACTGGTTCGATAACCTTGGTTTCATAACTGAGGGAAAACTTACTGTTGTGCTCTTCACACCTTCCTCTTGGGGTATCCCAACGAAGCTCTACAGTGAAATGAGCCGCATCAAAGAGAACCTCGAATAGTGGATACCCTCGATTTTGATTGAGAGGAGTAAAGATCCTTGATGGCACGCCCCACGTCCACAGCATGAGGTAGCCCAAAGACATGGGGAAGCACATACTCGGAGAGGGAATTGACGAGGAAACTGACCACCTGCTGATCCCGCGTGATCCACACATCATACATAGAATTTGGGATGGTGACCTTCTTCTTGTTTTCATCTTCATCTTCCAGAAAATCGGGGGAGCTGGATCGGATCCCTCAAGGATACCCATGACCCGTGCTCCACGAAGGGTAGGCAGCACTTGGGCATGCCAGTAGAGGAAGTTCTCATGGTCACTTTGTGGCGTGAGCACCAATTGCAAAGCAGAGGAGGACGGCAACCGTCATGGTCCTGGCGATCGAAGGGAGAGGAGATCGATCAAAGTAGATGGGATCGTGGGTAGTAGGGTTCTTGGGAGAAAAATCGTGGGATTTTTTGTGGAGGTTTTAGGATCAAGAAATCTATGTTAATTGAGAGAGGGGAGAGGAAGATCTATGTCATGGTGATCACGATCAGGCGATCGGAGTTGTGGAGGCGTGTTGGCGGCAAGGAGAAGTTCACTTGCGGCGGCGCTAGAAGGTAGGAAGGGAGGGGCCTGATACCATGTTGAATGTATATATAGGAGAGAACGATCGTTGCCCTTGGGGTCAATCGTGTACGTGTTTACATAGGTGAGGAAAAAACCCTCACGTGGCATTATACAAGATTGGATACATATACAATTGGAGTACTACACCATATTGTATACACATCATATTACACATCTAATAATTCCAACTTATGAACTGGTAGTACAAAACCATCTAACCTTGGATTCACATATCCTATTGCTCAATGCTAATGTCGAGGTAGCACTAGTGGAAACGAGGTCTTTTGTTGATCCCGAAAAACGGCTTTAACACCGGTTCTTCTACGAACCGGTATTAAAGGGGGGGCCGTACCAGCGTGTCCCCTGCGGCAAAAAAGGAGCCCCCCTTTAACACCGGTTCGTGCCACGAACCGGTGTTAAAGGTCCGCAAAGAAGGGTTCACGATACCCTTTTAACACCGGTTCGTGGCATGAACCGGTGTTAAAGGGGGGGCTATATAAGACACTACCCCAGCCCACACACACCCCACTCTTCCATTCTTTCACATTTTTGAAGCCTAGCAAGAGGGTGTGAAGAGTGCTAGTTTGTGTTTTTTTCATATGCACAAGAGGTGTTCGGTGAAATGCCCGAGAGCTCAAAATAAGTTTTCTTGTTGCTCTTTCCGTCTCGGTCGAGGTCAGCAACTATAGTTTCATGTGTCATTGATGTACTATATATATAAATGGTCATCTCCCTATTATTTTTTGATATATACTACATATCAATGCAGATGAACCGGCAATGGATGTACGGTGACCGCCGCACTTCCGAGTACATGACGGGCCTCCAAAATTTCATCGTTGTGGCTAATGCAAACCGTGGTCACAATGGTTTTATGTGTTGTCTGTGTGTTCACTGTCAGAACAAGAAAGACTACTCAAATACCAGAACCATTCACGCCCACCTGCTTCGATCCGGTTTCATGCCCATCTATAATTGTTGGACCAAGCACGGAGAAAAAAGGGGTTGTGATGGAATACAACAAAGAAGAAGAGGATGATGACAACTATCATAATATGTATCCTGAATATGATGATAATGCAACGGGGGTAGATAATGAAGATCAAGAGGGAGCAGATGGGCCCGCTGATGACGATCTTGGTCGGGCCATTACTGATGCAAAGGAAGAATGTGAAACTGAAAAGGAGAAGGAGAAGCTGGAGCAGATGTTAAAGGATCACAAAACATTGTTGTATCCAACTTGCGAAGATGGCCACAAAAAGCTAGGTGCCACCTGGATTTGCTGCAATGGAAGGCGAGAATGGTGTGTTGACAAAGACATTTTCAAAGTTGTTGGTAAAATGAAGAATCTTCTTCCAAGAAATAATGAGTTGCTGACGGTACATACCAAGCAAAGAAGGTTATGCGCCTCTAGGATTAGACGTGCAGAAGATACATGCCTGCATTAATGACTGCATCCTCTACCGCGGTGAGAAGTACGAGAATTTGGATGCATGCCCGGTATGCATTGCACTGCGGTATAAGATCAGACGAGACGATCCTGGCGATGTTGAGGGCGAGGCCCCTAGGAAGAAGGTTCCCGCCAAGGTTATGTGGTATGCTCCTATAATACCACGGTTAAAATGTCTCTTCAGAAATAAAGAGCATGCCAAGTTGTTGCGATGGCACATGGAAGACCGTAAGAAGGACGCGATGTTGAGACACCCCGCTGATGGGTCACAGTGGAGAAAAGTCGAGCGAGAGTACCCAGACTTCGCACGTGACGCAAGGAACTTAAGGTTTGGTCTAAGTACGCATTTACATGAATCCTTTTGGTGAGCAGAGCTCCACAAAAGACTGCCTGACCCTATGTATCTATAACCTTCCTCCTTGGTTGTGTATGAAGAGGAAGTTCATTATGATGCCAGTGCTCATCCAAGTCCCGAGGCAACCCGGCAACAACATTGATGTGTACCTAAGGCCATTAGTTGAAGAACTTTTACAGCTGTGGGCCAAACCAGGTGTACGTATGTGGGATGAGCACAAAGGAGAGCCATTTAACCTACGAGCATTGCTTTTCGTAACCATCAATGATTGGCCTGCTCTTAGTAACATTTCAGGGCAGTCAAACAAGGGATACAATGCATGCACACACTGTTTAGATGATACTGAAAGTGTATATTTGGATAAATGTAAGAAGGTTGTGTACCTAGGGTATCGCCGATTTCTTAGAACTCGCATCCAAGAAGAAAGAAAGGCAAGCATTTCAAACGTCTGGCGAACCCGAAGGAATCTGTCCTCCTCCGTGCGGTGAGGAGGTATTTGGTATGGTCAAGGACCTAGAAGTAATCTTTGGAAAAGGTCCTGGCAGTCTATCTGTTCCGAATGACGATGCTAGACATGCGCCCATGTGGAAGAAGCTGTTAGACCCCTCCTTTATAAAGGAAAGGATCCCTGTGATTGCAATGCTAGTCCCTGGATCAATGCTAGCATCCACAGTTTAAGATGAAGTACACAGATACAAAGGTCGTTTATTACATTCATTCCAGAGATAAAACATAGTCTTTTACAACTCAGGGCCATAGGCCTAATACAAGAGTTTAAGGAATAAGTAAATAAACACAAGTCTTCATCTTCATGTGCCACAGGCAAGCATGTTGAGTGTAGACTCATGACTCCTATTCATCATCGGAGTAACCTGCAACATCACAAGTTATAGCCACAGAGGTTCAATACTTTGGAATAGTATTGGCAAGTGATACCTTAGTATATTTTAAGTGGACTATAATACTATATGTATTTTGGCTAAGTGTAGCTTGGCTTGCTTTGCTTGAAAATAAGTTTTTCCTATTAGTTGAAATCACTAAGTTTTCTTTGACAAAACATTCCCAAGAAACCACCAATAGACATTGGGGTCCTTCACCTTTGTTCACCCACAAATTTTTACTTAGAAGTTGGAGTGATGAGATTCTTGTAGCTTCCATGTCTTGATGCTCAAATTGTCCATTGCCTTGGACTAGGCTAAGTACTTAGGTTTTCCATCTGCAGAGGTTGTGCACTTTCCCCACCAGACTTGGTTTCCCAAGACAGGACCCTTCAGAAGCCTTTCCTTAGTCAAAATGGACGCGCTCCAACCTATCAACCCAACTACCACCAACTGTCCAAGTGACTAAGTTCTAGCAACCTATACGATCATGGCAGAGCCCATATTGCCAAGTGGTTGCACTGTAAGCTTTCTCAACACTTGGCCTCCAAATCCCTTTGTGCCTGGGTGGCATACCACAAGTGAGATACACAACCCAAGTCCATGGCCTTGTGTAACCACTCAACATAACCCAATCATTCCATTCCACCCAGGAGGTTCATTTGACTTAGTTGTTTTATTAAGAAAACATAAGTCTCTTGACTTAGAATATTTTTATCATAAACCATATAGATGTTCACCACCCTTGTTTGCTAAGTAGCTAGGCTAAGCAGATTAGGATAACTTAACTTAGGGAGAATTTCCTAGCAATTCTACTATTCTACACTACTTAGGATTTCCCATCTTGGCATTAGGCAAAAATAGCATGCAAGACTTAGCAAAATATCTAATGCTAGTACAAAACATAGGATAGAATATTCATGAAAATATCACTTTCCTTGATAGTGGGGAGAGTAGCACTCTTCACAATCACAATCACTAGCAAAATCTACACAAGAAATTAAAACATACAATTACACACAATTATATACAACCAAAAATAATATGGATGCATGCATGCAAGAATTACTAAGTGGTGATTTTTGAAAATTCCACCAAGTATGCTCATGTCTACAGAAACTTAACATGTCACAAGTTTGCCAACTAAACTTATTTGGCCCCAATATAATTCACCAAAATAAATCTATATCTAAAAATAGCCATAAACTTGTTTACAAATAAAATCATTTTAACTGTTACTATATGCTAAATAAATTGGATATTCAGAAAGGTCTTGTTTCACTGAATCCAACAGTATAAAGTTTGCAAAAATCTAACGTGGCAATCGAAAGTTATGAGCATTTGAATTTGGATCAAATTTCTGGTTTTAAATCTATTTTCAGATCTAACCTAGCCACGCGTCATGTTCTTATTCGCCCATACCGTTTCGCACTGGATCGAGCTCCACAGCCGTAGGATCTAAATGAAATCTGGCGGCTCAGATCGTGTACCGCTTCGGGTTAAGTGGATCTATCCTAGCGCTACGATACAGATCTAACGACTGCTATTGTCCTGGCCAAGAACTGGCGGCGGAGCGGTGGCTACCGTGGCCGGAATCGCTGTCGACGAGGCGGCACTACAGGGTAAGTGAGAACGAGGAGTAGCTCACCGGGCTCGGAGGTCTTGGCGAAGCTTCGTCGTACTCGCGGTTGGTCAAGGCGCCGGGCACGGTTGCGATTGCTCGCCGGAGTGGAGGACGGCGTCGGTGTCAGTGGTCGTCGTGGGCGTCGTGTGAACCACCCCAAGGCAAGACGAGGACACGGTTAGATTCACGAGTCAAGGCAAAGTCGTGTGCCTGAACTAGAAGACGCGGTGGGGCTTACCACTAGAGCTCGCGGAGCTCGTCTGAAAGACGGTGGCGGCGATCGATGATGCCGCCGAGCTACGGTTCATGAGAGGGTAAACGAAATGTTAAAAGAAGCAGAGGCTCACGAACTAGTTTTCAAGAACGAGAGGCGAGGGAAGCTCGAACTCACCGAATTTGCCGCGCGGAGACGGCGGGGTTACAGAGGGTAATGCTCGCAGCCTGGTGGCGCTCTGGGTTCGGGGTTTGAGGTAGAAGAGAGAGGGAACAGAGGGGGTTCTTATAGCCTGGTCACGAGCGAGAATTACTCGGCCAATAAATGGAATTGACGCCGCGAATTAAACACAGAAACTCCCGCGTTGATTTGGGGATGAACGGGTCGTGCGGGTGGAGACGACGCTGACGTGGAGAAGGCCCGCTTGTCAGCGAGGTGCGCGGAGTATAGATGGGGTCTGCCTGTCAGCGGCTCAGCGCGTGCGCTTGCGCGTGAGAGAAGAATAAGAAGACCCCGGGTGGGCTTGCTGGGCTCGATTTGCTGCTGGGCCAGATTCTGGCCGCGCGGCCTTTTCCCATTGAGGAGTCCTTTTCTTTTTCTAAATTCATTTTCTGGTATGAATTTGATATGAATTCAAATCCTTTTGAATCCAAACTGCTTTGGGAATTTTTGCAGGGTTTTGTGGATTCAAAAACAGTCATTTTAACTAAGTGGTTACTTTGCAAGGCTTGGTCAAGCTTGGGTTTCAAAGTAAACAGAGATTTGCTCTAGTTTGCAAATATTTGAAAAAAAGATTTTGAAACTATTTCTAAATTTGGAATCTTGGGTTAAAAGCTTCACCTAATCTTTCCATCAATGGAGGCAAGCAAACAAGTACCTAAACATTCAAATATCAAAGGGTGATGGCCATTTGAGATAAATTGCCCACATGAAATCATAGCTCAAACTTCTGTCTCTAAATGATTTTTGAGAAAACCCTGAATGGATGAATGATGCAAAGATGATATGAATGAGTTTTGAAACTATGATTTTTTTCTGGGATGTTACAAATCTAACCCCCTTAAGATGAATCTCGCCCTCGAGATTCGGGTTGGCTAGCAAATAGGTGAGGGTGGTCTTTCCGAAGATCATCTTCTCTTTCCCATGTTGCTTCCTCTTCGGAGTGATGGTTCCATTGCACTTTACAAAACTTGATAGTCTTGGTCCTGGTAACTCTTTCTGCGGTCTCTATAATCTTGACAGGCTTTTCCTCATAAGTGAGATCACTTTCTAGCTGAACTTCTTCCAAAGGTATGGTATCCTTCAGAGAAGACTCTTCCATTTCTGGGTGACATTTCTTAAGCTGACTCACATGAAATACGTTATGGATCACGATAGAGATCGCAATTCAACTTCGTATGCAACTTCTCCTTTGCGTGAGAATCTTGAATGGCCCAACATATCTTGGTGCCAACTTTACCTTGACTCCAAATCTTTTCACTCCACGAGTGGTGATACTCGAGATATGCTCTATCCCCAACTTCAGAGGTGACTTCTCTACGCTTAGAATGCTGTAGCTTTCCATCGGGATTGTGCTACCTCAACCTCTTTAACCAATTTGACTTTCTCTTGGCGTCTTTGATAAGATCAGGTCCAAATAAGCTTCTTTCTCCCACACCATTCCATAACAATGGGGTGGTACACTTCCTTCCGAGAGTAATTCAAATGGTGCCATTCCAATACTAGCTTGATGACTATTGTTGTAAGAGAACTCTGCGTAGGGCAAACTTTCATCCCAACTTTCTCCATAATCTAAAGCACATGCTCTCAACATGTCTTCAAGAATTTGGTTGGTCCTCTCTGTTGTCCATCTGTTGAGGATGAAAGGCGATCTTGAATTCCAATCTCGTTCCTAAGGATTCATGAAGTCTCCAAAAGTGAGAAGTGAACTGAGTTCCTCTATCGACACAATACTCTTAGGCACACCGTGAAGGCATACAATTCTGCTCATGTAGATTTTAGCTAACTTGGCACTTGTATAAGTTGTCTTTACGGGTATAAAATGAGCCACTTTAGTTAGGCGATCCACTACTACCCATATGGAATCATACCGACACGGCCCTTGGTAATCCGTAATGAAATCCATACCAATATTTTCCCACTTCCATTCAGAATAGGCGTGGTTGAAGCAAACCTGCCGGTTTTGGTGCTCCGCTTTGACTCGCTACACACATCACACAAAGCAATATGTTCGTGATGTCCTTTTGAGATTGTTCCACCAAAATCTTTCTTTCATGTCCATGTACATCTTGGTGTTTCCGGGTGAATAGAATATGGAGAGTTGTGAGCCTCTTGCAGATCGCTCGCAACTCCGGATCTTGTGGAACACAAATCGCTTCCGTGCCATAAGGTGCCTTGTTCGTATATATGGAAACTCTTGGCTTTCCCTAGACTTATATTTTCCCTAATCTTTTCAATTTCCTTATCAGTCTTCTGAACTTCTCGGATCTTGTCCAATAGAGTGGGTTGAACATCTAAGGACATGAGATGTCCTTCTGGTACAATCTCCAATCTGAGTTCCTTGAATTGCTTACACAGATCCTCTAGCAATTCCCCTTTGGTAAGGCCATTTACAAACGTCTTACGACTTAAAGCATCGGCTACTACATTTGCTTTACCAGGGTGGTATTGCAAACTTAAGTCGTAATCCTTGATAAGTTCTAGCCATATCCTTTGCCTCATGTTGATTTCCTTCTGGGTGAAGATATACTTCAAGCTTTTATGATCGGTGAACACTTCACATCGCTTACCCAAAAGGTAATGTCTCCATGTTTTGAGTGCATGGACGACAGAGGCTAACTCCAAATCATGAGTAGGATAGTTTACTTCATGAGTTTTGAGTTGTCTCGAAGCATAGTCTACGACTTTACCATCTTGCATAAGTACGGCACCCAAACCTTGATGAGACGCATCACAATACACTTGGAAATCCTTTTCCAAATCTGGCAGACATAGAACTGAGGCTGTCACAAGTCTCTTCTTCAACTCTTGAAGTCGACTTACAACCTTCAGTCCAAGCAAATTTCTTGTCCTTCTTTAGCAATTCTGTCATTGGCTTAGCAACCTTCGAGAAATTTTCAATGAACCTTCTGTAGTAACCTGCTAAGACAAGGAAACTACGAACTTCCTTCACATTCTTGGGTGATTCCCAATCTGTCACAGCTGAAACTTTAGCAGGATCAACTGCAACACCATCCTTTGTCATAACATGACCAAGAAAACCAACTTTCTCTAACCAGAACTCACACTTGCTGAATTTGGCATAAAGTTTATGCTCTCTTAACTTTTCTAGTATCAAGCGCAAGTGTCTTTCATGTTCTTCCTTGCTCTTGGAGTTGACCAAGATACCATCGATGAAAACGACAACGAACTTGTCAAGAAATTCCATGAACACCTTGTTCATCATATTCATGAAGTATGCTGGAGCGTTGGTTAATCCAAAAAGGCATCACAAGATACTCATACAATCCATACCTTGTGGTGAATGCTGTTTTGGTATGTCTTGTTCTCTTATCTTGAGTTGAAAATAACCCGACGGAGATCAATCTTGAGAATACACATGCTCCTTCTAGCTGATCAAACAAGTCATTGATTCTTGGTAAAGGATATTTGTTCTTGATAGTAACCTTGTTGAGAGAACGGTAGTCAATACATAATCTTTGTGTTCTATCCTTCTTTTCCACGAACAATACTGGGGCTCCCCAAGATGAAGAACTTGGTTGAATAAACCCTTTCTGCAACTGTTCTCCTAGCTGTTTCTTGAGTTCTTTCAGTTCATCAACTGACATTTTGTACGGTCTCTTAGCTATTGGTCCAGAACCTGGTACTAAATCTATCAGAAACTCCACATCTCTATCTGGTGGCATTCCTGGTAACTCCTCCGGAAATACATCCGGATACTCACACATAATTGGCACACTGTCCATGCTAACCCCCTTAAGAGAATTCAGCTTAATTCCTTTGGATTCAAAGTTTGACTTAAATTTTATTCTTTTTCCTTCTGGGGTTGTGAGTGCAACAATACGATTAGCACAATCTAGTACTCCTTCATACTTAGCCATCCAATCCATTCCCAAAATTACATCTAGTCCTTGGGAATCTAGGATTATCAGGCTTACTGGAAACTTATGCTTACCAAACTCTATGATGAGATCCCGGCATCCAAGGCTTACTATCATATCTCCCCTGGAGAACTAACCTTTATTGGACAACCAATGTTTTCTGATGCAAACCCATTTCTATCAACAAATGCCTTTGATATGAATGAATGAGATGCACCGGTATCAAAGAGTACAAATGTTGAAATTGAATTGAGTCTGAACTTACCAGCCACGGCATCAGGCTCCTCATAGACCTCCTCCACATTAATGTGGTTAACCTGTCCTTTCTGAAAAGGATTTGGCTTGTTAGGTCCTTCAACTTTCTTCTCAGGGCACTCATTAGCATAATGCCCCATCTTCTTGCATTTGAAGCACTCAACCTGACTGATGTCCTTTTTAGGAGGTTGGCCTCCACTTCCACTACCATTTCCACCATAGTGGGTCTTATGTCCACCCTTGTGGTTCTTGTACTTGTCCTTGTCATGACTACGGTGATGCTTGTTGTCATGCCGGTTGTGGTTGTGCTTGCTGAATTTCCCATGTTTATGGGATCCTGAGTTGCCACTGTCATCATAGTGAGATCGTTTGTGAGATGATCCCGAGCTGTGTTTTTCGGAGTGTTTCCTCTTTCTACTCTCGACTTGCTTCATTTTACTTTCCAAAATAGCAGCCTTGTCACACAAAGACTGATAAGTTGGAACATATGCCACAGACAACTGTAGGTTCAGTTCATCATTCAAACCTTCCAAGAACTTTTCCTTTCTTTTTGCATCTGTATCCACCTCATCCGGTGCATAGCGCGCCAGATTGTTGAACTCTTCTATGTATTCTGCCACGTTGCGGTGTCGCTGTTTCAGGTTGTGAAACTCCTTCTTTTTCAGACTCATCATTCCTGATGAGATATGAGCAGTGCGAAAGCCATCTTCAAAGATAGCCCAAGTCACCTCATCAATAGGAGTGGTGATTTGGAAGTTGTCCCACCATGTGGCAGCTGGTCCTTCCAACAGATGTGCTGCGAATCTAACTTTTTCAGCATCCGCAGCCCATCGTCACTAAGTCTTTGTTCACGTAACGAGCTAGGTCATTGGCTACCATGGGATCAGTTGTTCCCGAAAATTTTGCTGGCCTCAGACGCAGAAATCTGGTGAGCATATCAAAACCCGGAGGGTTGTTGTTGTTGTTGTTGTTGTTGTTATTGTTGTTGTTGTTGGGGTTGTTGTTGTTGTTGTTGTTATTCTGGTTCTGGATGAATGTTGTCATCATTTGCATAAGCTGTGTTTGCGCATTCATCATTTGTTGCATTTCCGGAGTGATGTTGTTGGGGTTGGGGTTTGCGCAACGGGGAGGCATCTGTGGTTTGTTCAAATAGATAAGAATGAGATACCCATAGATGTTTCATGCACAATACATCATAAGCAAACACATAACAAGCAACATAAGAATAAAAGTTCAACAACCACATAACAAACTTATGAAGTAAAACACACAAGTGGCAAGCCATCCACATGCCGGATGGTCCAATAATAAGTTCGCAATAACAAGTATGAATATGAAAGGTAAACGAGTAGTCAAGTCTACTCATCAGCATCTATCTCCTCCTCGACGAAGGTAAGACCTGCGTTCTCCATCGCGGTCTTGTTCTCCTCAATCGTAGTGGTCAAGGAATCGACCTTGGCCTTGAGAGCCCTCTTCTGGGAGCGAAGCCTCTCAATAACCATCTGCTGCTGCTCAAGCTCGAAGTCCTTGGACTTCAGTTCCTCGGTCATGTCCCGGATTTTCTTGTTCCTATCCTGGAAGCGTTTCTCCTAGCTCTTGAACTTACGGTCCTTGGCCTCGAACTTTGTCTCCATTTCCTTGATCATCTCATCCTGCTGCGCAAAAAGTTTGTCCTTCTCGCGAATCTGCACCTGAAGCTCGTCATTACCTAGCATGACGTTCGTCCGTATATCTACGTGCACGAGAAGAGTCTCTAAGTCCTGAAGATAAAGACGTATCGGCTCAGATTCTCCTCGAGTCGTCCTCAAAGTCGATGGACTCTCCATCAACATCACGTCTTCAAGACGCGTGAAAGTGAGTACCCTAACTCGGGAGTGACGGCCTCAGATCGTCCTATCAGTCTGCATGACTACCTCCATGCCTCTCTCCCGACGTCGCATCGCTTGAAGACGATGGCCTCCGTAGTAGGCTCACCGTCCGGCTGGTTCACCTTGAAGCCCTAGAGGTCCTTCCTCTCGAACTTGGTGAGTGGGTACACCGTGATGGTAGGAAGAGGGAGATCAAGCAGAGTGGTAAGCTCAATGATACGGGGACCAAAACGAGTAACCCGAAACTCCTCAACAGTGCTGATGGCAATAGGCATCTATTTATAAGATTGAAAAAGTTAGAACAACGCAATTCAAGGTAAATTAAGACTAACATTCATACATATCCATGAAACATAATTGTCACTCAAGTCATGCATACATAAGTCCATTACATCATTCAAGGTCCATACTTATTTAAAATATCTTTTGAAAATAAGGTGATAAGTGGTGGTCCAACTAACGAAGTGTCCTTACAATCCAATCTCACGGGATCTATTATTAAACACAATGTTCCTAGAGGCAATCCACCAATCTTGCTCTCTTGACTCTATTACTAAGTCTATAACATCTCCCCTTATCTCTTGGTTGGTTTCTTCCAACTCTTGAGTAAGCTCCTTCTCTTTCTCTAAATCCTTTTGGAGGTTGAGCATTCTGCACTTGACTCTAGCACTTAGTTCTTTGATAGTCCTCCAAGATGCATCCCTGGCTGACTCAAAGAATGTGGTGTGCATTTTAGTGTTGGTGTACATGCAGAATCCCCTTTCTTTGTGGTTGTCTTCCTTGTTTTTGTACAAGTGAAGTTGCACCCACCAATACTCCACTCCTTCATCCATCACTGGAAAGCCCTTGTACACGGCTTCACCATGTGCATCCATTGCCTCCATGAGGTCCTTGAGAATATTGGGAAACTCAGTTTCACACCCCAAGGTCATGGTCATGAGTGGTCCCTTCTTCACGGCTTCGTTGATGGAGTTCATCTACAAAGGAAGTTGAAAGAGATTAGAAAAGTTTTACGAGAAGAATAGACAAGTGTAGAAGTAGTTGAAAAACTTTTTCCTTAGTGGTCTTCCAGTCCTAGGGTCATAATCCTACAGGCAACACAGTGCTCTGATACCATCTGTTAGACCCCTCCTTTATAAAGGAAAGGATCCCTGTGATTGCAATGCTAGTCCCTGGATCAATGCTAGCATCCACAGTTTAAGATGAAGTACACAGATACAAAGGTCGTTTATTACATTCATTCCAGAGATAAAACATAGTCTTTTACAACTCAGGGCCATAGGCCTAATACAAGAGTTTAAGGAATAAGTAAATAAACACAAGTCTTCATCTTCATGTGCCACAGGCAAGCATGTTGAGTGTAGACTCATGACTCCTATTCATCATCGGAGTAACCTGCAACATCACAAGTTATAGCCACAGAGGTTCAATACTTTGGAATAGTATTGGCAAGTGATACCTTAGTATATTTTAAGTGGACTATAATACTATATGTATTTTGGCTAAGTGTAGCTTGGCTTGCTTTGCTTGAAAATAAGTTTTTCCTATTAGTTGAAATCACTAAATTTTTCTTTGTCAAAACATTCCCAAGAAACCACCAATAGACATTGGGGTCCTTCACCTTTGTTCACCCACAAATTTTTACTTAGAAGTTGGAGTGATGAGATTCTTGTAGCTTCCATGTCTTGATGCTCAAATTGTCCATTGCCTTGGACTAGGCTAAGTACTTAGGTTTTCCATCTGCAGAGGTTGTGCACTTTCCCCACCAGACTTGGTTTCCCAAGACAGGACCCTTCAGAAGCCTTTCCTTAGTCAAAATGGACGCGCTCCAACCTATCAACCCAACTACCACCAACTGTCCAAGTGACTAAGTTCTAGCAACCTATACGATCATGGCAGAGCCCATATTGCCAAGTGGTTGCACTGTAAGCTTTCTCAACACTTGGCCTCCAAATCCCTTTGTGCCTGGGTGGCATACCACAAGTGAGATACACAACCCAAGTCCATGGCCTTGTGTAACCACTCAACATAACCCAATCATTCCATTCCACCCAGGAGGTTCATTTGACTTAGTTGTTTTATTAAGAAAACATAAGTCTCTTGACTTAGAATATTTTTATCATAAACCATATAGATGTTCACCACCCTTGTTTGCTAAGTAGCTAGGCTAAGCATATTAGGATAACTTAACTTAGGTAGAATTTCCTAGCAATTCTACTATTCTACACTACTTAGGATTTCCCATCTTGGCATTAGGCAAAAATAGCATGCAAGACTTAGCAAAATATCTAATGCTAGTACAAAACATAGGATAGAATATTCATGAAAATATCACTTGCCTTGATAGTGGGGAGAGTAGCACTCTTCACAATCACAATCACTAGCAAAATCTACACAAGAAATTAAAACATACAATTACACACAATTATATACAACCAAAAATAATATGGATGCATGCATGCAAGAATTACTAAGTGGTGATTTTTGAAAATTCCACCAAGTATGCTCATGTCTACAGAAACTTAACATGTCACAAGTTTGCCAACTAAACTTATTTGGCCCCAATATAATTCACCAAAATAAATCTATATCTAAAAATAGCCATAAACTTGTTCTACAAATAAAATCATTTTAACTGTTACTATATGCTAAATAAATTGGATATTCAGAAAGGTCTTGTTTCACTGAATCCAACGGTATAAAGTTTGCAAAAATCTAATGTGGCAATCGAAAGTTATGAGCATTTGAATTTGGATCAAATTTCTGGTTTTAAATCTATTTTCAGATCTAACCTAGCCATGCGTAATGTTCTTATTCGCCCATACCGTTTCGCACTGGATCGAGCTCCACAGCCGTAGGATCTAAATGAAATCTGGCGGCTCAGATCGTGTACCGCTTCGGGTTAAGTGGATCTATCCTAGCGCTACGATACAGATCTAACGGCTGCTATTGTCCTGGCCAAGAACTGGCGGCGGAGCGGTGGCTACCGGCGGCGGAACTGTCGGTTGACGACGGAGGCGGCACTACAGGGGGTAAGTGAGAATGAGGAGTATCTCACCGTGCTCAGGAGGTCTTGGCGAAGCTCGTCGTACTCGCGGTTGGTCAAGGGGCACTCGGGCACGGTTGCGATTGCTCGCCGGAGTGGAGGACGGCGTCGGTGTGTTGGGTGGTCGTCGTGGACGTCGCTGTGAACCACCCCAAGGCAAGACGAGGACACGGTTAGATTCACAGAGTCAAGGCAAAGTCGTGTGCCTAAACTAGAAGACGCGGGGCGGTCGGGGCTTACAACTAGAGCTCGCTGGAGCTCGTACAGAAGATGGTGGCGGCCAGTCGACGATGCTGCCGGAGCTACGGTTCATGCGAGGGTAAACGAAATGTGTTAAAAGAAGCGCAGAGGCTCACTGAACTAGTTTGCAAGAACGAGAGGCAGAGGGAAGCTCAGAACTCACCGGAATTTGCAGCGCGATGGCGGAGACGACGGGTTCTGAGGGTAATGCTCATGCACTGGTGGCGCTCTAGGTTCGGGGTTTGAGGGAGAAGAGAGAGGGAACAGAGGGGGTTCTTATAGCCTGGTCACGAGCGAGAATTACTCGGCCAATAAATCGAATTGACGCCGCGAATTAAACACAGAAACTCCCGCGTTGATTTGGGGATGAACGGGTCGTGCGGGTGGAGACGACGCTGACGTGGAGAAGGCCCGCTTGTCAGCGAGGTGCGCGGAGTATAGATGGGGTCTGCGCTCAATGCGTGCGCTATGCGTGAGAAGAATAAGAAGACCGGTGGGCTTTGGCTCGATTCTTCTTTGGGCCAGATTCTGGCCGCGCGGCCTTTTCCCATTGAGGAGTCCTTTTCTTTTTCTAAATTCATTTTCTGGTATGAATTTGATATGAATTCAAATCCTTTTGAATCCAAACTGCTTTGGGAATTTTTGCAGGGTTTTGTGGATTCAAAAACAGTCATTTTAACTAAGTGGTTACTTTGCAAGGCTTGGTCAAGCTTGGGTTTCAAAGTAAACAGAGATTTGCTCTAGTTTGCAAATATTTGAAAAAAGATTTTGAAACTATTTCTAAATTTGGAATCTTGGGTTAAAAGCTTCACCTAATCTTTCCATCAATGGAGGCAAGCAAACAAGTACCTAAACATTCAAATATCAAAGGGTGATGGCCATTTGAGATAAATTGCCCACATGAAATCATAGCTCAAACTTCTGTCTCTAAATGATTTTTGAGAAAACCCTGAATGGATGAATGATGCAAAGATGATATGAATGAGTTTTGAAACTATGATTTTTTTTTGGGATGTTACAGAAGCAATCTATATTTTGGGACCTACCCTATTGGAAAGTCTTAGAGGTCCGCTCTTCAATCGACGTGATGCACGTGACGAAGAATGTTTGCGTGAACCTCCTAGGCTTTCTAGGAGTGTATGGGAACACAAAAGATACATTGGAAGCACGGCAGGACCAGCAACGTCTGAAGGCCCCTGAAGAGCCTATGCATCCTGAGAACGAGAAGGGTAAACGATGCCACTTAACCCCTGCCAGCTACGCTCTTACCAAAGCAGAGAAGGAAATCTGTTTTGAATCTCTGAGCAGTATCAAGGTCCCGTCTGGCTTCTCCTCGAATATAAAGGGAATAATAAATACGGCAGAGAAAAAATTCCAAAACCTGAAGTCTCATGACTTCCACGTGATTATGACACAATTGCTTCCGATTGCATTGAGGGGGCTTCTACCTGAAAATGTTCGAGTACCCATTGTGAAGCTATGTGCATTCCTCAATGCAATATCTCAGAAGGTAATCGATCCGTAAAGCCTACCAGGTTACAAAGATGTGGCCCAATGTCTTGTCGACTTTGAGTTGGTGTTCCCACCATCCTTCTTCAATATTATGACGCATCTCTGGTTCACCTAGTAGAAGAGATTGCCATTCTCGGTCCTGTATTTCTACACAATATGTTCCCTTTGAGAGGTACATGGAGTCTTAAAGAAATATGTTCATAACCGTTCTAGGCCGAAGGAAGCATCTCCAAGGGCTATGTATGAGAGGTCATTGAGTTCTGTGTTGATTTTATTCCTGACCTTAAGGCGATTGGTGTTCCAGAATCACGACATGAGGGGAGACTGCGTGGAAAAGGCACCCTAGGATGTAAAGCAATGATATGTAGGAACGGGCATTCTCTCAATCAAGCACACTACACGGTTTTACAAAGATCTATCTTGGTTGCCCCGTATATCAATGAACACAAGAATTTAATACGCCTCAAACACCCGGGGCAGTCTGATGAATGGATTATAAGTGAACACATGGCGAGTTTTGGCGGCTGGCTGCAAAGACTTCTTACGAATAACACCACTGTTGGGGATCAGCTTTTCTTGTTGGCCAGGACACCATCTTCGACTGTATGTACTTTCCAAGGGTACGAGATAAATGGGAATACATTTTACACGATAGGCCAAGATAAAAAGAGCACCAACCAAAATAAAGGGTGTCCGCCCGATGCAGAAGACAATGGGCAAAAGACCACATATTATGGGTTCATAGAGGAGATATGGGAACTTGACTATGGACCTAATTTTAAGGTCCCCTTGTTTCGATGCAAATGGGTCAAGCTAACAGGAGGAGGGGTTGAGGTAGACAAGAAGTACGGAATGACAACGGTGGATCTCAACAATCTTATGAAGGTAGATAAGAACTTAGACGAACCATTCGTCCTAGCCAATGATGTGGCTCAGGTTTTCTATGTGAAGGACATGTCCTCCAGACCAAAAAAAGAAAAAATATGCAAACGAATACATCATATGATGATCCAAAGCGTCACATAGTTCTTTCAGGGAAAAGAAACATCGTGGGAATCGAGGACAAGATAGACATGTCAGAAGATTATAATAAGTTTGATGAAATTCCGCCCTTCATAGTGAAAACTGACACAAGCATTCCGTTAAGTAAAGAAAATGCTCCATGGTTACGTCTGAAGCGATCATAAGGAAGGACATATGCCAAGAAGTTCATGCTCATATTATGTAACTCTAGTTCATGTTTTTAATATTAATACATGTCTTGAGTGTTAGTCATGTTTTGTGGATGGACCGGGACTATGAGAAGAAGTTGTCCCGATTCGTACTTACCATTAAGATCTGATCTCCAAACGCGCGCGGTCACATATTAGGGAGTGCCTCTATGACCAGTTTCTTGGAGATGCCGGAGGACTAGGCTCCGTCGGCATCTCCCTGAAACTGGCCGTAGTGGTGTCCCTGCTCTCGAAAACCATCTTGCAGCTTTGTAACTTCTCTAACTAGATCAATACACCTGGGAGCTAACTAATTTCACATATTAGGGAGTGCCTCTATGACCAGTTTCTCGGAGATGCCGGAGGACTAGGCTCCGTCGGCATCTCCCGAACCGGCCGTGGTGTCCCTGCTCGAAAGGAGGTAAGGCATAACCTCAAATTGGCCGGAGGATCGGACTCACAAGGATGCCTATTTATAGTACAAGCAGCTCGACATAGTGTCGACACTTACGAAATAATGTCGACACTCAGCCCTATTATTAGTGCTGACTCGTGGTTTGTCCCGGTTGGTGTCTCCAACCGGGACTAAAGGTTCATCTTTAGTCGGTTGGTGTCTCCAACCAGGACTAAAGGTTCATCTTTAGTCCCGGTTGGTGACACCATCCGGGACAAGGTACACGCCACGACATAATGTCGACACTCACCCCTATTATTAGTGCGACGTGTTTTGTCCGGTTGGTGTCTCCAACCGGGACTAAATTCATCTTTAGTCGTTGGTGTCTCCAAAGGACTAAAGGTTCATCTTTAGTCCGGTTGGTGACACCATCCGGACAAGGTACACGCCGCACGACATAATGTCGACACTCCCCTATTATTAGTCTTGATCGTGTTTTGTCCCGGTTGGTGTCCAACCGACTAAAGGTTCATCCCGCCATTTTTTCCCGCAATTTTTCTTCCCGCCATTTTTCTTCCCTTGATTCTTCCCTCCAGTTCTGCCCACTAGTGCACTATATATATATGTAGGGGGTTGGCCTCCATTGTCATTGCACATCTCTAGACTCATATCTGCAACCTCATCACTCTTTCCCATGGCTTCCATCGTAGCACTAACCCCCAGGGAGGCGGAGGCGCTATGCGCGCCGAACCCCCTGCCCGGGCCACCTTGTGTCCCGTACCGGATGGATCGAGCATCGGAGGCGTGCAGTTCCTCCCGTCCCTCTAGGTGTGGCGCCGGATGGCCATCACGAACCACTACTACTTGAGCTCACGCCGAGCAGCGGAGGAATCCCAGATGGCATCCCGACTATTTCCCTACTTGGGAAGCCTTCTTCGTGGATCGGCATGAGAGGGCGCTCGCCAGGCACGAGGAGGACGGCCCACCTCCTCCTAACTTCAACGAGGCCGGCCGTCGGCTATGGTGGCGAGGTCGGACTCTCCAGAGCGTCATGGCCTATGACACTGCCGCCGACTCTAACCCCCGTCTGTGCTACCCTCAAGTCCAGCCCACGCGCTACCCTCAAGTCCAGCCCACACGTACTCTCCAGAGGTTCAATTACGGCTACCACGACGACGACAGCGATGACGGCGGCGGCGAGTACGACGACTACAATGGCGAGTATTACAGGTGTAGGCAGGAGCATGACTGAATCACTCCAACATTCCGAAACAAGTTCGGCCGATTGTTACTTAATCTGGCCATGTATCATAATTTTCAGTTCTTTTATGTATCTTAATTTTCAGTTCCATTTCGGCTTTATGTAACTTACTATTAGTTGCATTCTCATTCGAGGTTGACAATATGCTATTTTATCAAAAAAACAATGCAAGTTGAGCGAGGCTTGGCCCCGAGCTAAGAATCATCATGCCTGTTGTTCAACAAAGTTTGTCGATAGTTTAAAACGGGGATAAAAAAATAAAAAAAGATCGAAACAGTGCGAAACCTTCGCGTGGTGTTTTATTATGTGACATAGTTAGAAGGAAAATCTCAAACTTGGTATATTGATTATGTCTCGAAAAAACCTTCACAAAATGACCTATCTCATTCGAGGTTTCTTGGCTTTCGGGTCAAATGACCAATGTTATGGCTAGAATCAAGGCATAGTTTGTGATAATATGGCCATATTGTGCATACATGTGCATCATGGCATGGCAAACAATGTTGCAAGAGGAAGTTTTCCTTTTTATCGCACCAAAAAGGCATTTTCCATTTTCCGAGCATAAAAAACGGACGGTTTTGTGAAGCAACCACCAAATGGCTAATTCAAAAAACCACCAACACATTTTACAAAAATACTAGACCACCTTATATGCACAATGTACCAACAGGGGGATCTGAAACATTTCCGTCCACCTCTGGTGAAAAAGACAAATTCCTCCCGAATCGGTAGGAAGTGGGTCAGATATGAACTACAGGTACATGATACGATGTTCATGATTTTTTAGAAAAATCATTTTTAGGTTCACAATATGCTATTTTATCAAAAAAAAAACAATGCAAGTTGAGCGAGGCTTGGTGAGATTCAAGTGTATACAAAAGATGCGACATTTAAATATCCAATCAATTCAAAAATGTTAATACAAAATATGCGGCATTAAAATATGATTTGATCTAATAAAATAGGGTTAGATTTATTTTTAGATGCTTAATATTTCTTATGTTCAAAGTTTTAGGATTTAACAATTTATTTTTGTTTGAATTGAATAATCAAAATTTATATGTAAGTGTTTTAATTATTTTGAAAATTTTCATGTAAAGTAAATATAAAATGATTTACATGAATGGATAGATATTATTTTTCTGAAAATTATGATATATTATTCATATTTTTCTGAGTTGAAATGAAAAAGATGTGAATTTTCTAAATTCATATCATATTTTTTGAATTAAAAATTGTTGGAGATATGCCCAAGAGGCAATAATAAAGTAGGTTATTATCATATCTTCATACTTATGATAAATATTTACATACCATGCTGTAATTGTATTAACAGGAAACATTAGTACTTGTGTGATTTGTAAACATAAAAGAGTCCCTAGTAAAGCCTCTTATTAAACTAGCTTGTTGGTTAATATATGATCATGGTTTCCTGATCATGAACATAGAGATGTTATTAACAACAGGGTCATATCATTAGGAGAATGATGTGATGGACATACTCGATAAACATAGCATAAAGATCAAGTCATTTAAATAGTTCAATTGCTATATGCTTTCTGATACATAGTAACCTAATTCTTTCGACCATGAGATCATGCATATCACCTTTTCCGGATGGATGCTTTGATGTCATCAAACACCACACCGTAACAGGGTGGCTATAAAGGTGGCATTGAGTGTTCAGAAAGTATTGGTTGAAACACATGGATCAAGAGTGGGATTTGTCCATCCATATGACGGATAGATATACTCTGGGCCCTCTCGGAGAAATGTCATCCAATTAGCTTGCAAGCATGTGACTGGCTCACAAGGGATCACGTATCACGGGAACGAGAAAAGAGTACTTATCGGTAACGAGGTTGAACTAGGTATGCAGAGATACCGACGATCATAACCTCGGATAAGTAAACTATCGTGAGACAAAGGGAAATTGGTATCGTATGTAAGTGGTTCATTCGATCGCAAAGTAATCGTAGAAATATGTGGGAGCCATATGAATTTCCAGATTCCTCTATTGGTTATTGATCGGAGAAGTGTCTCGATCATGTCCGCATAATTAACGAACCGTAGGGAGACACACTTAAGGATTCGACGTTGTTTGAGTAGTTATGGTATTATGAGAAAGAGACCGAATGTTGTTCGGAGTCTCGGATGGGATCCGGCATATCACGAGGTGATCCGGAATGGTCCGGAGAGTAAGATTCATATAAGGAAAGTCCTGCTTTGAGTTCGGGAATAATTCCGTGTTTTCATGGGAACATTCTAGAAGGTTCGAATGTCCCAGACCCGGAGGGGAAGGGGTACATGAATGTGTCATTGCATATTGGAATGATTGCATCATGTACTAAGTGTTCTCGATGTTCCAAATAAAGGATTAAATTGAATCCTAAATTGAAAAGTCAAATAGCAAGTTTGAAAAGTCAAACGGCTAAAATTGGAAAGAGGGAAAGAGGAAGGAGAGGGAAACCGAGTTGGGGAGGGAATCCCTCCTCCAACCGGCGGCGCCTCCTCCAAGCCGAGTTGGGGAGGGACTCCCCTCCCTCCCCTTGGCCGTCGGCCCCTCCACCTATATAAGGAGGGGCGGGGCTCCCTCCTCTACACACACAAGTTCCTATCCTCTAAATCTAAACCCTAGCCCTAGCCTCCGGTTTAGAGCCATTTTGGTTTAGAGCTTCTAATTGCCCTAGCCTCTGGATTAGAGCCTTCTAATTGGTGTGTCTAAACCCTAGACCGCCGAGGAACTCTCTCATACTCCACCATACTCGCTCCGGCTTAAGGCGAAGCCTGGGATCTCCCTCTACTTCCGTACCACGCCAGTTGCCGGAATCGCGAGGAGAGTGCTACAACCTCCGCTGCTGGAACAAGGGAGAGGAAGGTCTTTCGAGTACCGAACGTGACCGATCATGGAGCACCTTTAGGAACGTGGCGGAAGGATCGCTCACGATCTTGAGATCGGAAAGAGTACGACTACATCACCCACGAGAATCGCTCTCGTTAACCGCTTTGGAATCTTCGAGGTAAGTTATTCCATCGACTCGTTGCTACAATCTAGTAGATAGATCTTGGCTTGTTTGTTTGTATGTGATAGAAAATTTTTGTTTTCCATGCTACGAACCCCTACATTGGTATCGAGCCGTGTCTATATGTAGATCTCATTGCGAGTAGAACACAATGGTCATTGTGGGCATTGATGCTTTTATTGTCGATTGCTTCTTGTGTACTTTTCATCTTGCGGTATGTTGGGATGAAGCGGCCCGGGCTAACCTTACATGACATCGTTCATGAGACTTGCTCCACGCTTGACATGCAACTTCTATTGCATAAGTGGCTTTGCGGGTGCCTGTTTCTCCTAGCATAGTTAAGATCCAATTTACAACGGGTGATTAACAATACTAGTATCAATGTTGTGGTTCTTGTTCGTAAGTTAGAACGACACTTATTGAAAGCCCCAAAACCACGTAAAATATGGAAAGAAAGTAGAGCCGTCTAACTTTGTTTTGCAGGGGTGTGCAGTGATGTGATATGGCCATGATTGTGATTATATATATGATGTATGCAATGTTCCTTATTGTAAGTCGGCAACCGGCAGGAGCCATATGGTTGTCTTTAATTTCTGTTAAGACCCGCGTGTCTATTCAAAGTAGTTGTAATAGTTGAAGCCGGTGGAAGACAATCATGGAGCAGCGTCATTGACCTTGATGCAATGCCGGTAATGATGAAGATCATGTTCGTGCTTGAAGATGGAGATCGAAAGAACAAAGAAGAAAGGCCATATCATATCACATATTATGAATTGCATGTGATGTTAATCCTTTATGCATCTTGTATTGCTTAGTAGACGGCGGTAGCATTATAAGATGATCCCTCAAGCACACAATTTCAAGTTCTTAAGTGTTCACCCTTAGTTAGCACCGTTGCTAAAGCTTGTTGTTTCGAAGCACCACGTAATGATCGGGTGTGTTAGATTCTGCGAGTGTATACAACGTAAGCAAGCCAGATTTGCTTATGCGGAAGCTAAGGTTGATCTTGACGAGCCTAGCATGTACAAACATGGTCTCGGAACACGGATCACCGAAAGGTAAAGCATGAGTAATATAGTAGATATGATGAACATGTTGATTGTTCGCCATTGAAGTTGCATCAACTATCGTGATGATCGGTTTTAATGTGGTGGATTTGGTTCGTGTGATCACTAAAACAATGTGAGGGATATTGTTTTGAGTGGGAGTTCACCTAGATTAATTTAATTATTAATTAGAACTCAATTTATCATAAACTAAATCAAAGTGAATTTGCATAGTTGTTGTAGTCATTGGCATCCGTTTACCACCTTTCGCTTAGTTATAATTGAGATGATAGAACTATAGAATTCTGGTTAGTTACTTTACGAACTGCTATCGTATTGTTTTGAAGTGTTAATCTAAAGTTTAAAAGTCCTATTGCAAACTTTCAGTAAGTTCCGGTTACTCCATGAAGTTTAATAATTAGTATTAAATCAAGAGTAACAATTCCAAGTGTTAGTATATAAGTATCATGTTTGTCTCCATGATTCTTGATATTCAAGGTTATCTAGGATCTGAAAGAGTTGTTTCAGAAACCATGATGTGTGGAAGATATTGTGATATCTGAAACGAAGTATTGGTTACAACATGATAGAGTATAATATGGCAAAAGTCATATTCTCATATTTGATGAGAATTTGCAAAAGGTTGGAGACACTAGTTGTCCTAAACCTCCAAAAGTTTTTTGGGAGAGCAACATTATACTCACGATTCACCGTTACAAGCTAAAAGTAGCTTGATCATGGATAATTCCATGATAAGGGTGAATATTTGATGTAGGTAAAATATTTACTACATCAAAAGATTACTAAAGAAAGGAATTTGAAAGAACACCAAACATTTGATGATAGGTGATCTACTTCAAAGTGCAAGTCCAAAGACATTGGTATTTAATTATACACGCTTTGGATTATGTGTCATATGTATGACTCCACTATTGATGTTGATAGATTCTTTCAAACAGAAAAGGAAATATTGAAAGAAAATCTCATAAGTATATGGCAGAAAGGAAAAGACTAGAATTGTTCAGCTTAAGTATATAGATGATATACATGTTATGGCTATATTCTTTGCTTATTAAACAATGTGGTTCTCAAGTATTTGATACTGAATTTGTTGGTATGAATCGTCATACGAAACAACACAATTCATGAACTACAATGGCCTAAGAAACTAGCAAAAGAATATGTGATGATGTTCATCGAGAACAAATAAAGGGTTATTGTGTTGCTCGTTAAACATCAAAGCTTGCCTTCAAAGATTTGTTTTATCAGGTATTATGAGAACAGAAGGGTCGTTCAAATAATTGCCGTAATCCATAAAAGATGGATTCGCAAATCTCGTTGGAGACATCACATCCATAAAACTAGTGCTAAATATGTCGAAAGACAAATTGATTGAAAGATCATTTAGGAAGTGACATCGCCGTTTAAATTATACTGGAAAGAAAACATGAAGAAACTCCATGTGGATGGAATTTTGGAGTCTTTTGATTTTTGATCAAATGACACTTGTGGAACTTTCCTAGAGATAATTGAAACTTCGTTCATAGGCCAAAAGGGAACGAAAGACTAGCTTATTGGAATTTGTACATATTGTTGTACGACGTCCATTATGTGTAGTCAAGAGCGATGGATTTTAACTTCATTTGCTTTTTCCGAAATTTTGAGTGAATATATGAATATTTACTTAATAAGGATGAAGTATGAAACATTTGAAAAGTTCAAAGACTTTCAAGATGAAGTGCAAAATCATTGTAACAAGAATATAAACAGTTTATGATAAAGATCATAAAGGAAGATATTTGAGTTACAGAGTTTAGCATAATACCTAAGATTTAAGGAATCGTTCCGTGGATTTGCATTTCCCGAAACACCATAAGGGTATGGAGCGTTCGAGGTATGTAATTAAACCTTGTTTGACATGGTAAGATCAAAGGTATAATTCAAAGAACTGCCATTATATTTTAAAGATTAAAAACTTTAGAGATTACCGTTTTTCCACTGAAAAGAGCTTCATCATAATCCGTTGAAATGACACCATATAAGGTTATGGTTTGGGATAAAACCCAAGTAGTCCTTTCTTAAAACATTGGTATGCTATGCATAAGAAAGATGTGTGCAACCAAAGTCGGATGAACCTGTCTTTGTATAACTGTTAAGTATTCCTCCATAAACACCGGAGACAAAAGTGTTTGTTGCTTAGAACGTCAAGTTTCTTTGAGAAGGAATTTTTCGTGAAAAGTTAAGTGGGAGGACAATAGAACTTTGATAAGGTTAAAAGAACCTTAGCTATATGTGCAAAGTTCAGCGCGAAAAGTGTTAGGAGTTAGCAAACACTGCTCATGGCTCGCGTACTTCAAAGGTTGTGGTCACGGAGATCTAAGTTCCTATTGAAACAAGTAGGTCGGATGAACAATCAAATACCAATATTTGAGATTTAAATCATTATTTGACAATAATGATCTGACTACGTGCAAAAAAGCGATGATGCGCCCTGACTCCGTCAAATGGCTTGAAGCCATAAAATCCGTGATAGTTCCATACACGAGAAATCAAGTTTTGAACTTGAAGGACCCTCGAGAAAGGTGTAAGACCTTACAGTTGTGTCTGGATCTATAAAGAAATAGACATGGATGTTTTACATCTATGAAATAGTCGACATGTTGGGAAAGAGTTCACAAAATGTTCAAAGGTTGACTATGACAAGATTTGATCTTTCATAGTGATATTTAGTCTAGACGATTAATGTAGCAACCACTACATATAATTTATTATATGGTAGTTGAATAAACAAAACAAGTTCTTCTAATAGAATCGTTACCTAGGACATGTGCATAACACGGTCCATAGGGTTTTGTTAATTCAAAGGATGCTAAAAGCATATGCAAACTTCAATGGTTAAAGTGAGCATCGCGGAGTTGGAATCTTCACTGTGATGAAACTGTTAAAGGAGTTTACAAGTTCATTAGAGACGATGAAGATGCTTGCATTTGCAAGAAATTAAGTGGGAGCGCTAAGACATGTTTCTAATACATTATGTGGAAGACATATTGTTGATTGGAAATAATGTATATTTTATTAACACATATTAAGAATTTCATCCCGATGAAAGACTTAGGCAAAACCCAAATATTTGGCATCAATAGACGCTAATATGGTTGTGCCAGAAGTACATAGACAAGATATTGAATGAGTTCAATATAGAAACTACAAGAGAGGTTCTTGTTGCACAGAAAGGATTGAATGAGTTCAATATTGATGATATATTCAAGTGTATTGACACAGGGTAAGTGAAACAAAGATTCAAGTATAGATTGATACTTGATGTATGAAATCACAAAGAGTATTTATATCAATCATACTGTGATATGTACAAATCCAGATATGTCCTATGCTCTAAATGTTATGAGCATATACCAGAATGATTCATAAGATAATCATTGGACAATAGTAAGGATATTCTTATGATCTTTTGGAAGAACTAAGAGTATATTATTTGTAGAAGTGACAAATAGATGATTAGTTCATTGTAAAAGTACTACATTGATACTAGTTTTGTCACAAAGTACAAATTAAGTTTATCTCAATCTAAACTAAGGGTGGCACAATATAATGGAAAGTAAGTTCCATAATGGATTTGGATGAGTTCCAAAGTTAAGACATTGTGACAGATACTACAACAAAAGGCTAAGTATATGACTGCTACTATAGCAGCTAAAGAGGGCATTTGTGTCAAGTAGTTTGTTATCAAACTAGGTGTAGTTCACAGCGGGATAATACTATGAAGATATATTGTGTGACAATATTATCAACATGTTTTAACCCCAAAGAACTAAAGGTCTCACCAAAGGACCAAAATTATACAAAGCCATCTCATTAGAGAATGAGTGATGCATAAAGACGCAAAGACATGCAATTACACACGGACCTGGAAGTGTCAGATCCGGAGATCAGTTGACCACTAGCAATCGTGTACATACAACATCGGAAAGCCATAGGTGTTGAATACACAAAGGTTTGAAACTAGATTATTGACTCTAGTGCAAGTGGGAGACTGTTGGAGATATGCCCAAGAGGCAATAATAAAGTAGGTTATTATCATATCTTCATACTTATGATAAATGTTTACATTCATGCTATAATAGTATTAACAAGGAAACATTAATACTTGTGTGATTTGTAAACTAAAATAGAGTCCCTAGTAAAGCCTCTTTATAATACTAGCTTGTTGGTTAATAAATGATTGTGGTTTCCCTATCATGAACATTGAGATGTTATTAACAACAAGATCATATCATTAGGAGAATGATGTGATGGACATACTCCTATAGATAAGCGTAGCATAAAGATCAAGTCATTTCAATAGTTCAATTGCTATATGCTTTCTGATACATAGTAACCTAATTCCTTCGACCATGAGATCATGCATATCACCTTTACCGGATGGATGCTTTGATGACATCAAACACCACACCGTAACTGGGTGGCTATAAAGGTGGCATTGAGTGTTCGGAAAGGATTGGTTGAGACACATGGATCAAGAGTGGGATTTGTCCATCCATATGACGAATAGATATACCCTGGGCCCTCTCGGTGAAATGTCATCCAATTGTCTTGCAAGCATGTGACTGGCTCACAAGGGATCACATATCACGGGAACGAGAAAAGAGTACTTATCAGTAACGAGGTTGAACTAGGTATGCAGAGATACCGACGATCATAACCTCGGATAAGTAAACTATCGTGAGACAAAGGGAAATTGGTATCGTATGTAAGTGGTTCATTCGATCGCAAAGTAATCGTAGAAATATGTGGGAGCCATATGAATTTCCAGATTCCTCTATTGGTTATTGTTCGGAGAAGTGTCTCGATCATGTCCGCATAATTCCAGACACACTTAAGGATTCGACGTTGTTTGAGTAGTTATGGAATGATGAGTAAGAGACCGAATGTTGTTCGGAGTCTCGGATGTGATCCGGGATATCACGAGGAGATCCGGAATGGTCCGGAGAATAAGATTCATATAAGGAAAGTCCTGTTTCGGAGTTGGAGAATGGTTCTGGTGTTTTCATCGAGAATGTTCTAGAAGGTTCCGGAATGTCCGGCACTCCGAAGGGGAAGGGTACATGAATGTTTTATATCAAGTTGGTATGATTGAATCATGTACTAGGTGTCATCGCTGAACAAAATAAATGGTTTACTCAAATCCTAGTTTGAAAAAGTCAAACGCCAATTTGAAAGTCAAACGGCTATTTTGGGAAGTGGAGAGGGAGGTGGAAACCGAGTTGGGTAGGAGTTCCTCCCCTCCACCGCCGGCCCACCTTGAAGCCGAGTTGGGGAGGGACTCCCCTCCCCTTGGCCGGCCCCTCCACCTATAAAAGGAGGGGCAGGGCTCCCCTCCTAGACACCCAACACCTCCACCTCTAAACCCAAGACGCCAGCGCCGCCACCTCCTGCGATGGTTCCATTGGCATGAACAACACATGCTCAAGGTATACTCCAACTTCACCAATGCTTGTCCTTCTCATATGTTTTTCAACGACACGGATATCTGGCAAGGAACACATATGGATAAAGAGCTCAAGAACAAGAGATCGGATGAAGGGCACAACAAACCAGTTGCAGATTGATGATCGTAGCACCTCCGTTACAAAGGGAGAAAGCGAAACCCTGAAGGTACGACGGAAACCCAACCACGAGAAATCCTGGACTCGAAGAGAGGGAAGAGAGCGGATTCAAAACACGTAGAGGTAAGAGGAGAACAGCAGAGGGGTAAGGAGTAAATTCAGACCTAGCCAGAACTATCCAACCGATTTTGCAAAAATAGTTTTGACACTCTACTTCGGCAGTTAGCTAGGTTATCCTACAGGCTGGACTTGTGGGGTATCGCAACCTTGAGCTCGATACCACTCAGAACACCCTCGAATCGAACCTATGCAAGTTTTAGCGAAACCCGCCAAACCCGCATAGAAACGATTCAAAGGTGCCCACCAGCACTTTCGCGGGTGGAAAGCAGTAATAACATTACACAACAGTCCTCGATGGGACCCACGCAGATATATATATAGCGACTCAAAGAGTCAAGAATACAGATATACGATACAAAGATCCAAATCACCAGAACGATACGGCGTCCGACTACGGACAAGATGCAAATGGGGCTAAGAGCCGAAGAATAACCAATGGCGCCCATAACCCTGCCTGGCCAAGCCGGAAGGGTAACCACCTTAACGGCGTCGATCTCAAAACCTGCTTAAACAAAAGGGGTGCCGACAAAGGGCAAAGGAAAAGAGGAGCGTCGATCGAGGCCATGCAGCGAGGCTAGAATTCGGCGGTCCTCGCCTACATAGGTATGGTGGACTGAAGCGGCAGCGGAAGCATGCACTAAACAATCTATGGAGACTCGATACAACTGGCACCAATCAGAGAGGGGTAAGATGGACCTATCCGGAACCAACCTGATCTAACTCCAAACAAACCCATCCTGGTATATCCCCCTAGAAACCAAACGAGGAAGTCAACCGAGGAACTCACTCAGTTGGCAGTTTTATTCATTCAGTTATCGTTGCAGCAATTACTAGTCAGATTTAGATAATCATCCTGATAAAGTAAGCAGTGGGCACTTTTAGTTAACCATTCCGTTATAGTTACAACACTTACTAATCAGATAAAGATAGCACGAGATAACCCAAAAACCCAGCAGTTGTTGGTACTTTTATTCAGCCATTCCGTTGTAGTTGCAATACTTACTAGTCAGATACAATGGTCGCAAGCGACACTCCAAACAAGCAATTGTGGGCAGTATTATTAGCCATTCCATTATAGTGAAGCTGATTACTAGTCATTATAAAGTCAAATTTATAGCCATAAACTTTAGTTATGCTTGTCTAATTGAGATATTGTGCTCCAAGTCGTCCATATCCGCGGACACGGCTTTGAGAAAGTTTTACCCGGCGGGGTGCACCAATAGCAACACACGCCGATCAACCTCGGAAAAACCAAATCAAAACCCACGAGGCTTTCACGTGAACAATCACAGATTCAGAAATATTTCAGGGGCCACCCCATTAAGCTACCCGCAACGGTAAGCAAGCTCGAGACGGACTCAAGGTTTGGGTATACGGTGTGAACATCGGGAACCCAAAACTGGGCTTGTCGACACCAGGAATCGTGTCCCGATCCTAAACAAAGATGTGCTATCTGTCGCACAATTTAAATACATAAGTAGCATGGCATAAGTACAGGATAGTAAATAAAACCTCAAACTAGTTTGTGGCCCCAAGAAATAAGACTGAATCAAGCTCTGGCTCAGGGGGGTCCCATATACCTCCCGGATGTGGATAGCGCGATAAATCAAGGAACAGGTATCAAGTACTCGGGGTCCTACGGGACACAAGTGGGCGTTCGGAAACCAAATATTATCTATCACCCACCGATGCCTCTGCTTAATTCAATTTTAGTTGTTAAACAGGAATTAAAGTGAACGGTAAGTAAAGCTATGATCATCTCCAACATCGACATGTGGCAATTCATCAACAACTGTGGCACTTGACAACACGCAACAGCACTTGAGCAGGCGACTACGACGCGCAAGTCCAACTATCTACCAAACAACAGGAAATAGGATGTGTCCAAGGCAATATAAGGCTGCAGGGGATATCACGGGTACGAAAACTAGAGCACCGCAACACAGATAGCAATAGATCAACAGGAGGGAATAAATACTATAAAAGTAAGATAGGTAGAAAGGGGGAGATGCTCGCCTGAAAACATTGACGAAGGTTCAACCGAAGATCGGGGCGAAGCTCACATCAACTCAACGGCCTTATCCGCGAAGAAGCAAAACACTAGAAGAAACACCGGATGCAATATTTAATACAACGGCAGAAGATCGGCATGATGCATGTATGATGTATGACATGGCAAAGGTGCGATGCGATTAGGTCATATTAAGCGAAACCGGGGTCCCGACAATTAATTAGGTGGTTCATGTTATTTAGCTACCCCGCATTTAAATATTGTTTTAGCATGGCAAAAGATAGCACCGGTTCGCTACACAAATTTTAAATGAGGCCAATATGAGACTAGATTTGCCCGCATATGGGCCCCATATTTAATTATTAGGTGAATCGGCATGAGGCCCCCAAACCACATGAATGTATGCGAGATGACAATTAAATATGCAACAAGTTTTGTATTTAGCATTTATAAAATAGAGGTTCGGGTAAGGGTCACACATCAGGGTTCGGCAGATCTTGGATTCCGGGGTGTTCGGGGTTCGGGGTCGGTCTCAGGGTCCAGGGTTCGACGGGTGCGTTCTCGGACTCCGGGATCGTTCTCGGTAACGGGGTAGATCTTGGCGCATCCGTGGTGGTCGGGTCATGTCGGTCTTGATGTCTCACGCGGAGTTCCTGGCGTCTCGGGAGGAAGTACTTGTTCTGGCGTCGGGGCATCGGAATTTCCCCGGTTGCTGTCGTTCTTGTCGTCGATGGCGAATTTGAGTGGATCGGGTACCGGGGTACTCGAGTCCGCGTGGGGATCTTGAGGCGCCCGCTTCACCGGTCCAGTAGGAGTTCTTGTCGTTCCATGCAGGTTACCTTCGGGTTTCGGGGCTCGGACTCCGGGGTTCGACGTTCCGCTCCAGGGACGGTCTTGAGGTCGATGGAGTACTTGAATAGCTGACACCGAGTTCAATAGGGCCCCTCGGAATAGTCTTCGAACCTCGATGGTCTTCTAGGGACGCCCTTTTTGGCTCAATCTTGGCGTTGGTCCACGGAAGATTTTGCGGTTTTGCCGTCTCCATACCCAACAGATTAGTACCAACTTGGTACTACACAGAACATGCACGGTTGGAGGCAGATGGCAAGGCGTCGACGATGTGGGTCCCGCGGGGGAGGTGGGTCCAGGCGGGGCCGCTCACAAGGCTGGAAGGGAGGCGAGGCTCGGGGAGCGGCCACGGGCGAGGCGGGCCAGTGGACGAGGTCGGGGAGCAGAGGCGGCGGCTCGGAGGAGGGACCAGGGCGGCGACGACCGCTGAGGCCAAGGCGCGGCGGGGGAAGCAAAGGAGCCCCAGGCGGGCTCGGCCGGAGACGGGTCTTGGCGGGGCCCGCGCGCGGAAGCCGGCGAGGAGGAAGGAGGGAGGGCGCCTGGGAGAGAGCGCGGGGCGGAGCGGCGGAGGCGGTGGTTGGCAGACGGGGCGCGCGGGCCGGAGAGGGCTGCTGGGCGAACGGGCGGGCGAGGCCGGCGATGGAGGCGACGCTCGGGGAGGGGAGGCGCGGGGGTGGGCGGTGCAGGGATGAGGCGGAGCCGGAGGTCGCTGCGGCGTGGCTTGTCACAAGGGAGGAGGAGGAGCAGAGGTCGGGCGGCAGGCGGTGAGCTGCAATGGCGGGCGCCTAGGAAGGGAGCGCAGCGGTGGTCTGGGGGTCGAGCGGATGGGAGAGGCTAGGCGGAGGCGGATGGAGGAGAGCGGCGGAGGCGAGGTAGCTCGGAGGGTGGCCGCGGGCTGGAGGAGGCCGACGGGAGAGAGAGAGGTCGCTGCTGCCAGGGAGGTTCTCATGAGGAGGAAGAAAGGAGGAGGAAAAACGGGCGCTGGGGCTGGGCAGGCGTGGTCCCAAGGCTGGTGGGACCCGCACGCTGGGGGGTGCGCAGGCCGAGTGTGTGTCTGTGGGGTTTGGCGTGGAGTGTGTGGTGAGTGTGGGCCTGGGAGAGAGAGGGGCTATGGTGAGAGAGAGGGGGTTGTGTGGCCAGGTGAGGTGGCAGGAGGGGGTTGGTTGGGATGAGGTGGCTGGTTGGGGGGGTAGATTAGGTGTAGGTAGTCAGAGATTTTAGAGGGTTGTTCAGGTGGACCGATGAACCGGGTGGTCGCTCGGATCGCCTGCCTGGACGCTTCACTAAAAATAATTAACATTTTATTTATTTCAAACACGATTTTTGCAAATTGATAGCGGTCAAAACAAAACAATCCGGTGACCCGGGTTAGGTGTTTGAATAGAGACGGTGCGTTTAGAAAACAAAAACAGGCTTTGTGAAATAGTTTTAAGCAAACAATGCATGATGATGACGACGCAATGCACAAATTCAACGCGATTTTCTAGTAGTGGTTTTAGCGGGATGCCACAATTCGACACCACTAACACTGGATCTCGCCCTCGAGATCCGCCTCATGGCACCGGAAAGAAGGTCGGTGAACGGAATCTCCTCGCTTCATGTAGATCCTCGCGACACCACTAACAAGGGTTCATCCTCCATCTTGAAATCGGCGACACCACCAACAAAGGGTCGTCGTCCCTGATCGTCGAGAGAACACTCCGGAGAAACAAAGGACGAAGATAGAGGTATCAAACGATAAGGCCACCTCTAACTTCCAGTAGAAGAGGGAAAAGTTACATTGATCCACCAGTTCTATGTACAGAGCGAACAGTAAGAGTCGGTTAGGGTGATCAATCCATCCCGTACCCAAACTATTAACTCTATACATGAATAGGAAAATCAGTCAACCCAACTCTCAAGATTTAGACTGAAGATCTTCATAGGCGGTATCCGGAACAAAGGGATGATGCCAGCAGAAATCGTATGAAAGACACGATGATTAGGTTCCGCGATGGTTCCATTGGCATGAACAACACATGCTCAAGGTATACTCCAACTTCACCAATGCTTGTCCTTCTCATATGTTTTTCAACGACACGGATATCCGGCAAGGAACACATATGGATAAAGAGCTCAAGAACAAGAGATCGGATGAAGGGCACAACAAACCAGTTGCAGATTGATGATCGTAGCACCTCCGTTACAAAGGGAGAAAGCGAAACCCTGAAGGTACGACGGAAACCCAACCACGAGAAATCCTGGACTCGAAGAGAGGGAAGAGAGCGGATTCAAAACACGTAGAGGTAAGAGGAGAACAGCAGAGGGGTAAGGAGTAAATTCAGACCTAGCCAGAACTATCCAACCGATTTTTCAAAAATAGTTTTGACACTCTACTTCGGCCGTTAGCTAGGTTATCCTACAGGATGGACTTGTGGGGTATCGTAACTGCTGAGCTCTGATACCACTATGTAACACCCTCAGAATCGGACCTATGCAAGTTTTAGCGAAACCCGCCAAACCCGCATAGAAACGATTCAAAGGTGCCCACCAGGCACTTTCGTGCGGGTGGAAAACAAAGTAATAACATTACACAACAGTCCTCGATGGGACCCACGTAACGAGATATATAACAATGACTCAAAGAGTCAAGAATACGTATATACGATACAAAGATCCAAATCACCAGAACGATACAGCGTCCGACTACGGACAAGATGCAAATGGGGCTAAGAGCTCAAGAATAACCAATGGCGCCCATAACCCCTTGTGCCAAGCCGGAAGGGTAACCTCGCTAACGGCGCCGATCTCAAAACCTGCTTAAACAAAAGGGTGCCGACAAAGGGCAAAGGAAAAGAGGAGGCCAAGATCGAGGCCAAGACACATGAGGCTAGAATTCGGTCCTCGCCTACATAGGTATGGTGGATCAAGCGCAAAGATGCACTAAACAATCTATAGAGACTCGATACAACTGGCGCCAATCAGAGAGGGGTAAGATGGACCTATCCCGAACCAACCTGATCTAACTCCAAACAAACCCATCCTGGTATATCCCCCTCGAAACCAAACGAGGAAGTCAACCGAGGAACTCACTCAGTTGGCAGTTTTATTCATTCAGTTATCGTTGCAACAATTACTAGTCAGATTTAGATAATCATCCTGATAAAGTAAGTAGTGGGCACTTTTAGTTAACCATTCCGTTATAGTTACAACACTTACTAATCAGATAAAGATAGCACGAGATAACCCAAAAACCCAGCAGTTGTTGGTACTTTTATTCAGCCATTCCGTTGTAGTTGCAATACTTACTAGTCAGATACAATGGTCACAAGCGACACTCCAAACAAGCAATTGTGGGCAGTATTATTAGCCATTCCATTATAGTGAAGCTGATTACTAGTCATTATAAAGTCAAATTTATAGCCATAAACTTTAGTTATGCTTGTCTATGGTCGAGATATTGTGCTCCAAGTCGTCCATATCCATGACACGGACTTCGAGAAAGTTTTACCCGGACGGGGTGCACCAATAGCAACACACGCTCGATCAACCTCGGAAAAACCAAATCAAAACCCAACGAGGCTTTCATGACTGAACAATCACAGGATTCAGAAATATTTCAGGGGGCCACCCCATTAAGCTACCCGCAACGAAGTAAGCAAGCTCCGAGACGGACTCAAGGTTTGGGTATACGGTCAGGAACGATCGGGAACCCAAAACGGGCTTGTCGACACCGCGAATCGTGTCCCGATCCTAAATAAAGAGGTGCTATCTCGCACAATTTAAATACATAAGTAGCATGGCATAAGTACAGGATAGTAAATAAAACCTCAAACTAGTTTGTGGCCCCAAGAAATAAGATGAATCAAGCTCGCCTGGGGGTCCCATATACCTCCGGATGTGGATAGCGCGATAAATCAAGGAACAGTATCAAGTACTCGGGTCCTACGGACACAAGTGGGCGTCGAAACCAAATATTATCTATCACCCACCGATGCCTCGCTTAATTCAATTTTAGTTGTTAAACAGAATTAAAGTGAAGTAAGTAAAGCTATGATCATCTCCAACATCGACATGTGGCAATTCATCAACAATCGTGGCACTTGACAACACGCACAAAGACTTGAGCAGGCGACTACGACGCGCAAGTCCAACTATCTACCAAACAACAGGAAATAGGATGTGTCCAAGGCAATATAAGGCTGCAGGGGATATCACGGGTACGAAAACTAGAGCACCACAACACAGATAGCAATAGATCAACAGGAGGGAATAAATACTATAAAAGTAAGATAGGTAGAAAGGGGGAGATGCTCGCCTGAAAACATTGACGAAGGTTCAACCGAAGATCGGGGCGAAGCTCACATCAACTCAACGGCCTTATCCGCGAAGAAGCAAAACACTAGAAGCAACACCGGATGCAATATTTAATACAACGGCAGAAGATCGGCATGATGCATGTATGATGTATGACATGGCAAAGGTGCGATGCGATTAGGTCATATTAAGCGGAACCGGGGTCCCGACAATTAATTAGGTGGTTCATGTTATTTAGCTACCCCACATTTAAATATTGTTTTAGCATGGCAAAAGATAGCACCGGTTCGCTACACAAATTTTAAATGAGGCCAATATGAGACTAGATTTGCCCGCATATGGGCCCCATATTTAATTATTAGGTGAATCGGCATGAGGCCCCCAAACCACATGAATGTATGCGAGATGACAATTAAATATGCAACAAGTTTTGTATTTAGCATTTATAAAATAGAGGTTCGGGTAAGTGTCAAACATCAGGGTTCGGCAGATCTTGGATTCCGGGGTGTTCGGGGTTCGGGGTCGGTCTCAGGGTCCAGGGTTCGACGGGTGCGTTCTCGGACTCCGGGATCGTTCTCGGTAACGGGGTAGATCTTGGCGCATCCGCGGTGGTCGGGTCATGTCGGTCTTGATGTCTCACGCGGAGTTCCTGGCGTCTCGGGAGGAAGTACTTGTTCTGGCGTCGGGGCATCGGATTTTCCCCGGTTGCTGTCGTTCTTGTCGTCGATGGCGAACTTGAGTGGATCGGGTACCGGGGTACTCGAGTCCGCGTGGGGATCTTGAGGCGCCCGCTTCACCGGTCCAGTAGGAGTTCTTGTCGTTCCATGCAGGTTACCTTCGGGTTTCGGGGCTCGGACTCCGGGGTTCGACGCCCGCCTGTGGACGGTCTTGAGGTCGATGGAGTACTTGAATAGCTGACACCGAGTTCAATAGGGCCCCTCGGAATAGTCTTCGAACCTCGATGGTCTTCTAGGGACGCCCTTTTTGGCTCAATCTTGGCGTTGGTCCACGGAAGATTTTGCGGTTTTGCCGTCTCCATACCCAACAGATTAGTATCAACTTGGTACTACACAGAACGTGCACGGTTGGAGGCAGATGGCAAGGCGTCGACGATGTGGGTCCCGCGGGGGAGGTGGGTCCAGGCGGGGCCATCTGCTGCACGTGGAAGGGAGGCGAGGGGCTCGGGGAGCGGCTCGCTGGCGAGGCGGGCCGGGCTGGCGGACGAGGTCGGGGAGCAGAGGCGGCGGCTCGGAGGAGGGACCAGGGCGGCATCACGAGGCCAAGGCGCCGGGGAAGCAAGGAGCCCTGTGCGGCTCGGCCGACGGGTCTTATGGGGCGGGAAGCCGGCGAGGAGGAAGGAGGGAGGGCGCCTGGGAGAGAGCGCGGGGCGGAGCGGCGGAGGCGGTGGTTGGCGCAGACGGGGACGCGCGCCGGCCGAGAGGGTCACGGGCGAACGGGCGGCGAGGCCGGGCGGCGGCGGCGACGCCGGGAGGAGGCGGTGGTGGGCGGTGCAGGGATGAGGCGGAGCCGGAGGTCGCTGTGGCGTGGCTTGCCGCGGCGGGGAGGAGGAGGAGCAGAGGTCGGGGCGGCGCAGGCGGTGAGCGGCTTGGCCTGCGGCGGCGGCGCCTAGGAAGGGAGCGGCAGGCGGTGGTCGGTGGGGGGGGTCGGAGCGGACAGGGGAGGCGGCTAGGGCTGAGGCAGATGGAGGGGAGCGGCGGAGGCGAGGTAGCTCGGAGGGTGGCCGGCGGGCGCGCGGAGGAGGCCGGACGGGGAGAGAGAGAGGTCGCTGGGCTGCCAGGGGAGGTTCTGCGGAGGAGGAAGAAAGGGAGGAGGGAGGAAAACGGGCTGGGCAAGGCGTGCGTGGGTCCGGCGCTGGTGGGACCAGACGCTGTGGGGGTGCGTGTGCGCTGAGTGTGTGTGTCCAGGGGGGTTTGGCGTGGAGTGTGTGGTGAGTGTGGGCCTGGGAGAGAGAGGGGCTATGGTGAGAGAGAGGGGGTTGTGTGGCCAGGTGAGGTGGCAGGAGGGGGTTGGTTGGGATGAGGTGGCTGGTTGGGGGGGTAGATTAGGTGTAGGTAGCTGTAGGATTTTAGAGGGGTTGTTCAGGTGGACCGATTTGGAACCGGGGGTGGTCGTTCGGGTCGGATCGGCCCGTTCGACTGCCCCCACTAAAAATAATTAACATTTTATTTATTTCAAACACGACTTTTGCAAATTGATAGCGGTCAAAACAAAACAATCCGGTGACCCGGGTTAGGTGTTTGAATAGAGATGGTGCGTTTAGAAAACAAAAACAGGCTTTGCGAAATAGTTTTAAGCAAACAATGCATGATGATGACGACGCAATGCACAAATTCAACGCGATTTTCTAGTAGTTGTTTTAGCGGGATGCCACAGCGTGTCTAAACCCTAGATCATCGAGGGCTCTCTCATAGTCCACCATACTGGCTCCGGCTTAAGGCGAAGCCCTGCGAGATCTCCCCTCTACTTCCGGTACCACGCCGTTGTGCTGCCGGAATCGCGAGGAGAGTGCTACAACCTCCGCTACCTGCTGGAACAAGGGAGAGGAAGTTCTTCGTCGAGTACCGAAAGTGTGACCAATCTGGGAGCGCCGAACGCAGCCCGAAGGATCGTCCACAATCTTGAGATCGGGAAGAGTACGACTACATCACCCACGAGAATCCGCTCTCGTTAAACACTTTGGAATCTTCGAGGGTGAGTTATTCCATCGACTCGTTGCTACAATCTAGTAGATAGATCTTGGCTTGTTTGTTTGTATGTGATAGAAAATTTTTGTTTTCCATGCTACGAAACCCTAGGGTATCGAGCCGTGTCTATATGTAGATCTGTTGCACGAGTAGAACACAATGGTCATTGTGGGCGTTGATGCTTTTATTGTCGATTGCTTCTGGTGTACTTTGCATCTTGCGGGATGTTGGGATGAAGCGGCCCGGGCTAACCTTACATGACATCATTCATGAGACTTGCTCCACGCTTGACATGCAACTTGTATTGCATAAGTGGCTTTGCGGGTGCCTGTTTCTCCTAGCATAGTTAAGATTCAATTTACAGCGGGTGATTGTCAATACTAGTATCAATGTTGTGGTTCATGTTCGTAAGTTAGAACGACACTTATTGAAAGCCCCAAACCACGTAAAACATGCAAAGAAAGTAGAGGCGTCTAACTTTGTTTTGCAGGGGTGTGCAGTGATGTGATATGGCCATGATTGTGATTATATTTGATGTATGCAATGTTCCTTATTGTAAGTCGGCAACCGGCAGGAGCCATATGGTGGTCTTTAATTTTGTTAAGACCCGCGTGTCTATTCAAAGTAGTTGTAATAGTTTAAGCCGGTGGACGACAACCATGGAGAAGCGTCATTGACCTTGATGCAATGCCGGTGATGATGGAGATCATGTTCGTGCTTGAAGATGGAGATCGGAAGCACAAAGAAGAAAGGCCATATCATATCACATATTATGAATTGCATGTGATGTTAATCCTTTATGAATCTTGTATTGCTTAGTTAACGACGGTAGCATTATAAGATGATCCCTCATGCACATGAATTTCAAGTCATAAAGTGTTCACCCTTAGATAGCACCATTGCTAAAGCTTGTTGTTTCGAAGCACCACGTGATGATCGGGTGTGTTAGATTCCGCAAGTGTATACAACGTGAGCAAGCCAGATTTGCTCATGCGGAAGCTAAGGTTTGATCTTGACGAGCCTAGCATGTACAGACATGGTCTCGGAACACGGATCACCGAAAGGTAAAGCATGAATCATATAGTAGATATGATGAACATGTTGATTGTTCGCCATTGAAACTATATCAACTCTCGTGATGATCGGTGTTGATGTGGTGGATTTGGTTCGTGTGATCACTAAAACAATGTGAGGGATATTGTTTTGAGTGGGAGTTCACCTAGATTAATTTAACTATTAATTATAACTCAATTTGTCATAAACTTAGTCTAAACTATTGCAAATATGTTGTAGATCAATGGCGGCCCCTACCATCAATTTTAATGCGTTCCTAGAGAAAGAAAAGTTGAAAAACAATGGAAGCAACTTCGCGGATTGGTTCCGCAATTTGAGGATTGTCCTCACACCGGTAATTTGACCTATGTGCCGGATGCACATTGGTGACCTTTGCACCGATGCTGCCGACGAAGTAAAGAATGTTTACCTCGCTCAGAAGACTCGGTACTCCACAGTTCAGTGTGCTATCTTGTATGGTTTAGAATCGGAGCTTCAGAAAAGGTTTGAGAATTCAGACCCACATGATATTGTCCGTGATCTCAAATTGATCTTTGAGACTCACGCGACGATTGAGATCTATGAGGCATCTGAAAAGTTCTTTAATTGCAAGATGGAAGAGGGCAGCTCCTTCAGTGAGCATGTGCTTAAGATGTCTGGGCACGCAAACAAACTTCAAAGCTTGGGTATAGTGATTCCTAATGCTTTGGGGATTTACCGTGTCCTCCAATCACTACCACCAAGTTACAAGAACTTTGTGATGAACTACAATATGCAAAACATGAACAAGCAGTTGCCAGAACTCTTCGCCATGTTGAAATCTGCAGAAGTGGAGATCAAGAAAGAGCACCAAGTGTTGATGGTCAATAAGACCACCAAATTCAAGAAAGGCAAGTCTAAGCAAAAGGGACACTTCAAGAAGGGTGGTAAGAAAGTTACTACCGACGAAGAAGACCAAGGCTGGACCTAAGCCCGACATCGAGTGCTTTACCGCAAGGGAGAAGGTCCTCGAAGTGGAATTGTCCAAAGTACTTGGATTTGAAGAACGGAAACATCAAGAAGAAAGGTATATCCGATATACATGTTATTGATGTGTATCTCACTAGTACTGTAGTAGTGCCCGGTATTTGATACCGGGTTCGTTGCTCATATTTGTAACTCAAAACAGCCGCAGAATAAACGGAAGCTAGCGAAGAACGAGGTGACGATGCGCGTGGGAAACGGATCAAAGGTTGATGTGATCGCGGTCGTCACGCTACCCCTTCATCTACCATCGGGATTAGTTTTATACTTAAATAATTGTTATGTGGTGCCTGCGTTAAGCATGAACATTATATCGGGATCTTGTTTATTGCGAGACGGTTACTTGTTTAAGTCCGAGAATAATGGTTGTTCGATTTATATGAGTAATATGTTTTATGCACATGCACCTTTGATAGATGATCTATTCTTGTTGAATCTCGATAGTGGAAATACACATATTAATAATATTAAGGAAAAACGTTTGAAATCGAGCGATAACTCGACCTATATGTGGCACTGTCGTCTTGGTCACATTGGAGTGAAGCGTATGAAGAAACTCCATTCCGATGGACTTCTTGAATCACTTGATTTCGAATCACTTGATGCGAAGCATGTCCGATGGGTAAAATGACTAAGACTCCATTTTCGGTATGATGGAGCGAGCTACGGACTTATTGGAAATCATACATACCGATGTGTGGTCCAATGAGTGTAGCATCGTGTGGTTATCGTTATGTTCTTACCTTCACGGATGACTTGAGTAGATATGGGTATATCTATTTCATGAAACATAAGTCCAAAACTTTCGAGAAGTTTAAAGAATTTCAAAGTGAGGTAGAGAATCAACGTAACAAGAAGATTAAATTTCTACGCTCGATCGTGGAGGTGAATATCTGTTACGAGTTTGGCGAGCAGCATTTGAAGAAATGCGAATACTTTCACAATTGACACCACGGGAACACCACAGCGTAATGGTGTGTCCGAACGTCGTAATCGAACTCTCTTAGATATGGTTCGTTCTATGATGTCACTTACAGATTTACCGCTATCATTTTGGGGTTATGCATTAGAAACAGCCGCATTCACTTTAAATAGGGCACCATCTAAATCCGTTGAAACGACACCGTATGAATTATGGTTTGGGAAGAAACCTAGATTGTCGTTCCTTAAAGTTTGGGGATGCGAAGCCTATGTAAAGAAGTTACAGCCAGACAAGCTTGAACCCAAAGCGGAAAAATGCGTCTTCATAGGATACCCGAAGGAAACTATTGGGTATACCTTCTATCATAGATCCGAGGGCAAAATCTTCGTTGCCAAGAATGGATCCTTTCTAGAGAAGGAATTTCTCTCGAAAGAAGTGACTGGAAGGAAAGTAGAACTCGACGAGGTTGTCGAACCTTCTCTCAAAATTGCGAGTAGCGCAGCACCTGAAGAAGTTCCTGTGGTGCCTGCACCAATAAGAGAGGAAGCTAATGATGATGATCATGAAACTTCGGTTGTAGTTGCTACAGAGCCTCGCAGGTCAACGAGAACTCGTACCACTCCTGATTGGTATGATCCCGTTATGAGTGTCATGTTGGTGGACAATACCGATGACCCTGCGACATAAGAGGAAGCGATGATGAGCCCAGATTCCAATAAATGGAAAGAAGCCATGAAATCCGAGATTGGATCCATGTACGAAAACCAAGTATGGACTTTGGTGGACTTACCGGATGGCCGGAAGGCTGTCGAGAACTAATGGATTTTCAAGAAGAAAACAGATGCTGATGGTAATGTTACTGTCTATAAAGCTCGACTTGTCGCAAAAGGGTTTTTTCAAATTCAAGGAGTTGACTACGATGAGACTTTCTCACCTGTAGCAAAGCTAAAGTCTGTGAGGATTATGTTAGCAATCGCTGCATATTATGATTATGAGATATGGCAGATGGATGTCAAAACAGCATTCCTCAATGGAGACATTGATGAAGAGTTGTATATGATGCAACCCAAAGGTTTTGTCGATCCTAAAGATGCTACCAAGGTATGCAAACTTCAACGGTCCATTTATGGATTGAATCAAGCATCCCGAAGTTGGAATCAACATTTTGATAAGGTAATCAAAAGTTTTGGTTTTATACAAACTTATGGAGAATCTTGTATTTACAAGAAAGTGAGTGGGAGCTCTGTAGCATTCTTAATACTATATGTGGATGACATATTGTTGATTGGGAATGATGTAGACCTTCTTAATAGTGTCAGCTTACATATTAGGCATAAAGATTTATAGAGATAGATCGAGACGCCTAATATCATTGTCACAAAGTACATATTTGGAAAAAGTTCTAAAGAGGTTTGGAATGGAAGATAGCAAGAAAGGGTTCTTGCCCATGTTGCCCAATACGACCTTGAGTAAAACTCAAAGTCCGACAACGGCAGAAGATAGAGAAAGGATGAGTAAGACTCCCTATGCATCAGCCATAGGATCTCTAATGTATGCCATGCTATGTACTAGACCCGACATTGCATATGCTGTTAGTTTGACTAGCAGATATCAAAGTGATCCAGGAGTGGATCATTGGACAGCGGTCAAAAACGTCCTTAAGTACTTGAGAAGAACGAAGGATATGGTTCTTTCTTATGGAGGTGATGAACAGCTCGTTGTTAATGGTTACACCGATGCTAGTTGGAACACCGATCCGGATAATTCTAAATCACAATCTGGATACGTATTTATTTTGAATGGTGCAGCAGTTCGCTGGAGGAGTGCAAAGCAAAGCGTTGTGGCGAGATCTTCAACTAAATCAGAATACATGGCTGCTTCGGAGGCTTCACAAGAAGCGATATGGATGAAAGAGTTCATTACAGAGCTGGGTGTGGTTCCTAGTGCGCTAGACCCAATGTCTATCTACTGTTATAACATGGGTGCCATAGCCAATGCGTAAGAACCAAGGTCACACAAGAAGCTGAAGCATATCAAGCTACGTTTTCACGCTATTCGAGAACATGTCCAAGATGGGGACATAAAGATTTGCAAAGTACACACAGATCTGAATGTGGCGGATCCGTTGACTAAACCTCTCCTGAGGGCAAAACATGACCAACACCAAACTGCCATGGGTGTTCGGTATATTACCATGTAATCTAGATTAGATGACTCTAGTGCAAGTGGGAGACTGTTGGAGATATGCCCTAGAGGCAATAATAAATATAGTTATTATTATATCTTTGTGTTTATGATAAATGTTTACATTCATGCTATAATAGTATTAACAAGGAAACTTTAATACTTGTGTGATTTGTAAACTAAAATAGAGTCCCTAGTAAAGCCTCTTTATAATACTAGCTTGTTGGTTAATAAATGATTGTGGTTTCCCTATCATGAACATTGAGATGTTATTAACAACAAGATCATATCGTTAGGAGAATGATATGGTGGACATACTCCTATAGATAAGCCTAGCATAAACATCAAGTCATTTTATTAGTTCAATTTCTATATGCTTTCTGATACATAGTAACCTAATTCCTTCTACCATGAGATCATGCATATCACCTTTACCGGATGGATGCTTTGATGACATCAAACACCACACCGTAACTGGGTGGCTATAAAGGTGGCATTGAGTGTTCGGAAAGTATTGGTTGAGACACATGGATCAAGAGTGGGATTTGTCCATCCATATGACGGATAGATATACTCTGGGCCCTCTCGGTGAAATGTCATCCAATTGGCTTGCAAGCATGTGACTGGCTCACAAGGGATCACATATCACGGGAACGAGAAAAGAGTACTTATCATTAACGAGGTTGAACTAGGTATGCAGAGATACCGACGATCATAACCTCGGATAAGTAAACTATCGTGAGATAAAGGGAAATTGGTATTGTATGTAAGTGGTTCATTCGATCGCAAAGTAATCGTAGAAATATGTGGGAGCCATATGAATTTCTAGATTCCTCTATTGGTTACTGTTCGGAGAAGTGTCTCGATCATGTCCGCATAATTCACGAACCGTAGGGAGACACACTTAAGGATTCAACGTTGTTTGAGTAGTTATGGAATGATGAGTAAGAGACCGAATGTTGTTCGGAGTCTCGGATGGGATCCGGGATATCACGAGGAGATCCGGAATGGTCCGGAGAATAAGATTCATATAAGGAAAGTCCTGTTTCGGAGTTGGAGAATGGTTCCGGTGTTTTCATCGAGAATGTTCTAGAAGGTTCCGAAATGTCCCAAGACCAAGGGAAGGGTACATGAATGTGTTATATCAAGTTGGTATGATTGCATCATGTACTAGGTGTCATCGCTGAACAAAATAAAGGGTTTAATCAAATCCTAGTTTGAAAAAGTCAAACGCCAATTTGAAAGACAAACGGCTATTTTGGGAAGTGGAGAGGGAGGTGGAAACCGAGTTGGGGAGGAGTTCCTCCCCTCCACCGCCGGCCCACCTTGAAGCCGAGTTGGGGAGGGACTCCCCTCCCCTTGGCCGGCCCCTCCACCTATAAAAGGAGGGGCAAGGCTCCCCTCCTAGACACCCAACACCTCCACCTCTAAATCCTAGCCGCCGGCGCCGCCACCTCCTGCTGCAGCCGCCGCCCTAGGGCAAACCGCCGCCGCCGCCTAGCAACCCTAGCCGCCGGCCAAGCCTCCTCCTCGGCGTGTCTAAACCCTAGATCGTCGAGGGCTCTCTCATAGTCCACTATACTCGCTCCGGCTTAAGGCGAAGCCCTGCGAGATCTCCCCTCTACTTCCGGTACCACGTCGTTTCAGCCGAATCGCGAGGAGTGCTACAACCTCCGCTGCCTTTGGAACAAGGGAGAGGAAGGTCTTCGCGAAAGTACCGAACGTGTGACCGATTGCGGAGCGCTGTCGAACGCGGAAGGATCGTCTACGCGATCTTGAGATCGGGAAGAGTACGACTACATCACCCACGAGAATCCACTCTCGTTAAACACTTTTGAATCTTCGAGGGTGAGTTATTCCATCGACTCGTTGCTACAATCTAGTAGATAGATCTTGGCTTGTTTGTTTGTATGCGATAGAATTTTTTTTTCCATGCTACGAAACCCTACAAGCGGTGCTTGAGCCGGTGACGATCAGATCGTCAACGTATACGCCCAGAAAAAGCCGCTCGCCGCCGAGACCGTGCATGTACACCGCGTGCTCTGACGGGCTACGCTCAAACCCAAGAGAGGTGAGCACGCCGTCCAGCTTGATATTCCACGCACGCGGAGCTTCTCGTAGCCCGTAGAGCGCCTTGTGGAGGCGCAGTACCTTGCTTGACACGCCGGCGTTGATGAAACCCGGCGGCTGAGCGACGTAGACCTCTTCCCCGAGTTCACCGTTGAGGAAGGCCGTCTTGACGTCCATGTGGTGGACCTCCCACTTCTTCTGCGTGGCAATGGCAAGCAAAAGGCGTACGGAGTCCAGTCGAGCCACCGGAGCAAAGACCTCATCGAAGTCAATCCCCGGCCGCTGGACATAGCCTTTTGCCACCAGACGCGCCTTGTGCTTGATCACGTTCCCGTCGGCATCGCGCTTGATCTTAAAAACCCACTTGAGTCCGATCGGTTTCTTTCCTACAGGAAGATCCGTCAAGCTCCAGGTGTTGTTCTCCTCGATTGAGGCCAGTTCAGCGCGCATGGCCGCACGACACTTCTCTTCCTGCTCCGCTTCAGCAGCTGTAGACGGTTCTCCATGTGGCGTCAGGAGCAGACACTCGTCATGGACTTGATCCATCTCATCCGCCTGGTACAAATCAGCGATGCTGCGATAGCGATGCGGGGCAGCAGGATCGTCTCCATCATCGTACAACTCAGGGTCGAGCGTTGCCGGTGGTGAGACAAAGTGTGCCGGCCCCGCAGGCGCCGGCGTTACTGACGACGATGCAGACCTTGTTGGTGGAGAAGGGACGACGGGCGAGGGCGCTGTGGTCGTGGAAGGCGTTGGAGAGTGTGCTGGTGATGCTGGTGACGCTGGTGATGCTGGCGACGGCGAGATGGGGGTGAAGCAAGCAGGCATGGCCTCATGGGAGTACTCCATGGTGAATTCCACGTCCTCGCCGTCCACTGTGTCCGGGCCGTCCCAGTTCCAGCCTCTCCCCTCGTCGAACACGACATCTCGTGAGACAAGGACGCGCTTCGTTGCAGGATTGTACAGCCGGTACGCCTTCCCGCCCGGCTCGTAGCCAACCATGACCATTGGTTTGCTTCTGTCATCAAGCTTCTTTAGGTCATGCTTCGTCACCTTCGCATATGCCCTGCAACCCAAGACTCGCAAGAACTTCACGTCGGGCTTGACACCATGCCAGGCCTCATAGGGTGTGCGTCCCTCAACGCTCCTTGTGTGCGAGCGATTGAGGATAAAGACAGCTGTGGACACTGCCTCTCCCCAAAATCGTGTCGGCACCCCCATTCCTTTCAGCATTCACCGTGCAGTGCCTACCACCGTCTGGTTTCTGCGCTCGACGACGCCGTTCTGCTAAGGGGAGTACAGCGTGGTGAGGTGGCGTTTTATGCCACGATCAGCACACCAGTCCATGAACTCCCTCGCCGTGAACTCGCCGCCTCGGTCGGTTCTGGCGGATCGCATCTGCAGCCTAGAACGTAGTGTGTGTCGAGACTCAACTTCCACGCCAGCCTAGAACTGGCGGATCGCATCTGCAGCCTCATCCTTTGTACGCAGCAGCTTGATCCACATGAACCTGGAGTAATCGTCAACCAAGAGCAGGAAGTAGCGATTACCAGCAGGTGTCGCCGGCGAGATGGGCCCGTAGAGGCGGTTGCGGAGACGCGGATCCTACGCTATGATCTTCTGGTTGGGTTCGCGCACCGTCATCATGCCGTCCTTGACAAGCGTTGGGCACCCGATCTCGTCGAGCTGCCCAATGCTGACGATGTTCGTCTTGAGACGCGGGATCCAGTACACGAGCTCGTCGCCGGTCATGTGATTGGACGCTCCTGTGTCGAGGTACCAAGCCGTATCGATGTTGTCAGCGTGGCGACGGAGCTCGACGCGTGCGCGCTCCTCGTTGAGGTAGACGTGCTCTCCCGTTGCAGAAGGAGGGAGACGTTCACCGACGCCGCCCAGAGCAGCCTGTACGTCGACGCAGTCGACCGCCGCGAGAAGGGAGGATTCTTCCTCTCCTTCTACCTCCGCGAGGTTCGCGGCAATGCCGCACTCACGGTCGTGCTTCGCCTTTCGGCATTGTTTGGCCCAATGACCCTCCTTGCCGCAATAGCGGCAGTTTCCCTTCCTCCCTTCGCCGGGGGTCGCACGTTTCTCGCCAGAGCTTGTCCCTCCCCCCTGGTTTCCCTGGGGTTTGGGTTTAGACGTGGGCTTGGCGCCGCTGGAGCTCCCATCGCGCTGGTTCTGTCACGCGGCCCACTGTTCCTCCGTGAGAAGGAGTTTGTCGAGGCCGTCGGTGACGTCGTCGAGCTCGTACCCCTCCTCCACGGTGGCGAAGCGGCCGGTGAGATCCTCGATGGTGAGCTCCCGGAGGTTCACCGTCTGCTCGATGGCCATGGCCAGCATGCGGTACTTGCGCGGCACCGCGCGCAGATACTTGAGCACAGCCTTGTACTCATCAACGGGATCACCCAGCAGCTCGAGGTCATTCACGATCGCTGTTAGACGGATCGCGAATCCCTCGATGGTTTCTCCGGCCTTGAACCGCAGTTGTTCCCACTCACGGCGGCGCGTCTGGGCCTTGGCTTCCCTGACGCGGTCGCAGCCGAGGCGCATCGTTTTGATGGCCTCCCAGGCTGTCTTGGCGCAGTCCTTGACGGCGAGCGTGCGCACCAGCTCCGGAGGCACGGCGCGCAGCAAGGCCGCGAGCGCCGCGCGACTCCGCGCCGTACTGGATCACATCCCAGAGATGTTGTGCCTGCAACTGAACACGCATTACCATTGCCCACTCGGCGTAGTTCGAGCGCGTGAGGGTTGGGTAGCTCGCGGAGCCGGTGCTCTCCCGCACGACGCGCTCCCGAACCACCAGTTCTCCTCCGCCGCGCCTCGACAGGCTACGCCCTCGACGTCGCGTCGGGGACACGGACGTGCGGCGCGGTGTGTCTTCTGGGGGCTTGGACTTCCCCGACACGCCGCCCTTGCCCTGCGACGCCGGTGGCTTTGACATCTTCACTCACCTCGCTCTGATACCACTTGTTGTCCCTAGATTACAGATCGAGAGAGAGAGGTTTTCAGAGATAGAAGATGATCAACTCAGGGAGATATTTGTGCAGCTCGAAGTGCTGCTTTTCTGTTCCTTTTTCCTTTTTTATTCGAAAGAGATTACAAACGTGGCTCCGTGGTCATCGCCACTCTCCCTACTAGATCGCGCCGTCCCACGATCTGGAGCTTGGTCCACAGAGATCCTATTTCTATGCTATGACTGGATCAAAACAGAAAAGAAAAACGTGGACAGCAGATCACTAAAACATCTACATGTCCTAAACCTGTCGAAACTGAATAAACCCTTAACAGCCCACTAGCAACTAGCTTATCCAACAAGTTGGTCAGAAACGTATAGACAAAGAAGGATAGCTCACTTGTCTGACCTTGAGGTCAGGTTGAGCGACTGCAGCAGGAGAATAAGTCACTATCTGCACGAGTGCAGTCACTGCAGGTTTGTGATTCTCAGGATTGATTATTTCAGCATAAGTTTTATGGGAGTATTTACAGCCGATTGACTTTAGAAATAATAGTTGGACCTATTTCGCGATTGACATAGAGAGAAATCTGATCAACACCTTCTAATCTTTTGTACTTAGCAAGCACTAGTGCAGAGCCCCCCCTTTAACTCCGGTTGGGAGGGCCCTCTAACAGCGGTTCCCCAACCGCTGTTGAGGGTTCGGTGTTAGAGGGGGGGCCTTTAACACCGGTTCTTATACGAACCGGTGTTAAAGGGTGGCGCACGTGGGGCTGCCGCAGGCCTCAGCCCCCCCTTTAACACCGGTTCGTATCTGCAACCGGTGTTAAAGGTTCTTCTGGCAGATTAGATTAGCCGTTTTCTGCCGCGGCGTGAAAACGGCCTAAATCTCGCCGCGCATTTCTGCCCGCCTGCTCGGGCGATTTCTGGAGGGGGAGGGGAATCGATCGAGCGTATACACATAAATCGTCATCGGTACATACGAGTACATGAATAATTAAGCAACTATTATTATACACAAACATCGTCATCGGCACATACATCGTCATCGGCACATATACATCGTCATCGTTCATTTTGGTGGATATCTAAAGAGTTCTCCGCCAGGCGTGACGACCTCATCAAGTATGAACCCCGCCAATTCCTCTTGAATGGCTCGTATGCGTTCAAATGGTAGGAGTTGGTCCCGCATCCGTTCGATCTGAATATATATGAAGAATGGGTCGTCAATATATATATAAGAATAAAACTCAACACAATTGATGGTAATAAAATAATGTTGTGGACTTTGTTTACTTACTCTAAGTTGTTCTAGTGCGGCTTGGCCCGTCGCACATATCGTGTTGCGAATAAATTCGCAAACATAGTACCCACATAAGTTATTGCCGTGTCCCTGATGCGCGCACTTTACGAGAATAGAGAGTTCAATCAAAATAATAATCAATAAATCATGATATAATGGAATTGGAAGCTAGCTAGTATTACTTACATTTTGGTCTACAAATTTTAGTTCTTCTGACCATTCACCCACGGCCCTGCCCGTGAACATTTTCCAAACCTTGTCCGACAAAGAAAATGGATAAAGGAGTAATTAATTACTTATTGTCACGAAAGTTGCCGATCTAGTGCGATAATATGATTGAAATTACCTCTGGAGCATCTCTCTAAAGTCTGCCCATAGCTCTTTTTCTTTTCGTAACGAGTCCATGACAAGGACTTTTCCTGAGTCGGGTTGAATGACTAGCAGAATAAAGTGGAACCTACGCACACATAACTCATCATCAATTACACTTAACATCGAAAGTGTCAAACAGAATGTGTACAAGAGAGAGGGTAACAAGATTTCACGAGAAGTTGTAAGGCAATAGTATTTCCCTTTTGGTTTGTTGTCTCAGTAAAGACTTTAGCAAGTAATCTTCTGTTTGCCCGGGTTTGTCTCTTACCACTTCTTCGTGAACTCTATTTGGGTCAACGAACCCAATGTCAAAAGGGCCTCCTTTCATGCATTCCATAACCTTTTTCCTGCATAATAGTATATACATATATGGTGAGCATATATATATACATGCAATTAATGAAGTGAATGAGATGAGATAAAAATTACAGAAATAGTACTTACACACAATAAAGGCTGATGGCAGCTTTGTCGAGTTCCTTCTGATTGAATAGAAAATGCAAGTCTTGAATGTTGAAGTCGATTGCGTCGTCTCCGCACAAGAAAATCTGATCTCTTATATGCGTCGTGATCCATTCTACCTTTCTCGTCTTGCAGAAATGAAGGTACCACTTGTGCAATTTTCGCATATTTGTTGGTAGATTCTTGAGCTCCTCTTTCTTGACGAAATTCTTCCCATACTTCCATGGTTGTATGGGGTTGGCATCGCATTTGGGTAAGTTGTCTCCCATGACGTTCAAGTATGCAATGTAAGTAATCCCCATCTCATTGGCCTTTCTTTGTAGCTCTGCCTCGTAATCATTTACGGGAGGAGTGTCTCGTGTGTCGAACATTTGGAGCGGGGCACATGATTGGTTTTCCTGCTCTCCGAGCATGGGAACTGTTTTCTGGGGTGCCTCACGACTGCTACTTTCAGTCTCCCTACGGCGCCTTGCATCCGCCTTCAAAATCTGGCGCTCGTAGTCCGGCACAAGTGGGGTTTCAGGTTTCAAAAGATTATTGTAAAACTTCACCACCGCCGGATCTATTTTCTCCTTTGGCTCGGCCCGTCTAGGTGCAAAGAATTTCTTGACTTGTTCTTCCGAGATCCTATTGGTCTCCTCGTCGCTGCGATTCCACGGTAAAACCGGCAATGGCTTGGCGGAAGGCTGCGGGACGTAGTTTTTTGAACTCTTTGGCGTACGGTTTCCTGCGGATTTCTTTGTGGCAGTGCTCGATGCTCCTCGTGGCGTGCTCTTCCTCTTACTGTTGAGGAGATGGATGAAGCACGGAGATGGTCGACGGGCGGAGATGGCTGCCAGCAGAGATGGCCGACGGGCGGAGATGGCTGCCACAGAGATGGCCGACGGGCCGGAGATGGTGACGGGCCGGAGATGCTGCCAGGCCGGAGATGGTCACAGCAGAGATAGTCAAGCGCTCAGATCGCTAGGGTGCAGTGACCTCCAATTTGGAAGCACAATGTGTTCCTTCTTCCAAAGAATGGTTGTTTTCACTGCAAAATTGAGTTGAGTTTCCCCTTCACCTGTAGCATGGTCAAGCTGTGCTTCCTCATATTCCTTCACAACCTCATCCACCCCGACAATAGCATAGCCATCTGGAATCGGTCGACAGTGGTAAGTTCCACCAGCTACAGGAGGTAAGGCATAGCCGACAGCCACCTTAATGGATAAGCCCATTAATCTCACATGCACCTCAGCGTGTTCGCTCTCCGTGATCTCATCCACGGGGTATCAAGGACCCGTCATTTCAAGTGTGGGCTGCATGTTCTCCGTGGAAGCCACACTGCTTTTCCGCGCAGAGTCTGGGCCGCGGTCAACTTCCAATGCAGGCTCTTCGTGCCGCTGAGATGGGCCGGTAGCTTGATGGCTCTGTTGTGCATTCACTTGCGCCTGCAGCGCCGCAAGTGCATGTTCTATCTGTGTCATCCGCTCTTTACGCTCTTTTTCTTTTCTGCCGCGCCATCTGTAAGAGTCGCTCCAGTCGGCAAACCCATCCTTCCATGTCATACCCCTGTGCCTCGTGCATGTCCAGGGTGTTCTTTTTTACCGATGGGGCGTGTGAGCTGGTCATTCTCTCTGTCGGGATGGAAGGTCCTGGCGGATGTTTCCTCATATGCCGTGATGAGTTCAGTGACGGGTTTGGCAAGGATGGTTGGGAAGATACACAATCCTGTTTCTGGGTCCAACCTTGCCCCGATTCCGTAGAACCAAGTCTTTGCACGTAGGTCCCACCCATCTGTCTGGGGTGTGATCCCTCTCTCAGGCCTTGGCCTTCCTCCCACTTAGGCCTCACGAGATATGTAGCCACCGACCCGTCCTCTGGTGATATTCCTTCTTCAGGGCATTAAGCGTATTGGTTTCTGACCTCTTTTTAGCTATAGCACTTTTTTATATGTCTCAAATTCGGGCCAGTGAGGTCTTATCTTCGCATAATATGCGTCTTCGAAATTTGGAGTCTCGCCAGATTTGAAAAATTTGTTCAATTTTGTCTTCCAGTTGCGGAAAGCGTCAGCCATCTTCTTTAGAGTCCACTCTTTGACCTTTTCCTTTATAACCGGGTTGTTTTCATCCTCCTCTGGCGGAAGGGTGAAATTTACCAACAACGAATTCCAAAGCGCTTTGGATACATCATCGACAAAGGTATCGCCGCCTTCTTTGGCTTATTCCAATTTTCAATTGTGATTGGGATTTGGTCCCTAACAAGAACTCCACCGACGCACAAATTTGTCTCATGCCTTCTTGGGCTCCATTGGCCTGCCATCAACACGGACTGCTTCGATCGTGAACTTTGCACGATCTTTCAACCGCTGGCTCGCGCCTCGCTTGCTCTTTTTCGTAGAAGAAGATGGTTGCTGGCCGGTCGATCTAGAGGGCTAAAAGAAGAAAGAAGCGTTAATTAATACATGTAGAAGAAGATTGTTTGTGGAAGTCAGCAGAGGCTTAATCAATGCATATACCTCGCCGGACTTTGTAACCATTAAATCATGCTCACTGAGTCTTCATCTTCTCCATGACTAGTACTTGAGCTGTCGTCATCATGTCCCTCCAAGTTCAGATATTGTGAGGTGTCCTCATCAATAATGTTCTCCATTATTTCTTCTTCTTCAAGGTTTCTACTAAGTGGATCCATAGTTTCTAAAACAATAATATTATCTAGAGTAAGAGTGTAAACATTCAAGTGGACTTGGATTCATAGACAAATATACATCTTATTTATACAAAAATACACAAATGAAATTAAAACCCTAAGGATGCTTGATCATTTTAAACGAGTTCCGAGGGGTCCAAACCCTAATTCGGAGAAATCCCGGATGCATATGAGAGGGGCTAGCTACAGTGGCTGCCGGAGGCTGGCGGCGTTGGAGAGCGACCTAGGGAGCGCGAGGTAGCGTGATGCGGCCTACCTAAAACGGGCGCTGTTTATAACCTTAATTAACTTAGGACGTAGGTAAATTAACTTGAATCTTTCTCGGTAACTCTTTCATAACCTTAATGTGCTCATTTTGATTTGTCATGTAGAATCATGTTCCTCCATCATTAACTATGGAGCATTATTTGGCGGCTTTACTGCAGATAATCTGTGTGCTCATTTTGATTTGTCAAATCTAAAGCTAGTGAAAAAGTCGTCGTACAAAATTGAGAGAAAGGTCCTAGGAACATAAGTTATCTCATGAGGAACCGTTCACGCAACAAGCAAGGAATTTGACCGTAAAACCGTAAAAGTAAGACGCGGTTGATGCTTTGTTCGTCGCCATTAATAACCGCGTTAATCCTTGCAGTAAGGGCTAATTCCTTGGCAGATTTAATTTGGGCTGCACGAATCTTGAATGACGACGACGGTGGAGGTTTGGTCCGACCGTGATGAGGTGGCCGGACCAAGTGTGTATATAAGCGATTGTCGCCGCTTTGCTAGCGACAGGACCTTGGCTAGCTGCGACCATGTCCAGGGACAGCGTGCTGATCGGCGCCTCCATGGCCGCGCTCGTCGTTCTCTCCCTCGTCGCCAACTTCTGCTCCAACCGCCGCCAGCCGGCGGTGCACCTCGTCGTCGCAGCGGAGCATGGTCGACGACGTGGAGCTCGGTCGCCCCCGGACGTGCGCCGCCTGGATCGAGGAGGTCGTCCTGTCCGCGTTCCCTACGACGGTGTACTCCTCGCCGAGCCCGCATCAGGCTGTTGCGCCACCGCCAGGTATAGAGCGGACGAAGGAGGAGGCGGCGGCGGACCGAGACGACGTGTGTGGTGTGCCTAGCGGAGTACGCGGACGGCGACGAGCTACGGCGGCTGCCTCGTGCGCACCCACCCGAACATGATTCTACATGATTCTAACCGCCGCTATCCACCCGAACCGCGACCACGACGGCGCCGGCGACGAAACAGAGAAGGGGAGGAAACAGAGGGCGGTCCGCTAGCTCACCACGGCGTGGTACGAGGGCGCGGGCGCCGTGGCGCGCGTGGCGGTGTGGCGGTCGTCGCTTCGATGGCGCGCGCGGTGGCGTGGCGGTCGCTTGCACGCGTGGCGTGGCGGCGGTGGCGCGCACCGGTGGCGAGGGCGGCGAGGGCCGGGCTCTGGCGGCGGTGGCGCGATCCGCTCGGGGAAGAAAGGCGAAGCGGCATTTAATACCTTTAACACCGGTTCGTGGCGTGAACCGTGTTAAAGGGAATTCGTTATACAGATATTACCCCCCTTTAACACGGTTCCTCACAAACCGGTGTTAAAGAGAATCTTATGGAAACGAAATAAATGCCCCCCCCCTTTAACACCGGTTCATTTATTTCATGCATTAAAGGGGCTTTTTTAATTCAAAAAAATATGATATGAATTTAGAAAATTCATATCTTTTTCATTTCAACTCAGAAAAATATGAATAATATATCATAATTTTCAGAAAAATAATATCTATCCATTCATGTAAATCATTTTATATTTACTTCACATGAAATTTTTTAAAATAATTAAAACACTTACATATAAATTTTGATTATTCAATTCAAACAAAAATAAATTGTTAAATCCTAAAACTTTGAACATAAGAAATATTAAGCATCTAAAAAATGATTTTTATTAGATCAAATCATATTTTAATGCCGCATCTTTTGTATTAACATTTTTTAATTGATTGGATATTTAAATGTCGCATCTTTTGTATACACTTGAATCTTACCAAGCCTCGCTCAACTTGAATTGTTTTTTGATAAAATAGCATATTGTGAACCTAAAAATGTGTTGGTGGTTTTTTGAATTAGCCATTTGGTGGTTGCTTCACAAAACCGTCCATTTTTTATGCTCGGAAAACGGAAAATGGAAAACTCCTCTTGCAAACTATGCCTTGATTCTAGCCATAACATTGGTCATTTGACCCAAAAGCCAAGAAACCTCGAATGAGATAGGTCATTTTGAGACAGTTACATAAAGCCGAACTGGAACTGAAAATTAAGATACATAAAAGAACTGAAAATTAAGATACATGGCCAGATTAAGTAACAATCGGCGAATCGAACCGAAAATTAAGATACATAAAAGAACTGAAAATTAAGATACATGGCCAGAAGTAACAATCGCCGAACTTATTTCGAATGTTGGAGTGATTCACCATGCTCCTGCCACACCTGTAATACTCGCCATCGTAGTCGTTGCATTTCGCCGCCGTCATCGCTGCCGCCGGGTCGCCAGAATTGAACCTCCGGAGAGTACGCGGGCTGGACTTGAGGGTAGCGTGGGCTGGACTTGAGGGTAGCGCAGACGGGGTTAGAGTCGGCGCGGTCATAGGCCATGACGCCTGGAGAGTCCGACCGCCACCATAGCCAACGGCCGGCCTGTGAAGTTAGGAGGAGGTGGGTCGCCTCCTCGTGCTGGCGAGCGCCTCTCATGCCGATCCACGAAGAAGGCTTCCCAAGTAGGGAAATAGTCGGGATGCCATCTGGGATTCCTCCGCTGCTCGGCGTGAGCTCAAGTAGTAGTGGTTCGTGATGGCCATCCGCGCCACACCTAGAGGGACAGAGGAACTGCACGCCCGACGCCAAAGATCCAGCCGACGGGGACACAAGAGTTCGGGCAGGGTAGTTCGAGGCGCAAAGCGCCTCCGCCTCCCTGGGGGTTAGTGCTATGGTGGAAGCCATGGGAAAGAGTGATGAGGTTGCAGATATGAGTCTAGAGATGTGCAATGACAATGGAGGCCAATCCCCTACATATATATATAGTGAACTAGCGGGAAGAACTGGAGGGAAGAAAAATGGAGGGAAGAAAAATGGCGGGAAAAAATGGCGGGATGAACCTTTACTCCCGGTTGGAGACACCAACCGGGACTAAAGATGAACCTTTAGTCCCGGTTGGAGACACCAACCGGGACAAAACACGAGTCAGCACTAATAATAGGGGTGAGTGCATGTCGACATTATGTCGTGCGGCGTGTACCTTGTCCCGGATGGTGTCACCAACCGGGACTAAAGATGAACCTTTAGTCCCGGTTGGAGACACCAACCGGGACTAAACATGAACCTTTAGTCCCGGTTGTAGACACCATCCGGCACAAAACATGAGTCAGTACTAATAATAGGGGTGAGTGTCGACATTATTTTGTAAGTGTCAACACTATGTCGAGCTGCTTGTACTATAAATAGGCATCCTTGTGAGTCCAGTCCTCCAGCCAGTTTGAGGCAGGGACACCACTACGGCCAGTTTCAGGGAGATGCCGATGGAGCCCAGTCCTCCGGCATCTCCGAGAAACTGGTCATAGAGGCACTCCCTAATATGTGGAATAGTTAGCTCCCTGGTGTATTGATCTAGTTAGAGAAGTTACAAAGCTGTAAGATGGTTTTCGAGAGCAGGGACACCACTACGGCCAGTTTCAGGGAGATGCCGACGGAGCCTAGTCCTCCCAAGCATCTCCAAGAAACTGGTCATAGAGGCACTCCCTAATATGTGACCGCCGCTTGGAGATCGATCTTAATGGTAAGTGCAATTGGGACAACTTCTTCTCATAGTCCCGGTCCATCCACAAAACATGACTAACACTCAAGACATGTATTAATATTAAAACATGAACTAGAGTTACATAATATGAGCATGAACTTCTTGGCATATGCCCTTCCTTATGATCGCCTGACGTAACCATGGACATCTTCTTTACTTAACGGAATGCTTGGGTCAGTTTTCACTGTGAAGGGCGGAATTTCATCAAACTTATTATAATCTTCTGACATGTCTGTCTTGTCCTCGATTCCCACGATGTTTCTTTTACCTGAAAGAACTATGTGATGCTTTGGCTCATCATATGATGTATTCGTTTGCATATTTTTTTCTTTTTTCGGTCTGTAGGACATGTCCTTCACATAGAAAACCTGAGACACATCATTGGCTAGGACGAATGGTTCATCTCCTAAGTTCTTCATAAGATTGTTGAGATCCACCGTTGTCATTCCGTACTTCTTGTCTACCTCAACCCCTCCTCTGTTAGCTTGACCCATTTGCATCGAAACAAGGGACCTTAAAATTAGGTCCATAGTCAAGTTCCCATATCTCCTCTATGAACCCATAATATGTGGTCTTTTGCCCATTGTCTTCTGCTTGCATCGGCGGACACCACTGCTTTTGGTTGGTGCTCTTTTATCTTGGCCTATCGTGTAAAATGTATTCCCATTTATCTCGCACTTGGAAAGTACATACATTGAAGACGGTGTCCGCCAACAAGTACAAATGATCCCCAACAGGTGTTATTCGTGAGAAGTCTTTGCAGCCACCGCCAAAACTCGCCATGTGTTCACTTATAATCCATTCATCGACCGCCGGGTGTTTGAGGCGTATTAAATTCTTGTGTTCATTGATATACGGGCAACCAAGATAGATCTTTGTAAAACCGTAGTGTGCTTGATTGAGAGAATGCCCGTCCCTACATATCATTGCTTTACATCCTAGGGTGCCTTTTCCACGCAGTCTCCCTCATGTCGTGATTACGGAACACCAATCGCCTTAAGGTCGAATAAAATCAACACGTAACTCAATGACCTCCTCTGTTACATAGCCCTTGGAGATGCTTCCTTCGCCTAGCACGGTTATGAACATATTTCTTTAAGACTCCCATGTACCTCTCAAAGGGGAACATATTGTGTAGAAATACAGGACCGAGAATGGCAATCTCTTCTACTAGGTGAACCAGGAGATGCGTCATAATATTGAAGAAGGATGGTGGGAACACCAACTCAAAGCTGACAAGACATTGGGCCACATCTGTTTGTAACCCTGGTAGGCTTTCTGGATCGATTACCTTCTGAGATATTGCATTGAGTAATGCACATAGCTTCACAATGGGTACTCTAACATTTTCAGGTAGAAGCCCCCTCAATGCAATCGGAAGCAATTATGTCATAATCACGTGGCAGTCATGAGACTTCAGGTTTTGGAATTTTTTCTCTGCCATATTTATTATTCCCTTTATATTCGACGAGAAGCCAGACGGGACCTTGATACTACTCAGACATTCAAAAAAGATTTCCTTCTCTGCTTTGGTAAGAGCGTATGGGCAGGAGTTAAGTGGCATCGTTACCCTTCTCGCTCGGATGCATAGGCTCTTGAGGGGCCTTCGACGTTGCTGGTCTGTCGTGCTTCCGTGTATCTTTTGTCTTCCCATACACTCCTAGAAATCCTAGCAGGTTCACGCAAACATTCTTCGCCACGTGCATCACGTCGATTGAAGAGCGGACCTCTAAGACTTTCCAATAGGGTAGGTCCCAAAATATAGATTGCTTCTTCCACATGGGCCTGTGTCCGGCATCGTCATTCGAACAGATAGACCGGACCTTTTCCAAAGATTACTTCTAGGTCCTTGACCATACCAAATACCTCCTCACCGCACGGAGGACAGCTTCCTCCGGTTCTTCCAGACGTTTGAAATGCTTGCCTTTCTTTCTTCTTGGATGCGTGTTCGGAAGAAATCGCGATACCCTAGGTACACAACCTTCTTACATTTATCCAAATATACACTTTCAGATCATCTAAACAGTGTGTGCATGCATTGTATCCCTTGTTTGTCCGCCTACGAAATGTTACTAAGAGCAGGACAATCATTGATGGTTACGAAAAGCAATGCTCAGAGGTCAAATGGCTCCCCTTTGTGCTCATCCCACATACGTACACCTGTTTTGGCCCACAGCTGTAAAAGTTCTTCAACTAATGGCCTTAGGTACACATCAATGTCGTTGCCGGGTTGTCTCGGCCTTGGATGAGCACCGCATCATAATGAACTTCCTCTTCATACACAACCAAGGAGGAAGGTTATAGATACATAGGGTCACAGGCCAGGTGTTGTGACTGCAGCTCACCAAAAGGATTCATGTCGTCTGCATTTAGACCAAACCTTAAGTTCCTTGCGCCACGCATGGAAGTCCGGTACTCTCGTTGACTTTTCTCCACTGTGACCCATCACCGGGTGTCTCAACATCGCGTCTTTCTTACGGTCTTCCATGTGCCATCGCAATAACTTGGCATGCTCTTTATTTACGAAGAGACGTTTTAACCATGGTATTATAGGAGCATACCACATAACCTTGGGAACCTTCTTCCTAGGGGCCTCGCCCTCAACATCGCCAGGATCGTCTCGTGCGATCTTATATCAGCAAAGGCATACCGGCATGCATCCAAATTCTCGATTCTCACATGGTAGAGGATGCAACATTAATGCAGGCATGTATCTTCCGACGCGTCTAATCCTAGAGGGCGACAACCTTCTTTGCTTGGTATGTACCGTCAGCAACTCATTATTTCTTGGAAGAAGATTCTTCATTTTACCAACAACTTTGAAAATGCGTTGTCGGTCACACCATTCTCTGCCTTCCATTGCAAAGAAATCCATTGTGGCACCTAGCTTTTGTGGCCATCTTCGCAAGTTGGATACAACAATGTTTTGTGATCCTTTAACATCTGCTCCAGCTTCTCTTCCTTTGCATCAGTAATGGCCCGACCAAGATCGTCATCAGCGGGCCCATCTGCTCCCTCTTGATCTTCATTATCTACCTCCGTTGCATTATCATCATATTCATGATACATATTATGATAGTTTTCATCATCCTCTTCTTCTTCGTTGTCTTCCATCACAACCCCTTTTTCTCCGTGCTTGGTCCAACAATTATAGCTGGGCATGAAACCGGATCGAAGCAGGTGGGCGTGAATGGTTCTGGTATTTGAGTAGTCTTTCTTGTTCTGAAAGTGAACACACGGACAGCACATAAAACCATTGTGACCACGGTTTGCATTAGCCACAACGATGAAATTTTGGAGGCCCGTAATGTACTCGGAAGTGCGGCGGTCACCGTACATCCATTGCCGATTCATCTGCATTAATATGTAGTATATATCAAAAAATAATAGGGAGATGACCATTTATATATATAGTACATCAATGACACATGAAACTATAGTTGCCGACCTCGAGACGAAAGAGCAACAAGAAAGCTTATTTTGAGCTCTCGGGCATTTCACCGAACACCTCTAGTGCATATGAAAAAAACACAAACTAGCACTCTTCACACCCTCTTGCTAGGCTCCAAAATGTGAAATAATGGAAGAGTGGGGTGTATGTGGGCTGGGGTGGTGTCTTATATAGCCCCCCCCCTTTAACACCGGTTCATGCCACGAACCGGTGTTAAAAGGGGTCTAACATCGGTGCAGGACCTTTAACACCGGTTCGTGGCACGAACCGGTGTTAAAGGGGTGGCTCCTTTAATGCCGCAGGGGCCACGCTGGTACGGCCCCCCCTTTAACACCGGTTCGTAGAAGAACCGGTGTTAAAGCCCCTTTTCGGGATCAACAAAAGACCTTGTTTCCACTAGTGAAGAATCTCAATACTTTGAAATTGGATAGTAAGTGCAGAATGCATTCCTTCCTTAAGACCCAGAAGTGAGTGGGAAGTAAGTACATAATTCAAGAACAGAAGTTTCAACAAGTATCCCGCATGAGGATGAACCTCGGCATATAGGAACCAAAGGAACACTTTGATGTCTAGGAACCAATTGGATAGTAGTTTAAGTTACAGTAGATGTTTCGAACTGAACCAACCCCACTAATCCGTTAAAGTTGAAATACGTGAAGCTTATTGGAGAAAGCCAAGTAAATCCCATTAAAAATAGGTGTTATCGTTTTGGATAACCAGACAAATATTGGCCTATAAGTGCACGCTAGAAGTAGTGATGTTGCTTGTCCTCAAGTCAGTGATATACCTAAAAGGACATATTCATCATTCAGTCAGTCGTCGTCCCAAAATCTAACTGATTTCTCATTTCCACAAGAAATGACCCAACTGTATGAAGGTATTCCTAACTTTAATGAGATAAATGTTTTAGACAATCCTCTTATATTCCTTGTTGCCTTGTCTATTCTCAGAGTATAGTCATGGGTCTTACAACTAAAAAGAATGAGATGATGATCAAGCTGTATGGATTCCAGCAGGAAATGAAACTAAAGAACGGTACGCTATTTTATTTTCTTATATATGATCAAATTTTTAGTAATCCCTTCATCTCGAATTAGATGTCACAGATTTTACTAGATTCATATGTATATAAACTTATTTTAGTATACAAATACATACGAATTTAGACAAATCTCCGACATATAATTCGAGTCGGAGGGAGTAGTTTATCTTATATATTCTTGCAGAAGGCAAAAAGATAGTAAACATCGCCACTCAATATAATTGCCAACAACATTTATCGTTACTGCAGACTCACATGGATGATGCCTAAGCTGTACATTTTGTCTAATTAAATATGTGATTATGGTTATTATCATCCCCATCTTGGGAATTTTTATCAAACATGAAAATTTAGTCTACCCTGGGTTTTATGACCAAATTTTCTCATGAACATTGCATTTCATTAATTTTGTGTGACATGAACCTAACAAAGAAATTGTACATGGGATAGGACCAGGTATATGTTGCATGGCATAACAATAATCTAAATTGCACTAATTGTTGTGTAATGGTTACCTATCCAAATAATAAATTATTTAACAAATATGTTTTATCTTGTTATAACATTTAATTTTTGTGGCTTTCATGAACTGATATGGAGGTGAATAAATCATCTATAGTCACTAACAAGTGCATTTTCCACATGCTAAATTTTTGGGAAACACATTCGTTTATTAGTTTCTAGTAACATATGTTGTTCTCGTATATATGTGTGTGTATATATATATATATATATATATATATATATATATATATATATATATATATATATATATATATATATATATATATATATATATATAAGAATAGGAAACCTAAAACCTGGCAATGCAAGAGTTTTCTATATATACAATATCTAGATTCCATATTATTCGTTACAAGCTACATTACAGTTTTTTTAGGGAAATCTACATTACAGTTGATAACGTGTAATAGTATGCCCTTGGTACTTTTCTAGTGTCCTGAATGGCTATGTTCTATATGTACACGACCAGGAGAGCCATTTTCTGACACTTAGCTACATTTCGTGGAATATATAAGTAATCCCACATGGCCATGTGATGCATTGCAGTAAATCTTCAAAGTTAAAAATAGATTGCTTGTTTGTAGCATTCCATTGACCATTTTATTTTCTGACAACAAAGTTCACTTTATCAAGCGTTCCTTAGGGATTTATTGCTGATTTAGTATTTCTTAAACTATATTTAAAATACACACATCAGTTCATAAATAATTTAACTATTCTTTTCTCGCTTTACTACTTCTCATGCTCATAATGACCGAACAATGTGATATTTCCATCAATATCTGCTACTCATTAACCTTTTCTAATAAGTTATTAAATATTTTGTGAGTACTAACTTGAATGTGTGTTGCTTAGCTTCCTATATTACAGAAATTAGATAAATACAAATTCTTTTTTTGGGATCGATATATGTAATTTATATATGTTATGTCAGAGACACAACATCGTTATTTCTCCTTATCAGATAGTTTGTTGCTTTTATGTATTAAGTTATGATGCCAACCTTCTGAGTAGTAGATGAAGTAGTTTAGTACTAGGTTACGATTTTCATAATTTTCAAAGAATTAATGTTTTATGCACATTAAAGAATCATGTGTATTCACTTCATCAATCTATTCGGAACTGCTTTTGTTTTCTCTTGTTATACGTCGCTTCCATTTTGTAAGAATATGTGTTATTCCTATTCTTTTATGTCTTACTTTCTCAACATGGATTTTCCAAATAAACTTGTCGGTGTAATAAAATCAGTAGTTTTGTCACCGAGTAGTGTATTACATACGAATTTAATTATGTTGGATAGCTTTCTAAGTTTAAGAGAACACACTAGCTATTTTTCACATGTTTACCACGTGATTTTGTTTTGATCACATTAAATTATTTATTAGCTCTTAGCTAGTTCAGTCACTAATCCGTATGTTCTAATTTGCCTATACAGATATGAATAAAACACTAAATGCTGAAGTCAATCATCTCAAACTTATTCTTGGAGAGAGTATGGGCTCTCATGTGCCAAACAGCTTATTTCAAGAGAGGACTCCCCAATGATGCAATCGGAGCATCCAATAAAACATAATCATCAGCTAGCTCAGCTCCAGCAAGGGCAGGAACTACAAGAGCTTGATAATTTTATCAAGCAATAGATATTACAAGGAAATTTCGGTTGAGATGGTCAAGTTGAAAATCCATTTACTATATAATATTATGTAGTAGCACTAGTGGAGTAATCCATCATTTTTTGTTGTGTCATCGTGCAAAACATATTATGTTAGATGTTTTTTAATATATTTTCCCATGCTTGGAGGGAGGGTGGATTATGTATGGTTCATGTCTTTACGGTATAACTTTGTGCTAGAATAATATATGTCAAGCTAATTTTATTTTAACCATTTTTATGGGTTTTTTTATCATTGCTCCTTGAGGATTGAGGACCAATATGCTACACGAGATCCTCTCTATGCCCATGCAGGCATGGCGATTAAGCAGATTATTTAAGTACATGCCAGAGAAGCTCATTGATAAGAAAGGATGATATTAGATAGATGACATTGTTTAACAATATGGTTACAAATATATGATGTTATTTAATGGGATATGGTTAACGACATATTTCAGGGTGTGTGTGGTTAAATATGACCGAAGTACTGGTATCGTTGAAAATGGAACAGAAACATATATTATCGTTTTCGTTTCCTCTTGTGTTGCCGATATCGGAAACGAAACGGAAAACTCCGGAAACGAACACGGAATCAGAAATAATCGGAAATGAAAATGGAGCGGATACAGGACGAATACGATACGAAATCGGACATTTGTTGGAATATAATAGTGGTGTAATACCATGATATGTACGTTAAAACTAACATATAACAGACAAAGAATATCTCACAACTTTGAAACACGACAATTAAATATAAAGTAACATAGATAATTCAACACTTTGACAAGCACAAGTTTACATAAATAGTTTCATATAAATGTTAAGACACTCACTTGATTAGTATGTCACCTAGGCCCGGTTGCATGTATTACGTAGACCCTTCATAAATTCTATGTCTCAACAAGAGCAAGAGAAATCACTAACGCAAAGTACTATTTAGTACATGGGCATGATTGATTATATTTATGCAAAGTTTTCGTATTTGTTTATCTAAAATTTCCTTACCGTTTCTGTTTCCGCCGGAAATGGCTCCACCATTTTCTTTTCCGTTTTTGTTTAAAATATTACGTTTCCATTCCTTTTATGCAAAATGTCATTTCCATTTTCTTTTTAACTATCCATTTCTTTTTCTTTAGAAACGGACGGAAAGTTTCCTTACCATTTTCAACCTTATGTACTGGCCACAACAGGAAGAAAGTTTTTTCTTTGTAATATGGAGCGCCATGAGCGGTGACATCGTGGGAAACAATAGATCATACCGGAAGGTAGGTTACGGAGCAGTTTCTATGTCTCGAGCAGCATGGATAAGTGCAACATACAACTACTAACTTAAACCAATAGATCCATTTGGTCAATTAATGTCTGCATGTTTAATTTAACACTAATAACCAATCAGATCCAAGGGATCGCTAACTCTTATATCAAAGCACTCTAAGTAATAAGAATTTCATAAATCAACGCCTTTTCCGGTTTATAACCTGCTCCGGTGCGCTTTGTATTGACAAGGTGAGACTAAAGATTCCAGCACATGTGTTTCTACGACAATATAGAAAGCCTGATCCGTTTTAGAATGCTAGGTAATCAACACCCAACAACGTGTGTTTAGTCCGAAGCATCAACTTATCACATTTTTTCACTAGTGAGCTTGAATATTTTTCTCTTTCATCGCATGTTTATTTTCCTCCTTTCCTGACATTTTTCTTCTTTTTTGTTTTGTTGTTACTGGGTTTTCACTATGTTTGGCCAACCGGCGCTCTCATTTCATTCATCTTTCACTTATTTGTACATGCTATGATCCAATAACTAGAGTTCTACCCCGCCAAAAGTTGCAATCGGGTGAGATCTTTGACACTGTATGACAAACACTATTGTACGATGTACATACACAACATTGGATAGCCCCGACCTCTGCATCGATATATGCCTCCAACCTTTTTTCTTACTTTATTAGCGTTTAGTGCTTACAAAAGATTCAATCACGGGTCACACATGGTCAATACATGTATCACCCATCTAAAAAAGAGTTATAGCCGGTGGTTCACCGGAGTCTATGGACCCAGCAGGATGCTGACAAGTTGGCCTTCTTGCAGGAGCTTCAGGATATCCGGGATCTCCACGTAGGCCCTTGGTTTGTCACGGGTGTCTTCAATATGATCATCAACCCTGAGGATAAGAACTAGGGTGCCCTCCATCGCCGCATGATGTCAGATTCCGGCGCACCCTGGCAAGTCTGGAGCTTAAGGAGCTCTACCTTAATGGTCGCAGATACACTGGTCCAATGAACGTGACCAACCGACCCTGGAGAAATTAGACAGGGTGTTCGTGTCGGTGGACTGGGGTGCTCATTACCCCGACGCCTTCCTCTCAGCGCTGTCCTCGGGTCCGTCAGACCACTGCCCACTACTGCTCAGTCTTGCCCCCGACTTGGAGAGGGGGCACAGATTTCAGTTCCAATCTTTCTGGACCAAGGTAGATGGCTTCATGGAGGTGGTCGAAACCTCATGGTCCTCGCATCAATGGGAGCCGAACCATTTTAAGAGGCTAGACACGAAACTGCGGGTTCTGGCTAAGGAACTTTCCTGGTGGATCTCCAAGTTCATTGGCAATGTCAAGCTGCAAATTCTCCTGGCTACGGAGTTGATTCTTTGGTTTGATGTCGCTATGGAAAGTAGGCAGCTCTCGCCTGAAGAGCGTGGACTTCGCCGCCTTCTGAAGAAAAGACTTTTAGGTTTAGCCTCCCTTGAGAGGACGTTGGCGAGGCAACGATCCCATCTTCTATGGCTTCGAGAAGGGGACGCATGTACTCGCTTCTTCCACACACACGCTAGTCACAGGAGAAGGAAGAATTTCATCGGTCACCTGCTGGTGGATGACGCCCGGATCTCGGAGCACGCTCAGAAGGCCGAGGCCGTGGACAGTTTCTTCGAACACATCCTTGGGGAAGATGTCGAGCGTCCCTCCTCTTTGGACCTAGACTTCCTCGGTCTCCCATCCATGGACCTCCAGCACATCGACAGGGTATTCACAGAGACTGAGGTCCTGGCAGCCATTCGGGACATGCCTTTGGACAAATGTCCGGGCCCGAATGGTTTCTCTGCACGATTCTATGTGACTTGTTGGAGCGTCATTAAGGATGATGTCATGGAGGCTTTCCACTCACTCTCTCGACTGGACTTCCATGGATTTGGGGCCGTCAATGGCGCCCTGGTCACACTCCTACCCAAGAATCCGGGAGCTGAGGAAATCAGGGACTTCCGACCGATCAGCCTCATCCATGGCTTTGCCAAATGGGTAGCCAAGGTCATTGCAAGCCGCATCACCCCAATCCTCCCGCAACTTGTGGGGGCGCACCAGAGCGCCTTCATGCGTGGGAGGTGCCTGCACGACAACTTCATGATGGTGCAAGGGACATCTCGCAAGCTGCATGCCAGTAAGACCCCCACAGTGTTACTCAAACTCGACATCACGAAGGCCTTCGATATAGTGGACTGGGCTTTCTTGCTCAAGGTTCTCAGGAAGTTAGGCTTTGGGGAGCGCCTCCTCACTTGCATATGTGCTCTGCTCTCCTCGGCTTCCACTTGTGTCCTCCTAAATGGCTGCCCCGGGGCGAGGATCGCCAACAAACAGGGTCTAAGGCAGGGGGACCCTCTATAACCGCAGCTTTTCATCCTCCTTATGGAGGTTTTCCACTTGATGGTCGTTGCGGCCGAGGACCAGGGGTTGCTTACCCGTCTTGCGACTACGGGCATGCGACAACGAACCTCGATCTACGCGGATGATGTGGTCGTCTTCCTTAGGCCGACGATAGTGGACTTCCAAGTGCAGACTGGGATTACCGAGGATTTCGGCTTTGCATCCGGCCTCCTTACCAACTTTGCCAAATTCTCGGCCAATTTGATCAGGTGCGCTGAGGAAGACAGGGCGAGGGTGACCCAGGAATTGCAGTGCCCAATCACGCCATTCCCGCTGCGATATCTGGGGTTGCCACTTTCGCTGAGGAGACCAACGGCTACACAGTTGCAGTCCCTGGTCGATCTCGTGGCGGCCAAGTTGCCATCATGGAAGGCCTCTATGCTCAACAGAGGTGGGTAGTTGGAGCTCGTGAGGACAACGCTCTCGGCCATTCCGGTCTTCGCGATGATGTCCCTCGACATCACTACTAAGACCATCACTGCCATTGAAAATACCATTCGTGGGTTCCTGTGGAAAGGGAGGAAGGATGTCCACGGGGGGCACTGCCTCGTGGCATGAGACAGGGTCTGTATGCCCAAGGAGCTGGGGGGTCTAGGCATTCCTAATCTGCGGCTCATGAACATTGCGCTTAGGACAAGATGGCTATGGTTGAAGAGGGTGGAGCCGGATAAACCCTGGAGCGAGCTCGACATCCGGGTTCCCAAGTTGGCTAGATAGATGTTCGAAGCAGCCACAACCTCGGTGTTGGGCGACGGAGCCACCACCCTCTTCTAGACTGACCGATGGCTTAGTTGTGGGCGTATCTGCGATTTTGCACCGAACCTGTTCAAGGCTGTCTCCACAGAAGCAGCCCGCACCCGCATGGTTCGGGAGGGGGTTGATGGGGGGTGGCTTCACGACGTCTCCCCCGACCTGGATGACGTGGCCATCAGGGAACTCCTCGAGGTGGCGGACCGACTCGAGGGGACCACCCTCACAGTGGGCGAGCAGGACGTCCTCAGGTGGAGCTGGGACCCGAGCGGCTGCTACACGGCCAAATCCTGCTACCAGGCCCTGTTTGCTGGTCGAACCTCCATGGCGGGAGCCTTGCAGATCTGGCGCTCGCGTGCCCCCGCCAGCTGTAAGGTGTCACTGTGGCTTGTAGTGAGGAAAATATGTTGGACAGCGGACAAGCTTAGAAGACGTGGGCTTCAGCACCCAGCGGCATGTCCACTCTGTGACCAAGGAGGAAAGACCATCGATCACCTCCTAATGGGCTGCACTCTGGCCCGAGAAGTGTGGGCCACATGCCTAGGCAGGTGGGGCAAGAGCCACTGGATGCCTGAGCAGGACACGAGGCTAGTGACCTGGCTCTAGGGGAGGCGTGGAGGGAGAGGCCGTGAGCGTGACCTCTGGACAAGTATCTCCCTGGTATGCTGGTCGCTTTGGCGGCACCGAAACGACGTAGTCTTTTAGGGAGCCACTCCCTCTGCGGCTACGGTTATCCGGAAAGTTCAGGATGAGGCGGGACTTTGGAGGACTGTGGGACTTCTCCGCGACTGTTTAGGGCAGGTAGATCAGTGGAGATGCCGCGAGTAGTCGGATAGGATATGTGTGTTGTTGTCTAAACAACGTGGAGTTGCGCTCGGGGCGCATGTGCCCCATCGTGTTGTAATGACTTGGCCTCTTGGCCCTTTTTCTATGAAAACGATACGTCTCCCAGGACGTATCCTTGAAAAACATGAAGTGGCTCTGCATCAACATGCTATCCTATAATCAAAACGCCGGCTGAACCGACTGTACAAATCCCATGCAATCATTTTCAATCGATTTGTAGCTTGACGCTTGTCCGTTTATTGTAGGTAAGACCACATACGGATTTAGTGGATAGACATGAGGATAACATGCATCACATAATATGATTTGGCATTGTTAAAGATATAATCATTTTGAATGTTCTATATGGCCCAAAGTATAACGAAAACCCCTACTCGGATGTGCAGTTTGTCATTTTTTCATAACAACCCTTAGCCAATTTCCAAAAAGAAAAACCATTATATTACTTGGGGTGTTAAGAGGAATTCTATATGAACAATATGCCAAATAATTTTTGCAAGGGGACATGAGATGAATGAATGTTGAATTGTCTCTTCCTGATCACAAAAACAACATTTTGTGTTACCATACCAATTCCTTTTGGCTAAATTATATTTTGTGAGCAACATTGTTCGGTAAAGGAACCACATAAAAATCCTAATATTAAGTGGTACCTAGCTTCATTTTCCAAATGTATTTGTGTAAAAAAATAGTATTTCCATTCATGTAATCTAGATACATAGTTTTGACCATAAAAGAGCCGTATATAGTTAGCTTCCAAAAAAACATCTAGCTGATTAGATAAGCAAATATCCATTATCCTTTGCACTAGACGATGAATGAATGTTGCATTGTCTTTTTGTTACCTGTTAGAGCCTGTCAATATTCAAAGGGACCTGGGAAAAACTTGAGCCACTGTGTCTTCTTTGGATTGTACAATGTTATATAAAGAAGGATATTAGAGAGATAATGGTCTATATACAAGCCAAGTGTCTTTACAAAAACGAGTTTGTTCACCGTTTCCGATACGAAAGAATGTTGCACATCTGGATGGATGACAATCGAGATTTGTCTCTAAGACTGGAATGGATATTAGGATGAATGCAAATTGATGTAGTTTTTAATAATGGAAGCTTTATTATCCCGACACCTGCATCGAGATGATGGATGTTGCCGAATTTATGAAACTTTATTTCGACTCACCAAATAATGGCCTAACCAAAACTGGGATGCACCAAGTGTATATATCATAAAAGGGTATCTCACATTTTCTTTGCGTGCTCGCTGGTCCAGTTCATGTGGTATAGAGTTAGAGAGATGACTAATTGCGAATGGGCACCCTCTTCATTTGCTAATATTTTTGCCATTATCCAAGAGTTTTTGGGGATTCTAGGAAGCTTCTTTGGATCTTTTTTACTGTTTAGTGTTGGGCTTTGTGAACTATATGGATTTTTCTCTCGACAACTCGCACACTGCATTTTCAAAATCATCTTATAATTTCAGCAATGGTGGCCACTCCTAAAGCTCAAGGATCATACGGCTGACGGATAAGTTTCTAGATCTGACCAGACACCTCTACAACGACACACATACGCCAATCACCAGAAACACCGCTTTATCAACTAGATGCTCTCATCTGCATAGAGTTTTTTATCCTTTTTAGTTTGCCTATCAAGTATGATGGCAGTGGTTTGAACTTTGAAGTTTGAACTGCGTTATCCTTTCCTGTAAGTTTATTTTTGCAATTGCAGCTTGTTCTCTCTAAATAGCATTTTTGTACTCTAGAGTCAGCATTAGGGTTAATGAAGAACAAAAGAAATATTAGGAAACAAAAATTGAGAGAATGGAAATCATAGAAGAGCGCTTGTTAATCAATAATGCATGGACTAGGAGGCGTGGCATGGGGAAATGGTGCAAATCGGAGCCCTAGTGGCTGATAACATCTTCTTAGGCTGGCCATAGTGCTAGTATCATGAGTAGTATTATGCATATTAAGTTGGAAAAAATTTGACGTGACAGATGGATTAATGAAGAGAAAAGTGGTTGTAGTATCATATCGTGATAATGTATCATAACACGCAAAGCTAGATTATTTAATATCAAATAGATCTTATAAACTAATTTGATTGAGATTAAATTAAATAGAAGACAACCATGATACTACTAATGATACCATGCCTTATGAAGGTAATATCATATACCAGTATCATATGCATGATACTAGCATATGATATTCTCCACTATGACCATCCTTATTCCTTAGCATTAAAAAATAGCCTCTCTAGGAAACATTAAAAAATGGCAAATTTTTTTTTGCTGCAACATTTATAGGAGAGGATCTTACTATTATGCATATAGGTGAAATATCCATGTGTGTGCCTAGACATGTAATTTGGGAACCAAGAGTAGCTTCTCCTTTTTGCGTACTGTTAGGCCGAACACCTCGTTCATATCAACGTCTTTTTGTTCCAACCCTTGGGGGAGATCCCAATCAAAATGGTACATAAGTGTTGCCAGCATGATCTCTATGCTGGCAATTGCAGAGTTTATTTCAGGTCATATCCTTCGTTCTGCCTCAAAAGGAAAGAACCGAAAATCATTTCCCTTGAAATTGACACCTGCAGCACTGCCTTTCGAGCATGAATTCACCCATGTTCTCCTAGGAGCTCGGGTCCCTTGAAATGGCCCAAGAATTGACAAAAACTTTTGTGCCAGTCAAAATTGTATAACCATTAATGCAACAATCTGCCATGGCGAGATGCGGAGATAGGAGTGGCGCTACTGGATGTAGCCGGAGCGATTCTTTTATGACTGCTTTCAAGTAAGTCATGTTGTTCAGGCTGGCTTCAGTGAATGTTTCTTATCCACAAGGTATGGTAGTACTCCTCAGCTCGTCTTGTAACTTCCTCACCAAGTGTGGCCTCCATACTAGCTAGTTCAACAAGGGTGTATTCAAGGGTTTGAGATGATGTGCTTGTTGCTCCAAAAATATGTCCTGTGCAGAATAATCGAAAAGGAAAAATGAAAAATCGACTTAGCCAAATCCACCTACACGCCACATGAAATTAATTTGGAGATTACAGATGGAAGCGTGTAGGAGTAGTACTTACCGAAAGCATAGCTACTATGATATGCTCTCTGGTGCGATTGTACTCAGAGAGCAAAACATCTACAAAATCAGCACCGTTGTGATCAGACACCGACTTCTCTTCGCTCTGATGGTCATGGATCACCTTTTCAAGTAGATCGGCCCATCTCTTCTTAATTCTCAGCTTTTGCACAGAGAAGCCACTTCAGAACGCCAACCTTAGCTACGACAGGATAGTACTCCTCGAGAATGAAACCTCCTAGAAGCCACGAGCTGTCATTTGTCAGGTCTCGGAACAACTTGTTCTGCCCTTTTTTCCGGAAGAACTTCCATGATATCGCGTGACATGCTATGTCATTTGTGAATGAGTTTAGTAGCTCACTCGGGTCCACATCATCTCATGTTGCGGCTGCCTCAATATTCTTGGCCATGGCAATTCTCACCTAGAATAAATAAATGCTCTTACATGTCACAACTATTCGCTGCTCCAAAAATAAATCTTTCTTCTTGAGCTCTTTTTTACAAATCGGCATTGTTAAGAAAAAATACACTCCTAGCCCATCTAGGATCAAGCCCAAAGATGTTTTTTGGTTTGTTTATCAATAAAGTGGTAGGATAGTTGATCTAAACCAATTAACCTATAATGAAAATATCTATGCCACATATTCATTCTCTTGAATTTGACAGTAAAATGTTAGTACTCCCTCCATTTCAAAATATAAGATGTTTTAGCTTTGTGAAAAAAATGTATCTAAAATTGTTTTAGTGTTTAGTGTGTAGATTCATTTAGGTTTGAAATAAACCTACATACTAAAACAAGTCTAGATATATTTTCTTCATATATCTAAAACATCTTATATTTTGAAACAGAGGGAGTAGAAACAAACAATTACCTCCTCCTTGCATGCGCCGCGGAACGACTCTACCTTTTTGACACTGAGAAGGTGCGTGGTGACGAGCTTCCTTGTCCGCTGCCAGTACTCTCCGTACGGGGCGAAGCCGACCTCCAACATGACGTACATGATGATATCGGCGACCACGGAGTACGGCCGCGACGCCAAGATGTGGTCGTGTGTGCGCAGCACCTCCTCGGCGGCACGCGATGACGACACGACTAGAGTCGGCACGGCACCAAGGTCGGGATCGTGCTTCCTAGCGGGGAGACGTGTGGGAGTGAACCGACAAGGTGCAGATGACCGATGATGGGTAGCGCCGGGGGCGATGGCGACAGACGGCAATGGGCTTATAGCTCCCATGCGACGTCTTTACGTTGAATTGGAAGGAACACGACATCGTTGAAAAGAATAGCTCGCATGCGACGGTTGTGAGGCAGCTAATATCCCAGGACCACATGGGCTATAAAACGGTCGTTAAGGACACATTTAACTTTGTTCCAAGATTAGGGTTAAGCCAAACCGGTCGGTTGGGACAGCCAGTCAAGCCAGTCAAACCAACCGCTTCCGACCGAGAGCGCGCGTCACACTGACTGTAGCTTCCCCGACGGCGGCGGCGGACCTCACCCATCGTTCTCGGCGCCGGCGGCGGCACGGCAATTAATTTAGGCGGCGACGCTTTTGTTCGACGGCGAAGGTGGTGAGTGCCATTTGAAATCTAATTCCTCTCCCATTCTTCTCAATTCGAGATCTGAGCGTGCCCATTGATGCTAGATTGTGGAGGCGAGGGTGTGATGAACGGGGCGAGGGGGGACGAGATGGAGCATGGAGAGAGGACTTATAATCGGTATATCCCATATCTCTGCACTTAATTTCTCTAAGGTTGAGCTCTTTGTACGCTTCCGCTATCTCACAGTGCCCGCCAAAAATAGGGGAGACGATGTTGCGCGCCAAACCTTCGAATTTCGCATCAATTTCTTCCCCTCTAGGGATGTTTTAGTTGATGGCAGCACGCAGCTCATTGAGAGAGACACAGTTGTTAAATGGGAGGTGGAATTAGAACATGTTGATCCCCAAGAGCTAATAAACATGGGAGAGGAGGTGGTGAGGAAAATGGTGGAAAAAATTGGGGATAGTGTGGTTTGGGGGCCATAGCAAGAAGTTTCTTTGTTACGATTTGATGATTGCAAATGTGTCTATGTTAGGGTTGAGACATGGGAACATATAGTTGATTAAATCGATGAGCGAAACGGTTGGACAAGCAAAACTGTTCTGTTTTTAGCAGAGCTTAATGATCTGAAACCTGATTCGAGGGTTGGATATGTGGCCTCGAAGCTGGCTGCTCAGATGGTCGAGGATGATTGGGTTGCACAAAGGCAAGTAATGCCTATACTTACTGAGTTGGAAGTGTTAACATTGGAGGATGATGCTAATGCACAAGGGGATGCTGCAGATGCTAATGCACAAAGGATTGTAACTATTGACTGGAATTCAGTTGAGATACATGACCGGACTGATTTGGTCATTGCACCAATAGATGACATTGAAATGGCAAAACTTTTTGGCATTCCTATAGATGAAAAATACAAGAAGAAGAAGAGGGATGAAGCTGCAAATGATGGTGACAACCATTTAAAAGATGAAGAGGCAGATATAGATCTAGAGTTGTTGGAAAATGCTGCAGTTCATGTAGATGATGCACATGATAATGAGCTAGTAACAGTTTATGACAAAGAGGACCCAGTTATTGAAGTTGGGAGATTTTTTCCAAGCATGGATGAATTCAGGATGTGTTTCAGGACATATGCAGTCAAACGTGAGTTTGCTACCAAGACTATGTGGACTGATAAAAAGAAGTTCTATGCAAAATGCATAGGTTATGATGGTGGTGCCAAGCCTTGCAAGTGGTATATATCTGCTAGACGCCAACGTGATGGAAGGACAATAAGAGTGAATCAAATTCCAAAATCTCATACTTGCATTACAAGTTCTCAAACAGTTACAAAGATGACATCACAATTATGGGTTGCAGAAAAGATCAAGCCCATTTTATCCACAACACCAAACAACACTGCAAAGAGACTGAAAATAGACTTGGAAAAGCAATACCCTATTAAGCTGAATTATACTACAGTGTGGAAGGCAAAGCAAAGGGAAATGAAAGAGCTATATGGTGATTGGGCAAATACCTTTCGAATGCTTTATAACTTCAAAGCAGAAGTAGAGAAGAGGTCACCTGGCAGTGTTGTGGAGATAGATACTCAGGTAACACCTGATGGGAAAGTCTTCTTCTCTAAATTCTTCATGGCTTTAAAGCCTTGCATCGATGGCTTCAAAGCAGGGTGTCGTCCATATTTGAGTATAGACTCATCTTTCTTGACTGGAAAGTGGAATGGTAAACTAGCAGCATGCAATGCTTTAGATGGACACAATTGGATGTTCCCTGTAGTGGCATGTTTCAGTCTGAGACAGAGGCATCATGGACATGGTTCATGATGCAGTTGAAAAGATGCATAGGGCCAGTCTCTCCATTGGCAGTGCACACAGATGCATGTAAAGGTTTAGAAAATGCAGTGAAGATTGTTTTCCCTCATGCTCAGCAGAGGGAGTGCTTCGGCCATATGTGGATGAATTTTATCAAAAAATTCAGAGGAGATGATTTTGGACGCATGTGGCCAGCAGCAAGATCTTACACCAGACAGACACATTCATATCACCTTGAGAAGATTAAGGCGGCATGCTCTGAGGAGGATAGGGTCAAGTTTTGTACATGGTTGGAAACCTACCATTCTCTTTTATGGTACAGGTCTGGTTTTAACACTGCCATCAAATGTGATCATATCAACAATAATTTGGCAGAAAGTTTCAACAACAAAGTGAAGGAGTTAAAAGACTTGCCTGTCCATGACATGGTTGACCAGATCAGGATCATGATCATGAGGTTGTGGGAATTGAGAAGAAGGCTTGGTGATGTTCTTCAAGGAGATAAGCTTCCTGATGTTGTGCAGCAGGTGGTCAATAGGAGCAGAAATCTTGCACATTTGCGTGTTGAGAAATCCTCATTGTGGGGTGCTGAAGTCAGAGATACAAAGACTGGCAGGAGGCATGTTGTTGACACTCAATTGCATGAATGCACATGCCTTGAGTGGCAACACACTGGGAAGCCTTGTGAGCATGCCATACTTTTCTTGGCCTCCAAACACAAGCTAAATATGCACCCATATTTGCATGAGTATTATTCTGTAGCAAAATTCAAGGCTGCATATGGAACACCAATTCCAGCACTTACAGATCAGTCTCAGTGGCCTGAAGTGGACATTCAGTTCTCCTTGTGTCCTCCTTTGATGAAAAGAAAGGCTGGCAGGCCCAAGCAGAGTAGATTCAAGGCTTGGTTTGAGAAAGGTGGGAGCAGCAAGAAGAGAAACAAAGATGAAAAGAAAGATGCCAAGCCAAAAAGGTCCCAAAAAGGTAACAAGAATAGATGCAAACTTTGTGAATAACTTGGACACCGAGCTGGCTCTACCAAGTGCAGATACACTGCTGAAAAGCCAAAGTATGTTCATCCAAAATCTATCCCATTTCTTGTTGATGATTTTTCTCCCCCAGCTAACTTGCTTGTTTTCAGGAGGAAGCGTGGAGAAAAAGGCCCACCTCTTTTTTTTTGGAAAGGAGCATATATTAATATCACAAGGATGCCAATTACACCCAGCCTCTGCAACAACGCATGCCCTAGCGGCTCTACGGATGCACACATCTCAGAAAAAAGAAAGAGAAATTACAAAAAAAGAAAGTCCCGCTACAGAGAACTAATCCTCAAAGAAACGACAGTGACACCATCAGAACAACACCAGTAGTCCTCCACTCCAATAACAACGCCTTCAAGAAGGAAACAGTGCCCAAGCACCGTCGTTGCCCGACCAAAGGCCATAGGTTTTCACCCTGGAGAAAGTCCTTACTCACAAAACAATGCCTTCAACAAGATCATTGCCAGGCACAACCAGCTAAGGCTAGACCTTGGATTTTCACCCTGTAAGATAAGACTGGAAACTCCCTTGTGTTGTCTTCCCGTACCAACAGTCGCTGCAACGAGTCTCAGATCACGTAGCCAGATCTCCGTCACCACAAGAACAAAAATCACCATCGCTACCCTCAAATTTCCGCTTTCCTGACATTCTCCGCATCTGACATCACCCTGGCTCAAAGCATGGCACTTGGTGGGAACAAACAACAGAGCTTCGCACCGCTCCCGCTGAAACCAATCGGCCAGAAAAACAAGGTGCGCGCGACCGAATACATTCCGATCCAGCAATCTCCAGGCATGATACGCCCATGGGAGTTCGTCGGTGAAGCCTTCTGGAACCCGCCTCTCTAGACCAGATCAAGAAGGGCAAACATCAAGCAGATCTTCGTCTTCGTGCGAAAGAAATCAAAGGACCACCACCTTTATTAGATCCGACACAGCGATCCCCACAACGCCGGTCGGTTCCCGGAGGACGGATCGAGCAGGCAGAAAGGAAGAGAGCCAAACCGAGAACCACCGCAGCAACGCCGGAGCCGCCGCCCAGCAAGATCCCAGTGCCACATCTTGATCGCTGCCTACCACGGTGCCCCCGTCGAGGGCCGAGCTGGCCTAGATGGCCCCAGATCTAGCCCACGCGGCGCATCCGCAGACGGTCGTCATCGCAGCGAGGCCCCTCCCTACACCACCTGTACCGCCTCCGCCGAGCCACCAAGCGCCGCCCGCGACCTCCAGAACAGGCTGCCCAGCGCCGCCGACCTGCTAGCCTAGTACGGCCATCGAGCCCGCAGAGTCGCCGGCGGCGCCTCCCACGCCTGCGCGCCAGGTCGTCTGCGAAACGCCGTCGCCTACCTCGCCCTTCCTCCTCCGCACCACCACGACGCATCGTTGCAGCGCCGCCGCTCGCGACCCCCAAGACCACCGCCTCCCCGCGCGAAGAAACTGGTCGCCGGGGTTCGCCTCCACTCCCTCCGTCTTTGACAGCCGGGTGCCGCCACCGCCGGCGGCGACGGCCAGGAGAGCACAGGTGGCAGCTGCTTTTGCTAGGGTTTGGGGAGCCCCCGGGGTCCCACCTCTTGTTGTTTACGAATGCTGGCCAGTGAAAAGGGAAAGAATCAATGGCCAAAGAAAGAAGAGAACTAACCAGATCATGTTTGGTGCTGCTGAGGTCCAATCTGAACTTGTTTTGGAGGATGATGTGCAAAATGTTGAGGCTTTAGGGCACACCGTTTCTGATTTGGAAACTCTGGTGCAAAATGAGGGGCAAAATGAGCCTGTTGTTGAGGATCTGGTGCAAAATGAGCCTGTTGTTGAGGCTCTGGTGCAAAATGAGCCTGTTGTTGAGGCTCTGATGCAAAATGAGTCTGTTGTTGAGGCTCTGGTGCAAAATGACCATGTTGATGAGGCTCTGGTGCAAAAGTGACCATGTTGATGAGGCTCTGGTGCCAGATTGTGTTGTTGAGGAGGTGCAGGAGGTGAAGGAGACTCTTGGACGTGCTGTGGGGAGGCCAGATGGTAATGGTAAGAAAAAGAAGAGCATAAACCTGTTGTGTGGTGTGAAACTTGTGAAGGAGAAGAAAACGAGGGGTAAGAAGAGCCAAAAGAAATAGACTTTGAATTTGGCACTTGTTGTTGTTGTAAACATTTGTTATTGTAATAATTTGGCAGTTGTTGTTGTTGTAAACATTTGTTATTATAATAATTTGGCACTTGTTGTTGATAATTGGGACAAAATTCAAATATGATCGTAAATTTGAATTTTAACAAATGTACTTTTCTATGTTTGTATGAGCTTCCACCGTTTTTCTCATATGTAGAGTACAACTCATCCTCACCCTGATCCCTTTTGTGAAGTACAACTCACCCTCACCCAAAATATGGTAGAAATGGGCTCCAAAGCTAGGGTAAACCACCCCATTTCTAAGCAAGTTTTTTTTGACCATTTCTAAAACAAAGTTTGATATTTTTCCTCACAACTATGTCACATAACATGACACCATGCGAAGGTTTTGTATTTTTTTGATTTTTTTTAATTAATTATGCACATTTGAATGTCTGGTCAAACTTTTTGAAGGGTTTTCATAAATATTCTTAGCTAGGGGCTGAGGCTCACAAAACTAGCATTGGATCTCTGTTGAAATAGCATGTTTTGAACCTAAAAATGATTTTTACAAAAAATCATCAGCATGAAATCATGTACCTGTAGTTCATATCTTACCCACTTCCAACCGATTCGATAGGATTTGTCTTTTTCACCAGGGAAGGAATAAAAGGTTTGAGATACTCAAGTTGGGAAATTGTACATTCTAGGTGGTCTAGTATTTTTGAAAAATAGGATGTTACCATTTTGAAACTTCAATTTTGTGGTTGCTTCACAAATCCCCCCTCTTTCGGCACTCAGAAAATAGAAAATGGATTTTCTGTGCGTCGAAAAGGAAAACTTTGTGCTACAACATTGTTAGTCATCCTATTATACACATGCATGCCCAATATGGGCATATTATCACAAACTATGCCTTGATTCTAGCCATATCATTGGTCAATTGACCCGAAAGCCAGAAAACCTCGGAGGAGATAGATCATTTTGTGAAGGGTTTTTTGAAATATGATCAATAGACCAAGTTTGATATTTTTCCTCACAACTATGTCACATAACATGACACAATGCGAAGGTTTTGTATTTTTTTGATTTTTTTTGAATTAGTTATGCACATTTGAATGTATGGTCAAACTTGTGAAACCCGTTGACTCCATCCTAAACCCAGCTAACCCTAAGGCCGAATGAGGAACGTAGATCTAACCCTAGCGCAACACTGTGGCCGTCCAATCGCGTCTTCTAGAAGGATTCCGCGGGTGGCTCTGGGCGATCCATGAAAGGGCTTGTTCTGCAACCTGATTGGTTGACGTCTCTTACAAGGATTTCGCGGCTAGCTCTTGGCAGTCCGTGGGATGGATGATTCTGAAATCTAATTGGCTCGCATCGTTTTTTTCATGAACAAATAAGGTATAGTGTGGCACACTCCATTGACCGTTGGACCGAGCGTGGCATGCGAAGGCGCTGGGCGGGGCTGGCTGCACCATGCATGCATGCTATGCATCACGTCGCAATCTAGCTATTTTTTGTGTAGCTAACCGATACAGCGGCGCGGCAGCGTATTTACTCCCTCCGTCGCATTAAATAAGTGTACGTCTAACAACTTTCTTCAGTCAAACTTACTCCCCTTCAGTTCATGCGCCATAGAAAAAAGGGCAAAGTCAATATTTATAAACTTTAACTACGTATATACTCCCTCCATCTCGGTTTATAAGACTTACACGTATTTCTAGGTTGATAAATTAACCAACTTAGCATTAGGTATATAAGATAAAAAAATATATTATTAGAAACTTCAAATATTATATTTTTTAATGATATGATATTTATATTATATAATTCATATTATATAGCTAATGCAGACGATCTAGATATACACGTAAGTTTTATAAACTGGGATAGGGGGAGTAAGAAAAAATATCAAATTCTAAAATATATAATAAATATAAGGTACAGCGTAGCACACTCAATTTACCGTTGGACCGAGCGTGGCATGCGAGGGCGCTGGGCGGGGCAGGCTGCACCATGCATGCATACTATGCAGCTGCCTCTCGTGTCACAATCTAGCTATTTTACGTCCAACAGCGCTACAACGTATTTACTCCCTCCGTCGCATTAAATAAGTGTACGTCTAATAACTTTGTTCAGTCAAACTTACTCCCCTCCGGTTTATACACCACAGAAAAATTCAATATTTATAAACTTTGACTATGTATATAAGAAAAAATATCAAAATCTAACATATATAGTAAATATAATTAGATTCACCATCACAGATACTTTTATATTATATAAAATTAATATTATAAATTGATATTATAAACTTAGTTTCATACTCCCTTTATTGCCTCCAATTAATTGACATCCCTCTGATTACTCCCACCGATTTTTCTTCTCACCCGTTGAGTTTCTAGGTATGAGTTTGTTGCATGCGGTGTGTAAAATCGGGCCCGTAAAAACGAACGAGTTTGTTGTGTGCGGTGTGTACAAACGAACGAGTTTGTTGCATGCGGTGTGTAAAAACGAACGAGTACCTTTGTCCTTGATTCCTTCATTTATTACCGAGTAAATTAAGGCCAAATTCTATTTTCTCTTTTATTTTTCACTGCCAATGAACAACTACCTTGGACGTTTTTTCTCTCTTTCCCATTAATGCATGCATGCATGCAGGGGTGGAGGCGATGGTGTAGGGGTCACGTCGCATCCTAGCAATTTTTTTGCACTGACCGTATTGATCACGCACGCGGCTACGCCCGCTGCCTATACGCAATGCAGCGCACGCGTCTACGCCAACGCGGGATTCCCACGCCGCCCTTTACGCCCCTCTCAATAAATAAGCAAAACGCCTTTGCCTCCTCATCTTATCTTGCCCCTCATCTTCAACCTTGAGCCCGTCTCTTTGCCTCCTCCCAGCCCCCAAACCCCAAAAAACACTCCGGCGACCATGGCGACCTCCCCTTCCCCCTGCTTCCCTTCGGATTCCGAAGTAAGCGACGAGGACAACCACCCAGACCACAAGCAGGTCTGGGAGCAGGAGGCGCCCCCGCTCCCGAGGCGGGGCCAAAATGGGGGGTGACGCAAAGCCCCGCCCTGCCCCTGGGCCCAGGGCCACATCGTCCACAACCCCCTCCCCGATGACAACCTCCCCGACGACGGCCCCTCCGAAGAGTATTGGAAGGCGGCGGAGAAGGAGGAGGAGGCGGAGCTCGCTGCTTACGCCAAGTGGGAGGAGAAGCAGGCAGCGCGCGCCTTGAAGAAAAGGCGCAAACGGGAGGAGGAGGACCGACGGGAGGCAAATCGCTGGGCCTTCCAGGAGGAGCAGTGGCGGCGGGAGCATCGGGAGAGGTTGGCAGCTTGGAATGCTGCGGCGGCGGCTTGGAGGGCGGCGGCACCGGCACCGCCTCCACCGCCGATCGAGTAGGGCGACGAGGTTGACCGGCAACCGGGCTAAACCCCCGTAGTAGCTAGGGTTAGGGTTTAGCCTAGGGTTTAGGCGCCTAGTTGCCCTTCCCTTCTATATTGTACCCCTTTTCTTTTTATTGTAATGTTATCGAGTTATCTAATATAAATGTTATCTAATATATTATCTATCCCGTCTTTTACTCGTGCCCACAATATTTATAATCTGTTACCACTCGACTTGTGTTTTATTGTATTGTCATTTGTCAAAACACCCAAAACAACAAGTGCATAAAACAAAAGACACAAAAACAAGTTCTCATATAATACTCGTGCAATATTTATAAAATGAGTGAAATTAGAAAACCTCAAAAAGAAGAATAAGTTAACATTATGATGGTTGATTATTTTCAAACAACACATGGTTCATTTTCAAACAACACATTTGAAAGAACATTTCTTAATCCCTAGTGTTTTGTGTGTTAGATAACAATACCAAGGATCATTTAATGTGCGTTGAAGTGTTGCAGCTTAGAACTCTGCCTTTGGGGGCGGATAATCCGGCCCCACCAAGGGCGGATAATCCGCCCCTCCCTCTGCCCAAGCAAGCGCAAGCCCCAGAAGGGGGGGCGGAATATTGGCCGGAATTTCTGGCCTGGTCAGATAATCCGCCCCTCAGGGGGCCAGATAATCTGCCCCTCCTTCTCATCGCCAAGGCGCAAGCCCCAGAGAGGGGGCGGAGCTTTGGACGGACTTTTCGGCCTTGCCGGATAATCCGCCCCTCAGGGGGGGCGGATTATCCGCCCCCCAAGATCGTCTCCAAGTTTCTCCAAGGCGCAAGCCCTAGAGAGGGGGCGGAGTTTCCCCCGGAGAATCCGCCCTTGGGGCGGAGTTTTCCCAGGGGCGGAGAATCCGCCCCAAGTGGGGGGCGGATAATACGCCCCCAAAGTTGTGCAACGGCCAGATCTGGGGAGGGGGTATTTAAGCCAGCCATCCCCCTCCTGCCAGAACTCTTGATTCATCTCGAAAAAGAATAGATCAGATCTGAAAGCTTCATACAAGAGTGCTCCACCTAGATCCACCCAAAGGCCCCATCCCTTGGGGAATCGAAGGAGGAGAACTCGATCTTCATCATCAGCAATCAAGCGCTTCATCTGCTCTCCATTCATTTGGAGAACCTCCGATCTAGTATTTCTTGCAAATATCTAGATCCTCGTTTTTGTTTATATTGATAAACCTTGTTTTTGTGACAGCTTGTTGTCATCCCGGGAGCCCCCAATTCGGTTGTGGATGTGTGCCCCGATAGTGTTGTAAAAGGCACCGTTTCCCGCCTCGAAGGGATCCAATAGTGGAGAAGGTGGATCAGGCCTCTCGTGGCGAGATCCATCGGAGAATAGGGTGAGGCCTATTGTGGCATGGTGGTCTTAGACGCCCACCCCTCCAACGCAGATGTACTTCCCTTAACAAGGAAGGAACTGCGGTAAAACAAATCCCTGTGTCTCCGCGTGCTCCACTACGGTTTCCTCGCTCCTCTTTTACGTGCTTAGTAGTTAGGGTTACATATAGGGAAATTCTCGTAGTTGCATATCTAGAGAATTTACTTTGTGTCAAGCCTAAAATTGAAAAAGTATTAAAAAATTGGTTAGCACCTATTCACCCCCCCTCTAGGTGCCCATACGATCCATTTCAATTGGTATCAGAGCCTCGGCTCTTATTTCGGGCTTAACCGCCTAAGAGAAGTATGTGTTCCAAGGGAGATGGGAGTGATGCTCCGGAGGTAGTCACCATGAACGATCTCAAGACGTTGGAAACAACCTTGGTGAGTTCAATGGCGGCTAAGACGGAAGAGATGCATCAATTGATAATGCGTCTCTCCACATCCGCAGCATCACCTCCATCTAACTCTGAGGATACCACTCCGCAATCCAAGGAAACGGGTAAAACTGTTTCCAAAGATAACGAAGTGGTAGGTGATGATACTAGTAAGAGCTCCTCCTCGAAAAAGGATAGCGGTAAGGATGGATACAATGAGGTTTCTCATGTGTATTCCCCTGATCCGCCTATTCCTCACCCACACATACATAATAGGGGTGATCCACCCAAACTGTCAGCTTCTACTTTCTCTCAATGGCAATTTTTGATGAAATCTCATGTGTGCAGTTCCTCCATAGAGTTGTGGAAGATCATCGAAAATGGTCTTCACATTGGAAATCCTAACAATATCTCAAGGAGAGAAGTGGTCGATAGCCAACTCAATGCTAAAGCTCTACACATGATACAGCTTGGTGTGGGTAATAAAGACATGCCACACATTCAGCATCTTAGCACAGCTAAAGAAGCTTGGGATGCTCTCACCGAGCTCTTCATCGGAAATGAAAGTATGAGAAGGAATAGATATGATGCCTTGAGCAATGAAGCTGAAGGATTTTATATGCTGGATGGAGAAGACCACGAGGACATGTATAGGAGGCTCAAGGCAATAGCTACAACCTTCAGAAACCACGGTGCAGCTCATGTTGATGATGCTTGGATCAAGCGCAAGTATGTCAGTGCTCTTATGCCATTTGAGCCCACACATTTGAAAAGTCTCCAAGGTAGGCATAATTATCACCTCATGTCATCCAATGAGGTAATGCAAGAAATGGCTGTAGGGGTTCGTAGCATGGAAAACAAAAATTTTCTATCGCATACAAACAAACAAGCCAAGATCTATCTACTAGATTGTAGCAACGAGTCGATGGAATAACTTACCCTCGAAGATTCCAAAGCGGTTACCGAGAGCAGATTCTCGTGGGTGATGTAGTCGTACTCTTTCCGATCTCAAGATCGCGTAGACGATCCTTCCAAGGCACTGCAGCGCTTCGTAGTCGGTCACACGCTTGGTACTGACGAAGACCTTCCTCTCCTTGTTCCAGCGGCGGAGGTTGTAGCACTCTCCTCGCGATTCCGGCAACTGGCAGCGTGGTACCTAAGTAGAGGGGAGATCCCGCAGGGCTTCGCCTTAAGCCGGAGCGAGTATGGTGGAGTATGAGAGAGGGCTATTAGTGGTCTAGAGATTAGACACACCAATTAGAAGGCTCTAAACCGCAGGCTAAAGCAATTAGAAGCTCTAAACCAAAACGGCTCTAAACCGGAGATTAGAGGATAGGAACTTGTGTGTTTTGAGGAGGAGGCCCTGCCCCTCCTTTTATAGGTGGAGGGGCCGGCGCGCCAGGGGAGGGAGGGGAGTCCCTCCCCAACTCGGCCTAGCTTGGCCGCCGGCTTGGAGGAGAGGGACTCCTCCTCCAAGTTGGTTTCAACCTCCTCTTGCTTGTTTCCCACAGTTTCCTGTTTCCCACAGTTTCCTGTTTTCCACAGTTTCCTGTTTTAGCCGTTTGACTTTCAAACTGGCAGTTTGACTTTTCAGTTTTGGAACAGCAAGAACACTTAGTACATGATGCAATCATTCAATGACACATTCATGTACCCTCCCCCCCCGGAGTGCCGGACAATCCGGAACCTTCTAGAACATTCCCGATGAAAACACCGGAATCATTCCCGAACTCCGAAACGGGACTTTCCTTATATGAATCTTATTCTCCGGACCATTCCGGATCACCTCGTGATATCCCGGATCCCATCCGAGACTCCGAACAACATTCGGTCTCTTTATCATAATACCATAACTACTCAAACAACGTCGAATCCTTAAGTGTGTCTCCCTACGGTTCGTGAATTATGCGGACATGATCGAGAAACTTCTCCGAACAATAACCAATAGAGGAATCTGGAAATTCATATGGCTCCAACATATTTCTACGATTACTTTGTGATCGAATGAACCACTTACATACGATACCAATTTCCCTTTGTCTCACGATAGTTTACTTATCCGAGGTTATGATCGTCGGTATCTCTGCATACCTAGTTCAACCTCGTTACCGATAAGTACTCTTTTCTCGTACCCGTGATATGTGATCCCTTGTGAGCCAGTCACATGCTTGCAAGCTAATTGGATGACATTCCACCGAGAGGGCCCAGAGTATATCTATCCGTCATATGGATGGACAAATCCCACTCTTGATCCATGTGTTTCAACCAATACTTTCTGAACACTCAATGCCACCTTTATAGCCACCCGATTCACGGTGTGGTGTTTGATGTCATCAAAGCATCCATCCGGTAAAGGTGATATGCATGATCTCATGGTCGAAGGAATTAGGTTACTATGTATCGTAAAGCATATAGCAATTGAACTATTGAAATGACTTGATCTTTATGCTACGCTTATCTATAGGAGTATGTCCATCACATCATTCTCCTAATGATATGATCCTGTTGTTAATAACATCTCTATGTTCATGATCAGGAAACCATGATCATATATTAACCAACAAGCTAGTTTAACAAGAGGCTTTACTAGGGACTCTTATTTTAGTTTACAAATCACACAAGTATTAATGTTTCCGGTTAATACAATTATAGCATGGTATGTAAACATTTATCATAAGTGTGAAGATATGATAATAACCACTTTATTATTGCCTCTTGGGCATATCTCCAACAGTCTCCCACTTGCACTAGAGTCAATAATCTAGTTTCAAACCTTTGTGTATATAACACCTATTGCTTTCCGGTGTTGTATGTACACGATTGCTAGTGGTCAACTGATCTCCGGATATGACACTTCCAGGTCCATGTGTAATTGCATGTATTTGCGTCTCTACGCATCACTCATTCTCTAATGAGATGGCTTTGTATAAATTTGGTCTTTCGGTGTGACCTTTAGTTCTTTGGGGTTAAAACATGTTGATAATATTGTCGCACAATATATCTTCATAGTATTATCCCTCTGTGAACTACACCTAGTTTGATAACAAAATACTTGACTCAAATGCCCTCTTTTGCTGCTATAATAGCAGTCATATACTTAGCCTTTTGTTGTAGTATCTGTCACAATGTCTTAACTTTGGAACTCATCCAAATCCATTATGGAACTCACTTTCCATTATACTGTGCCACCCTTAGTTTAGATTGAGATAAACTTAATTTGTACTTTGTGACAAAGCTAGTATCAATGTAGTACTTTTACAATGAACTAACCATCTATTTGTCACTTCTACAAATAATATACTCTTAGTTCTTCCAAAAGATCATAAGAATATCCTTACTATTGTCCAATGATCATCTTACGAATCATTTCTGGTATATGCTCACAACATTTAGAGCATAGGACATATCTGGATTTGTACATATCACAGTATGATTGATATAAATACTCTTTGTGATTTCATACATCAAGTATCAATCTATACTTGATTATTTGTTTCACTTTACCAAATGTCAATACACTTGAATATATCATCAACATTGAACTCTTTCAATCCTTTCTGTGCGACAAGAACCTTTTCTTGTAGTTTCTATATTGAACTCATTCAATATCTCGTCTATGTACTTCTAGCACAACCATATTAGCGTCTATTGATGCCGAATATTTGGGTTTTGCCTAAGTCTTTCATCGGGATGAAATTCTTAATATGTGTTAATAAAAGATACATTATTTCCAATCAACAATATGTCTTCCACATAATGTATTAGAAACATGTCTTAGCGCTCCCACTTAATTTCTTGCAAATGCAAGCATCTTCATTGTCTCTAATGAACTTTTAAACTCCTTTAACAGTTTCATCATAGTGAAGCTTCCAACTCATGATGCTCACTTCAACCATTGAAGTTTGCATATGCTTTTAGCATCCTATGAATTAACAAAACCCTATGGACCGTGTTATGCACATGTCCTAGGTAACGATTCTATTAGAAGAACTTGTTTTGTTTATTCAACTATCATATAACAAAATTATATGTAGTGGTTGCTACATTAATCCGTCTAGACTAAATATCACTATGAAAGATCAAATCTTGTCATATACAACCTTTGAACATTGTTGTGAACTCTTTCCCAACATGTCGACTATTTCATAGATGTAAAACATCCATGTCTATTTCTTTATAGATCCAGACACAACTGTAAGGTCTTACACCTTTCTCGAGGGTCTTTCAAGTTCAAAACTTGATTTCTCGTGTATGGAACTATCACGGATTTTATGGCTTCAAGCCATTTGACGGAGTCAGGGTCCATCATCACTTCTTTGCATGTAGTCCGTTCATTATTCTCAAATAATGATTCAACCCTCAAATCTTGGTAGTTGATTGTTTACTCGACCTACTTGTTTCAATAGGAACTTAGATCTCCGTGTCCACAACCTTTGAGGCACGTGAGCCATGAGCATTGTTGCTGCCTCCGGAACACTTTTCGGCGCTGCGCAACTTTGCACATATAGCTAAGGTTCTTTTAACCTTATCAAAGTTCTATTGTCCTCCCACTTAACTTTTCACGAAAAATTCCTTCTCAGAGAAACTTGACGTTCTAAGCGACAAACACTTTTGTCTCCGGTGTTTTATGGAGGAATACTTAACATTTATACAAAGACAGGTTCATCCGACTTTGGTTGCACACATCTTTCTTATGCATAGCATACCAATGTTTTAAGAAAGGACCACTTGGGTTTTATCCCAAACCATAACCTTATATGGTGTCATTTCAACGGATTATGATGAAGCTCTTTTCAGTGGAAAAACGGTAATCTCTAAAGCTTTTAATCTCTAAAATATAATGGCAGTTTTATGAATTATACCTTTGATCTTACCATGTCAAACAAGGTTTAATTACATACCTCGAACGCTCCATACCCTTATGGTGTTTCGGGAAATGCAAATCCACGGAGCAATTCCTTAAATCTTAGGTATTATGCTAAACTCTGTAACTCAAATATCTTCCTTTATGATCTTTATCATAAACTGTTTATATTCTTGTTACAATGATTTTGCACTTCATCTTGAAAGTCTTTGAACTTTTCAAATGTTTCATACTTCATCCTTATTAAGTAAATATTCATATATTCACTCAAAATTTCGGAAAAAGCAAATGAAGTTAAAAACCATCGCTCTTGACTACACATAATGGACTTCGTACAACAATATGTACAAATTCCAATAAACTAGTCTTTCGTTCCCTTTTGGCCTATGAACTAAGTTTCAATTATCTCTAGGAAAGTTTCACAAGTGTCATTTGATCAAAATCAAAAGACTCCAAAATTCCATCCACATGGAGTTTCTTCATGTTTTCTTTCCAGTATAATTTAAACGGCGATGTCACTTCCTAAGTGATCTTTCAATCAATTTGTCTTTCGACATCTTTAGCACTAGTTTTATGGATGTGATATCTCCAACGAGATTTGCGAATCCATCTTTTATGGATTACGGAAATTATTTGAACAACCCTTTTGTTCTCATAATACCTGATAAAACAAATCTTTGAAGGCAAGCTTTGATGTTTAACGAGCAACACAATAACCCTTTATTTGTTCTCGATGAACATCATCACATATTCTTTTGCTAGTTACTTAGTCCATTGTAGTTCATGAATTGTGTTGTTTCGCATGACGATTCACACCAACAAATTCAGTATCAAATACTTGAGAACCACATTGTTTAATAAGCAAAGAATATAGCCATAACATGTATATCATCTATATACTTAAGCTGAACAATTCTAGTCTTTTCCTTTCGCCATATATTTATGAGATTCTCTTCAAGATTTCCTCTTACTTGAAAGAATCTATCAACATCAATAGTGGAGTCATACATATGACATATAGTCCAAAGCGTGTATAATTAAATACCAATGTCTTTGGACTTGCACTTTGAAGTAGATCACCATCATCAAATATTTGGTGTTCTTTCAAATTCCTTTCTTTAGTAATCTCTTGGTGTAGTAAACATTTTACCTACATCAAATATTCACCCTTATCATGGAATTGTCCATGATCAAGCTACTGTTAGCTTATAACGATGAATTATGAGTATAATGTTGCTATCCAAAACCTTTTGGAGGATTAGGACAACAAGTGTCTCCAACCTTTTGCAAATTCTCATCAAAATATGAGAACATGAACTTTGCCATATTATACTCTATCATGTTGTAACCAAAACTTCGTTTCAGATATCACAATATCTTCCACACATCATGGTTTCTGAAACAACTCTTTCAGATACTAGATAACCTTGATATTAAGAGAATCCTTTGAATATCAAGAATCATGGAGACAAACATGATACTTATATACTAACACTCGGAATTGTTACTCTTGATTTAATACTAATTATTAAACTTCATGGAGTAACCGGAACTTACTGAAAGTTTGCAATAGGATTTTTAAACTTTAGATTAACACTTCAAAACAATACGATACCAGTCAGAAGTAACTAACCAGAATTCTATAGTTCTATCATCTCAATTATAACTAAGCGCAAGGTGGTAAACGGATGCCAATGACTACAACAACTATGCAAATTCACTTTGATTTAGTTTATGATAAATTGAGTTCTAATTAATAATTAAATTAATCTAGGTGAACTCCCACTCAAAACAATATCCCTCACATTGTTTTAGTGATCACACGAACCAAATCCACCACATCAAAACCGATCATCACGAGAGTTGATATAGCTTCAATGGCGAACAATCAACATGTTCATCATATCTACTATATGACTCATGATCTACCTTTCGGTAATCTGTGTTCCTGAGGCCATGTCTGTACATGCTAGGCTCGTCAAGATCAAACCTTAGTTTCCGCATGAGCAAATCTGGCTTGCTCACGTTGTATACACTTGTATAATCTAACACACCCGATCATCACGTGGTGCTTCGAAACAACAAGCTTTAGCAATGGTGCTAACTAAGGGTGAACACTTTATGACTTGAAATTCATGTGCATGAGGGATCATCTTATAATGCTACCGTCATCTACTAAGAAATACAAGATGCATAAAGGATTAACATCACATGCAATTCATAATATGTGATATGATATGGCCTTTCTTCTTTGTGCTTCCGATCTCCATCTTCTAGCACGAACATGATCTCCATCATCACCGACATTGCATCAAGGTCAACGATGCTTCTCCATGGTTGTCGTCCACCGGCTTCAACTATTACAACTACTTTGAATAGACATGCGGGTCTTAACAGAATTTAAAGACAACCATATGGCTCCTGCCGGTTGCCAACTTACAATTAGGAACATTGCATACATCATATATAATCACAATCATGGCCATATCACATCACAGCACACCCCTGCAAAACAAAGTTAGACGCCTCTAATTTTCTTTGCATGTTTTACGTGGTTTGGGGCTTTCAATAAGTGTCGTTCTAACTTACGAACAAGAACAACAACATTGATACTGGTATTGTCAGTCACCCGTTGTAAGTTGAGTCTTAGCTATGCTAGGAGAAACAGGCACCATAAAGCCACTTATGCAATACAAGTTGCATGTCAAGCGTGGAGCAAGTCTCATGAACGATGTCATGTAAGGTTAGCCCGGGCCGCTTCATCCCAACATACCGCAAGATGCAAAGTACACAAGAAGCAATCGACAATAAAAGCATCAACGCCCATAATGACCATTGTGTTCTACTCGCAACAGATCTACATATAGACACGGCTCGATACCATCAGAGGGGTTCGTAGCATGGAAAACAAAAATTTTCTATCGCATACAAACAAACAAGCCAAGATCTATCTACTAGATTGTAGCAACGAGTCGATGGAATAACTTACCCTCGAAGATTCCAAAGCGGTTAACGAGAGCAGATTCTCGTGGGTGATGTAGTCGTACTCTTTCCGATCTCAAGATCGCGTAGACGATCCTTCCGGCGCTGCGTTCCGGCAGCGCTTCCGTAGTCGGTCACACGTTCGGTACTCGACGAAGACCTTCCTCTCCCTTGTTCCAGCAGGCAGCGGAGGTTGTAGCACTCTCCTCGCGATTCCAAAGACAACGGGCGTGGTACCTAAGTAGAGGGAGATCCACTGGCTTCGCCTTAAGCCGGAGCGAGTATGGTGGAGTATGAGAGAGAGATATTAGTGGTCTAGGGATTAGACACACCAATTAGAAGGCCCTAACCGCAGGCTAAAGCAATTAGAAGCTCTAAACCAAAACGGCTCTAAACCGGAGATTAGAGGATAGGAACTTGTGTGTCTAGAGGAGGAGGCCCTGCCCCTCCTTTTATAGGTGGAGGGGCTGGCGCGCCAGGGAAGGGAGTCCTCCCAACTCGGCCGAGGCTGGCGCCGGCTTGGAGGAGAGGGACTCCTCCAAGTTGGTTTCAACCTCCTCTTGCTTGTTTCCCACAGTTTCCTGCTTTCCACAGCTTCGCTTTTAGTCGTTTGACTTTCAAACTGGCAATTTGACTTTTCAGTTTTGGAATAGCAAGAACACTTAGTAAATGATGCAATCATTCAATGACACATTCATGTACCTCCCCCCGGAGTGCGGACAATCCGAACCTTCTAGAACATTCCCGATGAAAACAACGGAATCATTCCCGAACTCAAACGGGACTTTCCTTATATGAATCTTATTCTCCGGACCATTCCGGATCACCTCGTGATATCCCGGATCCCATCCGAGACTCCGAACAACATTCAGTCTCTTTCTCATAATACCATAACTACTCAAACAACGTCGAATCCTTAACTGTGTCTCCCTACGGTTCGTGAATTATGCGGACATGATCGAGACACTTCTCCGAACAATAACCAATAGAGGAATCTGGAAATTCATATGGCTCCCACATATTTCTACGATTACTTTGCGATCGAATGAACCACTTACATACGATACCAATTTCCCTTTGTCTCATGATAGTTTACTTATCCGAGGTTATGATCATCGGTATCTCTGCATACCTAGTTCAACCTCGTTACCGATAAGTACTCTTTTATCGTTCCCGTGATATGTGATCCCTTGTGAGCCAGTCACATGCTTGCAAGCTAATTGGATGACATTTCACCGAGAGGGCCCAGAGTATATCTATCCGTCATATGGATGGACAAATCCCACTCTTGATCCATGTGTTTTAACCAATACTTTCTGAACACTCAATGCCAGCTTTATAGCCACCCAGTTACGGTGTGGTGTTTGATGTCATCAAAGCATCCATCCGGTAAAGGTGATATGCATGATCTCATGGTCGAAGGAATTAGGTTACTATGTATCAGAAAGCATATAACAATTAAACTATTGAAATGACTTGATCTTTATGCTACGCTTATCTATAGGAGTATGTCCATCACATCATTCTCCTAATGATATGATCCTGTTGTTAATAACATCTCTATGTTCATGATCAGGAAACCATGATCATATATTAACCAACAAGCTAGTTTAACAAGAGGCTTTACTAGGGACTCTTATTTTAGTTTACAAATCACACAAGTATTAATGTTTCCGGTTAATACAATTATAGCATGGTATGTAAACATTTATCATAAGTGTGAAGATATGATAATAACCACTTTATTATTGCCTCTTGGGCATATCTCCAACAATGGCCGCATTCAAAGTGGCTGCCAAGAATGCCGAAGATGCTCGTGCTCGAGCTATGGGGATGCAAAAGGGGGTCAACATGGCTTTGAAGACTAGTGTGATTGATCATGATGAATATGCGGTAGAAGGCCTGGACTATCCCGAAGATATAAAAAGGATCCACGGACAATACTTGGCTCTTTATGCAAGAAACTTTTGGAAAGATCCAGCCAAGGCTAAAGCTGAACTAGATCGCAAAAGTGGAGCCTATGGAAGAAAAGAAAATGGTCCCAAGCTGAGAACATGCTTTAATTGTGGTGACCGGCTGCACTTCGTAGCTAAGTGTCCATATCAAAGTAGAGAGGATAATGGAGGAAGACTCATTTTCAAGGACAAATCAAAAGCTCCACGTAAGAAACAGTTTGTAAAGAAAAATGCTCCTTTCAAGAAGCAACCAAAGATTGTTCTAGTAGCTCAAGAAGAATATTCATCGGGGAGTGAAGATGAGGACGAGGACGATAGCTCTCAAGAGGTGGCTGCTATAGCCACCACATCTACATCAACATCACTCTTCGACTCTCCAAACGAGAACATCATCAACAAGAATCCTACTTGTCTCATGGCAAGAAGCTCCGAGGTAACTTCTTCTAACTCTTCCTTTCCCAAGGCTATGATAGACATGGATGATCCTGCTAGTCTTAAGGTTAAAGAAGAGATTATTGCCTTGGATTATTTCTATACTAACTTGCAAGGTGAGCACAAAGTTCGTTTTGAGGCTCTTATGGATCAGCTGGCCCAAAACGAAGCACTCCTCGAAGAAAAGGGCAGAATTGAAAGGGAGGATGCAATGGAAATTGCATCCCTAAAAAATGCTCTTGAAGAAGAAGAAGAAGCTCGGGTCTCTCTTGAAGAGAGGCTTGAGTCTATGGAAGAGTCACATGAAGAAATTGTGACTAAACTCGTTAAGGAACGTGACAATGTGGTCACCAAGGCAAAGAAGTTAAATAAGGAAAGGATTGACTTTGGGGCTGCTCATGATAGACTCTCCGAGGAATTGGAGAAACTTGACAATGCTCACAAGGCATTGAAAAACGAGTTCTCTATCCTCAATGAGTCACATGATCAACTTCAAATTCGATTGGCCGAATATGATACTCCTAGCTCATCCAACTCAACATATAGTAACAAGAAAAATGCTAGTGTGGAAAAAGGAGTGATCAAGGACATCACTACAAAGGACAAAGGTGTGCTTGATGAAGTCCTTGACAAGCAAAGGTCAAATCATGGTAAAGAGGGACTTGGGTATGTCACCAAGTCCAAGAAGAAGAAAACCAAGAAGAACAAGACCAAGAATGTGCAATTAAAGACAAGCACTGCTGAGAAGGTTGTCACAAAAGACAAGACTAATAATATTGGTTTTGCAAGGTCTCACAATCCGAATTATGAACTCTTTTGTGATGATTATGGCGATGTTTATGCTTATTATGTTGGTCCTTTTGATGAATATATTGCTTGGTCTATTTGGGTCCCAAAGACCCTTGTTACTAACATGAAAGGACCCATTGAAAAATGGGTACCTAAAACCAAGAAGTAATTTTCTTGCAGGGCTATGCTTTCGGTGGGTCGAAATGGGTGCTGGATAGTGGCTGCACTAGTCATATGACCGGAAGCAAGGAGATCATCATGAAGATGTGTCCAAATCTTGATAATATCACAGTCTCCTATGGTGATAAGTCTAAATCTCAGGTATTGGGTCTTGGCAAGGTTGTGGTTGCCCACAATATCTCTCTCGTGGACGTCATGCTTGTTGAGACCCTTGGCTACAATCTTCTTTCTGTTCGTGCCCTTGGCAAGATGGGTTTTGCTGTTTTTATCGATGATGATTTGGTGGTACTCTTATGGAGCAAGTCTCTAAAGGTCGCTTTTGTTGGATACGTCGAAAATGACCTGTATGTGGTGGACTTCTCCGGAAAACCACTTGGTCCGATGTGTCTATTCGGAAAGGCCGACGTGGGCTGGCTATGGCATCGCCGTTTAGCCCATGTCAACATGAGAACTTTGCAAAGTCTCCAAAAGGGTGGCCACATTCTTGGACTAAAATACAATGTCTCTTTTTCCAAAGATCGTGTTTGCAGGGCCTGTGTTGAAGGAAAAATGCATGATTCTCCCCACAAGAGGAAGACTATTGTGTCATCGAAGAGGATCTTGGAATTTCTCCATGTGGATTTATTTGGTCCTCCTTCTCATGCAAGTCTTGGTGGGAAGAAATATTGCTTGGTCATCGTCGATGATTACTCAAGATATACATGGGTATATTTGTTCAAGCTGAAAAGTGAGACTCAACAAACTGTCATCGACTTTGCCAATGAAGTTCAACGTCAACACAATGTTCCCATCTTGGCAATTAGAAGTGACAACGACACAGAATTCAAGAACTACACTTTAAACGAGTTTCTTAGCGAAGAGGGGATTAGACACCAATATTCCGCTGCATACACCCCTCAACAAAATGGTGTAGCCGAGAGGAAGAACCGGACTTTGATGGATATGGCAAGATCTATGCTAGCTGAATTTAAGTCATCTTATATTTTTGGGCTGAAGCCATATCCACTGCTTGTCACTCATCAAACCGGATGTACCTTCGAAAGATCTTGGACAAGACCCCATATGAAATACTTACCGGCAACAAACCCAACATCTCATACTTCAGGGTATTCGGGTGTAAGTGTTTCTTTCTTATTAAAGGTGTCCGTTTGTCAAAATTTGAATCCAAGGCTTTAGAAGGTATTTTTGTTGGTTACGGTGCCGAATCCCACACTTATAGAGTCTACAACAAGCTCACTGGGATTGTTGTAGAATCTTGTAGTGTGGAGTTCGATGAAAATAACGGCTCCTTTGTAGGGCAAGTTGATGTTTGTGATGCTGATGTTGAAATACCCCAAGATGCCATCAGAAGAATGGGCGTGGGATTTTTCCGCCCCATTGAGGAACCCCTTGTGGCGGATCGGGAAGGACAATGCTCCACATATGTGGAGCCCTCATCTACACAAGATCAACAAGCTCCTACTGTTGGAGACAATCCTGCACCAACACCACAATCCCATCAAGATCATCTATCCTCTGGACAAGCTGGTAGTCCCAGGCCGGACTATCCGCCCCCTCCAAGGGGCGGACAATCCGCCCCTGGCACTCCAACTCGTACCAGGGGATCCGAAGGAGAAATCAACATCTCTGAAGCTCCCAGGCCGGATTCTCCGGCCCCCAGGGGCAGATTATCCGGCCCTGGTTCTCCAACTCCAGTCAGGCTTTCTCAGGAAGATGGTTCTGGTACTTCACCTCCCAGGCCGGATAGTCCGGCCCCTCCAAGGGGCGGATTATCCGGGCCTGAAGAAAATTTTCAACAACAATCTTCTGGCAGTACCGGTGACCAAGATCAAGGGCAATGCAGTAATCAAGACAAGGATACAACAATTGAATCCACTCCTCCGAGAAACAATAAGGATATTGAGGCTCGTCGCAAGGCTCGTGCTGATCTCAACCTTGAACTAAGAGGTCACACTCTTGACAAGGTAGTTGGTGATCTACGACGAAGGGTATCCACTCGAAGAGAGCTTGCTAGCTTCTGTGATCATCAAGCTCACATTTGCATGGTTGAACCAAAGAAGGTTTTTGATGCTCTTGAAGACCCCGATTTTGTTGTTGCAATGCATGAAGAATTAAACAACTTCGAACGCAACAAAGTTTGGAAGCTCGTAGAAAAGCCAAAGGATTGTCGCAATGTTATCGGCACCAAGTGAATCTTCAAGAACAAACAGGATGAAAATGGCATTGTTGTGAGGAATAAAGCACGACTCGTGGCTCAAGGATTCTCTCAAGTAGAAGGAATTGATTTTGGCGAGACCTACGCTCCTGTAGCTCGCCTTGAGTCCATCCGTATCCTTCTTGCATATGCAGCCCATCATAATTTTAAATTACAACAAATGGATGTTAAGAGCGCTTTCCTTAATGGTCCTCTACATGAGTTAGTATACGTCAAGAAGCCCCCGGGGTTTGAGGACCCCAAATTTCCGAACCATGTCTACAAACTCGATAAGGCGCTCTATGGCCTTAAACAAGCCCCACGTGCGTGGTATGAGCACCTTAAAGAGCTTTTTCTAGACCGTGGATTCGAAGTTGGGCAAATCGATCCCACTCTTTTTACTAAGAAGGTCAATGGGGAGCTTTTTGTATGCCAACTTTATGTAGATGACATTATTTTTGGCTCTACTAACCAAGCTTTTAACGATGAATTTTCAAAGCTTATGACTGACAGGTTTGACATGTCCATGATGGGTGAGCTCAGGTTTTTTCTTGGATTTGAAATAAAACAACTTAGAGAGGGAACCTTTATTAATCAAGCTAAGTACATCCAAGACATGCTCAAAAGGTTCAAGATGACGGATCTCAATGGCGTTGCTACCCCAATGCAAACAAAGTGTCATCTTGAGCTCAATCCCAAGGGTAAAGATGTGGATCAAAAGGTATATCGATCCATGATCGGCTCTCTCCTTTACCTCTGCGCATCTAGGCCCGATATCGTGTTAAGTGTAGGAGTGTGTGCAAGGTACCAAGCCGCTCCTAAAGAAAGCCACTTAGTGGCGGTCAAGCGAATCTTCCGATATTTGGTTCATTCCCCAAATTTTGGGTTATGGTATCCCAAGGGTTCAAGTTTCTCTCTATGTGGTTACACCGATTCAGATTGGGATGGTGACAAAGATGATAGGAAATCAACCTCTGGTGCATGCCAATTCTTGGCCAGGTCTCTAGTGTGTTGGTCATCAAATAAACAGAATTGTATCTCACTCTCAACCGCCGAAGCTGAATATGTTGCTGCTGCAAGTGCTTGTACTCAATTGTTATGGATGAGGAAACTTTAAAGGAATATGGTGTCAATTGTGACACAGTGCCTCTTTTTTGCGACAATGAAAGTGCTATCAAAATTGCTTACAATCCCGTGCAGCATACGAGAACAAAACATAAAGAGATTCGCAACCACTTTATTCGGGATCATGTTGCTCGTGGAGATATTGCTCTTTCCTTTGTGAGCACGAAGAACCAACTTGCTGATATTTTCACGAAGCCCCTCGATGAAGCAAGATTTTGTTATTTGCGGAATGAGCTAAATATCATAGATTCAAGGAGCTTGGCTTGACTATTCTTGCACACTCACTTGCTCTTATTCATGTATTTGGTTTAGATGCGGGCATAGACATAGGGGGAGTGTGGTCCTAATTGATTGGGCCAACCCTCCCCCCATAATGCCGAAAGCAAGTAAAATCATTTCCCTTAATATCATTTTGTGATATGTGGGTCATCGATGAGCATTGGTTTTGAACTCAAGATACATCTTCGCGGTGTCATGCCATGCGCTCCAACATGGTGGCTTAGGCCACCGCCCTCTTCCTCGAGAAGAGTTGGTTTTTCATGGGTCTCGTTGGATTTTCTTGCATACCTTTTGTTCTTATGGAAAACACACTCAATTTTGGCTTTTGGTTGATTTGATTCTTGCAAATTTGGGTGCGTAGTAACATCTCAGTTTGATTCTCTCAACCCAAGCCTTTCTCTCCCTCCTTGAACCATCTATTATTGCACACAAGTCCTCTAAAACACCATCGCTCTTCTTCCTTTTTGGCGTTTCGATGCCAAAGGGGGAGAAGTAGTTCTATTAGGTCTCGTGGATTTGCAAGGGTCGTTTTTAGTCGTTTTTATTTGCTTGCTTGTGCCTTTTCTAGCGTGAACTTGTTTGCTATTTGTGGTTGTTTGTGTAAGACTATGTCGTACTCCACAGTTTGGTACTATGTTTGGTATTCATGGATTTCTGGATTTATCTATCATGGACCCCATGGAATTATGGAATTATGGAGCATACTTGATGACATATGGATTCATGGGATTATCTATGTATGCCGTGGCTATATATTCCGGTGGTATGACATTTTTTCCAAACCTTAAAGTAGTGTTCTACCTAGTGTGTGTATTTGTATTCAAATGCAAATCTAAAATATGCACACATCTAGGGGGGGCGTCTTTCATTATCTAAGGTGGCACTTGCCGGTTTCATTGCAAATCCTAGTATTGTCATCTAACACCAAAAAGGGGAGATTGAAAGAACATTTCTTAATCCCTAGTGTTTTGTGTGTTAGATAACAATACCAAGGATCATTTAATGTGCGTTGAAGTGTTGCAGCTCAGAACTCTGCCTTTGGGGGCGGATAATCCGGCCCCACCAGGGGCGAATAATCCGCCCCTCCCTCTGCCCAAGCAAGCGCAAGCCCCAGAAGGGGGGGCGGAATATTGGCCGGACTTTCCGGCCTGGTCGGATAATCCGCCCCTCAGGGGGCCAGATAATCCGCCCCTCCTGCTCATCGCCAAGGCGCAAGCCCCAGAGAGGGGGCGGAGCTTTGGCCGGACTTTCCGGCCTTGCCGGATAATCCGCCCCTCAGGGGGGCCGGATTATCCGCCCCCCAAGATCTTCTCCAAGTTTCTCCAAGGCGCAAGCCCGGAGAGGCGGAGTTTCCCGCCCTTGGGCGGAGTTTTCACAGGCGGATAATCCGCCCCCAAAGTTGTGCAACGGCCAGATCTGGGGAGGGGGTATTTAAGCCAGCCATCCCCCTCCTGCCAGAACTCTTGATTCATCTCGAAAAAGAACAGATCAGATCTGAAAGCTTCATACAAGAGTGCTCCACCTAGATCCACCCAAAGGCCCCATCCCTTGGGGAATCGAAGGAGGAGAACTCGATCTTCATCATCAGCAATCAAGCGCTTCATCTCCTCTCCATTCATTTGGAGAACCTCCGATCTAGTATTTCTTGCAAATATCTAGATCCTCATTTTTGTTTATATTGATAAACCTTGTTTTTGTGACATCTTGTTGTCATCCCGGGAGCCCCCAATTTGGTTGTGGGTGTATGCCCCGATAGTGTTGTAAAAGGCACCGGTTCCCGCCTCGAAGGGATCCAATAGTGGAGAAGGTGGATCAGGCCTCTCGTGGCGAGATCCATCGGAGAATAGGGTGAGGCCTATTGTGGCGTGGTGGTCTTAGAACCGCCCACCCCTCCAACGCAGATGTACTTCCCTTAACAAGGAAGGAACTGCGGTAAAACAAATCCCTGTGTCTCCGCGTGCTCCACTACGGTTTCCTCGCTCCTCTTTTACGTGCTTAGTAGTTAGGGTTACATATAGGGAAATTCTCGTAGTTGCATATCTAGAGAATTTACTTTGTGTCAAGCCTAAAATTGAAAAAGTATTAAAAAATTGGTTAGCACCTATTCACCCTCCCCCCTCTAGGTGCCCATACGATCCATTTCAACATTTACATATTTACATAAGTTAAAGGGGATCCCAAGTTATGTTAGTTAAATGGATGCCCTTGGACTTCATTTATATATTTATTTTCACAAAAATTAAAAGATTGCGACCTGAGCACGAGTATCTGCAGATCCACACGTCCCTATTTAGATTGTAACGTGAGTACCATTTTTTTGCCCAATCTACAAGTAGTTACTATTGGGCCTGGATACGACCATTTTGGCATGGATAAGTTCTATTTGGGCCTGGCCTTTTTCAATCACTCCTCGTCAATTGTTTTTTTAACTTTTCAACCCCTCCCCCTCCCCAGCACACGGGCGCTCCCTACATGCTGATAAAACTGAAGGAACACTGACGAAACTGAAGGAACACTGATTTCGAAAACAGAGCAACTCAAAATTAGCCCAAATTTATGTTGCATTTTATTCAAGCCAAAGACATAGACCATTACATCCATTACAAAGAATCACTCGAACATTGATTGCGCTGTCTAATGACTAATGATCAGGAGATAAACTAATCCGAGAGAAATTACACAAAAATAAAAAAAACGGCCATCAGATTGTCCTGCTTCTTCAATTCGATGATTTTCCTTAGCTGCTTGTTCATCTTCTTCAGCTCGGCCTTCACTTCCGCATCCACCGTAGTACCAGCGGAAATGGGGTTGTCACATCCCAATTTCTCCACCATGGACGGGTTTTCGAGCTCCCGGGATGCTACCTCCACCCCAATTCGCTCGATGTACTCATCAAGCCACTCAAAATGCCCATATTTTGGCAGTTCCTGAAATCGCAGAGATGAACCCTAAATCCCAAATTCGATGAAATGCATGAAATTTCGAAATAAAAGCGAGAAATTGGCGCTCGGAACACTTAGATCTCACCTTTCCCAGCTCGGGCTTGCTCTCGCACTTCACAAATTTCTGGCCAATGTTGTAGTTCTTGTCGGTGGATGTGACAAGCCGCTTCAGGGGCGCGGTACGGGGGCAATCGGGGCACCTCCTCATCGGCACCGACCATACTGAGGCCATGAGCGGAGGGAGGCTGAAGCAGAGCTCGACATCCCTCGCCGATGTTGCCGCACTTGCTCGCCAGAGAAGAAAACGGAAGGGGATGAGATGCGGGCTGGAACGGTGGCAGGAGTGCTCGGGTGCGGGGACAGATCAGGGACAATGGCTCTCTTCAACCACAGCGTGAGTCCCACGATATGAGGTGCAATCAGGTGAGTTTCGCCGTGACGTGGAGAGGCTGTGGGTCCTACTATGATCAGCTGATTCGAATTCGTTGACGGTCTCGTGAGGTTAAGTGAAAGTGTCGCACAGGAGCTATTTGCCGCTTCAGAAGTGTCGCATGCGAGTTATTCTTTTCAACAATGTCGTGTTCCTTCCAATTCCATGTAAAGATGTCGCATAGGAGCTATAAGGCAATTTAGCTGCCGCCTGCTTGCTCTCTTTCAAGCGCACCAAGAGAGTAGTGTACAAATACGACGAAAAGGGGGAAGAAGAGCAACCGAAACCATTCTCGGGGAGACATCTCTTGCACAAGTTTGTGTACTGCTAGGCCTTTCATGACAAATGGCTAGCAAGATGTCAGATTAATTTATCATCTCATATAGTTGCTCTTGCATAAGCTGCTGGGGTAGCGTCGTGTCTTTATATACGACATACTCTACTCCTCGTTATTATTTGTTAATATAGTTATCTTCTAAACAAAATCATGTAGCTGATGATAAGATAGGCGAACATCCATTAGCCTTTGCACTAGATGTAGCCATCTGGTCTATTTGTTACCCGTTAGAGCCGGTCTAAATGATATATTCAAAGGGACCTGGGACATAACTTGAGACACTGTGGATTATTTGCATTGTACAATGTTATATAAAGAAGGATATTAGAGAGATAACGGCCTATCTCCAAGTCAAGTGTCTTCCCAAAAACGAGTTTGTTCACCATTTTCATACGAAAGAACTTTGCACACCTGGATGGATGACAATTGAGCATTCTGTCTCTAAGACTAGAATGGTTGTTAGGATGAATGAAAATTGATTTAGTTTTAGTAATGGAAGATTTATTATCCCAACGCCTGCATCGAGATGATGGATGATGCTGAACTTATGATAACTTATTTCAACTCACTAAATAATGGCCTAACCAAAACCAGGATGCACCAAGTGTATCATAAAAGGGTATCTCACATTTTCTTTGCTTGCTCGCTAGCCCAGTTCATATGGCACGGAGTCAGAGAGATGCCTAATTTTGAGTGGGCACCCTCTTCATTTGCTAATCTTTTTGCCCTTCTCCAAGAATTTTTTGGGGAAATCTAGGAAGCTACTTTGGATCTTTTTCAATGACCAGTGTTGGGCTTTGTGAACTACTGATGGAGTTTTCTCTTGACAACCCTCTGACCGCATTTTCAAAATCATCTTATAATTGCAGTAATGGTGGCCACTCCAAAAGCTCAAGGGCCCAAGGATCATGCGTTGACGGATATGTTGCTAGCTCGGGCCAGACACCTCTGCAACGACACCCATGCGCCAATCACCAGAAACACCGCTTTAACGATTAGATGCTCTCATCTACATAGATTTTTTAAATCCTTTTTAGTTTTCCTATCAAGTATGATGGCAATGGTTTGAACTTTGAAGTTTGAAATGTGATATCCTTTCCTATAAGTTTATTTTTGCAGTGGCAGCTCCATATCTCTAAATAGTGTGTCTGTCCTATAGGGTCAACATTAGGGGTAATGAAGAACAATAGAAATATTAGGAAACAAAAATTGAGAGAATGGCGATCATAGAAGAGCGCTTGTTATTTATCAATAATGCATGGAGTAGGAGGCGTGATCATGGGGAAATGGTGCAAATCGGAGCCTGGTGGCTGATAACATCTTTTTAGGCTGGCCATAGTGCTAGTATCATGAGCAGTAAGTTGAAAAAATGTTGACATGACAGATGAATTAATGAAGAGAGAAGTGGTTGTAGTATTACATTGTGATAATGTATCATAACCGCGCGAAACTAGATTATTTAATATCAAATAAATCTTATACACCAATTTACATTGATAACCATACTCCCTCTGTCCTGAAATACCTTGCATTCTGGTTTTAGTCAAGGTCAAACTTTGTAAAGTTTGACCAAACATATTAAAAAAATTATATATACCTATAATACAACATAAGTATCGTTAAAATCGTCATAAAATATATTTTTATAATATATACATTCGGTGCTATAGATGTTTATAGTTTTTTTATATATTCTACCAAACTTTATAAAGTTTGACTTTGACCAAACCCAGAATGCAGGGTATTTCAGGAATACTAGCATATGATACACTCTACTATGACCGTCCTTATTCCTCAGCATTAAAAAGATAGCCTTTCTAGGAAACATTGAAAAATGGCAAAGTTTTCTTTATGCAACATTTATGGAGAGGATCTTATTATTATGCACATATAGGTGCAATATCCATGTGTGTGTGCCTAGACATGTAATTTGGGAACCAAAAGCAGCTTTTCCTTTCTGCGTACTGTTAGGCCGAACACCTCGGTCATATCGATGTCTTTTTGTTCCAAGCCTTGGGGAAGCTCCCAATCAAAATGGTACACAAGGGTCGCTAGCATGATCTCTATGCTGGCAATTGCAAAGTTTATTTCAGGACATATCCTTCGTCCTGCCCCAAAAGGCAAGAACTGAAAATTGTTTCCCTTGAAATTGACACCCGCAGCACTGCCGTCGTCGAGAAACCTTTCGGGCATGAATTCACCCGCGTTCTCCCAGGAGCTAGGGTCTCTTGAAATGGCCCAAGCATTGACAAAAACTTGTGTCCCAGTAGGAATTGTATAGCCATCAATGCAACAATCAGCCATGGCGAGATGGGGAGACAGAAGGGGCGCTACTGGATGTAGCCGGAGAGATTCTTTTATGACTGCTTTCAAGTAAGTCATGTTGTTCAGGCTGGCTTCTGTGAATTTTTCTTCTCCACGAGGTATGGCAGTACTCCTCACCTCGTCTTGTAACTTCCTCATAAGCTGTGGCCTCCGTACTAGCTCAACAAGGGTGAATTCAAGGGTTTGATACGATGTGCTTGTTGCTCCAAAAAATATGTCCTGTGCAGAAGAATTGAAAAGGAAAAATGGAAGATCATGAGGGTGTGCCACATGTCTATCCGGCGAAATGAGGGTGTGCCACATGGAATTAATTTGGAGATTACGATGGAAGCATGTAGGAGTAGTACTTACTGAAAGCATAGCTATGATATGCTCTCTGGTGAGATTGTACTCTCGTCGAACAGAGAGCAAAACATCTACGAAATCAGCACCCTTGTGATCAGACACTGACTTCTCTTCGCTCTGATGGTCATCGATCACCTTTTCAAGTAGATCGGCCCATCTCTTCTTAATTTTCTCAGCTTTTGCACAGAGAAGCCACTTCAGAACGCCAACCTTAGCTACGACAGGATAGTACTCCTCGAGAATGAACCCTCCTAGAAGCCGTGAGCTGTCATTGGTCAGGTCCCGGAACAACTTGTTCCGCCCTTCTTTCCGAAAGAACTTCCCTGATATGGCGCGGCATGCAATGTCATTTGTGAATGAGTTTAGTAGCTCACTCAGGTCGACCGCATCTCCTGTTGCGGCTGCATCTTTGATCTTGGCCATGGCAATGATCACCTAGCATAAATGATCTCACATGTCACAACTATTGGTTGTTCCATAATTAAATCTTTCTTCTTGAGCTCTTATATAAATCGGCATTGTTAAGAAAATGATACCCGTGATCCTAGAGTGAATATTGGCCGCCTAACCTATCTAGGATCAGGTTCTAAAAAAAACTATCTAGGATCAAGCCCAAAAATGTATTTTTTCTTTATCAATAAAGTAGGATAGTTGTCTAAACAAATTAAGACCATATCTACCCCACATATTCAATGTCTTTAGTATAATCTAAACAGTACAGACTCTATGAACTCTTCTCTCAAACTCCATCTAAAAGAAAATAAAATAACTTGGCACTGTCAAATGGTTTTTTCTGCTTGACATACATGCCCTACCACTTTGGATTGAAAATAGTGTGCCATGTTTGGAAACGTCTCTAAACATGATAAAATCTGAAACCCTTTGATGACGTTGCCACAATATACACTAATCATGGCAAAAAAAATTCGAAAAGAAATTCAAAGAATGAATACAGATAAAAAACAACAAATTTTCTATGATAGTCTTAAAAAGGTTTTATTGATAGCAAATATTAGGACAAGGGTTGTTTAGGATACAATTTTTTTTATTATCAAAATATACTCAAATCTATTTTTTTTATTCTGATATAACATACTAAATTATCTATTGATTGTTTTGACAAGCTTTAGGGCTTGTTTTCATGCTTGGGTGCACGGTGCAGTAGATACGATGCCCTAGATCACCGCCATTGCTCATTGCTTGTCTGCACCCTCCCGTGACACCAAGCGTCTTCCCCGACCCACCAACTCCTTTTCTCACCTTTCCAACAACAACATCTCCCCCATCCCACTGCCTCCCGGCTCCCGCATTTCCATGTCCAGTTGGGGGCTCTAGTCATGCTAGCAGTGACGGACCTTGATCGAAATCTTAGGGGGGGGGGGGGGGCAACCTTACCAAATGACAGGCAAAATATAAGAGTGCCTAACAGATTAATGGTACAACTAACACAAATTGAATTTGTCTCCTTTAGAGAACCTTTGATTGAACTTCTCCTCACTGGCTTACAAAATACACGCCTGACATTAACATATGTATTCCTTTCGTTCAGAAATAATTGATTTGAGTTTGTCTAGATTCAAATATATCTAGACGTATTTTAATGTACAAATACATTTGAATCTAGATAAACTAAAGTCAGTTATTTCTGCACGGAGCGTGTACAACTTACTCTAAAAAATATGCGAAAATATAACTTAGCCATGGAGTTAGTCAGCACAAAACCATGAAATTAATTACTATTTTTGTAGGAAAATTTAATAACTGACTCGTTAATTAGCTTAACATTCATCGCCGTTAATTTTGTAAAATGGCTCAATTATTTCCCCTTAAATGTTGATACTACTCCACGCTTACACACAAAGCAACAAGAAAATATATATGTAAAAGAAACAATTTATTACTGTAAATTATGAGGCCTGTTAGAACCTCGCGTAATATGAAGGATCAAAACTACAAATAGTGAGACTGTGGGAGAAGGTAGGAAATACTAGGAGAGAATAGAATTACTAAAAGACAGAAGAGCACGCTGAGGCTAGCAGCTACATTGCAAAATACTCTGAGATAGCGGAGCTGTTGCCTGCTATTCAGCCATCTAGCAAGGGAAGACAGCCATACAGCTGGTTGCTCCCATGCCATCATAGAAAGAGCGCCGTATTCCTGAAAATACCAGCTGGTTGCTCCCATGCCATCATAGAAAGAGCGCCGTATTCCTGAAAATACCATAGGGTAATAGAAAACTTTTCGTTTTGTTGGGGGGGGCCACTGCCCAGGTTGGCCCTTGGAAAGGTCCGCCAGTGCATGCTAGCAACGTGTTCGCGCATGGGACACCAAGGCACCAATTGTTGGGGGATGACCTTTTAGCCCCGCTCGTTGTTGCAGGAAAATAATGCACTCCGTGCTATATTAGTCCAGGCATTATTCGGTGGTCAATATTTGCACAGTTCATCGAGAGTTGGGATGCAATTTAATCAAAATTAAAGATGGAGACGAATGTTCATAGACATGGAGACGATGTTCATAAACTAGACTACTCCCTCTTGCAAATTAATCAACATTAATTTATCCCATTAGTTTTGTTAGAAATTCCCGGATTACAGATTTCTTTGTTTTCTATCACACCTACTTTCCTATCGTTAGCCTTTTATGCGAGGCTTTTTCAAAGTATAAAGATATCGATGGGAGGCGGCAATTCGGCTCATAAGTGCATATGCACCTTTATATTGAGAGAAAATATATTTTTAAATATAAAAAATAAAAAAATATGCATATACAGTTTATGTTTGTTCACAAGTTTTCGGGATAAAATAATATTTTATGTGTTGTGTATAAAAAGACAAAAAATGTCATGTGAATAGTCGCATTCCTGTAACATATTTTGTCTTTTTTATATCCAGATATCGATGTGTTTTCTTTATTTTTTCGATGTGTCTACTTGATTTATTTACATCTGAATGTTTTTTCAGCCAAAAAAGATGTAATGTTGGTTGTATACATAGAGAAGGTCCTGGGGGCTGGGTCCTGGTGTATACATCAAAACTAATACTCCTCCGGATCTATATTACTTGACTCAAATTTATCTAGATATGGATTTATATTTAAAACTAAAAATTTATTAGATACGTTCATATTTTAATGAATCTAAGAAAACTAATAGGAAAAGGATACGTATCCCCCGGGGATCCCGTGCATCCATCCCCCGGCTGTTGCTCTCGTGTCGTGGGTGGGACCCACGAACGCATCTCATCTTCTTCCTTGGCTTCTTTTTCCTGGACGCGATGCAAGCAGTCCGGCGTCTCTCCTCCAGCGCACGTCCTTCCGCCTCCATGCCGCACGTCCTCTCGCTTCCCTTCTGCACGTCGCCCCTCTCTGCTGCGCGCCGCCGACATCTCCCTCCGCCGCCACGCCATGGTGCTCACATGGTAGCTGTCACCGCCACGCGCCTCTCTCGTCGTCGCGAGCCTCTGCCGAACCGCCGCCGTGCGCCTCTCTCGCACCTCTCTCGCACCTCCTCTGTGACGCCCTCCTCCCGCCGCGCTCGCATGAGGTTCTGGCCGGCGCCGCCTCGGCGAGGTCTCCACTGCCCCCACGCCGGCCTCCGGCCCTGGTCTACTCCGCGCTCGCAAAGTGGCTGTAGTCATGGCCGTCGAGGCCTCCTCCACTTGCCATTTTTCTGCACCGTAGATTTTTAATCTTTTTTTACTACATATGTGTATTTTTTTAGCTACATACTCGTACTCGTATCTGTATTGCTACTTTGCTATTTCTTTGGGCCGCGAAAACATGCTTCAATGATGCTACAATGACATAATATTCTTGCTACAATCATTTTATGGTCTTGCTACAATAGCGCAAAGGATTTGCTATGATATCTCCGGCGAGGTCCCCGACGAAAGTCTCCGGCGAGGCCCGGTTTTTGCTACTTTTGCTGAACTTTTTTGCTACAACTGTTTCGTGGTTTTGCTATAACAGGGCAAAATTTCTGCTATGATATCTCAAGCGAGGTTCTCCCGACGAAGTAGGTTTTGCTACACTAGAACAAAACTTTTTGCTACAAAGTATCCGGCGAAACTCCGGCGAGGTCTCCGACGCTATGTATTTTTTTATTTTTTTTTTATTTTTTTTGTTTTATAAACGAACCGTTTTTTACTACATGTAGCAAAAGTGGGACAATCTGTAGCAAAAACAGGAAGTTATGTAGCAAAAGCGTGTTGATGTCTTTTTTTGGGACACGTGTTGGCCTATCCACCCGGGGATCAGAAACTTTTATCCCCCGGGGATGCGTAGTAGTCCCCAAACTAATATGGATCGGAGGGAGTAATACATTAGTATTTTTTTTGTAAATGGAGTCGTATTTGGCAGTAAAATGCTAGTGTAGAAACAAATACCTCCTCCTTGCATGCGCCGCGGAACGACTCTACCTTTTTAACACTGAGGAGGTGCGTGGTGACGAGCTTCCTTGTCCTCCGCCAGTACTCGCCATACGGGGCGAAACCAACGTCCAACATGCCGTACATGATGATATCGGCGACGACGGAATACGGCCGCGACGCGAAGATGTGGTCGTGTGTGCGCAGCACCTCCTCGGCGGCATGCGGTGACGAGACGACAAGAGTCGGCACGGCACCGAGACGGAGCAGCATGAGGTCGGGGCCGTGCTTCCTAGCGAGGTCACGGAGGGAGACGTGTGGGAGGGAGCCGACGAGGTGCAGATGACCGATGATGGGTAGCGCCGGGGGCGATGGCGGCAGACGGCGATTTAGCTGCCGCCTGCTTGCTCTCTTTCGAGCGCACCAAGTAAGAGAGTAGTGTACAAGTAGGACGAAAAGGGGGAAGAAGAGCAACCGAAACCATTCTCGGGGAGACATCTCTCGCACAAATTGGTGTACTGCTAGGCCTTTCATGACAAATGGCTAGCAAGATGTTAGATTAATAATCTCTCATTTCATATAGCTTGCTCTTGCATAAGCTGCCGGAGTAGCGTCGTGTCTTTACATACGACATACTCTACTCCTCGTTATTATTTGTTAATATATATATAAGACGGCGCTTACTAGTCATAAAAATGTTTTCCTCATGCACGAGCACGACTAGCACATTGGAAGACACGGAATTCACAAAGGAGGACTCTGCTACCGGCGGACGTTTCCAAATCCACGTCCCGAAAGGCCAACATGCAGGAGCTATGCATGCTAACAATGGAAAAACGCGAGTACCACGCGTGCATCTGGTGGCCGAGTAGCACTTAGGATTTCCTTATAGTTTGTAAACACAAAAGGACAAAAGGATGATGGAATTAAATTCGAAAATCTAAAAATTCAAGATAGTTTCTAGGACAAATCATTCATTGGATTTAGTATCTGTTTTTATAGCTGGGCTAGTCGTGATAGATCTTTGAAATTAGAACACATAAGTTATCTGAGAAGTAGTACTCTTCCTCTGTCATGGATGCTCCAAACAGTCAAAATTCGAATGTATCTATATATTAAATAGTGTTTACATATATCCAGATTTATACAATGTATGACATCCTTTTCAGGATGGGAGAAGTATGTAACACTAGTATAAAAGAGGGCTTCTGTTGATGCCACCCCGAGCGATCAGTCTCTGTAAGATCCCTCCTTTATAAAGGAAAAGGATCCCTGTGATTGCAATGCTAGTCTCTGGATCAATGCTAGTATCCGCAGTTTAAGATGAAGTACACAGAAACAAAGGTCATTATTACAGTCATTCCAGAGACAAACATAGTCTTTACAACTCCAAGACCACAGGCCTAGTACAAGAGTTTGAATAAGTAAATAAATAAAAGTCTTCATCTTCATGTGCCACAGGCAAACATGTTGAGTGTAGACTCATGACTCCTAATCCTCATCAGAGTAACCTGCAACATCACAAGTTACAGCCACAGTGGGTCAATACATTGGAATAGTATTGGCAAGTGATACCTTAGTATAATTTAGGTGGACTCGATACTATATGCAATTTGGCTAAGTGTAGCTTGGCTTGCTTTGCTCAAAATAGGTTTTGCCTATTAGTTGAAATCACTAAGTTTTTCTTTGTCAAAACTTTTCCCAAGGAACCACCAATAGACATTGAGGTCCTTCTGTTGGGAATATGCCCTAGAGGCAATCATGTTTGATATTTCCCATTGTATTCATAAAGTTATTAAGTAGTCCTTGTATAAACATCTGATGTGTATCATTGAATATGTGATTCAGTTGTGGAACTATGCATTCATGTTGTTTTATACTAAATATCCTTGGTCATTGAGGTTGTGCTGGACACACAACTTAGACCAATGTGAAAGTTGGCTTGATGACTCGGTTCCACTTGTCATGGGCATGGAGATGCTATTCCAACTTACGAGACTAGGCTAAAGAGTTTAGCGAGTCGGATTGACCCATATTGAGGTACAACGAACCAAGTTGTCATTTGTATATCTCAATCAATGTAATCCTTAGACCTGAGGTTGTTGCATAGTCCGAGTTGAGGATCACCGACTTAGGTTCTGTCAAACGCTGATCCGTGAATCGCGCTTATAAAGGCAGGGTTCGGTCGACCGAGAATCAAGCTGCGTGATGTGAATAACCAAGAAGGATTTTGCCCTCCACTCGGAGAGATATTCTCCGGCCCTCTCGTGAGATATGATTCGGAAAGCATGGCCATGCGAATCGGTTAAGTGTTAACCGAGGCGATCGACTAAGAGTTAGTCGGTGAATCACTTATCTCGGATCGAGAAGAGAGTTGGACTATTTAAGGGATGACATATATTCGCCTATAGTCCGACAAGGTATATCGTGAGGCAAAAGGGACTCGACGTAAGTCGCATTGGAAAGGCAAGTCGTCATGACTCTTTGGTACTTGGGAATCGGTATGTTCTGCTAGGAGCCGATGCCGATTGATCGATTGTGAGTTGGACTCCAATCGTGTCCAAGTAGCCATGAGCCTGTGGGGTCACACACTTAAGAGCGGGAGCAGGTTCGGATTGGATCCGAATCATATAATCTGGTTGGGTTGGACCTAAACCAGATTAGGACTGAGTTAGTGAGTTGGACTCACGGTGACTAGTTTTATATGGGCTTTAGTGAATGGGTCGCGCGAGCAGAGCCCACGTTCACTCCCTATATATAGTGGAGCACAGTAACCCTAAAAGGTTAATCGTTGTTCGGTTAGGTTATTCCATGTGTTGGAAACCCTAGCTCCACAGCAGTCCAGCCGCCGTAACGAACCTAGCAGTTCGCCGCCGGTGCTCCTCCTTGTACGTGTGGATACCAGCAGAGGTGCTGTACGATCAGCACCAGGACGATCGGATCGTGAGGACTGCACTGCATCAACTGACGCGCTTCATCAGTAATCCGCAACCGCGCGTCTAGTGGTAAACCTCGTGGCCTTCTACCTCAGCTAGGTCTTGGGATCACCACGTTAGAGGAAAAGTTTTGTTTTATCTCTGCGTGGCCCAACAGTGGTATCAGAGCGATAGCTTCTGGTTTTAGGCTCGAGATCTCGCATATGTGATATGCGGTAGGCTATAGATGAGATCTATGTGCTGTTTTGGTGGTCGATCTATGAGATAGATCGGTTTTGTATGAAGTTGATTGGATCAACTGTCGGGAATGGTAGATCTGAATTCGTGATCATATCGCCGAGGTCGTGGAACGACATACCCTACCGTCGGCTTCCGCCATCGGGAAGACCGTGACACGTAAATCGAAGCGGTGATCGAAGATCAAAAGTTTGATCGAATCGAACGATGGTCGGAATCCATGTTCAGATCGTAGATGAGATCTACGCCGAAAATCGAACGATAGCGAACGATAGCGGACGACATCGAACGATAGCGGAAAAATCGAACGATAAGCGGACCGCCGCTTCGTCAGAAGCGCCTTAGATGTCGCTATGAAGTTTCACAACGCCGTAGATATTGTATCTATGCATAACTTGTTTTTGCAGGAAGTTGTGAATGGTATGGTTCATGTGCATGTGATGTATGTGTGTAATCCATACGTGATCTGCGAATCACGGTTTTTGTCATCTTGCTGGAGCCTAGGTGCTGTCATTTTATTGTATAACGACCTGCGTGTCGGATTCTCTATGTAATTTACTTTACTAAGCTAGTGTAGCTGTTTGGAGAACCCGGAAGGCATGCAAGGCGTTGTACATGTCGGCGACATGGAGTAAGACGGCAAGTGACAAGAGTTGGCACGAGTCGGATTACAGGCTTTGTGGAGATGGAGATCGCCATGAAGAGAGCCATACCATTTCACATTATAATTGATTTATTTTGTGTTATTGTTATGTCTCTGTTTTACCTCTATTAGATAGTCGGTAAAATTTAATCCCTCAAAGAAGGTCTAGTCGGTTTTCCCGCCAGTGTTTGCACCATCACAAGTCGGACATTTTTGGTAGTGGGCTCATAAAATTGAGGTGCTACCAATTCTTTTCGACTAGGTGGGTTCGAGTCGGACTTCTCGCAGAAACACTTGGTAAGCTAGACGGGTCTATCACAACGGTTGTGGGACTCGGGAAAGGTCGGATGGGAGCCGGGCATGTGATGCCACCCGTCAACAGAGTCGCATGGGATGCGATTGACAAGGAGTTGTCTACCTAGATCACTTGGCGGCTAGCGGTGATGCTAAAGCTCACTAGCCAACTTGCTTATTTAGGATCCTGAATCACTAAGTAACCATCGGAGGGGTGTTGGTTCTAGTGGGAGCATAAAATATTAAAATGTTTAATATGCTTGCTCTTTTATGAATACATGTCTTAAGTGTTTTGCATATTTTCTGTTGTAGATCATGGCACCAAGTAGCAGTCACTCTCAGATATCTGGTTTTGCGTTGAGAACTATTCTTGAGAAAGATAAACTAAACGACACTAATTTTACCAACTGGTATCGAAATCTGAGAATTGTTCTCAAACAAGAAAAGAAGGACCATGTCCTAGACAACCTACTTCCAGATGAGCCGAATGAGAATGCGACTGTCGCAACCACCAATGCCTACTGTCGGGCTAAAGATGAGTCCACGGATATTAGCTGTCTTATGCTTGCTCACATGGAACCGGACTTGCAAAAGCAGTTCGAGCATGTTGAGGCCTACGATATGATCGAAAGCCTCAAAAGTATGTTCGTGCTCAAAGCGAAGACCGAGAGGTATCAAGTCTCTCGTGCTTTGCTGAGTTGCAAGCTTAAGGATGGTGATCCACCGAGTCCGCATGTGATCAAAATGGTTGGTTACGCGGTCCTGAGAGACTTACCCCATAAGCGAAGAGTTCGCTACGGACATAATTGAACTCTCTTCCTAGTGCATATGGGCAGTTCATTTGAACTACCACATGCATGGTATGGATAAGAAGCTCACCGAATTGCATGGGATGCTCAAGCAGCAGAGGCGGATCTCAAGAAGGGCACCAGTCAAGTGTTGATGGTGCGAATAAGGCTAAGTTCAAGAAGAGTTCTTGGACTAAGAAGAAGGCTAAGTCGAGGAAAGGTGCTCAGACCCTGTCCCAAGCGCTTCCTCGTGGACTAAGCCATCTCCTTCACCGGATCCACTTGCTTCTACCGCAAGGCGGATGGCCATTGGAAGAGGAATGCAGCAAGTACTTGGCCGACAAAGCCAAGAGTGGAGGTATGACTTCCGACTCAGGTACACTTGTTTGCAATGTTATAGACATATATCTTTGATGCACCTAATAGTTCTTGGGTATATGATACCGATCAAGTTATTCACATCTCGCAACTCGCAGGTGGACCGGTAAGAACTAGGAGCGAAAAGAGGCGAGGTTGATATTCGAGTCGGCAACAAAGCAAGAGTTGCTGCGTTGGAGGTCGGCACGATGCAACTTCATTTACCTTCCGGATTCATTATGGAACTAAATAATTGTTATTATGTTCCAGTGCTCAGTCGAAACATTATTTCTGCTTCATGTTTGATGAGGCAAGGCTATGAGTCGAATATCAAGAATAATGGTTGTTCTTTGTATTTGAATGATATGTTTCACGGCTTTGCACCCGTCCAGGACGGTTTATTTATTTTGAATCTTGATGGTGAGTCGGTTTATAACATAAATGTTAAAAGGTTGAAACCAAATGATCTGAATATGACTTACTTTTGGCACTGTCGGCTTGGTCATATAAGTTGGAAACGCATGAAGAAGCTCCATGATGATGGACTACTAACTTCGTTCGACTTGGAGTCGTTCGAGACATGCGAATCTTTCCTACTCGGCAAAATGACCAAGACACCTTTTGCAAAGAGTTGCGAAAGGGCGTCCGACTTGTTGGGACTAGTACATAGTGATGTATGTGGACCAATGAGCACGACAGCCAGGGGTGGTTATGAGTACTTCATTACCTTCACTGATGATTTGAGTAGGTATGGATATATCTACTTGATGAAACATAAGTCGGAAGCCTTTGAAAAGTTCAAAGAATTCCAGAATGAAGCACAGAATCAACTCGGCAAGAAAATAAAGTTTCTTCGGTCGGACCGAGGAGGCGAGTACATGAGCCATGAGTTTGATGACCATCTGAAAAGTTGTGGAATAGTTCCTCAACTTACTCCGCCAGGAACGCCACAAAGGAATGGTGTTTCGGAAAGGCGGAATCGGACCTTGTTGGACATGGTACGATCAATGATGAGTCGGACAGATCTGCCTTTATCATTTTGGGGTTATTGTCTAGAAACAGCGGTGTTCACACTAAACAAAGTACCATCAAAATCGGTAGAGAAGACACCGCATGAGATGTGGACAGGCAAAAAGCCGAGTTTGTCTTTTCTTAAGATTTGGGGTTGTGAAGCTTTTGTCAAGCGACTTCAGTCGGACAAGCTTACGGCCAAGTCGGATAAATGTATTTTCGTATCCGAGGGAAACCTTGGGTTACTACTTCTACAACCGAGAAGAGGGCAAAGTGTTTGTCGCTCGGAACGGTGTCTTCCTTGAGAAAGAGTTTCTCAGTCGGGGAGTAAGTGGGAGCACGGTGCAACTCGAAGAAATTCGAGAGGAATCGGCTAATAGAGAATCGGCTAATAGCGAATCGGCAAAAACCTTGGAGGTTGAGCCGATCGTGGCAGCTGAGCCGATAGCAGCAACTGTACTACGAAGATCGGCAAGACTACGAAGTGTTCGTGATGTGTTACTGTTAGACAGTGATGAGCCGGCAAATTATTAGGAAGCGATGGTGGGATCTGATTCCGAGTCATGGCTTGGAGCCATGAGATCCGACATAAAGTCCATGGATGAAAATCAAGTTTGGAACTTGGTTGATCTGCCAGACGGTACAAGACCCGTCGAGTGCAAATGGGTCTTTAAGAAGAAAACTGATATGGATGGAAATGTTTCAATCTATAAAGCACGCCTTGTCGCGAAGGGGTTCCGACAAGTTCAAGGAGTTGATTACGACGAGACTTTCTCGCCCGTAGCGATGCTTAAATCAGTTCGGATCATGTTAGCTATAGCGGCCTATTTCGACTATGAGATATGGCAGATGGATGTCAAAACGGCTTTCCTTAACGGAAATTTAACCGAGGACGGTATATGATACCCGAGGGTTTTGTCGATCCGGCTAATCCGACAAGGTATGCAAACTTCAAATCCATTTATGGGTTGAAGCAAGCATCTCGGAGTTGGAATATTCGCTTTGATGAGGTAGTCAAATCGTTTGGCTTCATCAAGAGTGATCATGATTCTTGTTTGTACAAGAAGTTTAGTGGGAACAAAGTAAATTTTCTAATCTTATATGTGGATGACATATTACTGATTGGAAATGATGTCCAGATGTTGCAAGAAACCAAGGAATCATTGGAAAGGAGTTTCTCAATGAAAGACTTGGGTGAGGCAACATACATCCTCGAATCCGGATCTATAGAAATAGATCAAGGAGGCTCATTGGATTGAGTCGAGTACTTATTTGGACAAAGTGTTGAAAAGTTCAACATGGAATCGCCTAAGAAGGGTTCTTACCGATGTCCCATGGTGTAAAACTTAGCAAGACTCGGTCCTTCGACAACTGATGAGCGAAGTCGGATGAGTGCGATTCCATATGCTTCTGCAGTCGGATCCATCATGTACGCCATGATTTTTACTAGGCCGGATGTTTCCTATGCTCTAAGTGTTGTGAGCAGATACCAGGCTGATCCTGGAGAGATCCACTGGACAGCGGCTAAAAATATCCTAAAGTACTTGAGAAGGACTAAGGATATGTTCTTGGTTTATGGTGGTGAAGATGAACTCAGTGTAAAGGGTTACACGGATGCGAGTTATCTCACCGACTCTGATGATTCTCGCTCGCAATCCGGATACGTGTTTATTATAAATGGAGGTGCTGTGAGCTGAAAAGTTCCAAGCAAGAGATCTGTTCAAGGCTCACAACAGAGGTCGAGTATATTGCCGCCGGAGGCAAAGGAAGCTGTTTGGATGAGGAATTTCCTCATGGATCTTGGTGTGGTTCAGGGGGGCCCAATCCGCTTGGACGTGTATTGTGACAACAATGGTGCTATTGCACAAGCCAAGGAACCTAGACAACACCGGAAGAACAAGCACATACTCATGCGGTACCACCCGATTCGCCATCAGATCGTGGTGATATCAAGTTATGCAAGGTACACACGGATGCAAATATTGGATCCGTTGACAAAGCCGTTACCCAGCCGAAGCATGAGGCGCACTTTTGAGCCATGGGCATTAGATGCTTAGACATGTGATGTCGGAAGATTGACTCTAGTGCAAGTGGGAGATGTTGGGAATATGCCCTAGAGGCAATCATGTTTGATATTTCCCATTGTATTCATAAAGTTATTAAGTAGTCCTTGTATAAACATCGATGTGTATCATTGAATATGTGATTCAGTTGTGGAACTATGCATTCATGTTGTTTTATAATAAATATCCTTGGTCATTGAGGTTGTCCGACACACAACTTAGACCAATGTGAAAGTTGGCTTGATGACTCGGTTCCACTTGTCATGGGCATGGAGATGCTATTCCAACTTACACAGACTAGGCTAAAGAGTTTAGCGAGTCGGATTGACCCATATTGAGGTACAACGAACCAAGTTGTCATTTGTATATCTCAATCAATGTAATCCTTAGACCTGAGGTTGTTGCATAGTCCGAGTTGAGGATCACCGACTTAGGTTACATCAACGCTGATCCGTGAATCGCGCTTATAAAGGCAGGGTTCGGGTCGACTGAGAATCAAGCTGCGTGATGTGAATAACCAAGAAGGGATTTTGCCCCTCCACTCGGAGAGATATTCTCTGGGCCCTCTCGTGAGATATGATTCGGAAAGCATGGCCATGCGCGAATCGGTTAAGTGTTAACCGAGGCGATCGACTAAGAGTTAGTCGGGTGAATCACTTATCTCGGATCGAGAAGAGAGTTGGACTATTTAAGGGATGACATATATTCGCCTATAGTCTGACAAGGTATATCGTGAGGCAAAAGGGACTCAGACGTAAGTCGCATTGGAAAGGCAAGTCGTCATGACTCTTTGGTACTTGGGAATCGGTATGTTCTGCTAGGAGCCGATGCCGATTGATCGATTGTGAGTTGGACTCCAATCGTGTCCAAGTAGCCATGAGCCTGTGGGGTCACACACTTAAGAGAGGGAGCAGGTTCGGATTGGATCCGAATCATATAATCTGGTTGGGTTGGACCTAAACCAGATTAGGACTGAGTTAGTGAGTTGGACTCACGGTGACTAGTTTTATATGGGCTTTAGTGAATGGGTCGCGCGAGCAGAGCCCACGTTCACTCCCTATATATAGTGGAGCACAATAACCGTAAAGGTTAATCGTTGTTCGGTTAGGTTATTCCATGTGTTGGAAACCCTAGCTCCAGCCAGTCCAGCCGCCGTAACGAACCTAGCGATTCGCCGGTGCTCCTTGTACGTGTGGATACCAGCAGAGGTGCTGTACGATTAGCACCAGGACGATCGGATCGTGAGGACTGCACTGCATCAACTGACGCGCTTCATCAGTAATCCGCAACCGCGCGTCTAGTGGTAAACCTCGTGGCCTTCTACCTCAGCTAGGTCTTGGGATCACCACGTTAGAGGAAAAGTTTTTGTTTTATCTCTGCGTGGCCCAACACCTTCACCCTTGTCCACCCACAAGTTTTACTTAGAAATTGGGATGAGGAGATTCTTGATAGCTTCCATGTCTTGATGCTCAAGTTGTCCTTTTCCAGGGACATGGCTAAGTACTTAGGTTCTTCCATCTGCAGAGGTTGTGCACTTTCCCCACAAGCCTTGATTTTCACCAAGACAGGACCTTTCAGAAGCCTTCACTTAGACCAAATGGACGCGCTCCAACCTATCATTCCCACTACCACCAACTGTCCAAATGGCTAAGTTCTAGCAACCTATGTGATCGTGGCAGAGCCCATATTTCCAAGTGGCTGCACTAGAAACTTCTTAACACTTGGCCTCTCAAATCTCTTTGTTCCTGGGTGGCTTTCCACAAGTGAGATACACAAGGTAAACCATAGAAATGGGCCTTGTGTAACCACTCAACATAAACCATTTCTTCCATTCCACCCAGGTGTTTCATTTACTTAGTTGTTTTATGAGGCAAAACACAAGTCCAAATACTTAGAAATATTTTCATCATAGCATGTATATTTTACCACCCTTGGTTGCTACTAGCTAGGATAAGCATGGCATAGATAAGCATCTTAACTTAGAAATTTCCTAGCAATTCTACAACTACTAGGATTTCCCAACATGGCATATAAGCAAAATATAACATGCAAGACTAGCAAAATATTTCTAATGCTTAGTAGAAAACATAGGGATAAAAATATTCATGAAGCACCACTTGCCTTGGTAGTTTGGAGAGTAGCTACACTCCTCACAATCACAATCACTATTGGCACCAAAATCTACACAAAGAATCATAGCCACAAATCACATACAAAACATATACAAACAAAAATATATGAATGCATGCAATATGATATGTGATGATTTTTAAAACTCAACAAAGCAAGAGTACAGTACTGGTTCATAAACAAGTTAAAAACTTGCCAAACAACATTTACTTAAACCTCAAAACATTTCTTAAACAATTCATATACTCAAAATAGCCCTACACATGTTTCTGCAAATAAAACCATTTTAACAGAAGCAAAACATTAAACACATTGCATATTTAGAAAGGGTTTATTCTCCTGATTCCATTGATATAAAATTTGTCAAATTCTAACGTGGGAATCAAAAGTTATAGCTAAAACAAATTCAAACATCTAATAGATTCAATTCCTGTTTTTAAATCTAAACTGCTGCCACGCGTATTAATCTGATTGGCGCGTACCGGTTCGCGTTGGATCACGCTTCTGAGCCGCTGGATCTGACTTAATCGCACGGACCAGATCTACTCGTAACGCTTCGATAAGTGATCTAATTTCACACGCTGGATCCAGATCCAACGGTCCTGGATCAAACGGCCATAGCTGGGCGGCGCTGGCGGTGGCTACTGGCGGTGGCGTGCTCGGCCTACGGCGGCGCGGCGCTACAGGTGGCTCTGGGGTGGTCGGAGATGCTTACCAGAAACGTGATGATGCGCTGATGCTCAACCTGGCGACGACTTGGCAAGGGGCGCACGGAGATGGTCGCTGGAGCTCGTCGAAGTTGCGGGCGGCGTTAGTTGCTTGCTGTCGAAGACGTTGCCGAGGTTCTGCGTCGTCCTAGCACGAGCCAGATGGTTTAGGAGATGCGCAAGGATCTGGCGATCAAGACTTTATCAAAGAGGAGGCAAGGGGCGGTCTCGTTTTACCTGAATCACACGTCGGAGTCGAGCGGCGGCTCAGGTGCTCACGGGTGAGAACGAGGACGTCACTCTGGGTCATGAGAAAGCAAACGGAGGGCATTAGCGGATGCGCAAGGTCAGCACATGCTGGTCACAGTGGTTTGAACTAGAGGCAGAGGGGCGGTCTGTACTCACCGAGATTCGTCGCTGGAGTGCGTCCGTCTGCTTGGCGCAAGGGCAATGCTGGCAGCCTGGTGGCGGAGAGGTGGCGCTAGGTGAGGGAAATGGCAAGTGCGCAGAGGGTCTTATATCCGAGTGGGGGCGAGGATCGCGCATGTATCAAGGGCAATTAAGCTGCATTGCGATTGGCGAGGTAACGGCGAGGCCGCGTCGCCGCATGATTGTGACGAAGAAGACGGGCAGGGTCCACGTCCACAATGAGTTAAACAGAGAGGAGGTGGGGTCCTGGTGTCAGTGACCTGGTGGGTTCGTCCGCGAGTGAGCGAGAGATAGGGAGAACCCGGGTGGGCTTAGTGGGCTGGATTCGTAGTTGGGCCAGATAGGTGGCGCTGGCCTTTTTCCATTTCTTTTCTCCTTTTCTTTTTCTGTTTTGATTTTCTGAAATGATTTTCAATTCCAAATCAAATGAGTTTGAATTCAAATCTTCTCTAGGTTTTTATTCAGCAAACCTTGCACTCAAATGTGTGCCAAACACTACTGTTTACTGAAAACACTTTTGTCAAATGAAAATAAAAATAAAACAAGCCTTTATGATTATATACAATAGGCATAATATTGGTTTTATTTACTCATTTTGTTTTGAAACTTTGTTCAAACTTTTGATGGTGCCTAAGTTTGAATTTCAAACCTTACTGAACCAAAACAAGTACTCTTCTCATTGGAAGATAGCACTAAGGCTAGAGCAAACTTACATGAAATAATAAGCATATATGCTTCTATTTTGAAATGATTTGTTTGAAATGAAACTTATATGATCATGGATGCATGGATGATATGCATGAGTTTGAAACATGATTTTAGGGATGTTACAAATCTAATCCCTTAAGTTGAATCTCGCCCTCGAGATTCGGATTGGCTAGCAAATAGGTGAGGGTGGTCTTTCCGAAGATCATCTTCTCTTTCCCATGTTTCATCTTCTTCGGAATGATGGTTCCACTGCAGTTTGCAAAACTTGATAGTCTTAGTCCCTGTGAATCTTTCTGCAGTCTCAAGAATCTTGATAGGCTTCTCCTCATAAGTGAGATCACTTTCCAATTGTACCTCCTCCAAAGGTATAGTATCCTTCAAAGAAGTTTCTTCCATTTCTGGATGACATTTCTTAAGCTGACTCACATGAAACACATTATGGACAGCTGACAAAGACTCTGGCAATTCAATTTCATAAGCAACTTCTCCTTTATGACTCAGAATCTTGAATGGTCCAACGTATCTTGGGGCCAACTTTCCTTTGACTCCAAACCTCTTCACTCCACGAAGTGGTGACACTCTAAGATAAGCTCTATCACCAACTTCGTAGGTGACTTCTCTACGCTTAGGATCTGCGTAGCTTTTCTGTCGGGACTGTGCTATCTTCAATCTGTCCTTAACCAACTTGACCTTCTCTTCGGCTTCTTTGATAAGTTCTGGTCCGAACTAACTTCTTTCTCCCACACCATTCCATAACAATGGGGTGGTACATTTTCTCCCGTAGAGAAACTCAAATGGTGCCATCTCAATGCTGGCTTGATAGCTGTTGTTATAAGAAAATTCTACGTAAGGCAGACTTTCGTCCCAACTGGCTCCATAGTCTAGGGCACATGCCCTCAACATGTCTTCAAGAATCTGATTAGTCCTTTCTGTTTGTCCATCAGTTTGAGGATGAAAAGCAGTACTGAATTCCAACCTCGTTCCCAATGACTCATGTAGCTGTCTCCAAAAATGGGAAGTGAATTGAGTTCCCCTATCAGAAACGATACTCTTGGGCACTCCATGTAGACATACAATTCTACTCATATAGATTTTGGCCAACTTAGCACTTGTATAGGTTGTCTTCACGGGTATGAAATGAGCCACTTTAGTTAGGCGATCCACTACTACCCAAACAGAATCATATCCTGACCGGGTCCTTGGTAATCCGGTAATGAAATCCATACCAATCTTGTCCCACTTCCAATCAGGAATGGGTAGTGGTTGAAGCAAACCTGCTGGTTTCTGATGTTCCGCCTTCACTCTACTACACACATCACACAAAGCAATATGTTCGACGATGTCCTTTTTGAGATTATTCCACCAAAATCTTTCCTTCATGTCCATGTACATTTTGGTGTTACCCGGATGAATGGAATACGGTGAGTTGTGTGCTTCTTGCAAAATCAGTTTCCGAAGCTCCGGATCTTGTGGAACACAGATACGTTTCCCATGCCATAAAGTACCCTGTTCGTCTTCATGAAATCCTTTGGATTTTCCTTTGCCAATCTTTTCCTTAATTTCTTCAATTTCCTTATCAGTCTTCTGGGCTTCTTTGATCTTGTCCAACAGAGTGGGTTGAACATCCAAAGACATGAGATGTCCTCCAGGCACAATCTCCAATCCGAGATCTCTAAATTGGGCACACAAATCATCTGGCAATTCCCCTTTAGTGAGGCCATTCACAAAAACCTTATGACTTAGAGCATCTGCTAGAGGCCCGGTTTTTGCTACTTTTGCTGAACTTTTTTGCTACAACTGTTTCGTGGTTTTGCTATAACAGGGCAAAATTTCTGCTATGATATCTCAAGCGAGGTTCTCCCGACGAAGTAGGTTTTGCTACACTAGAACAAAACTTTTTGCTACAAAGTATCCGGCGAAACTCCGGCGAGGTCTCCGACGCTATGTATTTTTTTATTTTTTTTTATTTTTTTTGTTTTATAAACGAACCTTTTTTACTACATGTAGCAAAAGTGGGACAATCTGTAGCAAAAACAGGAAGTTATGTAGCAAAAGCGTGTTGATGTCTTTTTTTGGGACACGTGTTGGCCTATCCACCCGGGGATCAGAAACTTTTATCCCCCGGGGATGCGTAGTAGTCCCCAAACTAATATGGATCGGAGGGAGTAATACATTAGTATTTTTTTTGTAAATGGAGTCGTATTTGGCAGTAAAATGCTAGTGTAGAAACAAATACCTCCTCCTTGCATGCGCCGCGGAACGACTCTACCTTTTTAACACTGAGGAGGTGCGTGGTGACGAGCTTCCTTGTCCTCCGCCAGTACTCGCCATACGGGGCGAAACCAACGTCCAACATGCCGTACATGATGATATCGGCGACGACGGAATACGGCCGCGACGCGAAGATGTGGTCGTGTGTGCGCAGCACCTCCTCGGCGGCATGCGGTGACGAGACGACAAGAGTCGGCACGGCACCGAGACGGAGCAGCATGAGGTCGGGGCCGTGCTTCCTAGCGAGGTCACGGAGGGAGACGTGTGGGAGGGAGCCGACGAGGTGCAGATGACCGATGATGGGTAGCGCCGGGGGCGATGGCGGCAGACGGCGATTTAGCTGCCGCCTGCTTGCTCTCTTTCGAGCGCACCAAGTAAGAGAGTAGTGTACAAGTAGGACGAAAAGGGGGAAGAAGAGCAACCGAAACCATTCTCGGGGAGACATCTCTCGCACAAATTGGTGTACTGCTAGGCCTTTCATGACAAATGGCTAGCAAGATGTTAGATTAATAATCTCTCATTTCATATAGCTTGCTCTTGCATAAGCTGCCGGAGTAGCGTCGTGTCTTTACATACGACATACTCTACTCCTCGTTATTATTTGTTAATATATATATAAGACGGCGCTTACTAGTCATAAAAATGTTTTCCTCATGCACGAGCACGACTAGCACATTGGAAGACACGGAATTCACAAAGGAGGACTCTGCTACCGGCGGACGTTTCCAAATCCACGTCCCGAAAGGCCAACATGCAGGAGCTATGCATGCTAACAATGGAAAAACGCGAGTACCACGCGTGCATCTGGTGGCCGAGTAGCACTTAGGATTTCCTTATAGTTTGTAAACACAAAAGGACAAAAGGATGATGGAATTAAATTCGAAAATCTAAAAATTCAAGATAGTTTCTAGGACAAATCATTCATTGGATTTAGTATCTGTTTTTATAGCTGGGCTAGTCGTGATAGATCTTTGAAATTAGAACACATAAGTTATCTGAGAAGTAGTACTCTTCCTCTGTCATGGATGCTCCAAACAGTCAAAATTCGAATGTATCTATATATTAAATAGTGTTTACATATATCCAGATTTATACAAATGTATGACATCCTTTTCAGGATGGGAGAAGTATGTAACACTAGTATAAAAGAGGGCTTCTGTTGATGCCACCCCGAGCGATCAGTCTCTGTAAGATCCCTCCTTTATAAAGGAAAAGGATCCCTGTGATTGCAATGCTAGTCTCTGGATCAATGCTAGTATCCGCAGTTTAAGATGAAGTACACAGAAACAAAGGTCATTATTACAGTCATTCCAGAGACAAACATAGTCTTTACAACTCCAAGACCACAGGCCTAGTACAAGAGTTTGAATAAGTAAATAAATAAAAGTCTTCATCTTCATGTGCCACAGGCAAACATGTTGAGTGTAGACTCATGACTCCTAATCCTCATCAGAGTAACCTGCAACATCACAAGTTACAGCCACAGTGGGTCAATACATTGGAATAGTATTGGCAAGTGATACCTTAGTATAATTTAGGTGGACTCGATACTATATGCAATTTGGCTAAGTGTGGCTTGCTTTGCTCAAAATAGGTTTTGCCTATTAGTTGAAATCACTAAGTTTTTCTTTGTCAAAACTTTTCCCAAGGAACCACCAATAGACATTGAGGTCCTTCTGTTGGGAATATGCCCTAGAGGCAATCATGTTTGATATTTCCCATTGTATTCATAAAGTTATTAAGTAGTCCTTGTATAAACATCTGATGTGTATCATTGAATATGTGATTCAGTTGTGGAACTATGCATTCATGTTGTTTTATACTAAATATCCTTGGTCATTGAGGTTGTGCTGGACACACAACTTAGACCAATGTGAAAGTTGGCTTGATGACTCGGTTCCACTTGTCATGGGCATGGAGATGCTATTCCAACTTACACAGACTAGGCTAAAGAGTTTAGCGAGTCGGATTGACCCATATTGAGGTACAACGAACCAAGTTGTCATTTGTATATCTCAATCAATGTAATCCTTAGACCTGAGGTTGTTGCATAGTCCGAGTTGAGGATCACCGACTTAGGTTCTGTCAAACGCTGATCCGTAACTGGGCAGTTATAAAGGCAGGGTTCGGGTCGACTGAGAATCAAGCTGCGTGATGTGAATAACCAAGATGGATTTTGCCCTCCACTCGGAGAGATATTCTCTGGGCCCTCTCGTGAGATATGATTGGAAAGCATGGCCATGCGAATCGGTTAAGTGTTAACGAGGCGATCGACTAAGAGTTAGTCGGGTGAATCACTTATCTCGGATCGAGAAGAGTTGGACTATTTAAGGATGACATATATTCGCCTATAGTCCGACAAGGTATATCGTGAGGCAAAAGGGACTCGGGCGTAAGTCGCATTGGAAAGGCAAGTCGTCATGACTCTTTGGTACTTGGGAATCGGTATGTTACGCTAGGAGCCGATGCCGATTGATCGATTGTGAGTTGGACTCCAATCGTGTCCAAGTAGCCATGAGCCTGTGGGGTCACACACTTAAGAGAGGAGCAGGTTGGATTGGATCCGAATCATATAATCTGGTTGGGTTGGACCTAAACCAGATTAGGACTGAGTTAGTGAGTTGGACTCACGGTGACTAGTTTTATATGGGCTTTAGTGAATGGGTCGCATGGCGAGCCCACGTTCACTCCTATATATAGTGGAGCACAATAACCCGAAAGGTTAATCGTTGTTCGGTTAGGTTATTCCATGTGTTGAAACCCTAGCTCCACAGTCCGGCCCGTAACGAACCTAGCAGTTCGCCGGTGCTCCTCCTTATGCGTGTGGATACCAAAGAGGTGCTGCGATCAGCACCGGGACGATCGGATCGTGAGGACTGCATTGCATCAATCGACGCTTCATCGGTAATCCGCAACCGCGTCTAGTGGTAAACCTCGTGGCCTTCTACCTCAGCTAGGTCTTGGGATCACCACGTTAGAGGAAAAGTTTTTGTTTTATCTCTGCGTGGCCCAACAGTGGTATCAGAGCGATAGCTTCTGGTTTTAGGCTCGAGATCTAGCATATGTGATATGCGGTAGGCTATAGATGAGATCTATGTGCTGTTTTGGTGGTCGATCTATGAGATAGATCGGTTTTGTATGAAGTTGATTGGATCAACTGTACTCGGGGAATGGTAGATCTGAATTCCGTGATCATACTGCTGAGGTCGTGGAACGACATACCCCTACCGGTCGGCTTCCGCCATCGGGGAAGACTGTGACACGTAAATCCAGAAGCGGTGATCGAAGATCAAAAAGTTTGATCGAATCGGAACGATGGTCGGAATCCATGTTCAGATCGTAGATGAGATCTACGTTTTCGGAAAAATCGGAACGATAGCGGAACGATAGCGGGACGATACTGGAACGATAGCGGAAAAATCGGAACGATAGCGGGACCGCCGGCTTCGCCCTGTCGTAGCGCCTTAGATGTCGTTGCGAGTTTCACAACGCCGGTAGATATTGTATCTATGCATAACTTGTTTTTGCAGGAAGTTGTGAATGGTATGGTTCATGTGCATGTGATGTATGTGTGTAATCCATACGTGATCTGCGAATCACGGTTTTTGTCAGCCGGCTGGAGCCTAGGTGCTGTCATTTTATTGTATAACGACCTGCGTGTCGGATTCTCTATGTAATTTACTTTACTAAGCTAGTGTAGCTGTTTGGAGAACCCGGAAGGCATGCAAGGCGTTGTACATGTCGGCGACATGGAGTAAGACGGCAAGTGACAAGAGTTGGCACGAGTCGGGTTACAGGCTTTGTGGAGATGGAGATCGCCATGAAGAGAGCCATACCATTTCACATTATGATTGATTTATTTTGTGTTATTGTTATGTCTGTTTTACCTCTATTAGATAGTCGGTAAAATTTAATCCCTCAAAGAAGGTCTAGTCGGTTTTCCATGGTGTTTGCACCATCACAAGTCGGACATTTTTGGTAGTGGGCTCATAAAATTGAGGTGCTACCAATTCTTTTCGACTAGGTGGGTTCGAGTCGGACTCTTACTGCAGAAACACTTGGTAAGCTAGACGGGTCTATCACAACGGTTGTGGGACTCGGGGAAAGGTCGGATGGGAGCCGGGGCATGTGATGCCACCCGTCCAACAGGAGTCGCATGGGATGCGATTGACAAGGAGTTGTCTACCTAGATCACTTGGCGGCTAGCGGTGATGCTAAAGCTCACTAGCCAACTTGCTTATTTAGGATCCTGAATCACTAAGTAACCATCGGAGGGGTGTTGGTTCTAGTGGGAGCATAAAATATTAAAATGTTTAATATGCTTGCTCTTTTATGAATACATGTCTTAAGTGTTTTGCATATTTTACATTTGTAGATCATGGCACCAAGTAGCAGTCACTCTCAGATATCTGGTTTTGCGTTGAGAACTATTCTTGAGAAAGATAAACTAAACGACACTAATTTTACCAACTGGTATCGAAATCTGAGAATTGTTCTCAAACAAGAAAAGAAGGACCATGTCCTAGACAACCTACTTCGGATGAGCCGAATGAGAATGCATCGTCGCAACCACCAATGCCTACTGTCGGGCTAAAGATGAGTCCACGGATATTAGCTGTCTTATGCTTGCTCACATGGAACCGGACTTGCAAAAGCAGTTCGAGCATGTTGAGGCCTACGATATGATCGAAAGCCTCAAAAGTATGTTCGAGCTCGGCGAAGACGAGAGGTATCAAGTCTCTCGGGCTTTCTTGAGTTGCAAGCTTAAGGATGGTGATCCACTGAGTCCGCATGTGATCAAAATGGTTGGTTACGTGCAGTCTCTGGAGAGACTTGGCTACCCCATAAGCGAAGAGTTCGCTACGGACATAATTCTGAACTCTCTTCCTAGTGCATATGGGCAGTTCATTTCGAACTACCACATGCATGGTATGGATAAGAAGCTCACGAATTGCATGGGATGCTCAAGCAAGAGGCGGATCTCAAGAAGGGCACCGGTCAAGTGTTGATGGTGCGAATAAGGCTAAGTTCAAGAAGAGTTCTTGGACTAAGAAGAAGGCTAAGTCGGGAGGAAAGCAGGCTCGGGACCTGTCCCAAGCGCTTCCTCGACTAAGCCATCTCCTTCACCGGATCCACTTGCTTCTCTTGCAAAGGCGGATGGCCATTGGAAGAGGAACTGCAGCAAGTACTTGGCCGACAAAGCCAAGAGTGGAGGTATGACTTCCGACTCAGGTACACTTGTTTGCAATGTTATAGACATATATCTTGCTGATGCACCTAATAGTTCTTGGGTATATGATACCGGATCAGTTATTCACATCTGCAACTCGTTGCAGGGACTGGTAAGAACTAGGAGCGTAGCAAGAGGCGAGGTTGATATTCGAGTCGACAACAAAGCAAGAGTTGCTGCGTTGGAGGTCGGCACGATGCAACTTCATTTACCTTCCGGATTCATTATGGAACTAAATAATTGTTATTATGTTCCAGTGCTCAGTCGAAACATTATTTCTGCTTCATGTTTGATGAGGCAAGGCTATGAGTCGAATATCAAGAATAATGGTTGTTCTTTGTATTTGAATGATATGTTTCACGGCTTTGCACCCATCCAGGACGGTTTATTTATTTTGAATCTTGATGGTGAGTCGGTTTATAACATAAATGTTAAAAGGTTGAAACCAAATGATCTGAATATGACTTACTTTTGGCACTGTCGGCTTGGTCATATAAGTTGGAAACGCATGAAGAAGCTCCATGATGATGGACTACTAACCCGCTCGACTTGGAGTCGTTCGAGACATGCGAATCTTTCCTACTCGGCAAAATGACCAAGACACCTTTTGCAAAGAGTTGCGAAAGGGCGTCCGACTTGTTGGGACTAGTACATAGTGATGTATGTGGACCAATGAGCACGACAGCCAGGGGTGGTTATGAGTACTTCATTACCTTCAATGATGATTTAAGTAGGTATGGATATATCTACTTGATGAAACATAAGTCGGAAGCCTTTGAAAAGTTCAAAGAATTCCAGAATGAAGCACAGAATCAACTCGGCAAGAAAATAAAGTTTCTTCGGTCGGACCGAGGAGGCGAGTACATGAGCCATGAGTTTGATGACCATCTGAAAAGTTGTGGAATAGTTCCTCAACTTACTCCGCCAGAACGCATACAAAGGAATGGTGTTTCGGAAAGGCGGAATCGGACCTTGTTGGACATGGTACGATCAATGATGAGTCGAACAGATCTGCCTTTATCATTTTGGGGTTATTGTCTAGAAACAGCGGCGTTCACACTAAACAAAGTACCATCAAAATCGGTAGAGAAGACACCGCATGAGATGTGGATAGGCAAGAAGCCGAGTTTGTCTTTTCTTAAGATTTGGGGTTGTGAAGCTTTTGTCAAGCGACTTCAGTCGGACAAGCTTACGGCCAAGTCGGATAAATGTATTTTCGTGGGGTATCCGAGGGAAACCTTGGGTTACTACTTCTACAACCGAGAAGAGGGCAAAGTGTTTGTCGCTCGGAACGGTGTCTTCCTTGAGAAAGAGTTTCTCAGTCGGGGAGTAAGTGGGAGCACGGCAACTCAAGAAATTCGAGAGGAATCGGCTAATAGAGAATCGGCTAATAGCGAATCGGCAAAACCTTGGAGGTTGAGCCGATCGTGGCCTGAGCCGATAGCAAAGACCGCACTACGAAGATCGGCAAGACTACGAAGTGTTCGTGATGTGTTACCGTTAGATGTGATGAGCCGCAAATTATTAGGCGATGGTGGGATCTGATTCGAGTCATGGCTTGGAGCCATGAGATCCGAGATAAAGTCCATGGATGAAAATCAAGTTTGGAACTTGGTTGATCGCCAGACGGTACAAGACCACGAGTGCAAATGGGTCTTTAAGAAGAAAACTGATATGGATGGAAATGTTTCAATCTATAAAGCACGCCTTGTCGCGAAGGGGTTCCGACAAGTTCAAGGAGTTGATTACGACGAGACTTTCTCGCCGTAGCGATGCTTAAATCAGTTCGGATCATGTTAGCTATAGCGGCCTATTTCGACTATGAGATATGGCGATGGATGTCAAAACGGCTTTCCTTAACGGAAATTTAACCGAGGACGTGTATATGATACAGAGGGTTTTGTCGATCCGCTAATGCGACAAGGTATGCAAACTTCGAAATCCATTTATGGGTTGAAGCAAGCATCTCGGAGTTGGAATATTCGCTTTGATGAGGTAGTCAAATCGTTTGGCTTCATCAAGAGTGATCATGATTCTTGTTTGTACAAGAAGTTTAGTGGGAACAAAGTAAATTTTCTAATCTTATATGTGGATGACATATTACTGATTGAAATGATGTCCAGATGTTGCAAGAAACCAAGGAATCATTGGAAAGGAGTTTCTCAATGAAAGACTTGGGTGAGGCAACATACATCCTCGAATCCGGATCTATAGAAATAGATCAAGGAGGCTCATTGGATTGAGTCGAGTACTTATTTGGACAAAGTGTTGAAAAGTTCAACATGGAATCGTCTAAGAAGGGTTCTTACCGATGTCCCATGGTGTAAAACTTAGCAAGACTCGGTGTCCTTCGACAACCGATGAGCGAAGTCGGATGAGTGCGATTCCATATGCTCATAGTTGGATCCATCATGTACGCCATGATTTTTACTAGGCCGGATGTTTCCTATGCTCTAAGTGTTGTGAGCAGATACCAGGCTGATCTCGAGAGATCCATCGACGGCTAAAAATATCCTAAAGTACTTGAGAAGGACTAAGGATATGTTCTTGGTTTATGGTGGTGAAGATGAACTCGGTGTAAAGGGTTACACGGATGCAAGTTATCTCACCGACTCGATGATTCTCGCTCAATCCGGACACGTGTTTATTATAAATGGAGGTGCCGTGAGCTGAAAAGTTCCAAGCAAGAGGCGTATGCTTCACAACAGAGGCTGAGTATATTGCTGCCTCGGAGGCAGCAAAGGAAGCTATTTGGATGAGGAATTTCCTCATGGATCTTGGTGTGGTTCAGGGCTCGTCCAATCCGTTGGACGTGTATTGTGACAACAATGGTGCTATTGCACAAGCCAAGGAACCTAGACAACACCAGAAGAACAAGCACATACTCATGCGGTACCACCTGATTCGCCAGTTCGTAGATCAGGGTGATATCAAGTTATGCAAGGTACACACGGATGCAAATATTGCGGATCCGTTGACAAAGCCGTTACCCCAGCCGAAGCATGAGGCGCACCTGAGAGCCATGGGCATTAGATGCTTAGACATGTGATGTCGGAAGATTGACTCTAGTGCAAGTGGGAGACTGTTGGGAATATGCCCTAGAGGCAATCATGTTTGATATTTCCCATTGTATTCATAAAGTTATTAAGTAGTCCTTGTATAAACATCTGATGTGTATCATTGAATATGTGATTCAGTTGTGGAACTATGCATTCATGTTGTTTTATAATAAATATCCTTGGTCATTGAGGTTGTGCTGGACACACAACTTAGACCAATGTGAAAGTTGGCTTGATGACTCGGTTCCACTTGTCATGGGCATGGAGGTGCTATTCCAACTTACACAGACTAGGCTAAAGAGTTTAGCGAGTCGGATTGACCCATATTGAGGTACAACGAACCAAGTTGTCATTTGTATATCTCAATCAATGTAATCCTTAGACCTGAGGTTGTTGCATAGTCCGAGTTGAGGATCACCGACTTAGGTTCTGTCAAACGCTGATCCGTGAATCGCAGTTATAAAGGCAGGGTTCGGGTCGACTGAGAATCAAGCTGCGTGATGTGAATAACCAAGAAGGGATTTTGCCCCTCCACTCGGAGAGATATTCTCTGGGCCCTCTCGTGAGATATGATTCGGAAAGCATGGCCATGCGCGAATCGGTTAAGTGTTAACCGAGGCGATCGACTAAGAGTTAGTCGGGTGAATCACTTATCTCGGATCGAGAAGAGTTGGACTATTTAAGGGATGACATATATTCGCCTATAGTCCGACAAGGTATATCGTGAGGCAAAAGGGACTCGACGTAAGTCGCATTGGAAAGGCAAGTCGTCATGACTCTTTGGTACTTGGGAATCGGTATGTTACGCTAGGAGCCGATGCCGATTGATCGATTGTGAGTTGGACTCAATCGTGTCCAAGTAGCCATGAGCCCGTGGGGTCACACACTTAAGAGAGGGAGCAGTTCGGATTGATCCGAATCATATAATCTGGTTGGGTTGGACCTAAACCAGATTAGGACTGAGTTAGTGAGTTGGACTCACGGTGACTAGTTTTATATGGGCTTTAGTGAATGGGTCGCGAGCAGAGCCCACGTTCACTCCTATATATAGTGGAGCAAGAACCCGTAAAGGTTAATCGTTGTTCGGTTAGGTTATTCCATGTGTTGGAAACCCTAGCTCCACAGTCCATTACCGTAACGAACCTAGCAGTCACGCCGGTGCTCCTCCTTGTGCGATGTGGATACCAGCAGAGGTGTCAGACGATCAGCACCGTGACGATCGGATCGTGAGGATCGCATCGCATCAATCGACGCTTCATCGTAATCCGCAACCGCTGCCTAGTAGTGGTAAACCTCGTGGCCTTCTACCTCAGCTAGGTCTTGGGATCACCACGTTAGAGGAAAATTTTTTGTTTTATCTCTGCGTGGCCCAACACCTTCACCCTTGTCCACCCACAAGTTTTACTTAGAAATTGGGATGAGGAGATTCTTGATAGCTTCCATGTCTTGATGCTCAAGTTGTCCTTTTCCAGGGACATGGCTAAGTACTTAGGTTCTTCCATCTGCAGAGGTTGTGCACTTTCCCCACAAGCCTTGATTTTCACCAAGACAGGACCTTTCAGAAGCCTTCACTTAGACCAAATGGACGCGCTCCAACCTATCATTCCCACTACCACCAACTGTCCAAATGGCTAAGTTCTAGCAACCTATGTGATCGTGGCAGAGCCCATATTTCCAAGTGGCTGCACTAGAAACTTCTTAACACTTGGCCTCTCAAATCTCTTTGTTCCTGGGTGGCTTTCCACAAGTGAGATACACAAGGTAAACCATAGAAATGGGCCTTGTGTAACCACTCAACATAAACCATTTCTTCCATTCCACCCAGGTGTTTCATTTACTTAGTTGTTTTATGAGGCAAAACACAAGTCCAAAGACTTAGAAATATTTTCATCATAGCATGTATATTTCACCACCCTTGGTTGCTACTAGCTAGGATAAGCATGGCATAGATAAGCATCTTAACTTAGAAATTTCCTAGCAATTCTACAACTACTAGGATTTCCCAACATGGCATATAAGCAAAATATAACATGCAAGACTAGCAAAATATTTCTAATGCTTAGTAGAAAACATAGGGATAAAAATATTCATGAAGCACCACTTGCCTTGGTAGTTTGGAGAGTAGCTACACTCCTCACAATCACAATCACTATTGGCACCAAAATCTACACAAAGAATCATAGCCACAAATCACATACAAAACATATACAAACAAAAATATATGAATGCATGCAATATGATATGTGATGATTTTTAAAACTCAACAAAGCAAGAGTACAGTACTGGTTCATAAACAAGTTAAAAACTTGCCAAACAACATTTACTTAAACCTCAAAACATTTCTTAAACAATTCATATACTCAAAATAGCCCTACACATGTTTCTGCAAATAAAACCATTTTAACAGAAGCAAAACATTAAACACATTGCATATTTAGAAAGGGTTTATTCTCCTGATTCCATTGATATAAAATTTGTCAAATTCTAACGTGGGAATCAAAAGTTATAGCTAAAACAAATTCAAACATCTAATAGATTCAATTCCTGTTTTTAAATCTAAACTGCTGCCACGCGTATTAATCTGATTGGCGCGTACCGGTTCGCGTTGGATCACGCTTCTGAGCCGCTGGATCTGACTTAATCGCACGGACCAGATCTACTCGTAACGCTTCGATAAGTGATCTAATTTCACACGCTGGATCCAGATCCAACGGTCCTGGATCAAACGGCCATAGCTGGCGGCGGCGGTATCGGGCGGTGGCGTGCTCGGCCTACGGCGGCGCGGCGCTACAGGTGGCTCTGGGGTGGTCGGAGATGCTTACCAGAAACGTGATGATGCGCTGATGCTCAACCTGGCGACGACTTGGCAAGGGGCGCACGGAGATGGTCGCTGGAGCTCGTCGAAGTTGCGGGCGGCGTTAGTTGCTTGCTGTCGAAGACGTTGCCGAGGTTCTGGCCGCCCTAGCACGAGCCAGATGGTTTAGGAGATGCGCAAGGATCTGGCGATCAAGACTTTATCAAAGAGGAGGCAAGGGGCGGTCTCGTTTTACCTGAATCACACGTCGGAGTCGAGCGGCGGCTCAGGTGCTCACGGGTGAGAACGAGGACGTCACTCTGGGTCATGAGAAAGCAAACGGAGGGCATTAGCGGATGCGCAAGGTCAGCACATGCTGGTCACAGTGGTTTGAACTAGAGGCAGAGGGGCGGTCTGTACTCACCGAGATTCGTCGCTGGAGTGCGTCCGTCTGCGGCGGCGCAAGGGCAATTGCTGGCAGCCTGGTGGCGGAGAGGTGGCGCTAGGTGAGGGGAAATGGCCGCGGTGCAGAGGGGGTCTTATATCCAGAGTGGGGGCGAGGATCGCGCGCGGTATCAAGGGCAATTAAGCGCGTACTGATTGCGGCGAGGTAACGGCGGAGCGAGCGTCGCGGCCGCGCATGATTGACGACGAAGAAGACGTGGTCGCAGGGTCCACTCGTCAGCGAGTTAAACAGAGAGGAGGTGGGGTCCTGGTGTCAGTGACCTGGTGGGTTCGTCCGCGAGTGAGCGAGAGATAGGGAGAACCCGGGTGGGCTTAGTGGGCTGGATTCGTAGTTGGGCCAGATAGGTGGCGCTGGCCTTTTTCCATTTCTTTTCTCCTTTTCTTTTTCTGTTTTGATTTTCTGAAATGATTTTCAATTCCAAATCAAATGAGTTTGAATTCAAATCTTCTCTAGGTTTTTATTCAGCAAACCTTGCACTCAAATGTGTGCCAAACACTACTGTTTACTGAAAACACTTTTGTCAAATGAAAATAAAAATAAAACAAGCCTTTATGATTATATACAATAGGCATAATATTGGTTTTATTTACTCATTTTGTTTTGAAACTTTGTTCAAACTTTTGATGGTGCCTAAGTTTGAATTTCAAACCTTACTGAACCAAAACAAGTACTCTTCTCATTGGAAGATAGCACTAAGGCTAGAGCAAACTTACATGAAATAATAAGCATATATGCTTCTATTTTGAAATGATTTGTTTGAAATGAAACTTATATGATCATGGATGCATGGATGATATGCATGAGTTTGAAACATGATTTTAGGGATGTTACAAATCTAATCCCTTAAGTTGAATCTCGCCCTCGAGATTCGGATTGGCTAGCAAATAGGTGAGGGTGGTCTTTCCGAAGATCATCTTCTTTCCCATGTTTCATCTTCTTCGGAATGATGGTTCCACTGCAGTTTGCAAAACTTGATAGTCTTAGTCCCTGTGAATCTTTCTGCAGTCTCAAGAATCTTGATAGGCTTCTCCTCATAAGTGAGATCACTTTCCAATTGTACCTCCTCCAAAGGTATAGTATCCTTCAAAGAAGTTTCTTCCATTTCTGGATGACATTTCTTAAGCTGACTCACATGAAACACATTATGGACAGCTGACAAAGACTCTGGCAATTCAATTTCATAAGCAACTTCTCCTTTATGACTCAGAATCTTGAATGGTCCAACGTATCTTGGGGCCAACTTTCCTTTGACTCCAAACCTCTTCACTCCACGAAGTGGTGACACTCTAAGATAAGCTCTATCACCAACTTCGTAGGTGACTTCTCTACGCTTAGGATCTGCGTAGCTTTTCTCGGACTGCTATCTTCAATGCCCCAACCAACTTGACCTTCTCTTCGGCTTCTTTGATAAGTTCTGGTCCGAACTAACTTCTTTCTCCCACACCATTCCATAACAATGGGGTGGTACATTTTCTCCCGTAGAGAAACTCAAATGGTGCCATCTCAATGCTGGCTTGATAGCTGTTGTTATAAGAAAATTCTACGTAAGGCAGACTTTCGTCCCAACTGGCTCCATAGTCTAGGGCACATGCCCTCAACATGTCTTCAAGAATCTGATTAGTCCTTTCTGTTTGTCCATCAGTTTGAGGATGAAAAGCGATCGAATTCCAACCTCGCTCCCAATGACTCATGTAGCTGTCTCCAAAAATGGGAAGTGAATTGAGTTCCCCTATCAGAAACGATACTCTTGGGCACTCCATGTAGACATACAATTCTACTCATATAGATTTTGGCCAACTTAGCACTTGTATAGGTTGTCTTCACGGGTATGAAATGAGCCACTTTAGTTAGGCGATCCACTACTACCCAAACAGAATCATATCCCGACCGGTCCTTGGTAATCCCAGAATGAAATCCATACCAATCTTGTCCCACTTCCAATCAGGAATAGGTAGTGGTTGAAGCAAACCTGCTGGTTTCTGATGTTCCGCCTTCACTCTACTACACACATCACACAAAGCAATATGTTCGACGATGTCCTTTTTGAGATTATTCCACCAAAATCTTTCCTTCATGTCCATGTACATTTTGGTGTTACCCGGATGAATGGAATACGGTGAGTTGTGTGCTTCTTGCAAAATCAGTTTCCGAAGCTCCGGATCTTGTGGAACACAGATACGTTTCCCATGCCATAAAGTACCCTGTTCGTCTTCATGAAATCCTTTGGATTTTCCTTTGCCAATCTTTTCCTTAATTTCTTCAATTTCCTTATCAGTCTTCTGGGCTTCTTTGATCTTGTCCAACAGAGTGGGTTGAACATCCAAAGACATGATATGTCCTCCAGGCACAATCTCCAATCCGAGATCTCTAAATTGGGCACACAAATCATCTGGCAATTCCCCTTTAGTGAGGCCATTCACAAAAACCTTATGACTTAGAGCATCTGCTATAACATTCGCTTTACCGGGGTGGTATTGCAATCTCAAGTCATAGTCCTTGATGAGTTCTAGCCATATTATTTGTCTCATATTAATTTCCTTCTGGGTGAAGATATACTTCAAACTCTTGTGATCTGTGAACACTTCACAACGCTTTCCCAAAAGGTAGTGTCTCCATGTTTTGAGTGCATGGACAACGGAGGCTAACTCCAAATCATGAGTAGGGTAGTTCACTTCATGATTTTTGAGTTGTCTCGAGGCATAAGCCACAACTTTTCCTTCTTGCATAAGTACTGCACCCAAACCATGATGAGATGCATCACAATATATTTGGAAATCTTTTTCCAAGTCTGACAAACATAAGACTGGTGCTGTCACAAGTCTCTTCTTCAATTCCTGAAAGCTGAGTTCACAACCTTCAGACCAAGAAAATTTATTGTCTTTATTTAGCAATTCTGTCATAGGCTTAGCAACCTTGGAGAAATTCTCAATGAACCTTCTGTAGTAACCTGCTAAGCCAAGGAAACTACGAACTTCTTTCACTGACTTAGGAGATTCCCATTCAGTTACAGCTGAAACTTTAGCAGGATCCACTACTACACCATCTCCTGACACAACGTGTCCAAGAAATCCAACTTCATTCAACCAGAACTCACACTTGCTGAATTTGGCATACAGCTTATGCTCTCTAAGTTTCTCAAGTATCAAACGCAAATGTCCTTCATGCTCTTCTTTGCTCTTGGAGTAGACTAAAATGTCATCGATGAAAACGACAACAAACTTATCAAGGAATTCCATGAACACCTTGTTCATCATATTCATAAAGTATGCTGGAGCATTGGTCAAACCAAATGGCATCACGGTATACTCATACAATCCATACCTTATGGTGAAAGCTGTCTTAGGTATGTCTTGATCTCTTATCTTGAGCTGGAAATAACCTGACCGGAGATCAATCTTTGAGAACACACAAGCTCCTTCTAACTGATCAAACAAGTCATTGATTCTTGGCAAAGGATATTTGTTCTTGATAATTAGCTCATTGAGTGAACGGTAATATATGCATAACCTTTGACTTCTATCTTTCTTCTCCACGAACAAAACTGGGGCTCCCCAAGATGAAGAACTTGGTTGAATAAATCCTTTCTGTAACTGCTCTCCAAGTTGTTTCTTGAGTTCTTTTAGTTCATCCACTGACATCTTGTACGGTCTCTTTGCTATTGGCCCAGATCCTGGTAGCAAATCAATGAGAAACTCCACATCTCTATCTGGTGGCATTCCCGGCAATTCTTTCGAAAACACATCCGGATACTCACTCACAATTGGCACATTGTCTATGCTAACCCCCTTAAGAGAATTTAGCTTACTCTTTTTTGATTCAAAGTTAGACTTGAATTTAATCCGTTTTCCTTCCGGGGTTGTGAGTGCAATAGTACGATTAGCACAATCTAATAATCCTTCATACTTAGCCATCCAATCCATTCCCAAAATTACATCCAGTCCTTGGGAATCTAGGATTATCAGACTCACTGGAAACTTATGCTTTCCAAACTCTATTACTAGATCCCGACATCCAAGACTTACTATCATATCTCCACCTGGAGAACTAACTTTTATTGGACACCCAATGTTTTCAGTTGGAAACCCATTTCTATCAACAAATGCTTTTGATATGAATGAATGCGATGCTCCAGTATCAAAAAGAACAAATGCTGGAATAGAATTGAGTCTGAACTTACCAGCAACAGCATTAGGCTCCTCATAAATTTCCTCCACATTGATGTGGTTAACTTGCCCTTTCTGAAAAGGGTTGGGCTTGTTGGGTCCTTCAACTTTCTTTTCTGGGCATTCATTTGCATAATGCCCCATCTTCTTGCACTTGAAGCACTTAACCTGACTAATGTCCTTCTTGACAGGCTGGCTTCCATTGCCACTTCCACTACCACTGTGGTGGCTCTTATATCCACCCTTGTGGTTCTTGTACTTGTCATTGTCATGACTACGGTGATGCTTGTTGTCATGATGAAGGTTGTGGTTGTGGTGCTTGTTGAATTTCCCATGCTTGTGGGATCCTGAGCTTCCACTATCATCATAATGGGAACGCTTGTGAGACGATCCCGAGCTGTGCTTGTCAGATTGCTTTCTCTTCCTGCTTTCAACTTGCTTCATTTTGCTCTCTAAAATAGCAGCCTTATCACAGAGAGACTGATAAGTGGGAACATAGGCCACTGATAGCTGCAAGTTCAGTTCATCATTCAGCCCTTCAAGGAACTTTTCCTTCCTCTTAGCATCAGTGTCAACTTCATCCGGTGCATAACGCGCCAGATTGTTGAACTCCTCAATATATTCTGCCACGCTGCGGTGGCGCTGCTTCAGATTATGGAATTCTTTCTTCTTCAGACTCATCACCCCAGATGAGATATGAGCAGTGCAAAAGCCATCCTCAAAGATAGCCCATGTCACATCTTGTATGGGAGTGGTGATCTGGAAGTTATCCCACCAAGTGGCGGCTGGTACTTCCAGCAAATGTGCTGCAAATCTGACCTTTTCTGCATCAGTATAGCCCACAGTTACCAAATCCTTGTTCACAGAGCATAGCCAATCATTGGCCACCATGGGATCAGTTGTTTCTGAGAACTTTGCTGGCCTCAATCTCAAGAACCTGGTAAGCATGTCAAATCCCGGTGGGTTGTTGTTGTTGTTGTTGTTGTTGTTGTTATTGTTGTTGTTGTTTTGGTTCTGGATGAACGTTGTCATCATTTGCATCAGCTGAGTCTGAGTTGTCATCATTTGCTGCATCTCAGGAGTGATGTTGTTGTTGTTGGGGTTGGGATTGGCACGACGGGGAGGCATCTGTGGTTGGTTCAATAGAGATAAGAATGAGATACCCATAGATGCTAACATGCACATTACATCACATAAAAAATCACAAACATGCATCACAATAATAAAGGTTCAACAACAAGATAACAAGTTTGCAAAGTAAAACACAAAAATAACAAGCCATCCACATGTTGGATGGTCATTGTGACACAAATAAAGTATGATAAATAAATGATAAATGAGTAGTCCACTCTACTCCTCGGCATCAACCTCCTCCTCGACAAAGGTAAGACCTGCATTCTCCATAGCGGTCTTGTATTCCTCGACATTGGAGGTCAAGGTCTCTACTTTGGCTTTGAGAGCCCTCTTCTTAGAACGAAGCCTCTCAATCACCGTCTGATGATGCTCGAGCTCGAAAGTCCTTGGCCTGCAGTTCTTCAGTCATGTCCCGAATCCTCTTGTTTCTATCCTAGACTCGCTTCTCCTGACTCTTGAACTTTCTGTCTTGGCTCTCGAACTTTGCCTCCATCTCCTTGACTATCTCATCTTGCTCCGCGAAGAGCTTGTCCTTCTCACGAAGCTGCACCTGGAGTTCATCATTGTTGAGCATGACGTTGTTCCTATCAGTGTCCACGTGCCTAATGAGAGCCTCTAAGTCCTGGAGGTATAGGCGAATCGGCTCAGCTGTATCCCTCAAAGTGTCCTCGAAGTCGATGGCCTCTCCATCCTCATCACGCCTACCGAAGACGTGGAAGTGAGTACCTCTAACCTGTCGAGAGTGTCTCCCTAGCAGACGTCCTATCAGATCCTGCATGACTACCTCAAGGCCTCTCTCCTTGTGATCGTGCATGAGCTTGAAGATGATAGCCTCCATGGTAGGCTCAGTCTGGCGTCCGGGCTGGTTGACCTTGAAACCCCAAAGGTCTTTCCTCTCAAACTTGGTGAGGGGAAGCACCATGATGGTAGGAAGAGCGAGATTGAGCAAAGTAGTAAGCTCAACAATACGAGGACCAAAGCGAGTTCCCTGGAACTCCTCAACAGTGCTCATGGTAACATTAGGCATCTATTTATAAGATAGAAAAAGTTAGAACAACACAATTTAAGATAAAACACAAGGCAAAACATCACATGCATATCTTTGGAAATCAAAACACACAAGTCATGGCATACATGGATCCATTACAACAACCAAGGTTCAACTCATTTTAAGCAACATTTGGAAAATAAGGTGATAAGTGGTGGTCCAACTAACGAAGTACGTTTACAATCCTATCTCACTGGATATGTTGGCTAACATAATGTTTCTAGAAGCAATCAGTATATCTTGCTCACATGACTCCATCACTAAGTCTATAATGTCTCCTCTCAAGGTTTGGTTGGTAGCCTCCAAATCTTGGGTATGTTTCTTCTCTTCCCTTAGGCTATTTTGGATGTTGAACATTCTGCACTTGACTCTTTCACCAAGTTCTTTGATTGTCTTCCAAGATGCATCCCTTGCTGAGTCAAAGAATGCAGGGTGCATCACTGAATTGGTGAACATGCAGAATCCTGAGTCCTTGTGGTTGTCTTCCTTGTTTTTATACAAGTGAAGTTGCACCCACTAATACTCAACTCCTTCATCCATCACAGGAAAAAAATTGTACACAGTTGCACCATGTATTTCCATTGCAACCATGAGGTCCTTGAGAGCCTTGGGAAATTTTGTCTCACACTCCAAAGTCATTGTCATGAGTGGTACCTTCCTTATGGCTTCGTTTATGGAGTTCATCTACAAATAGAGATGAGAAAGAAGATTAGAAAAGTTTACGAGAAGAATAGACAAGTGTAGAAGTTGTTGAATTTTTTTTTCCTAAGTGGTTTCCAATCCTAGGGTCATAATCCTACAGGCAACACAGTGATCTGATACCATCTGTAAGATCCCTCCTTTATAAAGGAAAAGGATCCCTGTGATTGCAATGCTAGTCCCTGGATCAATGCTAGCATCCACAGTTTAAGATGAAGTACACAGAAACAAAGGTCATTATTACAGTCATTCCAGAGACAAACATAGTCTTTACAACTCCAAGGCCACAGGCCTAGTACAAGAGTTTGAATAAGTAAATAAATAAAAGTCTTCATCTTCATGTGCCATAGGCAAACATGTTGAGTGTAGACTCATGACTCCTAATCCTCATCAGAGTAACCTACAACATCACAAGTTACAGCCACAGTGGGTCAATACATTGGAATAGTATTGGCAAGTGATACTTTAGTATAATTTAGGTGGACTAGATACTATATGCAATTTGGCTAAGTGTAGCTTGGCTTGCTTTGCTCAAAATAGGTTTTGCCTATTAGTTGAAATCACTAAGTTTTTCTTTGTCAAAAAATTTCCCAAGGAACCACCAATAGACATTGATGCCCTTCACCCTTGTTCACCAACAAGTTTTACTTAGAAATTGGGATGAGGAGATTCTTGATAGCTTCCATGTCTTGATGCTCAAGTTGTCCTTTTCCAGGGACATGGCTAAGTACTTAGGTTCTTCCATCTGCAGAGGTTGTGCACTTTCCCCACAAGCCTTGATTTTCACCAAGACATGACCTTTCAGAAGCCTTCCCTTAGACCAAATGGACGCGCTCCAACCTATCATTCCCACTACCACCAACTGTCCAAATGGCTAAGTTCTATCAACCTATGTGATCTTGGCAGAGCCCATATTGCCAAGTGGCTGCACTAGAAGCTTCTTAACACTTGGCCTCTCAAATCTCTTTGTTCCTGGGTGGCTTTCCACAAGTGAGATACACAAGGTAAACCATAGAAATGGGTCTTGTGTAACCACTCAACATAAACCATTCCTTCCATTCCACCCAGGTGTTTCATTTACTTAGTTGTTTTATTAGGCAAAACACAAGTCCAAAGACTTAGAAATATTTTCATCATAGTATGTATATTTCACCACCCTTGGTTGCTACTAGCTAGGCTAAGGATGACATAAATAAGCATCTTAACTTAGAAATTTCCTAGCAATTCTACAACTACTAGGATTTCCCAACATGGCATATAAGCAAAATATAACATGCAAGACTAGCAAAATATTTCTAATGCTTAGTAGAAAACATAGGGATAAAAATATTCATGAAGCACCACTTGCCTTGGTAGTTTGGAGAGTAGCTACACTCCTCACAATCACAATCACTATTGGCACCAAAATCTACACAAAGAATCATAGACACCAATCACATACAAAACATATACAAACAAAAATATATGAATGCATGCAATATGATATGTGATGATTTTTAAAACTCAACAAAGCAAGAGTACAGTACTGGTTCATAAAGAAGTTAAAAACTTGTCAAACAACATTTACTTAAACCTTAAAACATTTCTTAAACAATTCATATACTCAAAATATCTCTACACATGTTTCTGCAAATAAAACCATTTTAGCAGAAGCAAAACAATAAACACATCGCATATTTAGAAAGGGCTTGTTCTCCTGATTCCATTGATATAAAATTTGTCAAATTCTAACGTGGGAATCAAAAGTTATAGCTAAAACAAATTGAAACATCTAATAGATTCAATTCCTGTTTTTAAATCTAAACTGCTGCCACTCGTCTTAATCTAATTGGCGCGTACCGGTTCGCGTTGGATCACGCTTCTGAGCCACTGGATCTTACTTAATCGCACGGCCCAGATCTACTCGTAACGCTTCGATAAGTGATCTAATTTCACACGCTGGATCCATCCAACGGTCCTGGATCAAACGACCATAGCTGGGTGGCGCTGGCGGTGGCTACTGGCGGCGGCGTGCTCGGCCTACGGCGGCGTGGAGCTACAGGTGCCTCTGGGGTCGTCGGAGATGCTTACCAGAAACGTGACGATGCGCTGATGCTCAACCTGGCGACGACTTGGCAAGGGGCGCACGGAGATGGTCGCCGAGCTCGCCGGTTGGCGCGCGCGCTGCTTGCTGTCGAAGATGTTGCCGAGGTTCTGCGTCGTCCTAGCACGAGCCAGATGGTTTAGGAGATGCGCAAGGATCTGGCGATCAAGACTGTATCAAAGAGGAGGCATGGGGCGGTCTCGTTTTACCCGAATCGCACGTCGTAGTCGAGCGGCGGCTCAGGTGCTCGCGGGTGAGAACGAGGACGTCGCTCTGGGTCATGAGAAAGCAAACGGAGGGCATTAGCAGATGCGCAAGGTCATGCTGGTCACAGTGGTTTGAACTAGAGGCAAAGGATGCATACTCAGATTACCGAGATTCGCCCGAGTGCGTCTGCTCGGGCGCGCAAGGGCAATTGCGGGCAGCCTGGTGGCGGAGAGGTGGCGCTAGGTTAGGGTAAATGGCCGCGGTGCAGAGGGGGTCTTATAGCCAGAGCGGGGGTGAGGATCGCGCGCGGTATCAAGGGCAATTAAGCGCGTACTGATTGTGGCGAGGTAACGGCGGAACGAGCGTCGCGGCCGCGCGTGATTGACGATGAAGACGACGTGGTCACAGGGTCCACTCGTCAGCGAGTTAAACAGAGAGGAGGTAGGGTCCTGGTGTCAGTGACCTGGTGGGTTCGTACGCGAGTGATCGAGAGAGAGGGAGAACCTGGGTGGGCTTAGTGGGCTGGATTCGTAGTTGGGCCAGATAGGTGGCGCTGGCCTTTTTCCATTTCTTTTCTCCTTTTCTTTTTCTGTTTTGATTTTCTGAAATGATTTTCAATTCCAAATCAAATGAGTTTGAATTCAAATCTTCTCTAGGTTTTTATTCAGCAAACCTTGCACTCAAATGTGTGCCAAACACTACTGTTTACTGAAAACACTTTGATCAAATAAAAATAAAAATAAAACCAAGCATTTATGATTATATACAATAGGCATAATATTGGTTTTATTTACTCATTTTGTTTTGAAACTTTGTTCAAACTTTTGATGGTGCCTAAGTTTGAATTTCAAACCTTACTAAACCAAAACAAGTACTCTTCTCATTGGAAGATAGCACTAAGGCTAGAGCAAACTTACATGAAATAATAAGCATATATGCTTCTATTTTGAAATGATTTGTTTGAAATGAAACTTATATGATCATGGATGCATGGATGATATGCATGAGTTTGAAACATGATTTTAGGGATGTTACAGTCTCGGTTGCTTCACGAACCGGGACTAAGTCTCACATTAGTCTCGGTTTGTAAGGCCAGAACGATGCACATGACAGGGCAACGATCGGTCCCGATTCATAAGTGACCTTTAGTCCCAGTTCGAGACAGCAATTAAAAGGGTTTGGCCACACGTGGCAGCTGCCGCAGATATTTTGTCCCGGTTTTTGGTAGGAACCGGGACAAAAAAGGTTCATGTACCTGTACATATAACCCCCAGCTCCACATGCTTGTGTGAGATGTTTTATTTTTTCCCTCTCATGCACAAGTGGTGTATTTTGTTTAGTTTTTCCCCTCTATGCATAATAGGTGCTTGATGAAATGCGTGAGAGCATGATGCCACTTGAGTTCACACAAAACAAACATGATATGAAGTGTCTAAGCCACACTTAAGCTTTCACCTCTTTCTTGCTCGATCAAGGGTAGCATAAAACTTAATCCTTTTATCTGTCATTGATACAATGCATGTGTCGATGTACAGTGGTCATTTCTCTAGATGTTTTGTAATGGTTTTTTATAAAAGTAATTATATAATGAAGATGAGCCGGCAATGGATGTATGGTGACTGACGCACTGCCAAGTTCATTACGGGCCATCATCATTTTATCGGTGTGGATGAGGCAAACAATCTGAATGGTTTTATATGTTGTCCATGTGTTGACTGTCAGAATCAGAAGGATTACTCTTTCTCGAGAACCCTTCACACCCACTTGCTTCGGTCCGGCTTCATGCCTAGCTATAATTGTTGGACAAGGATGAAGAAAGAAGGGTAATGATGGAAGACAATGAAGAAGAAGAGGATGATGACAGCTATCATATGTTTCCTGAATACAGTGATACACAGAGAAAATACGGTGATACAACGGGTGAAGCTGAAGATGAAGAGGCGCCAGATGAGCTCGTTGATGATCTTCACCGGGCAATTGTTGATGCACAGAGAGAATGCGAAGATGACAACCCAAATCTCGATATCACACAGGAATTGCTACAATGGAAGGCAGAGAATGATTTATCTCACAAGGGATTTAAGAAGCTACTAAAAATAACGAAGAAGAAGCTTTCAAAGGATAATGAATTTCCTGCCAGTACATACGAAGTAAAGAAGACGGTCTTCCCTCTAGGATTAGAGGTGCATAAGATACACGCATGTATTAATGACTGTATTCTCTACCGCGGTGAGGAATACGAGAATACGAATGAATGCCCGGTATGTGGTGCATTGCGGTATAAGATCAGATGAGATGACCCTGGTGATGTTGAGAGCGAGCGCCCTAGGAAGAAGGGTTCCTTCCAAGGTTATGTGGTATGCTCCTATAATATCATGGTTGAGACGTTTGTTCAGAAATAAAGAGCATGCCAAGTTGTTGCGATCGCATAAAAAGGACCGCAAGAAAGACTTGATGTTGAGACACTCCGCTGATGCGTCGTAGTGGAGAAAACTCGAGAGAGAGTACCCAAGATTTGCAAATTATCCAAGGAACTTAAGATTTGGTCTAAGTACATATGACATGAATCCTTTTGGGGAGCAGAGCTGCAGTCATAGCACCTGGCATGTAACTCTATGTATCTATAACCTTCCTTCTTTGATGGGGATATGCCTACCGGGGTATACCCAGCAGGACGTTTCTGACTGGCCCAGGAACTAGCGAGTGGGCCTGCAAGTCGGCGACTGGATCAAGGCCCGGTGTGGATCTAAGCGACTGGAAGCTGAAGGCCCAGGCGAGTAGATAGGCCCAGTCGGATTAGGTTAAACAAGTATCGAAGCCTTAACTGATTCAGTTGAGATATGTAAACCCTAGGGGAGGTAAGTCTATATAAACCTCCCTACAGGGAGTGTAGAGATACGTTCCATCATACAACCAAGCGACTCGCCGCCGAGTTCGCCCATTGTACCACCATCATAATACAATCTAGCAGGAGTAGGTATTTACCCTCCGGGGGGCCGAACCTGGGTAAAACCCTGTGTCTCCGCCCTCATCTCGCACCGCAGATGGCTGGCCGCCCTTGCCCCTTCACTAGAGGAAAAAGGGCCATCCGTTCGCGACCCCTCGTAGCATTAGTCCCGGTTGCGCCACCAACCGGGACTAATGCTGGCACGCGTCCCGGTTGGAGCGGGCACGGGGCCAGGGGGCATGGGTCCCGGTTTGTAAGGGGGCATGCGTCCCGGTTGGAGCCACCAACCGGGACTAAAGGTTTGGCCACAGCCACGTGGCGTGGCACGCACCTTTAGTCCCGGTTGCTGGCTTCAACCGGGACTAAAGACCCCTTGCCCTCTATAAATGCAAAATTTCTCTGCCTCCACTCTATTTTTTCGAATGGTGTAAGGTGTGAGGGTGTGTGCTAGTTTTTTTTCATGCATGCATTGAAGGTGTTTGTTGAAATGTTTGAGTGAAAAATCCCGTTGATTTTCTCATAGAACAAAAATATAGAAGGTGTCCGAGACGCACTTGAGATTTCTACTCTTTATTTCCCTCGATCGAGGTTAGCAATCTTATCTTTTCTAGGTCATTGATACAATTCATGTGTCGGTGTGAATTGGTTATTTCACTATTTATGATGTCCTGTTTTTTGATAAACTTACTTATATGATGCAGATGAACGGGAATGGATGTACGGTGACCGGCGGTAGCCAGTATATCAAAGGCGTGGATAAATTTATCGATGTGGCTACGGCAAACAAAGAGAATGGATTTATACGTTGTCCATGTGTTCAATGTCGAACAACAAGGAGTACTCTTCCTCGAAAATCATTCGCGCCACCGATTATGAAAGGTTTCATGCCCAACTATAATTGCTGGACCAAGGGGGAAAGAGGGTTATGATGGAAGATGGTGAAGAAGAAGATGATGATAACAACTATCATCATATGTTTCCTGAATACGTTGATACCGCAATGGAAGACAATGGAGAGGAAAAAGGTGAAGAACGGGCATCGATGAGCGGTGATGAACTTGGTAGGGTCATTTCGATGCAAAGCGACCTGAAACAGTAAAATGAGAAGTTGAAGTTAGAGGCATGTTAGAAGATCACAAGAAATTGTTGTACCCAAATTGTGAAGATGGCAAGACAAAGCTCGGTACCAATCGGAATTGTTGCGATGGAAGGCGAGTGTGGTCTAACTGACTCCTCATTTGAAAAGATGCTGAAAATAATGAAGCCAAGTTTCAAAACATAACGAACTTCCCGAGTGTACCTCTGAAGTAAAGAAGACTCTCTGTCCTCCGGGATTAGATGTGCAAAAGATACATGCATGCATTAATGATCGCATCCTCTACCGCGGTAAGGAGTATGAGAATTTAGATAATTGCCGGTATGCAATGCTATGCGGTATAAGATCGCACGAGATGACCTCGGTGATGTTGAGGGAGAGCCCCTCCGGAAGAGGGTTCCTGCTAAGGTTATGTGGTATGCTCCTATAATACCAAGGTTGAAACGCATGTTCAGAAACAAAGAGCATGCCAGGTTGTTGCGATGGCACAAAGAAGACCGTAAGAAAGACTGGGAGTTGAGACACCCTGCTGATGGGTCACAGTGGAGAAAAATCGAGAGAGACTTCCCAGACTTTGCAGGTGACGCAAGGAACTTATGGTGATGATGTATTTGGTATGGTCAAGGACATAGAAGTAATCTTTGGAAAGGGTCCCGGCGGTCAATCAGTTCCGAACGACGTCGCTACAGGACACGCACCCATGTGGAAGAAGAAATCTATATTTTGGGAGCTGCCATATTGGAAAGTCCTGCGTGTCCGCTCTTCAATCGACGTGATGCACGTGATTTAAGAATCTCTGCGTGAACCTGCTAGGATTCCTAGGCGTGTATGGGAAGACAAAAGATACACCTGAAGCACGGGAGGACCAACAAATTATGAAAGACCCAAAGAACATGCATACAGATAACAAGACGGATAAAGGGCGTCACTTAAGTTGTGCCACTATGCTCTTACCAAAGCAGAGAAGGAAATCTTTTCAAGTCCTTTACAATATCAAGGTGCCGTCGGGCTTCTCATCTAATATAAAGGTGATAATAAATATGGCAGAGAAAAAGTTCCAAAACCTGAAGTCTCATGACTATCACGTGATTATGACGCAGTTGCTTCCGATTACATTGAGGGGCTTCACCGAAAATGTTCGAGTACCCATTGTGAAGCTGTGCATTCCTCAATGCAATATCTCGAAGGTAATCAATCCAGATTCTCGCCAAGGTTACTGTAAGGATGTGGTACAATGTCTTGTTAGTTTTGAATTGGTGTTCCCACCATCCTTCTTCAATATTATGACGCATCTCTGGTTCATCTAGTGGAAGATATTGCCATTCTCGGTCCGGTATTTCTGCACAATATGTTCCCCATTGAGAGGTTCATGGAGTCTTAAAGAAATATGTTCATAACCGTGCTAGACTGTAAGGAAGCATCTCCAAGGGATATGGAGCAGAGGAGGTCATTGAGTTTTGTGTTGACTTTATTCCCGACCTTAAGCCGATTGGTGTTTCGACTCATGGAATGAGGGAAGACTAAGTGGAAAAGGCACTGGGAAAGAAAGCAATTATATGTAGGGACGGGATTCTTTCACTAAAGCACACTACAGCTTCTACATAATTCCACCTTTGGCTCAGTATATCGAGGAACACAAGAATATTGTACGCCCAAAACCCGGGAAGCCTGAATCATGGATTACAGATGAACACATGAAGTCTTTCGGTGGTTGGATGCGGACACATCTCTTGAACGACACCACTGTTGGAGATCAGCTATACTTGTTGGACGCGTCACCATCTTCTACTGTATTGAATTTCCAAGGGTACGAAATAAATGGGAATACATTCTACACGATCGCCCAAGATAAAAAGAGCACCAACCAAAATAGTGGTGTCCGCTTTGATGCAATAGACGAGAATGGACAAAAGGACACATATTATGGTTACATAGAGGAGATATGGGAACTAGACTATGGAGTCTCTTTTAAGGTCCCTTTGTTTCGCTGTAAATGGGTCAACCTGAATGGGGAAGGGGTAAAGATAGACCAGTTGTACGGAATGACAACAGTGGATCTCAACAATCTTGGTTATAGAGATGAACCATTCGTCCTAGCCAATGATGTGTCTCAGGTTTTCTATGTGAAGGACATGTCCTCCAGACCGAAAAAAAGAAAAAATATGCAAACGAATACATCATATGATGAGCCAGAACGGCACATAATTCTTTCAGGAAAAGAAACATCGTGGGAATCGAGGACAAGATGTATATGTCAGAAGATTATAATAAGTTTGATGAAATTCCGCCCTTCACAGTGAAAACTGACCCAAGCATTCCGTTAAGTAAAGAAGATGCTCCATGGTTACGTCTGAAGCGGTCATAAGGAATGACATATGCCAAGAAGTTCATGCTCATATTATGTAACTCTAGTTCATGTCTTTCGCGGTTTGTGGCTTGACCAAGGATATCTTTCACGGTTTGTGGCCTTTAGTCCCGGTTTTGTAGTCTCAGTTTTTAATATTAATAAATGTCTTGAGTGTTAGTCCCATTTTGTGGCTGGACCGGGAGTGCCTCTATGACCAGTTTCTTGGAGATGCCGGAGGATCTGGCTCCAGCATCTCCCCGAAATCGGTCGTAGTGGTGTCCTGCTCTCGAAACCATCTTGCAGCTTGTAACTTCACTAACTAGATCAATACGCCGAGCTAACTAATTTCACATATTAGGAGTGCCTCTATGACGATTTCTGGAGATGCCGGAGGACTGGCCCGTCGGCATCTCCTCGAAATCGCCGGCCGCAGTGGTGTCCTCGCTCGAAAACCATCTTGCAGCTTGTAACTTCACTAACTAGATCAATACGCCTCGAGCTAACTAATTTCACATATTAGCAGTGCCTCTATGACCGCTTTCGGAGATGCCGGAGGATCTGGGCTCGGCATCTCCAAACTGGCCGTAGTGGTGTCCTCGCTCTAAAACCATCTTGGAGATGCCTCAAACTGGCTGGAGGACTCACAAGGATGCATATTTATAGTACAAGCAGCTCGGCATAATGTCGACTCACGACATAATGTCGACACTCACCCCTATTATTAGTGCTGACTCATCTTTAGTCCCGGTTGGTGTCTCCAATCGGGACTAAAGGTTCATCTTTAGTCCCGGTTGGTGACACCATCCGGACAAGGCAAGCCACACGACATAATGTCGACACTCACCCCTGTTATTAGTGTTGTCTCGCCCACTGCCATAATCCTTTCAACATGTTGGTTTCTCCAACCGAGACTAAATATGAACCCTCTCTTTATATAGGCATTTCTCTATTTATTAGGTAACACTTAAGACATTTATTAATATTAAAACCGACAAATCGGTACTAGCTAACACTCAGGCCTAAAGCGCCCCTTTAGTCATAATCATGCCTAGTCCTATAGTACGCAGCCTGTGGTCTTCATCGTCGTGCCATCATCATCGCCATCGCCACCGCCACTCCGGGATCCTCGGCCCATCCATGGCATATACAGGGGCCATTCCAGCCTGATTCACGGCGGTGAGAGGGTCTCTGAAGACGATGCCGCTACCGCTGGGACAGTGTGGGGCCTGTGGCGGGTGGACTCGTGGGCACCGTAGGCGAGGATGGTCTCCAACAGCGATGTAGCGCATCACTTCGATGATAGTACGGTTCTCCCACCGTAGGCGAGGATGGTCTCCCCCGGCGTGAAGCTTTGGGAAATGGCGGGAAATATCTTTAGTCCCGGTTAGTGACTACATCCGGGATTAAAAGCTCTAGTAGAAAGGAAAGGGCGGGAAAACTTGGCGGGAAGAGGTGGGAAATGGCGGAAAATATTTTTAGTCCCGGTTTGTGACTACATCCGGGACTAAATGTGTGCCGAACAATGATCATGTTTCGAAAAAACCTTCACAAAATGACCTATGATGTTCGAGGTTTCATGGCTTTCGGTCCAAATGACCGATGTTATGTGCTGAATCACGGCATAGTTTGTGATGTTGTGCCCATATTATGCATGTGTGTGGACATTGGTATGGAGAACAATGTTGCAGGAGGAAGTTTTCCTTTTGTCGCATCGGAAAAGCCCTTTTCCATTTTCCGAGCGCAAAAACGGTCGCTTTTGTGAAGTAACCACCAAAATGCCGCTTCGTAATGCTACCATCCTATTTTCCTAAAATACTAGACCACCTTACATGGACTATATCCCAACCGTACATCTCAAACCTTTTCGCCCATCCCGGTAAAAGGACAAATGTCCGCCGGCGGCAGAAGTGGGTCCGCTTTGTACTACAGTACATGATCTACCGCGTGATTTTTGAAAAATCATTTTAGACTCGCAATATGTGGTTTCTTCAGAGATCCAATGCAAGTTCTAACAATGCCCGTCCCCTATCTTCATGCACACCGGTTCGACCATAGTTAGAAATTCAGATAATTCAAACGGCATAATAAATTCAAAAAATCCGAACAATGAAAATCCTTCGTGGTGTCATATTATGTTACATAGTTGAAAGGAAAAATACCAGACTTGGTATATTGATCATGTTTCAAAAAACCTTCACAAAATGACCTATCATGTTCGAGGTTTCATGGCTTTGTCCAAATGACCGATGTTATGTCTGAATCACGGCATAGTTTGTGATGTTGTGCCCATATTATGCATGTGTGTGGACATTGGTATGGAGAACAATGTTGCAGAGGAAGTTTTCCTTTTGTCGCACGGAAAACCCTTTTCCATTTTCTCCGAAAAAACGGGTCATTTTGTGAAGTAACCACCAAAATGCCGCTTTAATGCTACCGTCCTATTTTCCTAAAATACTAGACCACCTTACATGGACTATATCCCAACCGGTACATCTCAAACCTTTTCGTCCATCCCGGTAAAAGGATAAATGTCTCACGAATCACAGGAAGTGGGTCCTTTGTACTATGTACATGATCTACCGCCTGTGATTTTTGAAAAATCATTTTTAGACTCGCAATATGTGGTTTCTTGACATCCAATGCAAGTTCTAACAATGCCCATCCCCTATCTTCATGCACACCGTCAATTGACCATAGTTAGAAATTCAGATAATTCAAAACGGGCATAATAAATTCAAAAAAAATCCGAACAATGAAAATCCTTCGCGTGGTGTCATATTATGTTACATAGTTGAAAGGAAAAATACCAGACTTGGTATATTGATCATGTTTCGAAAAAACCTTCACAAAATGACCTATCATGTTCAAGGTTTCATGGCCGTCCCCTATCACTTCTTATGTTTAAAGTTTATCTAAATTCCAAATTGATATTAAAAAATATAAGTTAATTCATTTTTAAATGTAAATGGTTCATATTTTAAATGGTTACATTAATTATTTTTCAAAATAGAAAATGTTTTTGAATTATTTATTTAAATCCAAACACTTTTTATGTTTAAAGTTTTTCTAAATTCCAAATTAATATTCAAAAATATAAGTTAATTCATTTTAAAAGGTTACATTAATTATTTTTTAAAAATAGAATATGTTTTTGAATTATTTATTCAAATCCATACACTTCTTATGTTTAAAGTTTTTCTAAATTCCAAATTGATATTAAAAAAATATAAGTTAATTCATTTTTAATTGTAAATGGTTCATATTTTAAATGGTTACATTAATTATTTTTTAAAACAGAAAATGGTTTTGAATTATTTATTTAAATCCAAACACTTTTTATGTTTAAAGTTTTTCTAAATTCCAAATTAATTATCATTTAAAAAAAATACAAATTTAAACCCCAAAATAAAAAATAAGGCGGGAACAGAGAAAATACCTGAAATTTTTGAAAATGGAATATGTCCTGCTTGGAGCCACCAACCGACTAAAGACCTCAAGGCCAACGCCAACGCTGAAAATATTGAGATAGGTCCCGTTGGTGGCTCCAATCGACGAGGATCTTTAGTCCTGCTGAGCCACCAACCGACTAAAGGCCCTTGTTATAACATACTTCTTCTTCTTCTTCTTCTTCCTTCCCCATCACTTCTCGCTTCACCGACGCCAGACATCCGCTTCGACGTGCAAGCGCCGAGCGCCGACCTCGACGCCAGCTGCGCCGCCGCCACCGTCACCGCCTGTGGTCGCTGCCGCCGTCATTAAGCTTCCCACGCCGCCGCCGTCGTCGCTGCCTAACGACGTCTGCCACCACCTCCGCCGCTGCCAGGCTGCCACCGCCGCCGAAGGTACGACAATGCGCGAGATGTGCGGCGGCGATAAATGCGCGAGACGCGGGCAAGGCGGCGAGATGTGCGGCGACGGCTGTTCTGCTTCTTTGCTTGCGGCTGCTGAGGTGGCTCCGGGCCCCACCTGTCAGCCACTATGGCTAGTTCTTACTATGGTGCAAAAGGTTTAAACATTTGATTTAATAATTTCAGAATTTGAATAAAACTTGTAAATTCAATAACTTTTAATCTGTAATTCAGAAAAATACAAATAATATACCAAAATGTTCAGAAAAATGAGAACTATCTATCTATGCCATAATCATGCATTGTTCAACAACTTAAATAACAAGTTTAATTAGAACACCCTAGTAACCCTAACAGGTGATTCCGGAGTTCCTTGAGTTAGGGTTTGCCTCTAACCCCGATTACCTTGTCGAGCATGCTTTAGGTTACATTCCAATGCACATTAACTTGTCGATCATCATCATTGCTTGAGCATTGCATCGATGCCATGTGTTGATTGTTTCCCTTTCCGGTGATTTGGTTCTTCTCGGTAGAATACGATATCGAGATCGAGATCGATTCCAATATGGTATTTTGTTAGTATCTAGTGTTACCTATCCGCTGGATAGTTTCCTTTGTAGCCTTATACTCATGTTCCTCTCATATGCATCCGAGGTTTCTCGAACTAGGTTTTACACCCCTAACTCCTAATATTGATTTTAGTTGATTTTAGCTAGAGTTACCTATCTACTACACGGTTTCCTTTTGTAGCTAGGTTTAGGTTTCTTCATTTTTATTATTGTGTATGTATATATTAGGGTTTCTCCTTAACTTTCTCCTTTAGCCGCTTTGACTTATTCGCTTTTCCACCTATGCGTAAAATATGGACCCACACGCCGAGACGAAGAAAAGGAATAGTTGATCCAAGGTGTGATCCGTGGGGAAGATAATTTAGACGTATCAACATTTTCGAACAACTCCGTGAGGGTGATCCTCTTTACCGGAGTAGACAACTTGTTTGAGGTTGAGGGTGTTGCCTTCATGAGGGAGAAGGCGATGCCTTGTGTAATCGAGAAGACGACCGCTCCGGCAAGGTGCATGTAATATAAATCAATTCATTAATTAATCATCTGCTATCTATATAGAAATAGTAACGGCGATCTTTCTTCTTTTAGCCCTCCGGATCGAAGGAATCTACTGAAAAGAGCAGACGAGGCCCACCAAAAAGTTGCAAGACCATGAGAGGTTCAGATCGAAGATGTCATTGTAGACGGCAGAATCGACAGCCCCGGGTTGTCGCAAACAAATTTGTGGCACAATGCGGAGTAATCGTTAGGGACTTAATCCCGATCACCATTAGAAATTGGAATAGGCCTGCTAACGCGGATGAAGAGGGAACATGTTTATTTGTCCCTAACCACGCCAAAGATTTACTGTGGAAGAGGCTCATGGTTAATTTCAAACTACCAAAGATAGAGCTGGATCCAAATGCGGAGGATCCAGTTGAGGAAGCCTTACAACATGGGAGAGCCATGGAGGCTAAGGTCAGGGAGTGGGCTTTGAAGAAGATGGCCTAGTGTTTCACCAACTGGAAGAAAAGATTGCACCTTGACTATGTCGTGAAAGAGAAGACTCCCGATTTCAAGAATATTCAGTTTGAGAAGATAAATCCATTCTGGGATGAGTTTTGGAATTCAAGAAATCAGAAAAAGCTAAGAAAATGTCTGAAACGAATAAGCTGAATGCTGCTCAGACGCAGTCTCACCATCCTATGGGGCAAGGTGGCTACAAGGTTGGCATTCCTAAGTGCGAGAAACTTGAGCAGGAACCGTGATAAAAATATCACCCGCAGATGACGATTGGGTAGAACATGCAAGGAATTGGTTTTACGGGCATGGGGAACGTTGGACTCGGAAGGAGGTGTATATATAACATACGATAAAGAAGACCCTTGCCAATCGAGAGGATGAGAAAAGCAAGAAGGTTGTTAAAGATGGGGACTTCATTCCGATAGAGAGAATGATGAGCTCACACTCGCCCTTGGAAATAAGGAACATGATGGACGAACACGAGGCACAATAGGCTCCCAATCATGGAGGACTGGGTTTCAAGAGAGGAAGAAATATCCCGATAGAAGCCACGAGGAGTAAGGATGTAGGCGGCGGTTGAAGCAGAAGTCGGAAAGAGCGAATGCGTTTAATTGAAGAACGATTAAAGCAACAACAAGATGAAATTAACTCACTTAAAGAGAAAGTACTCGCCCATCTCAAGAAGACACCGCATTCGATGCTACCGCCCATCGAATAATCGAAAAAGCAGTGGCTTCCACCGAGGTCCCGGTGATGACAATGGCGATGCCGATGATGCACCGACGATGGCTCTGTTGGCTACCAAGTGGATGATATCAGAGATGACACATCGCGAGCTACATGTCAAAGTTGTGAACATATCAATGAAGGTGGCGGTCGGCTATGCCTTACCAATTGGACCCACACCAACTTACCACACCGTCCGTTCCAGAGGGCTACGCTGTTGTCGGCGGATGAAATCATGCCCACCTTTGAGGTTTTGGATCTTCACTACCGCCGGGTGAAGGGATGTGACCGCTTGGGTGACGCAAAAAAGTCACCATTCTATGGTCAAGGATTGTATCGTGCTTCAAATCACACGCCAAGGCCATCTTCGCCGCCTCACCCGTCTCAGCCGAGGTCGCCGCCGCAGCAGTCTTCGCTCGCCTCACCCGCCCGCTCCACCAATCTCCTGCAGCCATCGCCATGGAGCCATCGCCGGCCTCAGATAAAAAGCGCATTGCCATCAGGCGTCGTAAGCGATCACCAAACGTAAACAAGAGCCTCTTCCAAAAGTACCAACGGTTCCTCCCAAGAGAGCTTATGATCAGATCAAGAGGAGATCGGCGATCGTTGATGCGAAACGACAATTTTGCTAAGCCGAGGCGGCCGAAAGAGCCAGAGTTCCCCAAAGACCAAAGAAGAAAAAGCCAAAGTGTTGAAAATGCTAAAGACTCTTCATCAACCCGAGCCAAAGCTGTGTCATCGACTATGAGCGTTCTATTCTCAAGTCACATGCAGACAAAAGCCTCAAGAGCAAGATCGATGCAAGCGAAATCTGCCCAGCTCGGAGAACAAGCAAAACAGACTTGCGCCTCAAGGTGATTTCTCAAACCAATGGGGTCGAGCAAATATGGGGTCAAGAGCAAGATGATCCAGAGGTAGTTGCAAACACGGAGAAGCCGCCACGCTCAAGGTATGAGTATTGCCCAAGATTTATCCCGCTTAGAGTTCTTCCCGTGAGTGAAGTAGCATACCAATACCAAGACGGAAAACCTCTCGTCAAACCCGAGGAGGTAAACAATCTTCCAACAAAATGTGAAGATGGCATAATCGGTACATGCATGCCACAAGGGCGGGCTAATCGGATAGTGCCGAGGGTTACAAAAAGCATCATGGGAAAGATAAGGATGACATGATATCCATTGAATTTTATGAACTATTTCAATTATTCAATCAAGACGCCTTTGGACAAATCGATCATGAGTGCCTATTGTCCGTAAGTACTAATTCGTAATTAATTTAGTCTCCATCTATATTATTTTGTTTATTGCATGTATATAATCATACTTTAATATGCGTAATGAAGATTCTCGAATGCAGAGGACAAATCTATGACATTGGCTTCATTGACCCATATTGGGTTCATGAAGCTAATCTCAAAATAAGCCCCTGGATACAAGAGGATAATATAGTACAGCGTTAAGGTTTCAAGAAACCAAAAGGGAAATACTATTTCCTTACAACTTCCAAAGGAGTGTTATTGTCTTGTATACACTTTCTATTTCGCTTACTCGATGTTAAGTATATAATTGATTAGTTCTGCATTCGCAGTACCACTATATTCTCGTTAATCATTCAACTTGACAAAGGGCGTGTACTAGTCATGGACTCAAACATAAACCCTTGAGACGTGGAAGGACATGATACTTCTCCAAATGGTAATTCTAATCATTACGACACTATATCGGCAACGCTCGTGAATTTTATGATATCAAGTACTTAATAACTTATTTTATTCCTTTTCACGCCGGCGCTTGGAAACGGTTCACCAAGAAGGCTAGGGTGTTTGGAAAGAGGAGCTTACATTTCAACCACTAGATGTAAGCACCACTAGCTATATCCGCGCATCTCTTTGATTCTAGTTTTGATACAGTTATTATCATGCTTGATTATTATTTTGATTGAACTCTGTTGTCGTAAAGTGCCTGACGCAGGGACCAGGTAACAATCTATGTGGATACTATGTATGCGAGTTCATCCGGCAGACGTGTGATGAGAAGGGCAGAAATTTAGAGCAACTCCAAGTACGTAAACAATTTCTATAGTTTTTAATTACAATCAAATTGTGTTTAGTTTCATATTCATATAGGTTGACTCCTTTTTTTAAATCAGATCGAACGCTCACGGACGGTCTTCCGCCAAAGGATCGACACGAGCAATACAGAGGAATTGGTGGGATTCTTGGATGCGTAAGTCCTAAACACACAAGGGAATACTACTCGGCCGTGTATAGACAATAGGAATTGTAAAATAGCAACTTTCAAGAAATTGGCGGTAGCATCGAATAACAACTTTTGTATGTAGTGCATGAACTCGATCCGTATTGAATGTAATGTTGTCATGATGATCTTGTGTAATATATGGTTCCTTCATTGATAAGTGCAAAACACTAAATAAACAATAAAACAACCTAAATGAATTCTTCCGCGGCACAAAAGTGGCGAAAATGCCGCAACAAAATGTGCAAATGAATTCTTCCGCATGGCAGAGAAATGGGCCAAATCTCTTCAAGAAGAAGTTAGTCCCGTTCGTGTTACGAACCGACTACGATCCACACCTCGCCTCGATGCCGCCACGCAGCCCCATTTGTCCCGGTTGGTGGGGCAACCGAGACTAATGGTTAGAGCTTTAGTCCCGATTGCCCCGTCCCGGTTGGGCAACCGGGACTAATGGCCCTTACCAACCGGGACGCATGGGCCCTTTTCTACCAGTGCTTGTTCTACTACCCGCTGCCGATTGCAGCATCTGCCGTGACCATTCCCACGACAGTGGCGCCCACCGTCATCGCGGCAGAGTGGGCGCCAACTGTCGTGCAATCCGTCATCGCGGCAGAGGCCAACCACGCCGACGAGCTCGCCAAGTACGCAAGAGGCGTCAACAACGACGACCCCACCATACTCAAGAAGCCCAACTCGGAGGGCGCAAACACCTCAGCCTTCGAGGCAATGACGCACACCCGCACCGTCGAGCTGGTCCCAGGCGACTCCAGCCAGACGGTGATTTATCGACGGCATGAGCCCAGCCTAGGAAGGCGCGCTCATCGAGTTCCTCCGTGAGAACAGGGACATCTTCGCATGGAAGCCCTCTGACATGCCTGGTGTTCCTAGGGAGCTCGCTGAGCACAAGCTAAACGCCGACCCCAAAGTGCGACCCGTCAAGCAGTCGCTGCGGCCCTTCAATGAAGAGCGCCGTCGAGCTATCGCCGAGGAGGTGCAGCGTCAACTCGCTGCAGGCTTCATCTGGCCAATTAAATACTCCAAGTGTCTGGCAAACCCAGTCTTGGCCGAGAAGAAGAACGGGACCTGGAGGATGTGTATCGACTACACAAACTTGAACAGCGCCTGCCGAAAGAACAGTTCGTCCTCCCGCGGATGGACCAAATAATCGACTCCACCGCGGGCTCGAAGTCGCTATGCTTCCTCGACGCCTACTCTGGGTACAACCAGATCAAAATGGCTGTCGAGGACGAGGTGAAGACGGCGTTCATCACGCCATTCGGAGCCTTCTGCTACACCGCCAAGACCATCGGCCTTAAAAACGCCGGGGCGACCTACCAGCGGTGCATGCAAGAGTTCCTCGCGAGCCAAATTGGCCGCAACATCCACGTCTACATCGACGACGTGGTCGTAAAATCCGCCCGCCAGGGTGATCTACTCGCCGACCTGTCGGAAACATTCGCCAACCTGCGGAAATACAAGATAAAGCTTAACCCAGGCAAATGCACCTTCGGTGTACCAGCAGGACAACTACTGGGGTACATCGTCTCCAAGCGCGGGATCGAGGCGAACCCCACCAAGATCGACACGATCGCCCGACTCGGCAAACCCGAGTGCCTGCGCGACGTCAAGAAGCTGGCCGGGCGAGTAGTGGCTCTCAGTCGCTTCATCCCTCGCCTGGGCGAAAAGGCGGGCGATGCCCCTATACCGCCTGATGCGCAAGAACCCCACCTTCCAGTGGGACAAGGAGGCGGACGACGCGCTCTGCGATATCAAGAAGGTGCTACTTGCCGCACCACTACTCGCCGCCCCCGCCGACAAAGAACCCATGCTGGTCTACGCCGCGGCTTCCGAGCGCGTCGTCAGCGCCATCATGGTCGTCGAACGGCCGGAGGAAGGAAAGGAGCGCCCAGTACAGCGACCAGTGTACTACATCAGCGAGGTCCTCACTGAGTCGCTCCAGCGATACCCGCAGTACCAGAAACTGGTATACGCGGTCTTCAGAGCACAGCGACGCCTGCCGCACTACTTCCAGGAGCACCCAATCACGGTCGTCTCCTCAGCACCATTGCAGGACATCATCCGCAACCGCGAGGCGACCGGGCGATTCGCCAAGTGGGCCGTCAAGATCGGCGTCCACAACATCAAGTACGAGCCATGAAAAGCGATCAAGTCGCAGGCTCTAGCGGACTTCATCGCCGACTGGGAAGAGGCCGAGCAGCCAGAAAAGCTGCCATACCTCCACTACTGGAGCCTGCACTTCGACGGCTCCAAGAACGCGGACGGTGCAGGAGCAGAGATCGTGCTGACTTCACCGGCGGCATAAGCTCCGCCACGCCGCCTCGACTTCACCCCCTGCACCAACAACATGGCCGAGTACGAGGCACTACTCCACGGCATGCGAGCTGCCAAGGAGATGAATGTCAACCGCCTACGCTGCTACGGAGACTCCGACCTCGTCGCTGGGCAAGTCGCTGGCACCTGCGACGCCGTCTCTCCCACCATGGTGGCATATCGCCAAGCAGTGGACAAGCTGGGTGGACACTTCGCAGGCTACTCCGTCGAGTGGATCGACAGGCGGAAGAACGAGGAGGCCGACGCACTCTCTCGCATTGGGTCGGCTCGACTCGCACCACCCGCTGGCATCTTCCTGGACACGATCACCAAGCCACCAGTCTCTCCCCCAAGGGAGATCGACATCGGAGTCCCGCTGTAGCCAGAGGCAGCCCTGGTCGCACTCGTCACCGAGCCAGACGACTGAACCAAGCCCTACGTCGCCTACCTGGAGGCCGGCAGACGAGACGGACGTCCGGATGATCGCACGCCGATGCAAATCCTTCACCATAATCGACGGCGAGCTCCACAAGCGCAGCGTCACCGGCGTGTTCCAACGCTGCGTCCAACCCGCCGAAGGATGCAAGATCCTCCACGACATCCACTCCGGCGACTGCGGCCACCACGCCGGCGCCCGCTCTCTGGTCGCCAAGGCTATGCGGCATGGATTCTACTGGCCCACCGCACACGCCGATGCCGTCGACATTGTCCAGCGGTGCGCCGGGTGCCAGACGCACGTGCCGAGCTCAGCGCTCAAGACAATCCCCATCACCTGGCCATTCGCTGTGTGGGGTATGGACATGGTAGGCCCCTTCCAAAAGGCTCCCTCTGGCTACACCCACCTCCTGGTCGCGGTCGACAAATTCACAAAGTGGGTGGAGGCCAAACCAGTCCGAAAATGCGACGGGAAGACTGCCACTAAATTCCTACGCGAGCTCATATATCGCTACGGGTTCCCAAACAGCATCATCACGGACAACGGCACCAACTTCGCTAAAGGAGCCATGGCCGAGTTCTGCGAGGAACACCACATCCGGCTCGACCTCGCGTCAGTCGCCCACCCGGAATACAACGGCCAGGCGGAACGGGCCAATCAAAGCATCCTCCACGGCCTGAAGCCGCGGCTCCAAGTACCACTCGAGCGCACCGCCGGGTGCTGGGTCAAGGAGCTACCCTCCGTCATCTAGGGCATCCGCACCTCGGTCAACAGGCCGACAGGGTTCACCCCCTTCTTCATGGTGTACGGCGCCGAGGCAGTCATGCCCACCGACCTCGAGAACGACTCTCCACGGGTCGTCCACTACACGGAGGCTGCGAACGAACTCGCCCGCCAGGATGGAGTCGATCAACTCGACGAGGCACGTGACCTCGCTCGATCACGCACCGCCATCTACCAGCAAGGACTCCGCCGCTATCCCAGCCGGCGGGTGAAAACGCGCACCTTCCAAGAAGGAGACCTGGTGCTGCGCCTCATCCAGGACAAGAAGGGCATGCACAAGCTTTCCCCTCCGTGGGAGGGACCATTCGCCATCGGGAGCGTACTCGGCAACGACGCCTACTACCTCATCGACGTCCGCGGGGATGGCAAACTCGATGTCAAGCGACCGTGGAATGTAAACCTCCTACGGAAGTTCTACTCCTAGAACCCCACATATGTACCCTCCAGTCGCTATGAAATAAAAAAGAATTGGTTTCCGCAAATTGCGCCTACTCTCCGTGTCTTGTGCCACTCGCACTCGTAATAACAGCTTCAAGCTAACTGCAGAAGTCAACCTTTGGTACAGCGATCGGCACGGCCAAGTAGTGCGTTACAAGGGCACTGGGTCACCTCGGTCTTGCAACGTCCACGAAAAACGCCTACCCGGAGCCCCATCGGAGTCGCCTAGCCCGATTGGCTCTACGAGCCAAGACAACTGCCTTCGCTTCTCACAGCGACCATGATCCTCCGCATCCTCGACATAACTACTCGAACGGCCAAGTACCACGCTCGGGGACTGACGACCAGTTCAGCGCGAGCGGCTAGGGAAAACGCCAAGTATGAGAGCATTCCCAGGACTCGCCATGCGACTGACCCAACGGGCCAGGCAGGAGTGACGCGCTCAAACTAAACGCGCCAAGTCCTCAACCACCCTCGAGTCGCGCCTAGAACAACCAAGTACCACGCTCGGGGACTCGGTCACCCAACCTCGTTCGCGCAAGGGAAAATGGTGAAGTACAGAGCGCTCAAGGGAGTCGCCTTGCGACTGGCTCTCCGAGTCCGAGCGAGTCGACCACAATAACAAAACATTCAAAAACCGCAAACACATAACAAACGAGGTAAAACCCCATAAAAAGGGCGGACGTGCCCGGGGACTCGTTCAACCCTCAATCGAAAAACACATGACAATTCACAAAACAACACGATATCTCATTAATAGCACGTTGCAATCATCACAAAGTACAAAGTATGCCCAACGCGTAATCGCTACTAACGCCTGTGGCAAACTATTCTACTGCGAGGCTTCGACGACTCGCCAAAGACCCTGCGATCGCGAATGAAGGGCATGTACGGGTTTGACGGGTACGTCGTCAGCTCACCCGCCATCACCGCACGGAAGGGTTGCTCGATCTTGAAGTCCTGGTGCTGCGGCTCGGGGTCGTTCGGCGCGACGACCGTCTCCTGGTAAGGAAGGAGGTAGCCCATCGCCCAGACGCGCTCGGAGTACACCGCGGCGCGGTCCGTCAACTTGAGCACCTCAGTGATCTCCACCGAGCCAGTCGACGACGGGTAGCCACTCGTCACGTCGTCCAGGTCGAAGTCCTCCGGGAAGTGAGCGAGCCCAAGGCTAAGCGCCGTTGCTGCTCCATGTTGGAATGACGATCGCGTCATAAACTCGACGACCGACGGCGCCTTCTCCAAGTACCGCCACACCTCGACGAGGTCGCTGGGAATTACTTCTGTGGGCGACATCTCCTGGAGGTAGGCCCAGATGCACGTCGCCGACAACGTCGCCGAGTCGACGAGCGTGGCCACACATTGCCGCGCGTCGAACAAGCTCGCCTCTTCCGCTCTATCAAGGATACGACCTGCGGATAGAATATAACAGTGAGTACATCGGATATTACAAAAAGGCACATGCAAAAGGCAGGGGCAGACACACTCACCAATCAAGGGACGGGAGAGATCCGTGATGAAGCTCTAAAGAGAAGTGTAATCATCCTGAAGCCCAGCAACAAGGGCGTCAGAAACCTTACGTTCTTCCGCGGCGGCTGTAACAGCGGCCTTGGCTCGACCATCCGCCGAACTCGCTTCCTCTTTCGCCTCCCTCAGCTCGCGCTCGAGGTCGGCGATCCGCTTCTCAGCCGAGCTCAACGCCGATTGAGCTGCCGCCAATTCACTCGCTGGAACAAGTACCTGGCGGGCCTCCTCTGCCTTCGCGGCAATTTCCTGAAGCCCCTTATTCGCCTCTTGAACGGTGGCCAGTTCCTTCTCCGCGCAGCGTTTCGCAGCAAGCCGGTTAGCCGACTCACGTTGCAAACCCTGCACACAATTCAAACAGTTAACAAAGTCGGAATCAAAAGTGCCCACCCGCTGAAATTCAGCGAGTGCGCACTCGGGGACTGGCAATCAAAACATCCTAAGTGATCACCCGATGAGATTCAGCGGGTGCGCACTCGGGGACTGGACGCGATAAATAAAAACAAGCATTTAAAGAATTAGACTGCTGCAACGCACCAGCCTGATCCTCGGGGACTGGACATACCTGGATGGCTGCGCCAAGCATGCCATGAAGTTGTATCGCATCCACGGACGTGAGAAGAGCCGGCGTGTGCCCGCGACGCAGCTCGACCTCCGTATCGGCGACCCCAGGCGCATGGCTCGAGGGCGAGGTACCACTCGCTGTAGCCGCTTTCTAGGCGAGGGAGCACCCTCCTTGGTGGGCAAGGCCGCCTCCGCTATGGGTTCACTCGGCGTGATCGCCGTGTCGTCAGACACCGTGACGACTTCGTCGCCCTTGGCCTTCTTGGCGCTATCTGCGGGAACGACGACCTCGTCCTCCTTCCTTTTCTGGGAGGGATCCTCCTCGATGACCACGGGTGGCACCTTGGCCACGGTCGGATGGCCTATCTTCTTCGCTCCGGTCCTACAAATTGATCGCGTGAGCAAGATAATCCGAGTACAATGAAAGACAAAAGTAGGTGAGTAAAACTCACTTGGCGACTGGAATGAAGCGTAGCCCCGTGCGGATGTCGGCCGACTTCTCCATTTCGAGGCCCAGTCGGCGACTGAGGCCCATCTCCAGGACGTCGCGTGCCCAAGACACGGACGGTTTCTTCGTTGTCGAAGCTGCGGCCGGAGCTTCCGAAACATTTTCGGCAGGAGCATCCTTGGGTGGCGAAGCTACCGCGACCGGAGCGGCCGCCGACCCGGAGACTGGGGCGAACGGCGGAGGCATCGAGGCCAGAGGCACCTCATTCAGGACGGCGGTGATACCCGGCGCCGTCGCCATCTGTGGGGCTTCACCCCCAGCCAGGCTGGTGGCGTCGGAGCTGCTCGGCGAATGAGGCGGAGACGCCTGTTTCGCTGGCTTCGCCTTCTTCTTTGGAGGGGCCTTCACCTCTTTCTTCTTCTTCTTCTTCGATGGAGTGGCTTCGCGACGCGAAGTGTGCTTGGGGAGCTCGTCGTCATCATCCTCATGACGCTCGAGGCTCTTGCTTGCTTCGAGCTCACGCTGCCGCTATCCGCGCGTTTTCCGGACCAACGGGGCGACCTCTTCCTCGGATTCGTCGCCGTCGCCGCTCCCATCACTTTCGACGCCTCCCCTCGCTGGAGGCGATACGCCCGCCTCCTGGACGGATGATATCTAATTCTCGTCATCCGTGGGCGAAAGCCACCCTTCCACCACTTGAAATAGCTGCAATAAGCATAAACAACATCAGTATGACCGCGACTGCATTTAGCTGCGACTGCGAATGACGAAAAGTTTACTTACCATTGGGGCTGGATGCTTCGCGGTTTAGGGGGCGACCCCGGCCTTCGCGTCGAGGTACGTCGCTTGGGTGATCTTCTTCAGCGCCAGGAGGTAATCCTCGAGTTGCCACTCGTCGAGGCAGGACTTCGTCGAGTCCTCCCGGCCCGCGTACTCGTACATGTAGTGGTCGCGGCGGGACAGGGGGACGAGTCGCTGCCCGAGACAGCAGTTGTACAAGTTGATAGGCAGGAGACCTCTTTTCTTCAGGCCGCGAATGGTTTGGAGCATTTCGTCTACGACCATCCGCTGGTCTGTGGGAAGTTTGCCGACTTGGAGTCGGCGTGGTTCAGGCCGGTCGGCGGAGTATCTTGGGATCACCACCTCGCCGTCTGGAGTCGCCACCGACGAGAACCAAGAATTTTTCCATTGGCTCGCCGCCTTGGCGGTAGCATCGATCGAAGAAGGAAGCCTTCAATTTCAGCTGAAGCGAAGCGCCATGGCAGCATTGGGCCGCCCGCTTCGCGATCGATCCGCCTGTGGAATAGATCTTGCCACAGGGGGAAGTAGGGCTGCAGCCTGGTAGCACTTCGCAACGCCACGAAAAATGGCGAGATGCTCGATCTTTGCGTGTCAGGTCCGACGGTTGATCTCGAAGGCGCAGGCGCCGGAAGAAAAGGATGTTGGGAATCCCAGCCCCGTTCTAGGTGGCTGGTGAAGCGAACTCGCCCTCGCTGGTCCGATCACCTCTCCGCCAGAGGATGCGCCACGCCGGCCACAGGATCCCTCCTCGAAGGATGCCGCGGCGCCTCGCACTTGGATCTGCCCCAAGGCTCGGTGGAGGGGGCCATTAGCGGAAGGATTCGTGGGGGTCGCAGGATTTCGGGTCGGCTGGATCGCGTTGCAGAGGAAGGCGAAGGTGCGCGCAATCGGAGGAAATGACGAGGATGTGGTTCTCCGACCGCCTGTCATTCCCCTTATATAGCGGTTGTTACCCGCCAAATCAGGGAGCCGTTACTACGCGGTGATTACGCTAAAAGTTACCGTTGGATTACCCCAACGGCTAGTTTGACCACGTTTAACGGTCCAACTTCGGCCACTCGGCTCGCCGACCCGATCACTACGACAGTGACTGAGTATTTTGCCAACTCGAGTCGCGAAAGCTGCGATCAGAATGACTAGTTTTTTCCTTTATTCAGGAGCCCGCCGACGATTCGACTGGATGCCTGCTTTGAAGCCGTATACTCCGACTGCTAGCAACCACCTGCGCCCAATCAACGACGGCCTCGGGGACTACTGATGGGGATATGCCTACCGGTGTATACCCAGCATGACATTTCCGACTGGCCCAGGAACTGGCGAGTGGGCCTGCAAGACGGCGACTGGATCAAGGCCCGGTGTGGATCTAAGCGACTGGAAGCTGAAGGCCCAGGCGAGTAGATAGGACCAGTCGGATTAGGTTAAACAAGTACCGAAGCCTTAACTGATTCGGTTGAGATATGTAAACCCTAGGGGAGGTAAGTCTATATAAACCTCCCTACAGGGCATGTAGAGATACGTTCCATCATACACCCAAGCGACTCGCCGCCTAGTCGCCGAGTTCGCCCATTGTACCACCATCATAATACAATCTAGCAGGAGTAGGTATTTACCCTCCGGGGGGCCAAACCTGGGTAAAACCCTGTGTCTCCGCCCTCATCTCGCACCGCAGATGGCTGGCCGCCCTTGCCCCTCGTTCTACTACTCGCTGCCGATTGCAGCATCTGCCGTGACCATTCCCACGACATTCTTGGTTGTGCATGAAGCGGAAGTTCATTATGATGACAGTGCGCATCCAAGTCTCGAAGCAACCTGGCAACAACATTGATGTGTACCTAAGGACATTAGTTGAAGAACTTTTACAGCTGTGGCACGAACCCAGCGTACATATGTGGGATGAGCACAAGCAGGAGGAATTTGACCTACGATCATTGCTTTTCATAACAATTAATGATTGGCCTGCTCTTAGTAAACTATCGGGATAGACAAACAAGTAATACACTGCATGCACGCACTGTTAGAGTGAAAGTGTATATTTGGATAAATATAAGAAGGTTGTGTGCCTGGGGCATCATCCATTTCTTACGACCAAGCATCCCATAAGAAAGAAATGCAAGCATTTCAAAGGTGAGGCAGATCACCAGAAGAAGCTTGTCCACCGTACTGGTGATGTTATATTAGGTAAGATCAAGGGTTCTAGAAGTAATCTATGGAAAGGGTCCTGGCGGTCAATCTGATTCGAATGACGCTACCGGACACACGCCCATGTAGAACAGGAAATCTATATTTTGGGAGCTACCCTATTGGAAAGTCCTATAGGTCCGCTCTTCAATCGACGTGATGCACATGACAAAGAATCTTTGCGTGAACCTGCTAGGCGTCCTGGGAGTGTCTGGAAGACAAAAGATACACTGGAAGCACGGCTAGGACCAGCAACGTATGAAAGAACCACACAACATGCATCGAGAGAACCAGATAGATAAAGGACACCGTCCTGCCAGCTATGCTCTTACCAAAGCAGAGAAGAGAATCTTTTTTTAATGCCCGAGCAATATCAAAGTCCTCTCTAGCTTCTCGTCGAATATAAATGGAATAATAAATATGGCATAGAAAAAATTCTAGAACCTGAAGTCTCATGACCGCCACGTGATTATGACACAATTGCTTCCTGTTGCATTTAGGGGGCTTCTACCGAAAAATGTTTGACTACCCATGGTGAAGCTATGTGTATTCCTCAATGCAATTTCTCAGAAGGTAATCGATCCAGAAATTCTACCAAGGTTATAGAATGATATGGTCCAATGTGTTGTTAGTTTTGAGTTGGTGTTTCCACAATCCTTCTTCAATATTATGACACATCTCCTGGTTCACCTAGTCGAAGTGATTGCTATTCTTGGTCCTGTATATCTACAGAATATGTTCCCCTTTAAGAGTTTCATGGGAGTCTTAAAGAAATATGTACATACCCGTTCTAGGCCAGAAGGAAGCATATCCAAGGGCTATGGAACAGAGGATGTCATTGAGTTATGTGTTGACGTTATTCCTAACCTTAAGTCAACTGGTGTTCCTCAATCACGACATGAGGGGAGACTGAGTGGAAAAGGCGCGCTAGGAAAGAAAGCAATAATATGTAGAGACGGGCATTCTTTCACGCAACCACACTATACAGTTCTAGAAAGTTCCACCTTGGTGGCTTCGTATATCAATGAACACAAAAATATTGTATGCTCCAAATACCCGGGGCAGTCTGACAACTCGATTACACATGCACACATAACAACTTTCAGCAGTTTGTTGCAAACACATCTCATGAATAACACAACTGTTGGAGATCAGCTATACTTGTTGGCCAGGACACCATCTTCGACTGTATTGACTTTCCAAGGTTACGAGATAAATGGTAATACATTTTACATAATCGCCAAAGATAAAAAGAACACCAATCAAAACAGTGGTGTCTGCATTGATGCAACAAACAACAATGAGAAAAAGGACACATATTATGGTTACATAGAGGCGATATGGGAACTTGACTATGGACCTTCTTTTAAGGTCACTTTTCTCGGTGCAAATGGGTCAAGCTGATAGGGGTTGAGGTAGACAAGAAGTACGGAATGATAGTAGTGGATCTCAACAATCTCAGGTATATAGACGAAACATTCATCCTAGCCAATGATGTGGCTCGGGTTTTCTATTTGAAGGACATGTCTACCAAACCAAAAAAAGGAAAAATAACAAATGAATACATCATACGATGAGCCAAAGCGCTACATAGTTCTTTTAGGGAAAAGAAACATTGTGGGAGTGGAGGACAAGAAAGACATGTCAGAATATTATAATAAGTTTAATGAAATCCCACCCTTCACAGTGAACATTGACCCAAGTATCCTGTTAAATGACGAAGATACTCCATGGTTACGACCGACACGATAATAAGAAAGGCATTTTAGGAAACAAGTGACTATATGTATTCTGAATTTTTTCCTTTGGAGGTTTTTGAGATGTAATGAATATACCAAGTTAAAAGTTGCATTGGATCTCTAAAGAAATATCATATTGTGAGTCTAAAATGATTTTTTCAAAAATTCATGAGCATTAGATCATGTACCTGTAGTTCAAACCGAACCCACTTCCTACCGATTCGGTAGACATTTGTCTTTTTCACCCGGGTGGATGGAAAGGTGTGAGATACTACCTAGTTGGGACATCGTCCATGTAAGGTGGTCTAGTATTTTTGAAAAATGGGGTGGTATCATTTTGAATTAGCCCTTTGGTGTTTGCTTCATAAAGCGCCTCATTTTTTACGCTTAGAAAATGGAAAATGGCTTTTCCGTGCGACAAAAAGGAAAACTTCCTCCTGTATCATTGTTCTCCATCCCAAGATGCATATGCATGTATAATATAGGCACAATATCACAAACTATGCAGCGATTCTACACATAACATTGGTCATTTGGACCGAAAGCCATGAAACCTCGAACATGATAGCTCATTTTGAGGAATTTTCGAGATGCAATCAATATAGAAAGTTTGGTAATTTTCTTCCAACTATGTGACATAATATGACACCATACGAAGGATTTATATAGTTCGGACCATTTTTGAATTTCTTATGCCCATTTCAAAATTTTCCTGTTTCAAACTATGGTCAAAACGGCGGGCATGAAGATAGGGGATGAGACTCGTTAAAACTTGTATTGGATCTATAAAGAAACATCATATTGTGAGTCTAAAAATGATTTTTTTCAAATAAAAACATGAGCATTAGATCATGTACCTATAGTTCAAACTGGACCCACTTCCTACCGATTTGGCAGACATTTGTCCTTTTTACCCGGGGTGGACGAAAAGGTTTAAGATACCTCGGTTGGGATATCGTCCATGTAAGGGGGTATAATATTTTTGAAAAATGGGGTGGTATTATTTTGAATTAGCCCTTTGGTGGTTGCTTCACAAAATGCACCATTTTTGGCGCTCAAAAAAAATGAAAAATGGCTTTTCCGTGCGACGAAAAGGAAAACTTCTTCCTACAATATTGTTCGCCATCCCAAGATGCACATGTGTGCATATTATGGGATTAGTATTACAAATTATGTTGCGATTCTGCACAAAACATTGGTCATTTGGACCGAAAGCCATGAAACCTCGAACATGATAACTCATTTTGAGAAAGACTTTTCGAGATGCAATCAATATACCAAATTTGGTATTTTTTCCTTGCAACTATGTCACATAGTATGACACAACATGAAGGATTTCCATTGTTTGGACCATTTTTGAATTTCTTATGCTTGTTTCAAAAATTTCCTGTTTCAAACTATGGTCAAAACAATGGGCATGAAGATAGGGGATGAGCCTCGTTAAAAGTTTCATTGGATCTTTGAAGAAACATCATATTGTGAGTGTAAAAATGATTTTTTCATAAAAATCATGAGCATTAGATCATGTACCGGTTGTTCAAACTGGACCCACTTCCTAACGATTCAGCGGACATTTGTATTTTTCACCTGGGGTAGACGGAAAGGTCTGAGATAATTCGGTTGGGACATTGTCCATGTAAGGTGGTCTAGTGTTTTTAAAAAATGGGTTGGTATCATTTTGAATTATCCCTTTGGTGGTTCCTTCACAAAACACAACATTTTTGGCACTCAAAAAATGGATAAAGGCTTTTTTGTGTGACGAAAAGGAAAACTTCCTCCTTCAAAATTGTTCGTCATCCCAATATGCATATGCACGCATAATATGGGAACAGTATCACAAACTATGTCGTGATTCTTCACACAACATTGGTCATTTGGACCGAAAGCCATGAAACCTCGAACATGATAGCTCATTTTGAGAAGGACTTTTCGAGATGCATTCAATATACCAAGTTTGGTATTTTTCTTTGCAAATATGTCACATAAAATGTCACAACACGAAGGATTTACATTTTTCGAACCATTTTTGTATTTCTTATGTTTCAAAATTTTCCCTTTTCAAACTATGGTCAAAACGTCGGGCACGAAGATAGGGGATTGCAACATCCCAAAAATCATGATTTCAAAGTTTGCATATCATCCATGCATTCATAATCATTTTAGGATCATTTTCAATGTCATTTCAAAACAAAGGCATTTGATTGTCTATTATTTTATGTAAGCAAGGCATTGGCCCAATGCTACTCTCTAGTAAGAGATTATTTGTTTTAAACCAAAGATATTTCATCCTATGGTTGATTGATGTTTTCCAAAACTTGGACACAAATTTCAAAAACAAAATATAAATTTAAAACCATTTTTATATCTTTATTAAATAATGGTAAAGTCACTGTTTTCTTTTAAAATTTCAAAGGACCAAAGTAGGTTTGAGTGAACAACAGTGCTAAATGCTCAATTAAGAGCTGGACCCATCCTACGAAAATTCAGAACAAATTTGAATTCATTTTGGTTTGAAAATCATTTGAAAATGTTTCATGAAAATCAAAATAGAAATAGAAAAATAATAAAGAAATCAGAAAAGGCCTGCGCCAGCCTTTCGGTCCAACAGGAGACTCAGCCCAGCAAGCCCACCTGGGCCATTTCCCTCCCCCTCTCTCTCACCCACGTCGAACCAACCCCCCAGACACTGACCAGTGGCCCCAACACCACGTCATCGTCGTCCTCCCCAAATCCCGCGCGATGAACACGTCGTCGCCGCCCGTTACCTCGCTGATTAAAATCGAATCAATTCCTTTGATTTCGGTAGTAATTCGCCCAGCCCTCACCTGCTACTTAAACCCCACACCGTCGCGACCATTTCCCCTCAACCCCCACACCTTAATCGCCACCAGGCTGCTCGTATTTGAGCTCACTCCGCCGCGACCCGACGAACTCCCGTGAAGTATTCCGGTGAGCATCGACCACCCCGTGCCTGCTAGCTCATGCTGTCATGTTTCCCTTGCCCATACGCTTCATCTGATACCTTTGGTTCGACTTGTACTGCCCCAGGTCATCGAATCCGTAGAGCACCGCAAACTCTCGACGCCGCCCTCAACTCCGACGAGCAATAGCGGTACAAATCGAACGCCCCTTGACCTTGCATGCATACTGTCAGATTCGCCTTGTCTTTGCGCAGCTACTAACACCACTGGCTCGTGCTAGGGCGACCCAAAACCTCGGCAACGACCACATCTGCAAACTCCCGATGCCGCCAGCAACTCCAACGAGCCCTAGGACCCTCTACAGCACGCCCCCTACCCAACCGCAAACACGTTGAGCTCCCTCGTGCACGTGCGAGTCTGGTAAGCATCTTCACCACCCCTAGGTCTCGCTGGAATCGCCATTCCGCCGTCGACAGTAGCGCCGCCGCCAGCAACCATTTGCGCCGCCAGTTCCTAGTCAGATGGATCTGATCCATCGGATCTAAATCCTAAGGCCTAGATTAGATCTGTAGCGAATCGGTATGAGTAGATCTGGGCCATGCAACGTTAATTAGATCCAAGGCTCCACGTAGCACGATTCACGTGAAACGGTACGCACCAATCAGATCATGACGCCTGGCCTGTGTTTAGATTTAAAACAGAATTAAGATCTATTAGATGTTCAAACTTGTAAAATTCATAACTTTTGATCCACACGTTCAATTTCTGCAAATTTTATATCATTGGAATCAGGAGAATTAATTATATCCAACCATGCAATTTGTTTAATGATTTGCTTCTGTAAAATTGGTTATTTTTGCAGAGACATTTATAGGATTATTTTGAGTATAGAAATTATTTGAAAAATGATTTAAAGACTAAATAAAGTTTATTTAGTGTATACTTGTCTTGTTTGTGATTCAGTACTGTATACTTGTCTTGTTTGATTTAGAAAAAAATCATCACATGGCATTTGCATGCATTCATATATTTTTGCTTGTATATTTTGATATGTGATTTTGGTGCTATCATTTTATGTGTAGATTTTGGTGCTAGTAGTGATTGTGGTTGTGAAGATTGTTGCTACTCCCCAAACTACCAAGGCAAGTGGTGCTTCATACTTATGTCCCAATATTTTTGCCTATGCATTAGAAATATTTTGTATAGGTCTTGCATGAATAATTTGCTAGTATCTATATGTTATGCTTGGGAAATCCTAGTAGTTGTAGAAAGGTTAGAATTTCCTTTAAGTTAAGATACTTGTTATTGCCATGCTTAGCCTAACTAATAGCAACCAAGGGTGGAATATATTCATGCTATGGAAAATATTGTTAAGTCTTTGACTTATGTTTTTGCTTAATAAAACAACTAAGTGAATGAAACACCTGGGTGGAATGGAAAGAATGGTTTGTGTTGAGTGGTTACACAAGGCCCATTTCTATGGTTTACCTTGTCTATCTCACTTGTGGAAGCCACCCAGGAACAAAGGGATTTGAGATGCCAAATGTTATGAAGCTTCTAGTGCAGCCACATGGTATTATGGGCTCTGCCTGGATCATATAGGTTGCAATAATTTAGCCATTTGGACAGTTGGTGGTAGTGGGATGATAGGTTGGAACGCGTACATTTGGTCTAAGGGAAGGCTTCTGAAAGGTCCTGTCTTGGTGAAAATCAAGTCTTGTGGGGCAAGTGCACAACCTCTGTACATGGAAGAAACTAAGTACTTAGCCGTGTCCCCGGTAATGGACAACTTGAGAATCAAGACATGGAAGCTATCAAGAATCTCCTCATCCCAACTTTCTAAGTAAAACTTGTGGATGAACAAGGGTGAAGGTTCACCAATTTCTATTGGTGGTTCCTTGGGAAGGTTTCGTCAAAGAAAAACTTAGTGTTTTCAACTAATAGGTAAAACTTATTTTGAGCAAGCAAGCCTAAGCTACACTTAGCCAAATTCATGTAGTAAGTAGATGTTAATATTCTACTAAGGTATCACTTTCCAATACTATTCCAATGTATTAACCCACTGTGGCTGTAACTTGTGATGTTGCAGGTTACTCTGATGATGATTAGGGGTTATGAGTCTACACTCAACATGCTTGCCTGTGGCACATGAAGATGAAGAATTCTATTTATATTGTTATGTTAAACTCTTGTACTAGCCTATGGCTATGGAGTTGTAAAAGACTATGTTATCTCTGGAATGACGATGTAATAATGACCTTTGTTTCTGTGTACTTCATCTTAAACTGTGGATGCTAGCAATTGATCCAGGGACTAGCATTGCAATCACAGGGATCTTTACCTTTATAAAGGTGGGATCTTACAAATGGTATCAGAGCCGACCCTCGCGGTTACATGGGCGTGTGCGGGTCAGTGGCGGACATGTGTAGCATGGCGCGTGTGTCCCGGAGTGGACACGGCATGGCAATGTGTCGGCACTGGACTTACAGACATGTGCCAAGAGGGGACATTCCTGGCTTGTGGTTGATCGACGAGGACGTCGATTTTCTTAGGGTGGGTGTATGTGAGACCCTGGCGCATGGCTCAATAGGATTGATAGGAAACCCATACCAACAAGTTGCAACTTCTTTTCCGGAAGCTCATTCAAAAAGAACTCTAAGGTTAAGCGTGCTTGGCCTAGAGCAATTCTTGGATGGGTGACCGCCGAAGGGTAACCAAAAGCACGAGTGAGGACAAAGTGTGCAGAAAAGACTAGTGTTGGTCTGTGGGGTTAGTCTAGAGGTCCTATTGAGCTGGTAGAAGTGACAGCCGTTGGTCCGGAGTGACCGGGGGTGTTGCAAGTGGTATCAGAGCACTGTGTTGCCTGTAGGATTATAACCCTAAGATTGGATTAGAAACCACTACGGAAAAAAAGTCAACTATTCCCACACTTGTCTTTTCTTCTCGTAAATTTTCTAACCTTCTTTCTCATCTCTATTTGTAGATGAACTCCATCAACGAAGCCATGAGGAAGGGACCACTCATGACCATGACCTTGGAGTGTGATACAGAATTTCCCAAGGCCCTCAAGGACCTCGTGGTTTCCATGGGGATACATGGTGCAGCTGTGTACAAAGGATTCCCCGTGATGGATGAAGGAGTAGAGTACTGGTGGGTGCAACTTCACTTGTACAAAAACAAGGAAGACAACCACAAGGAATCAGGATTCTGCATGGTCACCAACTCAGTAATGCACACCACATTCTTTGACTCTGCAAGAGATGCAGCTTGGAAGGCCATCAAGGAGCTTGGTGATAGACTCAAGTGCAGAATGCTTAACACCCAAAATGACCTTAGGGAAGAAAATAAGCATACCCAAGAGTTAGAGGCTACCAACCAACGTTTAAGAGGAGACATCATAGACTTAGCAATGGAGTCATGTGATCAGGATCGACAGATTGCCTCTAGGGATGCCCTTTTAGCCAACTTGGCAAGTGAGATGGGATTGTAATGTACTTCGTTAGTTGGACTACCACATCTATCATTTTATTTCCAAAAATTTGTCTAAGTTATGTTGAACCTATGATGCTTGTAATGAACTTATGTATGCCATGACTTGTGTGTTTGTTGCAAGGGTATGCTTGTGATATTTTGTCTTGTGATTTTCTCTATTGATGTTGATTCTAACTTTTCTCTATCTTATAAATAGATGCCTAATGTTACTATCAGCACGTCTGAAGAGTTCAAGGGAACTCGTTTTGGTACTCGTATCATTGATCTCACTAGTGTGCTCAACCTCCCACTTCCTAGCATCATGACGCTTCCCCTCACCAAGTTTGAGAGGAAGGACCTTTGGGGCTTCAAGGTTACTCAGCTAGGACACCAGACTGAGCCTACCACGGAGGCTATCACTTTCAAGCTAATGCATGATGACAAGGAGAGAGGCTTAGATGTAGTCATGCAGGACTTACTTGGGCGTCTGGTAGGGAGGCACTCCAGGGAGCTTAGGGGTACTTACTTTCACCCCTTCGGGAGATGCGATGAGGATGGTGAGGCTATTGAGTTCGAGGATGCTGCTAGAGAGACGGTGTAGCCGATTCGTCTGTACCTTCAGGACCTAGAGGTTCTTATTAGGCACCTAGATACTGATAGGACCAACGTCATGCTTAGAAATGACGAGCTCCAGGTTCAGCTCCGAGAGAAGGACAAGCTCTTTGCGGAGCAAGATGAGATAGTCAAAGAAATGGAGGCCAAGTTTGAGAGCCAGGACAGGAAATTAAAGAGCCAGGAGAAGAGAGTCCAAGACCGGAACAAGAAGATCCGGGAGATGAAGGAAGAGCTAGAGACCAAGGACTTTGAGCTCGAGCATCAGCAAGGAGTGATCGAGAGGCTTCGTTCACAGAAGAGGGATCTTAAGGCTAAGATAGAGGCCTTGAATACTAGTGTTGAGGAGTACAAGACCGCTATGGTGAATGCAGGTCTTACACTTGTTGATGAGGAGGTTGATCCGGAGGAGTAGTGATGACTACTCATTTATCTTTCATTTAACATACTTGTGATTTTTGAGTCGCAATGACCATCCAACATGTGGATGGCTTGCTATGGTGTGTTTGCTTTTCCAAACTTGTTGTTTATGTCGTTGAACTTTATGTTATTTTGATGCTTGTTTTTGGTGATTGTCTATGTGATGTATTGTGCATGATAAGCATCTATGGGTATCTCATTCTTATCCTTATGAAAACCACAGATGCCTCCTCGACGTGCCAACCCCAACCCAAACAACAACAATGTCACCCCCGAGATGCAGCACCTGATGACAGCACATGCACAGCTGATGCAGATGATGACCACTTTTATGCAGAATGAGAATAAAAACAACAACAACTATCAGAACAATCCACCAGGATTTCACATGCTCACCATATTCCTAAGACCGAGGCCTGCAAAGTTCTCAGGAACCACTGACCCAATGGTGGCCAATGATTGGTTACGTTCGGTGAACAAGGATTTGGTAACTGTCGGCTGCACCGACGAGGAGAAAGTCAGGTTTGCAGCACATCTGTTGGAAGGACCAGTAGCAACTTGGTGGGATAACTTATAGATCACCACTCCCATTGAGGATGTGACATGGGTTATCTTTGAAGATGGATTCCGTATAGCTCACATCTCATCCGGGGTGATGAGTTTGAAGAAGAAGGAGTTCCATAAACTGAAACAACGTCACCGCAGTGTGGTCGAATATATCGAGGAGTTCAACAATCTAGCACGTTATGCACCGGATGAAGTTGATACTGATGCCAAGAGGAAGGAGAAATTCCTCGAGGGATTGAATGACGAACTGAATCTGCAGCTATCTGTTGCCTATGTCCCAACCTACCAATCACTTTGTGACAAGGCTACCATCTTGGAGAACAAGATGAAACAGGTTGAAAGCAGAAAGAGGAAGCACAGCTCTGACAAGCAAAGCTCGGGATCGTCTCACAAGCATTCCCATCATGATGATAGTGGTAGTTATGGATCCCACAAACATGGAAAGTACAACAACCACCACAGCCACAACCGCCATCATGACAACAAGCATCACCGTAGTCATGATAATGACAAGTACAAAAACCACAAGAGTGGATACAAGAGCCACCACAATGGAAGTGGAAGTGGTAGTGGAAGATAGCCTGTCAAGAAGGATCTCAGTCAGGTTAAATGCTTCAAGTATAAGAAGATGGGGCATTATGCAAATGAGTGCCTAGAAAAGAAAGTTGAAGGTGCCAACAAGCCCAACCCTTTCTAGAAGGGACAGGTGAACCACATCAATGTGGAAGAGATCTATGAGGAACCTGATGTTGTGGCTGGTAAGTTCAAACTCAATTCTGTTCCAGCACTTGTTCTTTTTTATACTGGCGCATCGCATTCATTCATATCAAGAGCATTTGTTGATATAAATGAACTTCCAGTTGAAACTATTGGGTGTCCTATAAAAGTAAGTTCTCCCGGTGGAGAAATGATAGTGAACTCAGGATGTCATGACCTAGTCATAGAGTTTGGAAAGTATAATTTTCCCGTTAATTTGATAATCCTAAATTCCCAAGGATTGGATGTCATTTTGGGAATGGACTGGATGACTAAGTAAAAGGGAGTACTAGATTGTGCCAATCATACTGTCACACTCACAACCCTAGATAATAAAAGGATTAGATTCAAGACCAATTTTGAATCAAAAGGGAGTAAGCTAAATTCTCTTAAGGGGGTTAGCATAGACAGTGTACCAATCGTGAGAGAATATCCGGATGTGTTTCCGGAAGAATTGACAGGAATGCCACCAGATAGAGATGTGGAATTTTTAATTGACTTGTTGCCAGGATCCGGACCAATAGCAAAGAGACCTTACAAGATGTCAGTTGATGAGTTGAAAGAACTCAAGAAACAACTTGGAAAACAATTGCAGAAAGGATTTATTCAACCAAGTTCTTCATCTTGGGGAGCATCAGTCTTGTTTGTGGAAAATAAAGATAGAAGTCAAAGGTTATGCATAGATTATGGTTCACTCAATGAGGTGACTATCAAGAACAAATATACTTTTCCAAGAATCAATGATTTGTTTGATCAGTTAGAAGGAGCATGTGTGTTCTCAAAGATTGATCTCCGGCCAGGCTATTTTCAACTTAAGATAAGAGAACAAGACATACCTAAGACTGCATTCACCACTAGGTATGGATTGTATGAGTACACCGTGATGCCATTTGGTTTGACCAATGCACCAGCTTACTTCATGAATATGATGAGCAAGGTGTTCATGGAGTTCCTTGACAAGTTTGTCGTCGTTTTCATCGATGACATTTTGATCTACTCCAAGAGCAAAGAAGAGCATGAAGGACATTTGCGCTTGATACTAGAGAAGCTTAGAGAGCATAAGTTGTATGCCAAATTCAGCAAGTGTGAATTCTGGATGAATGAAGTTGGATTTCTTGGACACATTGTGTCAGGAGATGGTGTAGCAGTTGATCCCGCAAAAGTGTCAGCTGTAACTGAATGGGAGTCTCCTAAGTCGGTGAAAGAAGTTCGTAGTTTTCTTGGGTTGGCAGGATACTACAGAAGGTTCATTGAGAATTTCTCCAAGGTAGCTAAGCCAATGACGGAGTTACTAAAGGAAGACAAGAAATTTGCTTGGACTGAAGGATGTGAACTCAGTTTCCAAGAATTGAAGAAGAGACTAGTGACATCACCAGTCCTATGTCTTCCAGATTTGGAGAAGGATTTCCAAGTGTATTGTGATGCATCTCATCATGGATTAGGTGCAGCTCTGATGCAAGAAGGGAAAGTTGTGGCTTACGCCTCGAGACAACTCAAAACTCATGAGGTAAATTATCCTACTCATGATTTAGAGTTAGCCTCTGTTGTCCATGCACTCAAAACATGGAGACATTATCTTTGGGAAAGCGATGTGAAGTGTTCACAGATCACAAAAGTTTGAAGTATATCTTAACTCAGAAAGAAATTAATATGAGACAAAGGAGATGGCTAGAACTCATCAAGGACTATGACTTGAGTTTGCAATACCACCCCAGTAAAGAAAATGTTGTATCGGATGCGCTAAGCCGTAAGGTATTTGTGATTGGCCTTACTAAGGGAGAGTTGCCAGATGATTTGTGTGCCCAATTTAGAGACCTCAGATTGGAGATTGTGCCTGAAGGACATCTCATGTCATTGGATGTTCAACCAACCTTGTTGGCAAGAATCAAGGAAGCCCAAAAGACGGACAAGAAAATTGAAGAGATTAAGGAAAAGATTGGCAAGGGAAAAGCCAAAGGATTCCATGAAGACGAACAAGGTACTTTATGGTATGGAAAACGTATCTGCGTTCCGCAAGATTCGGAGCTTAGGAAACTGATTTTACAGGTTGAACACAACTCACCATATTCCATTCATCCGGGTAACACGAAAATGTACATGGATATGAAGGAAAGATTTTGCTGGAATAATCTCAAGAAGGACATCGCCGAGCATATTGCTTTGTGTGATGTATGTAGTAGAGTGAAAGCGGAACATCAGAAACCAGCAGGATTGTTACAACCACTACCTATTCCTGATTGGAAGTGGGACAAGATTGGCATGGATTTTATTACCGGATTGCCAAGGACCAGGTCAGGATATGATTCTATTTGGGTAGTAGTGGATCGCCTAACTAAAGTAGCTCATTTCATACCCGTGAAGACAACCTACACAAGTGCTAAGTTGGCCAAGATCTATATGAATAGGATTGTGTGTCTGCATGGAGTACCCAAGAGTATTGTGTCAGATAGGGGAAATCAATTCACTTCTCATTTCTGGAGGCAACTGCATGAGTCATTGGGAACGAGATTGGAATTCAGTACTGCTTTTCATCCCTAGACCGATGGACAGACAGAAAGGACCAACCAGATTCTAGAGGATATGTTAAGGGCCTGTGCCCTAGACTATGGAGCTAGTTGGGATGAAAGTCTGTCGTACGCAGAATTCTCTTACAACAACAGCTATCAAGCCAGTATTGAGATGGCACCGTTTGAGTTTCTCCATGGGAGAAAGTGTACTACCCCATTGCTATGGAATGGTGTGGGAGACAGAAATTTGTTCGGACCCAAAATAATCAAAGAGGCCGAAGAGAAAGTCAAGCTAGTAAAGGACAGATTGAAGATAGCACAATCCTGACAGAAGAGCTACGCAGATCCTAAGCGTAGAGAAGTCACCTATGAAGTGGGTGATAGAGCTTATATTAGAGTGTCACCGCTTCGTGGAGTGAAGCGATTTGGAGTCAAAGGAAAATTGGCCCCAAGATATGTTGGACCATTCAAGATTCTGAGTCGTAAAGGAGAAGTAGCTTATGAGATTGAATTGCTAGAATCATTGTTTGCCGTTCACAATGTGTTTCATGTGAGTCAGCTAAAGAAATGTCATCCAGAGATGGAAGAGACTTCTTTGAAGGATACTATACCTTTGGAGGAGGTCCAATTGGAAAGTGATCTCACTTATGAGGAAAAACCTATCAAGATTCTTGAGACTGCAGAAATATTTACTCGGACAAAGACTATCAAATTCTGCAAAGTACAATGGAACCATCATTTCGAAGAAGAAGCAGGGAAAAAGAAGATGACCTTCGGAAAGATCACCCTCACCTATTTGCTAACCAATCCAAATCTCGAGGGCGAGATTCACCTTAAGGGGGTTAGATTTGTAACATCCCAAAAATCATGATTTGAAAGTTTGCATATCATCCATGCATTCATAATCATTTTAGGATCATTTTCAATGTCATTTCAAAACAAAGGCATTTGATTGTCTATTATTTTATGTAATCAAGGCATTGGCCCAATGCTACTCTCTAGTAAGACATTATTTGTTTTAAACCAAAGATATTTGATCCTATGGTAGATTGATGTTTTCCAAAACTTGGACAAAAATTTCAAAAACAAAAACCCTAAACCCTATTTCTCATTGAATGCAGGCCCGACGAACTCCGGTGAAGTATTCTGGTGAGCATCGACCACCCCGTGCCTGCTAGCTCATGCTGTCATGTTTCCCTTGCCCATACGCTTCATCTGATACCTTTTGTTCGACTTGTACTACCCCAGGTCATCGACTCCGTCGAGCACCGCAAACTCCCGACGCCGCCCTCAACTCCGACGAGCAATAGCGGTATGAATCGAACGCCCCTTGACCTCGCATGCATACTGTCAGATTCGCCTTGTCTTTTTGCAGCTACTAACATCACTGGCTCGTGCTAGGGTAACCCAGAACCTCGGAAACGACCACGTCTGCAAACTCCCGACGCCGCCAGCAACTCTGACGAGCCCTAGGACCCGCTACAGAACGCCCCTGCCCAACCGCAAACACATTGAGCTCCCTCGTGCACGTGCGAGTCTGGTAAGCATCTTCACCACCCCTAGGTCTCGCTGGAATCGCCATTACGCCGTCGACAGTAGCGCCACCGCCTCCAGCAACCATTTGCGCCGCTAGTTCCTGGTCAGATGGATCTGATCCATCGGATCTAAATCCTAAGGCCTAGATTAGATCTGTAGCGAATCGGTATGAGTAGATCTAGGCCGTGCAACGTTAATTAGATCCAACGCTCCACGTAGAGCGATCCACGTAAACCGGTACGCACCAATCAGATCATGACGCGTGGCCTGTGTTTAGATTTAAAAACAGAATTTAGATCTATTAGATGTTCAAACTTGTAAAAGTCATAATTTTTGATCCAGACGTTCAATTTTTGCAAATTTTATATCATTAGAATCAGGAGAACGAATTCTATCCAACCATGTAATTTGTTTAATGATTTTCTTCTGTAAAATTGGTTATTTTTGCAGAGACATTTATAGGCTTATTTTGAGTATAGAAATTATTTGAAAAATGATTTAAAGACTAAATAAAGTTTATTTAGTTTATACTTGTCTTGTTTGTGATTTAGTACTGTATACTTGTCTTGTTTGATTTAGAAAAAATCATCACATGGCATTTGCATGCATTCATATATTTTTGCTTGTATATTTTGATATGTGATTTTGGTGCTATCATTTTGTGTGTAGATTTTGGTGCTAGTAGTGATTGTGGTTGTGAAGATTATTGCTACTCCCCAAACTACCAAGGCAAGTGGTGCTTCATACTTATGTCCCAATATTTTTGCCTATGCATTAGAAATATTTTGTATAGGTCTTGCATGAATATTTTGCTAGTATCTATATGCTATGCTTGGGAAATCCTAGTAGTTGTAGAAAGGTTAGAATTTCCTTTAAGTTAAGATACTTGTTATTGCCATGCTTACCCTAACTAATAGCAACCAAGGGTGGAATATATTCATGCTATGGAAAATATTGTTAAGTCTTTGACTTATGTTTTTGCTTAATAAAACAACTAAGTGAATGAAACACCTGGGTGGAATGGAAAGAATGGTTTGTGTTGAGTGGTTACACAAGGCCCATTTTTATGGTTTACCTTGTGTATCTCACTTGTGGAAGCCACCCAGGAACAAAGGGATTTGAGATGCCAAATGTTAAGAAGCTTCTAGTGCAGCCACATGGCATTATGGGCTCTGCCTGGATCATATAGGTTGCAATAACTTAGCCATTTGGACAGTTGGTGGTAGTGGGATGATAGGTTGGAACGCGTACATTTGGTCTAAGGGAAGGCTTCTGAAAGGTCCTGTCTTGGTGAAAATCAAGTCTTGTGGGGGAAAGTGCACAACCTCTGCAGATGGAAGAAACTTAGTACTTAGTCGTGTCTCCTGTAATGGACAACTTGAGCATCAATACATGGAAGCTATAAAGAATCTCCTCATCCCAAATTTCTAAGTAAAACTTGTGGTTGAACAAGGGTGAAGGTTCACCAATTTCTATTGGTGGTTCCTTGGGAGAGTTTTGTCAAAGAAAAACTTAGTGTTTTCAACTGATAGGTAAAACTTATTTTGAGCAAGCAAGCCTAAGCTACACTTAGCCAAATTCATGTAGTAACTAGATGTTAATATTCTACTAGGTATCACTTGCGAATACTATTCCAATGTATTGACCCACTATGGCTGTAACTTGTGATGTTGCAGGTTACTCTGATGATGATTAGGGGTTATGAGTCTACACTCAACATGCTTGCCTGTGGCACATGAAGGTGCTAACTCCTATTTATATTGTTATGTTAAACTCTTATACTAGCCTATGGCTATGGAGTTGTAAAAGACTATGTTATCTATGGAATGACGATGTAATAATGACATTTGTTTCTGTGTACTTCATCTTAAAACTATGGATGCTAGCAATTGATCCAGGGACTAGCATTGCAATCACAGGGATCTTTACCTTTATAAAGGTGGGATCTTACAGGGATGAGCCTCATTAAAACTTGCATTGGATCTCTAAAAAAACATCATATTGTGAGTCTAAAATTGTTTTTTCAAAAAATCATGAGCATTAGATTATGTACCTGTAGTTCAAACTAGACTCACTTCCTACCTATTCGGTAGACATTTGTATTTTTCACTTGGGATGGACTGAAAGGTTTGAGATACCCTGGATGGGGCATCGTCCATGTAAGGTGGTCTAGTATTTTTCAAAAATGGGTTGATATCATTTTGAATTAGCCCTTTTGTGGTTTATTCACAAAACTCCAAATTTTTGGCGCTCAGAAAATGGAAAATGGATTTTCCGTGCTACGAAAAGTAAAACTTCCTCCTGCAACATTGTTCACCATTCCAAGATGTACATGCATGCACAATATAGGCACAATATCAGAAACTATACCACGATTCTGCACAATATGGGCACACTGTCACAAACTTTCTACTCCATCTTTTGTCCCGGTTGAAGACACCAACCATGAATTAAGGGGTTGCGGCAGGCTGGAGTCGACACGATCATGTTTAGTCCGAGATGGTGTCTCCAACCGGAACAAAATATGAAACTTTAGTCCCGGTTGGAGACACCAACCGGGACTTAAGGGGTTGTGACAGGTTGGGGCCAGAGCGAACCATGTTTAGTCCTAGTTGGTGTCTCCAACCAGGACTAAAGATGAACCTTTCGTCTCGGTTGGAAACCACAACCGGGACTAAACATGGATGGCGACATTATTTCGGAGGGTGGCGGCACTATTCCTGTAACATCCCAGCATTAGAGCCTAGAAATAAGCTGAACCCAGATTTGTGCATTGCATTCATGTATAGAAAATCTGAATGATTTTCACGCTTTTAAATAAAGTAATTTTTAAAGTGATTGAAGCTTCTCTCAACTTGATGGAATTGAAGTAGATCACCAAGTTGACTGTGATGAGTTTCAATATGACCTTTGCTAAAACCTTATTTGGGTAAACCTGATTTGATCTAAGGGTAGATCCAACATAATAACATGTTACTCATAATGCATTGCTTAAATGATTAATATCTGATCCTTAAGGGATCATATCATAAAATTCGTCACAACAACACATAAATGCCAAGTTAAGATTACAACTTAAGTAATAAGAATGTAATGACTAATCCTGACCTATCTTATTCTTATCTATTCTTACTATGAATATCATGGTAATAGCTAACCTTAACTCTTTAGTGCGTTTGAGTAGGAAAGAAACCAAGTTAAGATCATTCACCATATATCTTTCTTTCCATATCAATCCTTATGAAACCCTATCTTAATATCTGTTGTTCATCAATGTTGAGTAATCAACTATTGATTCACAAATTCTTAATCTGTCAACCCTTGACCATATCATAGCATACATTTAAGTGCCTATAAAGAAATAACTAAGAAGAGGTTGATAGTAATGCTAGTTTTAGATATCATCTATAGGATGGGAGTGATTGAAGAGAATTAAATCAATCTGATAATTGATGGAGTTAAACTCACTCCTGGAATAACAGAAAAAATAATGGAATATATAATTATATGGTAGTAAAGAAGTTCACAAGGATGAATCTTGAAGATAGTTACCAGTAGTAATTCCATTGGATCAATTGGGCATAGTCCATGAATAACAGCCTTAATCCAATTAAAGATACTAAGAAGATAATTCCAATACAATTGTAAGGTTGTATTGATGAAGTCTTGATTAGCCAATTGGAAAACTAAGGTATAAATGATTAAAGTATTATAATGATCATAATTGCTCACCAAGATTGGCTACTTATATCAAATATAAGTGATATTGGTGTGTAGAACATGATTAAAACCCTAGTATAGATAATTTATCCTAGAGTAGTCATTACAAGCCACATTAATATTATGTGAGGTTGAAGTATGAGTTAATAGAGTAAAGTAAATGTAAGATAGTATGATTAAATTAAAGCTAGTATAGCATGGAGTTTTGGAAGTAGTGTTATTCCTCTTAAAGGATAGTAAGCTCTAGAGAAAGGTAGTTGATGTATACATCTATTGAAATTATATTAGTGATGGATGATTAAGGAAGATTATGAGTGGAGTTTGAAGGAACTACTTGTTAGATGGAAGGTTATCAACAGTAGAGTAGTGGATATAACCAAGTATGGATATAAGGAAACTATAAAAGCTTTAATGTCGAGCTCATTGGATTTATCAATGAGTTTAGAAGAATAATAGGTGAATAAGAATATTTTTGTGAAGTAAAGCTCATCATGTTAACCATGATGATAGATAGGAAGAAATAGTATATCTAGGAAAGGAATTCCTTACTTAGAAGCCTAGAATTATGAACTATGGAAGGTAGTAATTCTTGGTAAACAATCAACTTTAAATCTTAAATCATGTATAATATCCATTCCATGTTATGAATTCCTCATCTTATATCTATATCACTTAATAGGAATATTTTCTTATAGCAAATTACATAAGCACAGCTATGACAATTCCAATTATCATAATTATATGTGCTTAAGAGTATCCTTATCAATTCTTATCTATAAGGTATTTTATATGTAACTTTATCTTTTAAAAGGTGTTATCATCAAATATCAGAAATAGAAGACAATATGCTTAGCCTATTAATCCTTTACTAACATTAATAAGGGAATATAAGCAAATTAAGAATCCTAAACTCTAGGGTAAGCACTTCCAATTCAAACTCTAACTTCTATATTAATTATAATAAAATATATATCCATTGATTATTTCCTAAATTCATGGGAATAATATTAATCATATTAATTCCCTAGAAATTTTATTTATCAAACAAAAATAAAGGATCACCATATAAAAATCTCCTAAATATTAGGAGTTATTGAGAATCAAATCTCATGAGTTAATAATCATGCATCCTATAACAAATTTATGGATATTAGCTCAATTAAATGCATATTAAAAGCCTTACAAATAATAATAGGAAATGTACATACATAAAGAAACATAACCTTATACAATAAAAGTTCACAAATGATACTAAATACATTCTAGTATTACTAAAATTATCGAGAAAATCAATTCCATAAAGAGAATTCAATTCAAATAAGTAAAAATTCAAATCTGAAAGTTAAACAGAAAATAGAAAAAGGAAAACTAATAAAAAACATTCCTGGTCGTGCCCTAACTCCTCTTTCCTTATCTGACACCCATGTGTAGCCCACAAAAGCCCAATAGCCAGCCCAAATCTTTCTCATCTATGACTGACAAGTGGGACCGAAGAAGGACTGCGGGTTGAGCTAAAAGATTCGCTAGGTGGTTTTCCTCAAAAGAGACGCCGTCGTCATCCTAACGCACACAGGCAGCTCGCTAGAGGATCTCGCCTCCTCCTGATGCCGTCGTCGTCGTCAGCCGTGCGTCAAGATGCTCGCCGTCGTTCCAGAGGGGGCTAAGTAGGCCACCGCGACGCCCTGCCTCAATCCCTATCCATAATCCCTCCTTATCCTCCCTGATACGAATGGGGCCAAAACCCTTGCTCACCAGAGTCACACCTCGCCGTTGAGCCGCACCTCCCCACTCTCTTCCAAGTAGCCATGGAGAAGCCCCGTGCTCCATAGATCATCTCGGTAGAATCTTGCATCAAGGGGAACACTAGAGAGGGTGAATTTTGCCGTTCCTCTTTGCGGCAGTTCGTCGAAATCCTCGTCGGAGAGTTCGCCTTCGACCACGCCTGTCCTCGCCAACCTCTCTATCGTCATCAGGGTGAGTTCTTGAACACTCCAGTATCCCTAAATCGCTGTATCTTGTTGTTAAGCGCCGTCGCACCTTCTGTCACCATCGGCCACCGTCGGAGCTCATCGGAGCCGAGGCTTCGATGAACATTTCCGAGCGGCGCCGCCACTTTAGGGTTCAGCGCGTTGCGCTGATTCGAACTAGGTTAGTTTTGCTTGCTAAGGCGCCGTGGATCGTCACCGGCGACCAACCACTAACGGTGGTGGTGGTGCTGACTCCATAGCTATGTCATGCCGACGCCACCCTGGACCTAGTCCCCTGTTTAACCTGGTCTTTGTCTCACGTGGCAAGTGACATGGCCTAGTGTGGCATCCCGCAAAACCACTACTAGAAAATCGCGTTGAATTTGTGCATTGCATCGTCATCATCATGCATTGTTTGCCAAAACTATTTTCGCAAAGCCCGTTTTGTTTTTCTAAAACGCCCCATCTTTATTCAAACGCCAAACCCCGGGGCTCCGGAGTATTTTGTTTTGTTGCTATCGGTTTGCAAAAGTTGCATTTAAAATAAATAAAAGAATTAAATTATTTTAATAGGGGCAGTCGAACGGGCCGAGTGACCCGATCGACCACCCCAGAAAAACATAAACGGTCCGCCCCTTTTTCTAAACCTACCAACTAACCTACCCACACCCGCTGGCCACATCACCCCCTCCTATCATGAGCCGCCTGCCTCGCCCTCCTCTAGCCTCGCCATTGAGATCGCCTCCCCTAAATGCGCCCGAGCTTCGCCGCCGCACGCTGCGTCGTGCCGTCCCTCGCAGCTCCCGTGCGCAGCCTCCGCCGCCGTGCTCTCGCTCCGTCCCTCCCCTGGCAGAGCTCGAGCGCCGCCGCCTCGTCTGCGGCCGCACGCCGGCCTCGGACCTCCGCCGTCCTGCGCCCCCAAGCCCTGCTCCGCGATCTCCGGCCTCCGCAGCCGCTGCAGCGCCTGCCCGCCGCCTCCTGTGGCGCTGCCGCCTCACCGCCAAGGCCCGCCTCGTCGCTGCCCCGCCGGCAGCCCTGCCGCTTCGAGCCGTGCCGCATGGTCCGTCTCCGTGCCCGGCACGCCAGACCTCCACCGCCCGCTTAGCTGCTGCTCGCCTCGCCGCCGCGCCGCCGGCGTCGGCGCCGTCTGCCGTCCGCCGTTCCCGCATGCCGCTGCCTCGCACCGCCCGTGCCTCCTCTGCAGCGGCGTCTCAGCCAAGTCCGCCCCGCCGGTGCCGTCCGATCCGTCCAGGTCGGCCCCGCCTCCACGACCGTCCCGCGTCTGACCCAACCGTCGCCGAACCAAGGCCGACCTCGACTGAAGAAGCCGGAACGACAGGATCTTCTCACGGGGCAGTGAGGATGCCGTCATGGACCCGGAAATCCCCGAACCCGGGCGCCGTTTCCAAGTTCGCCACCAACACCCGAACTCCAACAAGGACGACAAGAACGCCACATGGAAAACCCAACCCCCTCGGATTGTCAAGATCTTCGTCCTGGACCCTGAAGACCGATCCCACCGAAAACCCTCGAACACCATGATCGCCAATCCGGAACACCGAGTGCACCGACACGGACCCGAAGACCACGGATACGACAAGTACTCCCTCGAGGACGCCGAGTACTTCACCCCGGACACCGAGAGCCCGCGGTGCCGGGAGGACGACATCAAACCGAAGCGCCAAGTCACCGAGGCCCCGTCCCCGAAGGCCTCCGACAGGGAACCGACAAGATCTGCATCGCGGACGCCAAGATCGACTCGATGGCGCGGACCCGACAAGAGATTCGCAACGACAAGCACGACACCGACCCGAAGAGTCCGATGCCGACACGAACCAAGTCCGCTTCCGAACGACAAGATCTACCTCATACGAGAATGTTCCCATGAGACCGATCCTGAACTCGGACCCCGAGACCGACCCCGAACCCCGGAACCCAAGATCGTCGAGCCCCCTCTAATGTGCGAACCCCTTCCCGAAACCCTAATTTCATAATATAATAACAACTTATTGCATATTGAATTGCCATACTCGCATGTATATTTGCGTGGTTTGGGGGCCTTTTGCCGATTCACCTAATAATTAAATATGGGGCCCATATGCGGGCAAATCTAGTCTCATATCGGCCTCATTTAAACTTGTGTAGCGAACCGGTATCTTATCTTGCCTTGATAAACAACATTTAAAATGCGGGGTATCTAAATAACATGAACCACCTAATTAATTGTCGGGACCCCAGTTCCACTTAATATGACCTAATTGCATCGCACCTTGCCATGCCATACATCATACATGCATCATGCCGATCTTCTGTCGTTGTATTAAATATCGCATCCGGTGTTTCTTCTAGTGCTTTGGTTCTTCGCGGATAAGGCCGTTGAGTTGATGTGAGCTCCGCCCCGATCTTCGGATGAACCTTTCGGCAATGTTTTCAGGCGAGCATCTCCCCCTTTCTACCTATATATCTTACTTTTCTAGTATTTATTCCCTCCTGTTGATCTTTGCTATCTGTGTTGCGATGCTCTAGTTTCGTACCCGTGATATCCCCTGCAGCCATATATAGCCTTGGTCACATCCTATTACCTGTTGTTTGGTAGATAGTGGGACCCGCGTGTCGTAGTCGCTTGCTCAAGTGTTTTGCGTGTCGTCAAGTACCACAATTGTTGGAGGATTGCCGCATGTTGATGTTGGAGATGATCTTGGAATTACTTATCGTTCATTTCAATTACTGTTTAACAACTAAAATTGAAATAAGCAGAGGCATCGGTGGGTGATAGGTAATGTTGGTTTTCCGAACGCCCACTTGTGTCCCGTAGGACCCGAGTTCTTGATACCTGTTCCGAGATCGAGCGCGCTAACCACAGGTGGGGAGATATGGGCCCCCCATCGATTATTACCTGATTTCAAAGTATTGTACTGGGGGCCACAACTAGTTTGAGGTGTTTTTACTATCCTGTACTTATGCCATGCTACTTATGTATTTACGTTTGTGCGAGGAGCACACGCATCGTTTAGGAGCGGCCACGATTCATGGTGTCGTGACGGTCCCGTTTGGGGCATCTTGTCGTCACAGCCGTCTTCCCAAACCCCAAGTCCGTCTCGGAGACCGGCCGACTTCGTTGCGGGTGTCGACTTGGTGGGGTGGCCCCCATGTACTTGCTTTGTGTCTGGGAACGTCGTGACTTAGGCCCCGCCGACATACCGATGGGTGTATGTTAACTGATATGGCAAAAAGGGTCGAAGTGCCTGTGGATACTTTGGTGCACCCCTGCAGGGTTAAATCTTTTCGAGAAGCCGTGTCCGCGGTTATGGACGACTTGGAGCACAGTGCTTGATCATAGATAACTATAACTAAAGTTTATTGTTTTAAATTGACTTGTTTCCGATATGACTAGTAATCAGCTCCACTACAACGGAATGGCTAAGTAAAAGTACCAACAATTGCTGGGTTTTGGGTTCATCTCATGCTAAATGTATCTGACTAGTAAGTGCTGCAACTGTAACAGAATGACTAACTAAAAGTACCCACTGCTTATTTTTATCAGGATGATTATCTAAACCTGACTAGTAAAGTGCCGCAACTATAACTGAATAAGTAAAAACTGCCAATGGTGTGAGTTCCTCGGTTGACTTCCTCGTTTGGTCTCGAGGGGGAAACGCCAGGATGGGTTTGTTTGATGATAGTATCAGGTTGGATCCGAATAGGTCTTTCTTACCCCTCTCTGATAGCCGCCAGTTGTACCGAGTCTCTATAGGTTGTTTAGTGCATGTTGCCGCTCGATCCACCATACCTATGTAGGCGAGGACCGCCAATTCTAGCCTCGCTGCATCGGCCTCGATCGACGCCTTCTTTTTTATTTTGCCCTTTGTCGGCACACCTTTTGTTTAAGGTGTTTTGAGGTCGACGCCGTTAGCGGGGTTACCCTTCCGCTTGGCTCGGTGGTTATGGACGCCATTGGTTATTCTTCAGGGCTCTTAGCCCCATTTGCATCTTGTCCGTAGTCGGACGCCCCATCGTTTTCAAGGTGATTTGGATCTTTGTACCGTATTTTTGTATTCTTGACTCCTTGAGTCGCTGCTGTATATATATCTGTTCTGTGGGTCCCATCGAGGACTGTTGTGTAATGTTATTACTTTGCTTTCCACCCGCACGAAAGTGCCTGGTGGGCACCTTCGAATCGTTTCTATGCGGGTTTGGCGAGTTTCGCTAAAACTTGCATAGGGCCGATTCTGAGGGTGTTACAGAGTGGTATCAGAGCTCAACAGTTGCGATACCCCACAAGTCCAGCCTGTAGGATAACCTAGCTAACGGCCGAAGTAGAGTGTCAAAACTATTTTTGCAAAATCGGTTGGATAATTCTGGTTAGGTCTGATTTTACTCCTTACCCCTCTGCTATTCTCCTCTTATCTCGACGTGTTTTGAACCTGCTCTCTTATCTTTTCTTCGAGTCCAGGATTTCTCGTGGTGGGTTTTCCGTCGTACCTTCAGGGTTTTCGCTTCCTCCTTTGGTAACGGTGTTCTACTATCCGGTGTTCATGCTATCTGAGGAATCCGTCTGCTGTGGTACCATTCTTTGTTCCTTGTTTGTGCCTTCCGGTGTTTTCCAACGCGACGATACCCTCTACGCCAGATCCGATGCAGAGTCTGCATCACTCCTTTGTTTCCGAACCTCGCTTGTCGAGATCTTCAGTCTGAATCCGAGGGTTGGTTGCATAAACTGTCTATTCGTGTACATAGTAATGCTTTGAGTGCGGGATGGAGTCGCGACCATACCACTACTCTTATCATTTGCTTTGTATATTGAATGGTGGATCGATGCAATTTTACTCCTTCCATGGAAGTTAGAGGTGGCCTTACCTTTAACTTCGTCCGTTGTTTATCCGGAGTGTTCTCTTGACGAACGGGATCAACGACCTCTCGTTAGTGGTGTCGCGAGGATCTACACGAAGTGAGAAGACGAGGATCGCCGATCTTCCTTCCGGTACCATGAGGCGGATCTCGAGGGCGAGATCCATTGTTAGTGGTGTCGAATTGTGGCATCCCGCAAAACCACTACTAGAAAATCGCGTTGAATTTGTGCATTGCATCGTCATCATCATGCATTGTTTGCCAAAACTATTTTCGCAAAGCCCGTTTTGTTTTTCTAAAACGCCCCATCTTTATTCAAACGCCAAACCCCGGGGCTCCGGAGTATTTTGTTTTGTTGCTATCGGTTTGCAAAAGTTGCATTTAAAATAAATAAAAGAATTAAATTATTTTAATAGGGGCAGTCGAACGGGCCGAGTGACCCGATCGACCACCCCAGAAAAACATAAACGGTCCGCCCCTTTTTCTAAACCTACCAACTAACCTACCCACACCCGCTGGCCACATCACCCCCTCCTATCATGAGCCGCCTGCCTCGCCCTCCTCTAGCCTCGCCGCCATTGAGACCGCCTCGCCGCCTCACAAGGCCCACCGCCCGCTGCACGCTCGCCAGTGCCCGTCCCTCGCAGCTCCCGGCGCAGCCTCCGCCGCCGTGCTCCGCTCCCTCCCTCGGCGAGCTGGCGCCGCCGCTGTCAAGCCGCACGCCGCCTCGACCCGCCGCCCCTGCCCCCAAGCCCTGCCGCGATCTCCGGCCTCCGCAGCCGCCGCCAGCGCCTGCCCGCCGCCTCCTGTGGCGCCGCAAGTCGCCACCGACCTCCGCCGCCCTCGCCGCCGCCGCCCCGCTCGCAGACCTCCCTGCCGCCCGAGCCGCCGCCGCCCGTGGGTCCGTCTCCGTGCCCGCACGCCCAGACCTCCACCGCCCGCTTAGCCCGGCTCGCCCCGCCGCCCGCATGAGCCCGTCGGCGCTGTGGCGCCGTCGGCCGTTCCCGCATGTCGCTGCCGTTCGCCTCGCACCGCCCGTCCCGTGCCTCCTCCGGTAGCGTCTCAGCCAAGTCCGCCCCGCCGGTGCCGTCCGATCCGTCCAGGTCGGCCCCGCCTCCACGACCGTCCCGCGTCTGACCCAACCGTCGCCGAACCAAGTCCGACCTCGACTGAAGAAGCCGGAACGACAGGATCTTCTCACGGGGCAGTGAGGATGCCGTCATGGACCCGGAAATCCCCGAACCCGGGCGCCGTTTCCAAGTTCGCCACCAACACCCGAGAACTCCAACAAGGACGACAAGAACGCCACATGGAAAACCCAACCCCCTCGGATTGTCAAGATCTTCGTCCTGGACCCTGAAGACCGATCCCACCGAAAACCCTCGAACACCATGATCGCCAATCCGGAACACCGAGTGCACCGACACGGACCCGAAGACCACGGATACGACAAGTACTCCCTCGAGGACGCCGAGTACTTCACCCCGGGCACCGAGAGCCCGCGGTGCCGGGAGGACGACATCAAACCGAAGCGCCAAGTCACCGAGGCCCCGTCCCCGAAGGCCTCCGACAGGGAACCGACAAGATCTGCATCGCGGACGCCAAGATCGATTCGATGGCGCGGACCCGACAAGAGATTCGCAACGACAAGCACGACACCGACCCGGGCGAGTCCGATGCCCCGACACCGAACCAAGTCCGGCTTTCCGGAACGACAAGATCTACCCCGTTACCGAGAACGTTCCCGCGAGACCGATCCCATCGAACCCTGGACCCCGAGACCGACCCCGAACCCCGGAACCCAAGATCGTCGAGCCCCCTCTGATGTGCGAACCCCTTCCCGAAACCCTAATTTCATAATATAATAACAACTTATTGCATATTGAATTGCCATACTCGCATGCATCTTTGTGTGGTTTGGGGGCCTTTTGCCGATTCACCTAATAATTAAATATGGGGCCCATATGCGGGCAAATCTAGTGTCATATCGGCCTCATTTAAACTTGTGTAGCGAACCAGTATCTTATCTTGCCTTGATAAACAACATTTAAAATGCGGGGTATCTAAATAACATGAACCACCTAATTAATTGTCGGGACCCCGGTTCCACTTAATATGACCTAATTGCATCGCACCTTGCCATGCCATACATCATACATGCATCATGCCGATCTTCCGCGTGTATTAAATACTACATCCGGTGTTTCTTCTAGTGCTTTGGTTTTCGCGGATAAGGCCGATGAGTTGATGTGAGCTTCGCCCCGATCTTCGGATGAACCTTTCGGCAATGTTTTCAGGCGAGCATCTCCCCCTTTCTACCTATCTTACTTTTCTAGTATTTATTCCCTCCTGTTGATCTTTGCTATCGTATGCGATGCTCTAGTTTCGCACCGTGATATCCCCTATGACCATATATAGCCTTGGTCACATCCTATTACCTGTTGTTTGGTAGATAGTGGGACCCGCGTGTCGTAGTCGCTTGCTCAAGTGTTTTGCTTGTCGTCAAGTACCACAATTGTTGGAGGATTGCCGCATGTTGATGTTGGAGATGATCTTGGAATTACTTATCGTTCATTTCAATTACTGTTTAACAACTAAAATTGAAATAAGCAGAGGCATCGGTGGGTGATAGGTAATGTTGGTTTTCCGAACGCCCACTTGTGTCCCGTAGGACCCGAGTTCTTGACACCTGTTCCGAGATCGAGCACGCTAACCACAGGTGGGGAGATATGGGCCCCCCATCGATTATTACCTGATTTCAAAGTATTGTACTGGGGGCCACAACTAGTTTGAGGTGTTTTTACTATCCTGTACTTATGCCATGCTACTTATGTATTTACGTTTGTGTGAGGAGCACACTGTACTGTTTAGGAGCGGGCCACGATTCCGCGGTGTCGACAGTCCCCGTTTGGGGGCATACTGTCGTTCACAGTCGTCTTCCCAAACCCCAAGTCCGTCTCGGAGACCGGCCGACTTCGTTGCGGGTGTCGAATTGGTGGGGTGGCCCCCATGTACTTGCTTTGTGTCTGGGAACGTCGTGACTTAGGCCCCGCCGACATACCGATGGGTGTATGTTAACTGATCCGCAAAAGGGTCAAGTGCTGTGGATACTTTGGTGCACCCCTGCAGGGTTAAATCTTTTCGAGAAGCCGTGTCCGCGGTTATGGACGACTTGGAGCACAGTGCTTGATCATAGACAACTATAACTAAAGTTTATTGTTTTAAATTGACTTGTTTCCGATATGACTAGTAATCAGCTCCACTAAAACGGAATGGCTAAGTAAAAGTACCAACAATTGCTGGTTTTTGGGTTCATCTCATGCTAAATGTATCTGACTAGTAAGTGCTGCAACTGTAACGGAATGACTAACTAAAAGTACCCACTGCTTATTTTTATCAGGATGATTATCTAAACCTGACTAGTAAAGTGCCGCAACTATAACTGAATAAGTAAAACTGCCAACGGTGTGAGTTCCTCGGTTGACTTCCTCGTTTGGTCTCGAGGGGGAAACGCCAGGATGGGTTTGTTTGATGATAGTATCAGGTTGGATCCGAATAGGTCTTTCTTACCCCTCTCTGATAGCCGCCAGTTGTACCGAGTCTCTATAGGTTGTTTAGTGCATGCTGCCGCTGCCGCTCAGTCCACCATACCTATGTAGGCGAGGACCGCCGAATTCTAGCCTCGCCGTAATCGGCCTCGATCGACGCTCCTTCTTTTCTTTTGCCCTTTGTCGGCACCCCTTTGTTTAAGCAGGTTTTGAGGTCGACGTTAGTGGTTACCCTTTCGGCTTGGCCAAGGTGGTTATGGACGCCATTGGTTATTCTTCAGGGCTCTTAGCCCCATTTGCATCTTGTCCGTAGTCGGACGCCCCATCGTTTTCAAGGTGATTTGGATCTTTGTACCGTATTTTTGTATTCTTGACTCCTTGAGTCGCTGCTGTATATATATCTGTTCTGTGGGTCCCATCGAGGACTGTTGTGTAATGTTATTACTTTGCTTTCCACCCGCACGAAAGTGCCTGGTGGGCACCTTCGAATCGTTTCTATGCGGGTTTGGCGAGTTTCGCTAAAACTTGCATAGGGCCGATTCTGAGGGTGTTACACCTAGGGCCCATCTGTCATTGTCTTGGCGTAGTAATTGGGTCGGTAACAAATGTATTTATTTTGACTTGAGCGCTGATGTGGCCTCTCTAGCCCACTAGTCAGTGACTAGGGCTAGGTATGGGTGCGGTGTAAAAAATTATTTCCTGTTTAAGAAAGAATAAAAGATATAAATCCAAATATACATATTCCAGAAATTAAATAAAGTGATTAAACTTGTTAAAACTATAACTTTTGATTTATAGATCAGAAAATATGTATAATATATGAAAATGTTTAGAAAAATAAAAACTATAACTTAAAACTATTATTAAACATTATTATGTTAACAATTTAAATAATTATTATTTAATAAAGATTTTAAAGGTAATAAAACTTTGATAAATCCTATTTTAATAATGGTAAATGTTAAGAATATAAATAAATACCAAAATCTTGGAGAAAAATAAAAACAATATTTTAAAAACTATAATCATGTATTATTATTTCACTTAACTAATATTTATTATTTATTAATTAATTATAAAATAATAAGAATTGTCAAAATCATATCTTATTATTTATAAATCACAAAAATAAATGCAATATACCAAAATGATCACAAAAATAATATCTACATGTTAAAAATATGATATTCCACTTTTGAGTTAAATAAAAATTCAAATACTTTAATAACTCAAAGTTTAACTTATTTATTTAATTGATAATTCATATAAAGGTAAATAAAAATTGCTAATATGTCTAAAGTTAACCAATTGAGTCTAATAAATAGTATTAGTCTTCAACATTAATAATATGAAGTCCAAATAGTTTAACACATTTTAATTACAATTTTATTAAATTCTCCTCAACCATAGGTGTGCAATATTTTCTAAAGAGAATCCTTGTCAAATATAAAATCATCAAGGATAATTTGTAGTTAAATAAAAACTTATTTCCTTTACTTTAATCACAAGTTTATCAACATACTAAAACATTATAGTGAACTCATAAGCAATTAAGTAACATTACTCCATGATTTACAAACTATAACCACTCATCCATAAAAGGGTTAAGTAATACTATTCTATTATAAAATCAAGAAAACCACCACATCAAAGAAAAATATAACCCTTCTTAAGTAACATTAGGGAAACATTACCAAGTACACAAAGTACAAATGTTATAAGCATTATACTTTCAAACTATCTATTTTTTAAAGCTAACTTTAGTCTACAAGACTCTAAATATAATACTATAAACATTGTTAGACGTTTTATAGTTAACTTTGGTCTGATATAGTTAAGTCATAAAACATCTCAAGCCCAAACTATTCAAGCAAGCACAAATAACATCAACCAGACTCAACTAACCACAAAGGTTGTTTAGACCTTAGAAAAGAAATCTTTTCTTCAAATGTTATTCCTTTTGCCACTTCAAACAAGAACTCTTATATAAGCAATCTTGAGTAGCATCTCACATTTGTGTGTGTCCTATTGTTTTATGATTATGTACTTATATGATTGTTTCACACACACTCACAAGCCGTAATAAGAAGCATGAGTATAAAACTCATCCATAAGTACAACACATTTCAAATACATCATTTCTAGTACACAAACCCTAAAACAACATTATCCTCGGGATTCGCGTTTATAAAATGTATCACATTACTAATGCATAAGAACATATTACTTCTTTAAACATTAGTCCTTACCGGACCAATGATACTGATTTCAGATATTGGATCTTATATCATCTTGAAGACTGTGAGTGCATAATCTTGCAATCACAAAAGGCAAGTTCACACTTGCTCATGTCCTTTGGTTATTTTCTATAAAGTATTTTACAAATCCAATGTGGACATCAACTGCATTTGAAAAAGATCCGAAAACACTATTTTCATAATAATGATCATTGGTTATTTACCATGAGGTAATAACCTAATATGAAAAGTTCCGGTGGTAAAGGAACATATTATCTAGGACTTAACAACCAATGTCGCTAGTGATTCTTGCGCCGTGTATTACGCGTTAACCATGAGATTTGGAATGGGACGGAGAAGTCAGATGTATCTTCTTCCTCTCGCATGAAGCCAGATGTGCAGGTTGTGGCTGTTATCCTCGTAGCGTGCATATTAATTGGTAATTCGTAGAGGATATGCAGCATATGGGTGGGAACCCTCAACGTCCCACGATAGTTCTGGCATCTAACGGTTTGTACAACCCACTGCCGTAATCGAATATGTGGGCATGGTGTACACCAAGGACGCATGCGAGGTCACGAAGGGGGCAGTGATTGGCTTGGATCATATTCTGGGCCCCACATCATGGAATTGTGGACGGGAATAAGCTGCCCGGTTGTGCAACAAAGAGTTGATCTCTCATGGGTAAAGTAACGCACCTCTGTAGAGTGTAAGAACTGTAACTTGTTACTCCCTGTTTCGGGAAGGAGCTGCTAACGAGGCGGGAAAGGAACTCCATGAAAGTTCTGGTAAACCCATGAAGGTTGACGGACATATATAGCTTTTCAGAATAAAAGCAACCTTTGAAGAAATGTTTATAAAAACTTTCATTGCCTACGACCTTCGGTCTGTGGCTGTAGTCATAGTGCATCAAACACTCCTTTTCTAGTGAACTTGCTGAGTACGCTCGTACTCAAAGTATCTTCTTAACCATTGCTAGATTCTGAAGCCGGGATAGACAACACGTACATACAGTTATGTTCCTGGTACCATCATTCAAAGCTAAAGTTCTTCAAAGACAAGGAAGACAACAAATACCTCAAGTCAAGTGAAGACGAAGTTACTGATTAGATAGGAATATAATTTCTGGCCAAAAGAACCTATTTCTGTAGTGCATTGCAAATAGCAGCAATGCCAACCCCTTAGTTAAAATACTAGACTTAATAGTATAATAGTCCTTTCTTATTTATTTTTGATTCTTCTTTGTAAGAAGTTCTTTCTCTCTCTTTAACCTAGAGTGTTCTCCGGATCTTGTGTAAAGAGTGAGTTGTAACCTTTAGCCATGTATTGGACCCGTTGTGTTTCTGTTGTGCCATTCCGAGGGATGTAATACTAGTGAACGGTGTTTCATTGGTGTTATGTCAACGACTATAGTATACTACATCATGAAGTGGTATCTTTGAGTACCATGATTGGTATCAGAGCATATGCTTTGACCTTAGGTTGGAAACCTAGTAAATGGGTAGAACCTGTAGGACTTATACTTGCAAGAATAAAGAGTTCTCTAGTCATATGAGGGATATACACTTGAGAATAATCCTATCATGTTGCTAGTGCGATAATTCTTTAGTATGATTGCAAATCCGATCATTACCCAAGAGTTTTAACTCTATGTGACTGATGATAATTTCTTATCCACAGTTCCACATGGCACCTCGATATCCACCCCGGAATGTTCAAGTGATGAACAGGACACTGAATGAAAACTTGTGCGAACTCACGAGAATATCACAAAATCTTCATAGTTCGGGACTAAAGGCCGGTCCCTTTAGTCCCGGTCCAGCCACAAACCATGACTAACACTCAAGACATTTATTAATATTAAAAAATAACAATTATTCATAATCATGTCTATCCCTATAGTACACAGCTTTACGGTCTTCTTTGTCTTTGTCATCATCATCATCATCATCATCGTCGTCGCTAGGCGCATGAGGCTGGATCCTCAGCCTAGCCCGGCGAGCATGGCTAGCTAGAGGCGCACAGTGCCTCGGTCTCCTCGAGGGTCAGAATGGACCAGTATGCGGTGTCCATTGTTGTGAGAGGGGAAGGTGTGGATGTGTGGATGGCCATGGCGGTCGGCCTAGATATACAGGTAAAGGGCAGAAAAATGGTGGGAAGTGGAGGGAAATGGTGGGAAAGCATGGCGCGTGTCTTGATGGCTCTGAGAATGGCAGGAAATATCTTTAGTCCTGGTTAGTGGCTCCAACCAAGTCTAAACGCCCTCGAAATATCTTTAGTCCCAACTACGAGTTTTGATAGTTAGACTAACTATCATAGAAAACAAAAAAATGTTTTGGATTAGTCAACCAAATTCAAACACTTTTTATGTTGAAAGTTTTATCAGATTCGAAAGTATGCAAAATATATGATTTAATGCATTTTTAATTAAAAATAAAAATGGATACAAGTTCATCACATTGGGTAGATATTTATTTTATGAACATTTTGATATGATATATATACTTTTATTAGATAGATATTTATTTTATGAAAATTTTGATATGATACATATAATTTTATTTCTTTTATTTAACATTGTAATATGAAATAGGGCGGGAACCATAGTTTATAGTAAAAAAATTCAAAAACATCTTTCGAAATGCCATTTAGTCCTAGGTCATGCCAGGAACCGGGACTAAAGGGGGGGTGGCGCGCACCCTCTAGGATTCTGCCAAAAACCTTTAGTCCCGGGTCATGGCATGACCCGAGACTAAAGCCCCTTCCCCTTATAATGCATGTGGCCTTTCTCCCCCAAATCCCATCTCCGAAGCAGGAGGCTCCGAAGCAGAGACAACCACGACGCCGGCAGGCTTCCTGACTTTGCCGTGGTCCTCCTCTCCATCGTCGTCTGCATTGTACATCATCGCTCTGCCTGCCGCGCTCCTCCTCCTCTCCGTCCGTGCGTGCATATGCGCTCTGCCCCTGCTCGCCGTCACCACCACCGACCGCCTTTGTCGTCGTCTATGCGAGCCCTGGCGCGCCACCACCACCACCACTGACGTCCGACGTCGTCGCCGCCCCTAGGTATGCCCCCTCTCCCTCCCTCTCATCAATACCCCTCTCCCGGCAAGCAGGGGTGACGCCGGCAAGAAGGGGCAGTGCCGGCGAGCAAATAGCAGGGGCGCCCCAATTTTTTTGTATTTTTATTAGTTTTTGTTTATTAATTATATATTTTTAGTAGTATTTTTCATTATTATTTCTTTTTTAGTAGTCTTTGTATCTATAAGTTACTTATTATAGTGGTAGTATTAGTAGTATTACTAGTATTTGTAGTACTATTTGTAGTATTTGTACTAGTATTTGTGGTAGTACTAATTAGTAGTGGTAATAGTATAGTGGTAGTGGTTGAGTATTATAGTAGTATTAGTAGTAGTACTATTAGTAGTATAGTGGTAGTGGTAGTGGTAGTGGTAGTATTAGCTTTAGTATAGTGGACGTGGTAGTGGCTCGCAAGGATGATGCAGAGTCAGAGACAAAGACTCGCAACGACACTTCTTCCGGTTGGCTCCAGGACGGGAAGAAGCTTATGTTGCATTATTATTAGTCTTGAAATTATGTTACTTTGAAAATTTCATGAAATATTTTGTATGTTTAAATGACTTTGTACATGGTCGTTATTTCTTATGAGCATCAGAGTTACATGATCTTCCCGGCGTTTGAGGTTAGGGAGGGCACGACAACATACGCCATATAGGGACGATGGACGGGCATGGCAACACGCGCCATATATCACTTTGTTGTGTTTATCATTAGCGTTTAATTCATTTCACATGGTGTTATTAATTCATTAGCGCTTTGATTTGTTTATCGCATTGAAATAACTAGAAAGTCTTTGCAGAAACTATGGAGCACGACGAAGTTCAAGGAGAGATATTGTAGGGTATGATAGCCGGTGAAGTTATCACCTCGCGGTATCTGAACGGCTCCAGTGAGGGAGTGGAGGAGGATCACGAGCGAAGAGACAACTCCGGTGAGGGAAGAAATGATGCCGGTGAGCGAAGAGACAACTCCGATGAAGGAACCTTGACTACAAATTCCGGCGAGGTATATAAATTAAGCCGCTGCTGACTAGATGCATTAATTTATTTGTATATATATTTATGATCCTTTCTTCTTTTAGCCCTCCGGATTGAAGCAATCTTATGAATCCGAACGAGGCCCGAAAAAAAATTTGGCTTTCAATGCTACATTCGTGATCGAAGAAATCGCTGCAGATGGCGCCCCGATTGCTCCCAAGCATAAAGCAAGATCATTTGTAAATCAATATGGAGTTGTTGTTAGGGGCATCCTCCCGATAACCATTCAAGAATGGAATAAGACAAAGGCGTATGGAGTTAGTTATGTCGATGATAGATGTAAAGAAATTCTTTGGACTACGCTCATGAAAAATTTCACCCTACAGCTAGAGGTGGATCCAAAAAACAAAGTTATAAAGACAAAATTCAAGGAGTGGGCTCTTAAGAAGATGGCGAACCAATTCAAAGACCACAAGAAAATATTTTACAAGAAGTATGTCCTGGATAAAAGGACTCTGGAGGTCACTAGAGCGAATGAAAATCTAAGAGATCACTAGGACAAATTTGTGGCGTACAAGAAATAAGATGAAGTTGTGAAAAATTCGGAAATAAACAAGGCAAATGTTGTGTTGAAGAAATATCACCATGTTATTGGGACAAGTGGCTACAAGGTGCCAGGCCTAAGTGGGAGAAAGCTGAGAATGACTTGATTGCTAAAGAGATCCCTCCAGAGACTGCGGAGTGGGCCAAACGGGCAAAGTATTGGTTCTACGAGCATGGGGTAAAGTTGCAACCAGAAACATGGAAGTGTGTTTTTAACAAAGAACATATTTCAACACCTTACAAATCCCTTAAAACTACAATGGAGGAAGTGCAGGAATGGAAGTTCTAGACTGATAGAGAGAACGACGAGCTGACACATGTCCTTGGGAATAAAGAACACAAAGGACGAACAAGAGGCACTGAAGGCTCCGTTCCGTGGAATCTCAGGTTTCCCGCCGATAGGAAGAAATATTCCGATAGAAGCCATCTTTGAAGAAAGGACATGGAGGAAGACTAGATGCAGCAGATAGAAGAAACATTAAGGAGGCAGCAGGAGCAAATAAACACACTTAGCCAGCGAGGTACCGGCCCACCTCAACGGCAGGACGAATATGCTATCGGCCCACGATCTCAGCGGAAAAGCAGCATGGCTTCCACGGAGCACCCGACTGATGATCTGACGATGCCTACCATGTGGATGATATCACAAAGCTAGCAATATTTGAGTTACATGTGGAAGTTGTGAACATATCCATGATGGTGGCGATCGGCTTTGCCTTACCTTCTGGACGTGGACCAACTTACCATTGCTCTCTGGTTCCAGATGGCTATGTTGTTGTCGGGGTGGATGAACTTATGAATGGATTTGAGCAGCTAAAGCTTGACTTCCCTCCAGGTGAAGGGGATTTGAGTGAATTGGGAGAAGCCAGGAAAAGCACTGTTCTATGGTCAAAGGAATACATCGTGCTTCCAAATTGGACGCCAAGGCCACAGCCTTCTCACATTAGCAATCCAGCTCAATCTCCGACGCGACTACAAGGACTCGGAGGATTTGACCTAATTCGACTGGGCCTAACTATGCTTCTCTAGCTTCCAATCGCCAGGCTCCATCTTCGTTCGTTATCCAGTCGCTGTCCTAGAGGCCCACTCGCAAAGGGCCTGGTTTAGTCAGAAACGTCCTGCTGGGCATACCCCATATGACATATCCCCATTAGAAGTCCCCAAGCCCAGTGTTGGTTCGGCACAAGTGTTGTTTCTAAGTTGGAGTAGGCGGGTCCAATTTGGACACACTGTAGAATCGGCGGTGGACTCCTTCAATGAAGGAAGGAATCTCTCATATGTGTCCTTAGTCGCAGCATTGATGACTAGTCAAATTGCAGCGTTGGCGAGTGGGTCGGCGAGTCGACTGAGTGAAGTTGGATCATCATCTTGGTCAAACTAGCCGTTGAGTAATCCAACAGTAATATTGGCGTAATTACCGTGAGGTAACGACTCTTCCGAAACTGGCGAGAGGCGTCCCTTTATAAGGAGAGTGACAAGGGGAGCTGCAAACCTTCTTCACATTTCTCCGCCCCTATGCACCCTTAGCCTTTCACCTTCTCCCCATCCAGAATTTCCGGACCGAGCGAGTCTTGTTCTTCACGATGGAGCCCCCAAAGGATCTATGGGGCAAGTCCAATTGCACCGCGGCTTCCCTGAAGTCTTTCCAGGACACGGGGATCCTCTGCACTAGGAAATGGTGAATCCCTTTTGCCGGGGAGATGGAGCCCAAGGCCCGCCCTGGATAGTTCATCTACTTCTTGAGCCACCTGGAGAGGGGGCTCAGCTTCCCTTCATCAATCTTCTTTCGGCGATTCTACGCGTATTACACGATCAAGCCATTAGATCTGGGGTCGCATAACATTGAGCAGCTTGCCATTTTAGTGGCCTTCTTTGAATGTTACTTGGGGTGCCGCCCCTACTTTCCCTTGTGGCTAGATTTATTCCACGCCCGCATCAGCCGCGAGGGGCAGGCGGCCCAGTCCTGGCGGCGGGCGGCGTTATCTTCCAGTTAAAGACCAAAGCCACGTTCCTGGATCTTCTGCTACCGAAGAAGGCTGCAAGCGAGTGGAAAAAGAGCTGGTTTTATGTGAGAGAGTCGACATCTGATGGTCGTGGACAAGATGTTGACGCAGATCCAGACACTGAAGAAGGAGGACCTGGAAACCATCAACCTATACAACTGTTGGCTCGGGTGGCAACTGGTGCCGCTAGCCACCCGAACCCACTTGATGTAACAATACACCGACAAGGACGACGTCACGAAGGTGAGCTCGGTGGTCGTGGAGGTCGACGATTACGCCACTGCTCTGAAGAAGATTATGGAGGTGGAGTACACCGACCCGAAGGCTGGGCTCGCTCCGTATACCGCCACTATGAAGCGCTAGGCCCCAACAGTAAGTTTCGTTCCTGATATCGCATTCACAGTTTGTAGTCGCGGTTTCCGATTTCGCAGTCGCAGTTTGCGTAGTCGCAGTTTTCATGTTTACTCTGATCGAATCGTCATTCGTTTGTTTGTGTCAGTTGTTTCAATTCCTGGAGAATTGGCTCCCTCCATTCGACGAAGAGATCCCCAAGGAGCTTGGAGAGGATGCAGACGAGTCCTCCGATAGTGAGGATGAGGCGATGGAGGTCGCCGTGCCTGCGCCCGTAGCTCGTAAAACCCACGGGCAGAAGTAGCATGAAATCGAGGAAAGTTGGATCCTCGAAGAGCGCGATAGTGACAAAGGTTATATGCAAGAGCGCAGCTCGCAACGCGTGTCTATGCCAGCGAAGCCTGTGCGGAAGCCGAAGTCGCTCGCGAAGAAGGAGGTGCTGAAGGCGGTTTTGCCTCCCAGATTAGCGGCGGTTTTTGAGTCGGACAAGGGGCCCGATGACTCGGAGGCTGGGGTCTCGACCAAGGTCCCGGAGGATCCATATCCAATGAAGGGATCAAGAGCCGAGGCCATGGTGGAGGGTGCGACTCCACTCGCGGCGATCCCGCCGCCATTCTCGATGGTTCTGAGGCCAGGGGCTACCGTGGCCACAAAATCGAAGTCCTTGCCACCGAGGGGGGTGCCTGTGTTGCCCAGGCCAGAAATGCCTGCGGCTGCGGCCTCATCATCAAAGAAACCCGCAGTGTCGTGGGCCACGAGCGTGTTTGAAAGGGGGCTCACTCGCAAGTTGGGCCCAAAGTTGGAGAAGCCAGCTCATATCAGGACTGGTCTGGCTTTACTCCCATCGCCAATTAAGTTTGTACTCCATGGCCCTTTGTAACTTTAGGGCTTTTAGTGAATTACCGACCGTGGGGTTTTTGCAGGACCAGAGCCAAGAAGATTGTTCACCCCTCGGTGGCTAAGGTTCCACCAGTCGCAAACGAAGGGGGAGTCAACCCTTCCAAGAAAAGGAAGGGCGACGTGATCGAGGCACCAGTCCAAGGCGTGAAGAAGAAGAAGAAGGAGGGTGATTCCACTACTGCAGCGGAAGAGCCAGTCGAAGCATAGTCGAGGCGCCAGTCGGAGCCATAGAGGGTGAAGCGGTTCAAGCTCGGAACTAGGCGAGATGACCGTGCCAGTGGAGGCATCGGTGCCCATGGCCAGTGCTTTAGCAGCGACGACCATGACGTTCCCTTGCTTTATCGAGAGATCCTCCACCGCAGTTGTTGGGACGCAGTCGCCTCAAGTTCCTAAGGTTGGTGAAGGTGAAGCCGGGCAGCGATGCGGGCGTACGTCGTTTGTGTTGCCATCGGTCGATGCCATCGAGCTTCACGGCATGCTAGGCACTGCCATCTAGGTATGTCCAGTCCCCGAGCATCTAGTCGCTGAATTTTAGAGGCTAGATGCTTACAACCTTAGTTGTCCATTCCCCGAGTGTATAGTTGCTAAATTTAGGCAGCTAGATTCTTCGAACTTTAGTCGTCTAGTCCTCAAGTGTCTAGGCGCTGAATTTCAGAGGCTAGATGCTTAGAACTTTAGTCGTCCAGTCCCCGAGTGTCTAGTTGCTGAATTTCGGTAGCTAGATGCTTATAACTTTAGTCGTCCAGTCCCCGAGTGTCTAGTCGCTAAATTTCAGCGTCCAGATGCTTAGAAATTTAGTCATTGCTCATATTTGGTTTTCTGTGTTCAGGGTCTTCAGCGGGAGTCGGCCAATCGGCAGGCCCTAAAGAGCGCGTGGAACGCGACCTGCGGGTCGCGCGAGAGGGCAATCGACGATTGGAGGCGAATGTAGGTGAGTTGATTTCACCTCGATCATATTGTAATCTTGTTGTGCACCATTTTCACTATAATTTTTTTAAAGGATCACTCCGCCATGATCACCAAGGCCCGTGAGGGTTACGTTCCAGCCTCCAATCTAGAAACGACGAAGGCGGAACTAGCCACTACAGTGGGGCGAATTGCCTCATTGGCGAAGGAGCTGGAGATTGCGAAGGCGTTGATGATCTCTTCTGAAGAACAGGCCAAGGCCACAATTGTCGCATCGGAGGGCGAGTGGAAGGTCTCTGACTCGCTTGTCGCTGGTTTGCAAGTTCAACTATCGGCCCTAGAGAACTTCGTCATTGAGCGGTGCTGCCCGCTTCTTGGTGAGTGTCTCTTCTTCATGCTTTATTTTGGTAGTGGCGGGCGAGTCCCCGAGCAGGCGAGTCCCCGAGAGGAAGATCCGTAGGTATGTTTCCTCATGGATATGATTTCCTGGTGTTGCAGGTGTGATTTGTAAAGGAGATTCAGAGGTACAGACGTACGATGCCAAACAATGCATGACCGCGGTGATGGACGCGTCTACCCTACGGTGACCCAGCATACCACTGCATGTGTACTATACTATAGTCATTAAAATGACATCCACAGAACACCGTTCCGTAAATATCACATCCCTCAGAGTGGTACAACAGAAACATTGCGGGTCCATATTACAAACATACACTCATTATTAATATCACAATAACAGAAGTTCAAGTCTTCGAAAGACTCAACTTACAAACAAAAATATAAAGTGTTTCAGCGGAAGTTGAAAGTAACAACTCCAATTAAGAGTTGACCTTAGCAGCTTATTATATAAGGTTCATGCCGCTCGGCTCCGTTGATTACTAATAACTAGGGCACCTAAGCTGATTCGTTGCCATCTACTCTATATCGGATCTCGTAATCCACTCCTTCAACACCACCTGACAAGTCAGGCTCCTCGTAGAAGACGTCATCTTGACATTCTGCTGCATACATTGGAGTATCTTCGGGATCCTCAGAGTCTAAGCAAGGGATCAAAGGAAAAGGTGAGTAACAGCGTTACCAAGCAAGTTCATTATATGCACGGTGGGAAGTTTGATGCTAAATCTACCTCCTCGGACTATAAGTCCTTGGCACTATGCAGTTTTCGTAAATCTTTCTTCAAAGATTTATTTTATTATTAAAAACTATGCCCATTAGCCTTCACAGGTTTACCAGAACTTTCATGGAGTTCCTTTCCTGCCGCGTTCGTAGCTCCTTCCCGGAATAGGGAGTAATAAGTTACAGTTCTTACACTCTGCAGAGGTGCGTTACTTTACCCATGAGAGATCAACTCCTTGTTCCAGAACCGGGCGTATTTTCCCGTCCACAATTCCATGATGTGGGGCCCAGTAGGTGATCCAAGCCAATCACTGCCCCCTTCGCGACCTCGCGTGCCTCTTTGGTGTACACCATGCCCACCCATTGAATTACGACAATGGTTTGTAAAAATCGTTAGATCTCAGAACTATCGTGGGACAATGAGGGTTCCCACCCATATGCTGCATATCCTCTACGAATTACCAATTAATATGCATGCTACAAGGATAACAACCATGACCTGCACATCCGGCTACATGCGAGAGGAAGAAGATATAGGCGACTTCTCCGTCCCATTCTAAATCTCATGGTTAACGCGTGATATACGGTGCTAGAATCACTGATGTCAGGGGTTGTTAAATTCTTACATGATTACTATTGCTGCTAATAGAACCATAAGCTCTATAGCTTCTATATATCATCACTTAGGATGATATCATAAATTCATTTATTTGAGAAAGTAATATTTTATTTCCTTGAAACATAGATGATAACACACAATTTGCAAATACTTTGATAAAGACCCTTCAAAGGACATGAGCAAGTGATGAACTTGCCTTGTGATTGCAAGGTAGTGAAGTCGGATGCTTGCACTGGACCTTGAGCTTCTATGTCTAAAAAACATAATTATTGCCCGGTAAGGACAATATTTAAAAAACATCATTATTGCCCGGTAAGGACAATAGTAATGTAATGCATTATTTATGATTTATCTTCTTTTTGTGTTTTACCCATTATTTTAGTTTTCTAGAATTTCTTTAAGTAATAAAGGAATCCTATTTTAAAAATAACCTTTAATATCTATTGAATATCATATTTACTATGTAATAATTTATTTATAGAATTAAAATTTAATATAAACTCTTGTATTTATTTATTTAATAATTCTTTTAAGAATTAGCATTTAAATAAGAAAATTTCTTTTTATAACTCTAAATATTTATTTAGTATTGTTCTAAAATACTACAATAATAATATATAATAAAAGTGATTTTTATTTATTTTTATCCTCTTTCTTTAATTTTATAAAATACCATAAGGGATATATATCACAAAATTCTTGACCAAAAATTATATACATAAAAATTATTTCTTAATTTAATTAAATATTTTGGATTATTATGAATCCAAAAATATATTATTTGCAATTTTTAGACTTCTATTTTATTTTTTAGAATTTTATTTAATTCTAGGATTATTTTGGTCTTTTATTAATTATTAAAACTTCTTTTAAGTTTTGGGCTAAACCTTTTTGGGCTTATTGGGCCAATCTGGCCCAAGTGTCTTGACCAAAAGGTCACCCCGAAGGGCTCTGGCCCTATTGGCCCATTTTCTCTGTCTGTCTCTCTCTCTCTCGACCTCACCTCTTCTCCTCCTCGACCTCGTGGTCGCTGGCGCCGCCGCCGTGCGCTGGCCGCCGCCGTGGTGCAGGGCGAGGTTGTCTACCACGCTCCTTCATATGCTCCGCATCGATTTGATTCTGGGGCCCTCTTGTGGCCAGGATAGCCCCCTTCCTGAACCCGAGGGTTTGGGGTGGTGCTGCTAACGCTCCGTTGATCCTCCCATGGTGACGTGCGATCCTCGTGCGCTGCTGTGGCTGCTTCTGTGGCTGGTGCGGGTTGCAGCGCCCTCTAGGGTGCTCCCGGTGCCGCCGCGAGCTCGTCGGCCCCTCTGCTTCCTCTTTAATTCTCCAGCGAGGACCACATGTGAGTTGAGTTCTCTCTGATCTCCCGTGCCTCTGTTTTACTTCAAGTGTCTTGGTGTGTAACTAGTGGTTTATCCTCCATTAGGGTTTGTACTAGTTCTAGGGTTCTTCCTAGATTCTAGGGTTCATCACTGGTTTTAGGTTCATCCCTTTGTGCCTGTAAAATGATGTTATGATCTGGTAGTGATGCTTAGTGAAGATTGTGTTGTCTGCACCTCAGTGCTTGTTGTCATCCTTTGATTATGTGATGCTGTTGTTGATCTAATGCTAATGTTGATCTAATGCTAGTGGTTCATAGTTTTGCCTCTGATTGGGGATAATGTTTCTTAGTGTGTTCATCTTCTGTCAGTATCTTGATATTGACAGTAACACTATCAGTGATGATTCACTTCATTAGTGATTGTTGGATTGTATGTTTATCCATAGACTGAACTTAATCATTAGAGTCTAATGATACTCTAAAGATAATTGAATATGTTAAATGATCTCTGAGTATAATCTTAGGGAAATGATAATTAGTGCCTTGGTTGTAGGATCTGTTCTTGTGACACCATATTAGTATGGCACACAAGTTGATTCTTTTAATGGATTTACTATGGTCAGTACTTGAGATTGGGATAGATCCTTAACAATAAGTTGAAAGCTTCACTTAATGTTTATGCCTATGATGTTGGTCTGAGGCTCTAGGAACTAGATTCCTATATCGCTATCACTTTCAAAATCTGCTAAGGCATCATGGTTGCTTACTGGATCTTGGATCCTAGTTGGTTAAGTTAGTTGTTTTGTTTGTAGCTTATGAGATCTGAGGTGCTACTCTTTCTTGGAGATGTGCCCAGATTTTATAAGAACAAATGATGAAACATATAAGTTGCTTTTGGTATCACCAAATCTATGAGGCTGTTCTGAGATTTTGGTGTGTTTGGTAGAGTTTGGTTCTGGCCTTTATATTTGAAATCCTCTAGGATAGGTTCACCCCACTTGGGTGATCACTGAGAGGTTGTCTTATAAAACAACACATATTTTATCTTTGGATAAGATGAACAGATCATGTGGATGTTTATGATACTCACCACAAAAGTTGATGATTATGGTGGCTTGATGTGCTGGTGGTGTTGCTGGCCTGATCATGTCCTTCACCTCCTGGTGTTGTTCTTGTTTCCCCTGATTCCTGTGCTTGGCCTTGATCATCCCTGCTCCTCCTATCTCCTGTGAGCTTGACCTTGTTGTCCACCTGATTCTCCCCCTCCTTATGTCACCATCTGGTGATTCTTGGATTGATCTGGTATGATGTTTTGGCTTGTGGTTAACTTGGCTTTGCTAAGCTGGTTGTTCTTGTGTGGTATGGGAAATGCAGAGATGCACTAGTGTTTGCCCACGGCTGTGCTTGGTCCTTTTACTTGATTGATCTGTTGTGGCTGTGTCGGCAGCACACCCATGCAGTTTGGTGATTGAGCTGCTTGTGTGTCTACTGCATGGTTGTGGATGAGATCAGTGAGGTGTTTTACCTTTTGATCTTTTTACTATTAACCTGCCTGGTGAAACTTGCCCCTTTACTTACTGTGATCATTTGACTTATGGCTTATTTATTATGAAAGATTGAATTCTTTCATATTGGTGAAACTTGCCCCTAAAAGATTACTCAATGATGTAAGCTTGAGCAGTGCAACTCACTACTCTCTACTGAGAGTAAAATTAATACTTTACTTTCATTTCCATTTTGTTTTTTCTTTATTTTGCAGGTACAAGATTTGAAGATTCAAGATTAGTATAGGTTTACTTTTAGACAGATAAATTCCTTTATAATTTTTATTTCATTCGTTTGTAAGAAATGTGTAATAGTTTATTAATAGATATATATTCCTCTTTTTGTAATTTCATTTCTGTAAAGATTATTTATTGTCTTAATGAGTTACTTTTTGTAACTTTTTTATGGAGTAAAGATATGGAATAAACATTCATTTGCTTAATTGGATTTCTTATTTAGAGTTTCTATTACTATATATTATTTCTTGATTAAATAATATTACTAAATCATAATTCTTATCTTTAAAATATAAACTCAAATTTCAAGTTTGAATTTAAATTCTTCCCCCCAAAACACACTAAGGCCCAGTTCTTTTGGCGGCTTCTCCGAGAAGCCGCCCTACCCCCAGCTTCCTAGGGAAGCCGGTTCAAAAAAATTAGAAGGCTTCCAAAGTGGTTAAGGCTAAACTAACTTGGAAGTCTCACAAAATTTTAGAACCGGCTTCCCCAGGAAGCTGAGCGTAGGGCGTCTTCTCGGAGAAGCCGCCAAAAGAACTGGGCCTAATTCATAAAGATCATGTCAAAATTTATAACGATCACTCTCCAAAGCTATTCCTACACTTAAAGAGTGAAAGAAACTCTCTTCACTTTAAGTTTTTATTTGGCAAAAAAAATTACCAACATTTTGCAGATGAATGCATGCATATGCATAATTTCTTAAATCTACCCTTTGTTGGTTCCTAAATGCTGGGATGTTACATACCCTCTATGTGATGTGCATCCAAGCCATCCTCTAGGATATTTCTCCCACCAAGGTGATCCCTGGGGGGTTGACGGAGGTATGACGCTATCTCGAGGAGGCGCCTTCCGTAGTAGAATGAATGGTGCAGTCGGCCTTTCGTCGCGGAGCCGCGACTGCACTGAGTCTTAGACTCGTGCACTTCCCTGATGACTTCGACCTCGATGATGTCACCAGCGGGTATCCATCGGCAATTGGCACGATGGATATCGTGGAGGTATTAAAGTTGAGCGTCAAGGCCGCTCCTTACGCAGAGCGCGTGTTGGCGATGGGTGATCTTCTGCCATACCAAGAGACGGTGTTGGCGCCGAACGACCCCGAGCCGGAGCACCGTGACCTAAAGTTGGAGCAGTCTTTCCGGTCATCGCTTGTGAAGGAGTTGACAACGTACCCTGCGAACCCTTGGGGGCCTTTTGTCCGGGTCAGGGGTGGTGGCGACGCGTCTTCTTCGAAGCCTACAGAGTAAAGTTTTGCCCTGGGGCATTTTGTTAGTTGTAGCAGCTGACCTCTTCTGTATGTACCTTGATGATGAACAATATATTTTGTTGCTGAAGAAAAGAAAAGGGGAAAATCAATCGTCTAGCATTGCTTTATGATTTTTCGTATTTTGTATTGTTGATTGTGCGAGTCCCCGAGCTGGCGTCCGCCCTTTAATGGGATTTACCTCGCATGTGTGTAAGTTTGTTTGTATTAGACTACTGGGTTAGTCATGGTCAACTCGCCGTGGCTCGTGGATCCAGTTGCTTGGCGACTCCAATGGGTGCTCTGTACTTGGATGTTTTCTCGGAGTCCAACGGGGTCGGTTTAGGCGAGTCCCCGAGCATGGTAGTTAGCGGTTCTAGTCGCATGCCCGAGGTAGGAGAGTACATGGTGCATTTCTTGTAACGCGTCTCTCCTCCTGGCTTAGAGAGCCAGTCTCTTGGAGAGTCCAGGGCATGCTCTCGTACTTGGTGTGTTCCCGAGCCGTGTGGGGTTTATCTTGGGCAAGTCCCCGTGCATGGTACTTACCTGTTCGAGTCGCTATGCACGAGGATGTGGAGGACCAGTCACTGTGTGAAGCGTGTTCGGTTGTCTTGGCCCGGCAGGCCAGTCGACTGAGGCGACTCCGAAGCTGGCTCCATGGCGGCGTTTTTGTGCAAGGCCCGAATATTTTTGGTTCCCTTGTGCTGCACTACTTAGCCGTGCCGATCGCTCGACCAAGGGTTGACTTCCATGGGTAGCGCATTGTTAAATTAACAAGTGCGATTGGCACAAGAGATTAGAGAGTAGGCACAATTTATGTGATTCGAATTTATTGCGTTGTATAGTAGAGGAGTACAAGGTTGAGTTCTATGTATAGAACTTTCGGAAGAGGTTTACATTCCATGGCTGCCCAACGTCGAGGTGGCCGTCAGCTCGTACATCGATGAGGTAGTAGGCGTCATTGTCGAGGACTCGCCCTATGGCGAATGGTCCCTCCCACGGGGGAGAGAGCTTGTGCATGCCCTTCTTATCCTGGATGAGTTGTAGGACCAGGTCATCTTCCTAGAAGGTGCGAGTCCAGACTCGGCAGCTGTGGTCGTGTGCCTCGTCGAGCTTGTCGATCCCCTTGGCGGGCGATCTCGTTTTCTTCCTCCGCAATAGTGGATGACCCGAGGAGAGTTCTGCTCCAGGTCGGTTGGCATGACAGCCTCGGTGTCGTACACCATGAAGAAGGGTGTAAACCCTGTTGATCGGTTGATAGAGGTGCAAATGCCCCATAGCACGGAGGGGAGCTGTTCGACCTAGCATCCAGGAGTTCGCTTGAGTGGAACCTATAGCCGTGTCTTGAGGTCGTGGAGGATGCTTTGGTTGGCGTGTTCTGCTTGGCAGTTCGACTCCGGGTGGGCGACTGAGGCGAGGTCGAGTCGTATGTCGTGCTCCTCGCAGAAATCAGCCATGGCGCTTTTTGCGAAGTTGGTGTCATTGTCTGTGATGATGTTGTGCGGGTAGCCGTACCATAGATGAGCTCGCGGAGGAACTTGGTGGCAGTCTTGCCGTAGCACTTCTTGATTGGTTGGCCTCGACACACTTGGTGAACTTGTCGACTGCGACCAGGAGGTGGGCGTAGCCAGACAGGGCCTTCTTGAACCGGCCCACCATGTCGATGCCCCATACGGCGAATGGCCAGGTGATGGGGATTGTCTTGAGGGCCGAACCAAGGATGTGCGTCTGGTTGGCGTACCTCTGGCACCCGATGCAACGTTGGACGTTATCGACGGTGTCGGCGTGCGTGGTGAGCCAGTAGAAGCCATGTCGCATGGCTTTGGCGACTAGCGACCAGGCGCCGACATGGTGGCCACAGTCCTCGGCGTGGATATCTTGGAGGATCTTGCGTCCTTCCCATGGTTGTATGCAGCGCTGGAACACGCCGGTCGTGCTGCGCTTGTGGAGTTCGACGTTGATGATGACGAAGGATTTGCAGCATCGCACTATCATTCGTGCCTCTATCTCGTCCAAAGGAAGGGTCCCATTCTCGAGGTATGGCACGGTCCAATCACTGGACTCCGAAATCATGGCGACCAGGGAGGTCTCGGGTTGCAGCGGTATCCCGATGTCGATCTCCTTCAGTCGGGAGAACGAGGGCTTATGGATGATGTCGAGGAAAACACCCGCGGGTGGTGTTTTCCGAGCCGATCCGATGCAGGAGAGTGCGTCAGCCTCCTTTTTTTTGCTCTTGTCGATCCACTAGACGGAGTAGCCGGCGAAGTGGCCCCCCAGCTGGTCCACCGCTTGCCGGTATGCTGCCATGGTGGGGAGATGGCGTCACAGGTACTGGCGACTTGAGTGGCGACGACATCAGAGTCGCTGTAGCACCGTAGGCGATTGACATTCATCTCCTTGGCGGCCCGCATGCCGTGAAGTAGGGCCTCATATCTGGCCATATTGTGTAGGGCTTCATAGCAAGGAAAACAAAATTATTCTACCGCAAGAACACACACAAGCCAAGATCTATCTCCTAGATTATAGCAACTAACCCTCGAAGATTCCAAAGCGGTTAATGAGATCGGATTCTCGTGGGTGATGTAGTCATTCACTTGCCGATCTCAAGATCCCGTAGATGATCCTTCCGGCGCCGCGTTCCAGCAGCGCTCCCGTAGTCAGTCAAACGTTCGGTACTCAATGAAGACATTCCCACTACTAGGAAAATGGTCGTTTGTGGCGCACCTGAAAGGCCCATCCGTGGCGCACCAGTAGTGCGCCACGGGCCTTGCGCTACGGCTATCTCTCAGCCGTGGCGCACTGCCTAGTGCGCCACGGTTGTGTAGAGATAGGCGTAGCGCACCAGCTAGTGCACCACAGAAGTTTGGCATGGTGCGCGCCTTTTATCTTGTGGCGCACTACCCATGCGCCACTAAACATCCATGGTGCGCTTTAGGGTAGTGCCACGAAGGTAAAACATGTGCGCCACAGATGTATTTTTGTTTTTTTTTAATTTCCATGCCGATTATATGCAATATAGATTATATACAATATTACAGCAGATATACACACACGGATACAAGATATACAATTATATATATAAATACCGATATGAAAAACAAGATTGAAACAAATACATATAGATAAGTCTCATACATGAATACATAGTCCAAGTTACATTGTTTTGATCATGTTACAAAGTAGTAGTTGGTGACATGCGAAAACATGTGTCGATCGAACAAGTTAGAGCTCGGAAGCTCGCTTAGACATCTAAACTAGCTAGACACAAACGCGGATAAATAACCAAAGAAGATAAGCATGATCACCGCATGACGAAGGTGTAGGTCTTCATCCGGTTCCTTGTCCTAACTCCCGCTAGATAGCGTGTATCTATCTTCCGCCTCCGCCATAGTGTTGTACCCTTTGTAGCTATTGCCGCTGAACGGTGCACTTTGTCTCCGCAGTCTTCCCAATCATCGTGACTCGAACCCGTCCCTTGTACACGACGCATCACGTCATCTACAAGTTGACAATAATAACTAACCGGTGATTGAAAAACATGTATAATTAAAGTCGCATATGAAGATACACTTATAGAAAGTACTCTTAAATCAAAAGAGCAAACTGAAAAGCATGCCTCATATATAACTAGCTAGGTCGTTGGACACAGGAATTGCTTATGACGGACCGTTAGCCAAGTAGGATGCACAATTCACGGACTTGTGCATATCACAAGGCTAACAATCCCGTCATAGCACATTCATATATATTGTGCCACGACATTTCAATCATCGGCATATTCTCGAAAAGACAAAAATAACTCAAAAGCATGCCTCATATATAACTAGCTAGGTCGTTGGACAGATTGCTTATGACGGACTGCTAGCCAAGTAGGATGCACAATTCCCGGACTTGTGCATATCACAAGGCTAACAATCCCGTCATAGCACATTCACATATATTGTGCCACGACATTTCAATCATCGGCATATTCTCGAAAAAGACAAAATAACTCGAAAAGCATGCCTCATATATAACTAGCTAGGTCGTTGGACACAGATTGCTTATGACGGAATGTTAGCCAAGTAGGATGCACAATTCCGGACTTGTGCATATCACAAGGCTAACAATCCCGTCATAGCACATTCACATATATATTGTGCCACGACATTTCAATCATCGGCATATTCTCGAAAAGACAAAAATAACTCGAAAAGCATGCCTCATATATAACTAGCTAGCTAGGTCGTTGGACACGAATTGCTTATGACGGACTGTGAGCCAAGTAGGATGCACAATTCACGGACTTGTGCATATCACAAGGCTCACAATCCGTCATAACATTCACATATATATTGTGCCACGACATTTCAATCATCGGCATATTCTCGAAAAGACAAAAATAACTCGAAAAGCATGCCTCATATATAACTAGCTAGCTAGGTCGTTGGACACAGAATTGCTTATGACGGATGTGAGCCAAGTAGGATGCACAATTCTGAACTTGTGCATATCACAAGGCTCACAATCCGCCATAGCACATTCACATATATATTGTGCCATGACATTTCAATCATCGGCATATTCTCGAAAAGACAAAAATAACTCGAAAAGCATGCCTCATATATAACTAGCTAGGTCGTTGGACACAGAATTGCTTATGACGGACTGTCACCAAGTAGGATGCACAATTCCCGGACTTGTGCATATCACAAGGTCGACAATCCGTCATAGCACATTCACATATATATTGTGCCACGACATTTCAATCATCGGCATATTCTCGAAAAGACAAAATAACTCACACTTGTCGTCCGAGAACCAAAGAGTAAGCAAAAAACCAAAGAGTAAGCAAAAACCAAAGAGTAAGAAAAAACCAAGCATTGATTGATATATAATAATAATAAGCAAAATAAGTAAGCGGTGATTCATAAACCTAATAAGATAAGTACACTTGTCGTCCACACACACACAAAGGTCATCTATAGTTTGCAATTACAACTAGGCCAACATCAAGCCTTCTGGCTCGGCTTAGGAACGGAGGACGCCTCGTCGCCATGAACTTCCTATAGTCACCCTGCATCTCTAGGCGATCTTCTATGTCACGGTTATTCGGGATATTTCCTCCGTAGAAGATCCCCCCCGAAGTCATGACATCACGAAAGATGATTGCCCCAAACTTCTGCTGGATGCGATACATCTCTTGTCTAATATCCGAATCATTGATCTTGGCCTTTGCTTCGCCCCTGTTTGAGATGATCCGGCAGCAGAATTCTGCTGGTCAAGTAGGAACGCCCTCATGTGATGGAGTGCGTAGTAGGCTTCCTTCTTACTATTTTCCGGCTGCTTCACGCAGGGGAACTCTGTTACGTGGTTGAAGACGTGCCTGCCGAACTTGACCTTCTTACGCACGAAGCTGGTGCCTTCCGTCGAGGCAAAGCCAGTGAGAGCATCATCCAGAACTTCCTTGATCTTGTCGTAGTTTTTCTTCTTTTCTAGACTCCCCGAGTCGAAATACGTGGCGTGGGAATGCTTCGGCGATAAGGAGATGAGCGTGCAGTGTTCATCTCTGCGCAAAAAATTCAAATGGAATGTGTTGAAAAAAGAATGATGATGATCTAATAAAGCCAATCGACGGTGGCGACTGAATAACGACTTACTCGGGAAAGTAAGGCACGAGAATGTATTCCTTTGTCTTGTTCGCCACGAGGATTCTTTTTAGGTACGAGGCCACGCTACGTCGTTCGGCGGGGGAACCCAAGCAGCCGTCACGCATGTAGTAGGGGTCCACTATAGCGATGCCCGGTGTGTTCTCTCTAATGATCTGCGTGGCCAGGCTGAGAGAAAAGAGACGGACCATGGTATAGTGCAGCGGGTATAGGTGGAACATATTGAAGATGTCCTCGAACCGCAGGAAGAACAGATCCGCGGGGGCAGTGTCGACGAAGCCCAAGCCTGGTGGCACCTTAACCACGAATACCGGGTGCGAGGGATCTTTCTCCGATAGAAGGCGTCTCTCTATCGTCAGCACGCCGTCATGCACACTCTGTAGTTCCGAACTGGCGAGCTTCCGCAAATTCTTAGGTAGCATGGGCTCACCCGCCACATGAATCCTCCACATAATACCCTCGGGTCTTGGTGGCCCGTCCCGAAACCTGATCGGATTCGCAGTTGTTGACGCCACCGGCTGGCTCGAGCTGCTAGATTTTCTTTTCCTGCCCTTTTCCTTTTGGAGAGCGGCAGGCACATAATGAGCACCGGCCGCCCTCTGTACTGTGTCAGCGCTTTGAATAAAGGGCCGGTTGGTTGTATCAGCTGGCTCTGTAAAGGCACAAGCTGCAGGCGTCTCCTGAGAACCAAACACACGCTTGGTGATAGTGGCTTTCTCTGTGGGGCCACCAGCTAGGTCTTCTTCGTTGCCAAACTGAGTGCTGAAGAAGTGATCATTCCAGTCTTCGAAGTCCTCGGCCGGATCCTGCGCCATGTGCATATCATCAACATGATCATCCGACCCACCGCATGGAGGTGACGGCGAGGGCGGTAAGGGGGCCTTGCCACCGCTTGTCGCTGGCACGACAGGCGGTGCTGTTGTCTGTGGCGTGATGGCCCCCGCCGTCCCCAAACGGATCATGCTCTTTGGCCATAGCATGAACAAGCCGAAGCAACTTCTGAGGACAGACGACTCTTCTTCATCCGCTCCTGGGGGTTGAATGGGAGGTTCCAGGTCGTCGCAGCCCCTTAGCACCCGACTAATTTTAACCCTGTGCACGCTATCCGCATCGGCTTTGAGTGGAACGCGCTGCAAGGGTTGAACGATGGTACCTTGGCAACATCCTCACCGTTGTTCACGTAGCATAAGAGAGTGCAAGGAACATCCGTCTGCGGAAAACATGTACGGCGTCGTCGAGCGAGATGCCACAAGAGTAATATATAGATGGCATGAAAGGCGGTAATTAAAGCAATTTGTCTACCGTGATGGCGTCGAGATCGGCTAATGTCGACGCACCGCACGACGGCAGGCGTGCAAGAGACGGAAGGGCTGCTTGATGGCGCGGTGCTGGCCGCCGGTGTATTCTCCCTACCGACGGGTGCTTGGAGCTCCGGTGTCGCCGTGACGATGGCAGGGGGGCACCAACATATACTCTGGCGCCGCGGTGATGGCAGGGGGAGTCACCAACACTTGCGGCGCCACGGTGCTAGCGGGCGGAGTCACGAACACGTAGTTCGCCTGATTTGTCGGCGCCGCGTTGTTCGAGTGGCTGCTGACCATGCTTGGAATCGGGCACGGCCCTACTCGACCACCCGCACTCCAGTTCGCTATTGACTCCACCAAGGTAGGCAGGAAGGACGTAAGGGTGATTGCCAGGTTGTCTTGGACGATCTGGGATCCGCGCCACTTGTGCCTTAAGTTCTTGAACCTCTCTTTTTTTCCTCCTCGCTCCTTCCCGACGGCGCCACATGCGTCCTCGTCGGTGGACCAAAATGATCCACCCAATTCTTACCCCGAGGCGGCAGACGGCCGACGACGGCTTCTTCAGAATCGGCTCTATTTTCTTGGCGGTTCATCGCCTGTTAAAAGGGTTATCCCACCGGTGGCCGTCGACCCACAGGATGAGGAACCCCGGATCCATGACTAGCAACAATTTCCTCCTCCTGCAGAGAAGTAATGTGAGTCATTTAGATCATCGATTAGATTGCAATCGTGTTGATCACCGGTAATTAGATTATACTTACCACAATTTCCTCGAATTCCTTCACCGCAGGATCCGCGGTGAGTTGTTTGGTTTTTGGGTCCACATGGTAACAGGCCCTGATGAAGTTTCGAACCTGCCCGGGTTCGAATTTAGCAAAGGGGTTTTCTATCCCCTTGGATCTATACTCTTCGTCCTCCTTATTCCATTTGGCCTCCGCGGTTCTGTATCCACCAGATCCGAGATGGTGATGACCTATATTCATCGCTGCCGCTTTCCCGATTACTATTGGCGGGCTCTTTCGATTCACACCTCTCCTTGAACTCCGGAACTGATCTTCGGTGATCTGGGTCAATCTTCCGGATCTCCTCGAGACTTTTGCCTTCTTTATAGATCTTCTTCTTTATCCGGGTTCTCCAGGCCGGCGGTGCTCATCTTTGTGAGGGCGGATTTGTTTACTTGCTTCCCATGATAATTTGTGTTCGATACTTAGCGGGAACTTGTATCCGGCGCAGCTTCTCGAAGAGGAGTGCGCATGGTATTATCTTTATTCCGGAGATTCTCGGTGTTGATCGAGATGGTTGTCCGGTGATCGCCGCCACTTGCCCACCGTACCTTTGACGACAAGGCGGGCTCCAAAGGAACCCCGATGGGCTCACTTGTAATTTCCTCCCTGACCGTGCCGACCGTGTTCGGCGCCGTCCTTCTTCTTAGGAGGGTTGCTACCACTCCTGTGCCCTCGCCGCCATCGGTGGTTTCATCGTCCGCCGTTCCGGCTTCTTCCTCCGCGTCTTCCATCTCATCATCCTCGCCTCCGAAGGATGGTATTCTTCATCGTTTTCTAGCCGGGCTGCCTCCCGAATGTCAATTGTTTATTCGAGGTCCGAGTTCTCCTTCAGCTGATGCGCGCTTAGAACATCCAGCCTCGTCGTTGTCACACATTTTGCACTAATAAAAACAAATAATTGGTTAAATGCACGGAAAATCCGGCATGACCTTTGCTAATTTTCTTAAACTAGAGTGCCCGATTTACGCCAAACGGAAGTTAATCAACATTCCGCAAAAATCGGGACTCATTTCATACAAGAACCTGCATACACACATAATAAAGTGCTTCATATACAAGCACAAGCACAATTGTCCATATGCACAAAAGGAAATGCACTTTCTTATACAACGGTAAAAAGGGAACTTGGTTTCATGAAACCTTCAGTTACAGGTTCATAGTTAGTGAGTGCAATGTTACACAGGTTTTTGACTTGCGTAACAACAACTAGCTCAAGCTACAACTAGTATCAAACACGTAATCACTTGCGTAACAACAACTAGTAATCAAACATTCAGTTACATGGTTCAGATGAACATTTCTCTTTGAAACATAGGAGACATGCATTAAAAACACAAGTTTTACTAGTGCATATCTTTGTTCTACTATTGCATTTTCATCTACTCGAACCTAACCTAAACCTAACCTGAATCTTGCTACTCCGAACCTAACTTTGAACTCGAACCTAACCTAAACCTAACCTGAATCAACCTAACTGAACCTAACTTTGAACTCGAACCTAACCTAAACCTAACTGAACCTAACCGAACCTGAACCTAACCTGAACCTAACCTAAACCTAACTGAACCTAACCTAACTCTGAACCTAACCTGAACCTGAACCTAACCTAAACCTAACCTGAATCTTGCTTCAGGTTACACAGGTTCAGGACTGAACATTTCTAGTTAACACTAGGACTGAACAAAATAAGGGGGGGTGAGAGGGGGAGAAGGAACTTTAGTCACAAACAACCGAACAAACACTAGGCACAAAATAAGTACAGCTTCTTTGGTACATTATAAATAATTGTATGCATGTTCTTTCACTATTACACTCCTATTTTTGTATGTGGAGGAAACATCAATGTTGCAGCCCTAGACATGTTACACTCAAATATCCCGTTATAACAGGTTAGCCCCATAAGCATAAATTGCTTTGTGTTAGTCTTTGCAGAAACACTTCTCATAGACTTCTCTGTACATGCAGTTTATAACTATTTTTGCAATGGTGCATTTACAAGTTCTCGATATCTAGGAGCATTTTCCTTAAAATACTGCTTATGATGGGTTATCATTCATAGGGATTGTTCAGATCGTGGAGAAGTTTATGAACTTTAGTGGTGAATGTGTTGCAGAGTGTCACCGATTCAAGATATGATTCTTCTGGAAGTGTCAAACCTAACGAACTGAAAAGGATAAATTATTCTCCCAATGTAGTAACTTTATGCTCTGATATTGGAACTTAAATATGAGCTATAGCACACCGAACAGAATCTTAGTCCCTACAGATTTCCACGTCGGGAAGGATCCTGGAAAAAGTTCCATTGTGACCAGAGGATAATATTAGTACTAGAACAGGTCATTTGTTTAAGACCCACAAGACGCTTGCTCCTACACCTCTTTTAGTACTTGTCCACTAAAGTAAATCTTGACATTAAGGCATTTCAACTTTAGTAAACTTCATACTTAGCAAGAACTTCATGAAACTTCAGATTGTTTAGAATGACATTCAATATGACAATGTCAAACTGTACTTTTAATTGATGATTGTGTGTTATTTCAGTTTCTTCCATATCATAATATCCCTCCCAAAATAACTATGACTTCACGAATTAACACATAGTATTAAACAGAATCAACTCCAATGCAAGCCACCATGTTACGTGTGTCAAAAATGATTGCAATAGGCTTAGTTTAAACCAACAAGACAAAATCCTCTCTCCAATAACGAGTGATAATGAAAACCTCCTTTTTTGCATGTTCTTTCACTATTATATATCATTCAGGTTTTTCCCTGAAATTGAGCTTACGACATTAGAAAAAGCATTTCTGGATCGCATCGATCTCGAGCTTCTTTGGTACTAAACTCGGTGGCAAATCGCATCACATTCCGGATAAAGAGTTCATTTCAGCACATTTTGTCTAACCCTAACGCCCGAGGAGAGAGAGGGGAGAAGGATAGAGGGAGGCGAGCTCACCTCCGAGATTGCTCGAGGAGAGAGGGGAGATGACGACGACGAGGGCTGGCGGATGCGTGGCGGCGGCCTCCTCTGGCGGCGTGGCGGCCTCCTCCTCCGGGCGTGGCGGCCTCCTCCTCCTGGCGTGGCGTGGCGTGGCGGCCTCCTCCTCCTCTTGGCGTGGCGTGGCGGCCTCCTCCTGGCGTGGCGGCGGCGGCCTCCTCCTGGCGTGGCGGCGGCGGCGCCTCGATGCGGGGATGGGGATGGGGGGATGGACGATGTGTCTGATGCGGGGATGGGGATGGGGATGGGGATGCGCAGTTGACTAGTCCAACCCACACAAGCGTAGCGCACCCTGGCTAAGTGCGCTACGGTTATCCGTAGCGCACTTAGCCAGGGTGCGCTACGCGTGTGTGGGTTGGACAATCAGATAAGTACTTGGTCGTCCCACTAGTTAACACTAGTACTCACTTACCCCACTGGTTCTGCCCTTAGCTCTATTCTAAACGATGAGCACCTGGTTGAATCCGGTGCTCCACTTTTTTATTTTTACTTTAAAAATACTTTAAAATGTTCCAAAAAATACTTTAAAATGTTCCAAAAGTGGTGATACATGCCATACAAATTTTGTTTTGTTTTTAAAATACTTTTAAATATTCCAAAAATGCCCAAAAGTGGTGATATATGCCATAGAAGTTTTATTTTGATTTTAAAATACTTTTAAATATTCCAAAATGCCCAAAAGTAATAATATTCCAAAATGCCCAAAATATGATTTAAAGTATAACTAAATTTCATAATAATTTGTCCATGAATATTACAATCTTTTTCGACCACGCGTTTACAATATTTTTGAGCTAGCGTTTTACAATCTTTTTCCCTTCTTTGTCGCGGTTGAATAATTTAGCCCGACTTTAATGTTTCTTCTTCGAACGGGCTACCTTTTTGGGTAGGGTTGTCCTTTTCTTCTTGTGATGTATGTTGTCGCATCGTAGTCGCCGTCATCTTCAATCTTTGGATCGCCAGATCGGTCAAGTCTTGCTCATTGGCGACTCCATCCATTCCGATGATGTTCCTTTTCCTCTCCTCACGACAACACGGCTAGGCTTTGTCGGGTCGGTAATGAAAAACATTGGTCCACTTTGGTAGCCAGTACCACGGTTCATTTTTCGGCCACGCTTTGCACCGCGGCCTTGGATTTGGCTCGGTATAACCATGGTTGTGAAATACCGGTCTTCTCTTTCGACGTTCTTTGCCCATCTGACACGGAACATCGGCACCTTTTCTCCACAGTAGTCGAGCTCCCAGATCTCCTCGATTCTTCCGTAGAATCTTTCCTTCACGTTGTCATCGGTGTAGAATTCCAACGTTACGCCTGAGTTCTGATAATCACACTTGTTGTCCTTTTCCTCCGTGTAGAATGTGTAGCCGTTGATATCATACGCCTGATAGGTCACCAGGTTTTGCATCGGTCCCTGCGACAAGGTGAATATGATCTTTTCCGTGTCGGGAAGAATGCGAGCTGGGATTATCAAGGAGCGTCTGCCTAAACCAACACGTGAAATCTGAGTTGTGCTCTTTGATTATTTCTCCGTGCGTCCTCTGTATGCCCCGGTCACTGTACTTCTTCTCGATTAACCTTTTGTTCTTCTGTACCCAAGGATCGACCAGTTATAAATGCTGTAGCGCGACGAGGTTTGCTCGATCAAAGTCTGCGCGTCGAAAATCGGGTCCGATGCAAGATGCGACGACCCTCTCGGTGACCAGATCCGCCGAGCTTGCCAAGGTGTCTGCTGACGGAGGACCGACAGGTTCTCGATGTCTAGATAATTCGTGCAGAAAGAGATGCACTCTTCGGCCAGAAAGCCCTTGGCTATGCTTCCATCTGGACGGGACCTGTTGCTAACGTATCCTTTGATGTGTCCGCTCATCCTTTCGAACGCCATCATGCTGCGGAGAAACATCGGCCCGAGTTGTACGATGTCCTCCACGACATGGACCAGCAGATGCACCATAATGTCGAAGAATGCGGGTGGGAAGTAGACCTCCGGCTCATAGTATCACCACGATCTCCTCCTGTAGCCTTCCGAGCTGATTCAAGCCAATCGACTTCCTAGAGATGACGCCGAAAAACTTGCATAAGCCAAATAACGTTTCACGGACGTGCTCGTCCATTATCCCTCTTAGTGCGACCGGAAGTACTGCGTCATTAGCAGCACGGTCGTGAGACTTCATGCCATCGAACCTCGCTTCGCCTGCCTAGGTATCGCTTATCTTGCCCGCGTGGCCGTAAGGAAATTTGACTCCTAGAAGGCACTTGAAAAACTGTTTGATCTCATCACGGCTTAGAGTGAAGCAAGAAGGAGGGCAGTATTCGTTCTTCTTGAACTTTTTACCCTTCCGACGACCTTGTGTCGTCTCCGACTCATGATCATCGTCATCTTCACGATCATCAGGAGTAAAGGCGTCTCCGTGAAGCTCCTTCCGGATACCCAAGCATATCAGTCGTGCCTTGCTTTGGACCATCTTCGTCCTATCCGCATGTTGATTATGGTGGCGACGACTCGCACATGTTTTTCGTGATATGCATGATGTCGAGGCTATGAGGCGTATGGAGAAACTTCCAAGATGGCAACTCCCTTAAAACAGACCTTGTTTTCCATACCTTCATCGCGGCTTGTCTTGTTGCGCTTTTTCGCTTCTTTCCGTGCTTAGGACAATCTTTCCAGCTTTTCAAAGAACTCTTCCACTTCTTGCTGCTCCTACGCCCGGGATTCCTCGGTCTCGATTTGCCATCGAACAGGTCTCCACGCTTTTCTCCATGGATCATTCTTGCCGAGCCACCTCCGGCGCCATGAACACGGTTTTCGATGACCCCGGATCTTTCTCTAGTTAGAGATAGCTTGTGTTATCCATGCACCTAACGCATGCGTGGAATCCTTGGATAACCTGCCCCGAGATATACCCGCAACCTGGATAGTCTTGCACCGTAGTGACCAACGCGGCTCTCATAGTGAAATAATCTTGCGACGCGCCGTAAGTATTGGCTCCATTCCCATAACGTGGCTAGCTCCTCTTTCAACAGCCCGAGATACAGATTGATGTCGGTACCAGGTTGTTTCGCCCTTGAATTAGCATACTCATTTGTATGTACTTCTTCTTCATGCACAACCATGGAGGGAGGTTGTACATCCATACAAACACAGGCCAAGTGTCAGGCGTATGCTCGCTACCGAACGGATTGAGTCCATCGGTGCTCGCACCAAGCCCGATGTTCCTCGAATCTCCACCGACGGGAATTCGAGGTCCAATGCTTTCCATCGCTAGCATCCAAGGGTGCGCCAGAGCTCATCCTTTTCGGGTCATCATCATCTCTCGGCTTCTTCCTTTCCGCATGCCATCGCATGAGCTTCGCTTCCTTAGGGTCCGCGAAATAGTGCTGCAGACGAGGAGTGATAGGAAAGTACCATACCACTTTTCGAGGTGCTTTCTTCCCTTTCTTGTATCGACTCACGCCGCACACTGTACATGTGGTTTTCTCCGCGTCCTCGCCCCGATAAATGATGCAATCGTTGATGCATACGTGATATCTAACGTGCGGTAGATCGAGAGGATGACGATTTTCTTGGCATCCTCGATACTAGTTGGACATGTGTTCCCCTCCGGAGACGATCGTGCGTAATGCCATCATATCGTCAAGCTTGCATCGCTCAATTTGTGCTTTGCCTTCATCTCCATAGCGTTGAGCGTTACATTCAACCGGTATCATCGGGCCTGCATCCTTCATACAATGGAGTAACGCGTCTTTCTCAAGTTGCGCAAGCTTGGCTTTCTCTAGCGGCAGCCTGGCGTTACTAAATCGCTTGAGAAGCAGCGCTCTTGCACATAAGGGTCCCGCACCAGCCGACGTTGTTCCATCGTCGTACGCTCCTCCGCCATCTAGATCATCATCATCCCGATCCGCTCGTACCTTCACCATCTCCAGAGCCTCTTCATCATCTCCGTTGCTCGCCGTGATGATGATCACCGTCTCCATCATCTACGCCATCGCTTATCCAACGAGTGTATCCATCCATGAAACCATGGCGGAAAAGTGCGCAGATTCCGAACTGGGTCGATCACCCAGTTGAGTTTGCATCTTCTCGCGGACATCTTATATCTGTCTTGTTATTTCGTATCATGTCGGCCGGCTCACATTTGAAAAATCTAGCCACAATGCCTTCGCTCATTATGCGGACCATTTTTGCCTGCACGATGTACACGGTACAATTTTGAAGTCTATTAGAACCACATAATGAATGCATGCATGCAATGGTCGATAGAAAATTTCGGCATGACCTATCCTAAAATTAGGACCTTTGCGAAATTCCAAAGTCTTGCCAAAATGGAAATGAATCAACATTTTGGCAAAACAATGGCAACTTGTTCACATACAAACACAAGAGAGAGAGAGAGACCGATCCATACACACATGAACATATCATTATCCTCTCCATACACACATGCATGAGCATCATCGATACTCTCCATATACACACAAATATGACCATCGATCCTAGCTCTCCACACATACACACATCATGACATGAGAGCATCGATCATCTACATACATATGAGCACATGCATCATCCATATACACATGAACACATCCTTACATGGACAACTTACCGAGATGAGAGACCGATCGCGAGAAAGATGGAAAGGAGAGGTGCGCGCGTCGACCGGAGACGGATAGATGAGAGACCGGAGACCTCCTCTATTACTTATGTAACATCCAAAGCAAGTTTTACATGCTAAAAATGGTGAATGTGTGGAGAAATTGAGGTGGGAAGGAGAAGATCCCGACTAGATCTAAGGAGGAAGAAGAAGGGCAAAGTGAAGTGTGGGTTGGTGGATGTGGTCACACATGTGCACATAAAGTGCTGTCTTAAAAAAATCGACACATCCGTGGTGCACACGGCAACAAAGGCGCCAGTGGAGTACAAACTTGGCGCACTAGGCAGTGCGCCACAGATGTTTTAGTCCCTGTGGCGCACTAGGCGGAGTGCGCCACGAAGTTAGTGGCCGTCTCGGAGGTGGGCATGCGCGGTCGTGGCGCACCATGCACACGGCGCCACAGATGACCCTAACAACCGTGGCGCACGTGTGCATGGTGCGCTACAGAAGTTTGGCGTGTGGCCAACAGGGCCCTGGCCCACACATATCTGTGGCGCACTAGGGTCATGTGCGCCACGGATGTTCTAGTTATTAGTAGGGCACTGCCAACAGGTGAGCCACGCCTGTTTTAGCCGTGGGGCACTTCAACCATGTGAGCCACGGATGTGCTGATTACCTATAGCCGTTTTCCTAGTAGTGTCCTCTCCCTTGTTCCAGCAGGCAACGGAGGTTGTAGATCTCTCCTCGTGATTCCGGCAGCACGATGGTGTGGTGTTAGAAGTAGAGGGGAAATCACGCAGGGCTTCGCCTAAGCTAGAGCGGGTATGGTGGAGTAGAAGAGGGTCTCGGTGATCTACGCTTTAGAGGTCCGAGGGAAGGTGGTGGCTGGCGGCTAGTAGAGGGGCTAGGCGCGACTACTTTTAGAGGCTCTAAATCTGCTGTCAACTTTTGAGGCAACAACCAATCTAGGGTTTGAGGTGTCAGGCAAGGGGGCGCCCTCTCCCCTCTATTTATGAGAGGGAGAGGTGGCAAGGGGAGGGTAGTCCTCCACCAACTCCCCTTGCTTGGCCAGCGGCAAGGAGAGGGAGGAGTCCTCCCTTAGGTAGGATTCCTTCCCTCCCTCCACTAGGCAACCAATGTTGGGATTTGATTTTTCAAATTGGCATTTGAATTTTCAAACTAGAGTTTGATTTATCTCTTCCCTTTGCCTAGCCAAGTGACCTAGGACATGATGCAACCATTCCACTTTGTCATGACACATCCATGTACCCTTCCCAGTCCGGATCGGTGGACCTTCTAGACCCTTCTAGAACATTTCGTTCAAAACACCGAAACCATTTGCGAAATCCGGAATTGGACTTTCCTTATATTAATCTTATTCTCCGGACCATTCTGGATCTCATTGTCATATCCTGGATCCAATCTGAGAATCCTAACAACATTCAGTCTTCTTACTCACATTCCATATCTACTAAACAACATCGAATCCTTAAGTGTGTCGCCCTACGCTTCGTGAATTATGCGTACATGACCGAGACTCTTCTCCGATCAATAACCAATAGAGGAATCTGGAAATTCATATGGCTCCCACATACTTCTACGATTACTTCATGATGAAATGAAACATTTACATATGATACCAATTTCCCTTTGTCTCATGATACTTTACTTATCCGAGGTTTGATCATCGGTATCTCTACATACCTAGTTCAACCTCGTTACCAATAAGTAGTCTTTACTTGCTCCTGTGATATGTGATCCCTTGGGAACCATTCACATGCTTGCAAGCAAATTGGATGACATTCCACCGAGAGGGCCCAGAGTATATCTATCTGTCATATGGATGGACAAATCCCACTCTTGATCCATGTGCCTCAACACATACTTTCTGAACACTCAATGCCACCTTTATACCAGTTACGAAGTGGTGTTTGATGTCATCAAAGCATCCATCCGGTGATGGTGATTAACATGATATCATGGTCAAAGGATTTAGGTTACTGTGTATCTGAAAGCTTATAGCAAATGAACAATTGAAATGACATGATCTTTATGCTGCGCTTAACTATAGGAACATGTCCATCACATGATATGATATTGTTACTAATAACATCTCAATGTTCATGATCAGAAAACCATTCTCATCTATTAATCAACAAGCTAGTATTACAAAGAGGCTTTACTAGGGGACTCTTACAAGCTTACAAATCACACAAGTATTAATGTTTCAGGTTAATACAATTATAGCATGAATGTAAACATTTAGCATAAACACAAAGATATAATAATAACTACTTCTATTATTATCTCTTGGGAATATCTCCAACAGTCTCCCACTTGCACTAGAGTCAATAATCTATATTACATGGTAATATACCTAACACCCATGATGGTTTGGTGCTGGTCATGTTTTGCCCTCGGGAGAGGGTTAGTCAACAGATCCGCCACATTTAGATCTGTGTGTACTTTGCAAATATTTATGTCACCATCTTGGACATGCTCTCAAATACCGTGAAAAAGTAGCTTCATATGCTTCATCTTCTTGTGTGACCTTGGCTCCTGCGCATTGGCTCTGGCACCCATTATTATCGCAGTAGATAGCCACTGGGTCCAGCGCACTGGCGACCACACCAAGCTCCGTAATGAACTCCTTCATCCATATCGCTTCTTGTGAAGCCTCCGAAGCAGCCATGTGTTCCGATTCAGTTGAATATCTCACCACAACGCTTTGCTTTGCACTCCTCCAGCTCACTAATGCACCATTCAAGGTAAATACATATCCAGATTGTGATTTAGAATCATCCGCATCGGTGTTCCAACTAGCATCGGTGTAACCATTAACATTAAGCTGTTCATCACCTCCATAAGAAAGAACCATATCCTTAGTTCTTCTCAAGTACTTGAGGATGTTTTCGACCGTTGTCCAATGATCCACTCCAGGATCACTTTGATATCTGCTAGTCAAACTAACAACATATGCAATGTCCGGTCTAGTACATAGCATGGCATACATGATAGATCCTATGGCTAATGCATAGGGAGTCTTACTGATCCTCTCTCTATCTTCTGTTGTAGAAGGACTTTGAGTTTTACTCAAGGGCGTACTGGGCAACATAGGCAAGAACCCTTTCTTGCTATCTTCCATTTCAAACCTCTTTAGAACTTTATCAAAATATGTACATTGTGAAAGCAATATAAGGCGTCTCAATCTATCTCTATAAATCTTTATGCCTAATAAATAAGCAACTTCATTGAAAAACTATTATTCAAATAATCTTTGACACTTCTAAGAAGGTCTACATCATTCCCAATCAACAATATGTCATCTACATATAGTACCAGGAATGATACAGAGCTCCCACTAACTTTCTTGTAAATACAAGCTTCTCCATAAGTTTTATAAAACCAAAACTTTTGATTACCTTATAAAAACGTTGATTCCAACTTCGGGATGCTTGCTTCAATCCATAAATGGATCGTTGAAGTTTGCGTACCTTGTTAGCATCTTTAGGATCGACAAAACATTTGGGTTGTACCATATACAACTCTTCATCAATGTATCCATTGAGGAACGTTGTTTTGACATCCATCTACCATATATTATAATCATACTATGCAGCAATTGCTAACAAAATCCTCACAGACTTTAGCTTCGCAACCGGTGAGAAAGTCTCATCATAGTCAACTCCTTGAATTTGTCGAAACCCTTTTGCGACAAGTCAAGCTTTATAGACGGTTACATTACCATCAGCATCTGTTTTCTTCTTGAAAATCCATTTGTTCTCGACATCCTTCCGGCCATCCGGTAAGTACACCATTGTCCACACTTGGTTTTCGTACATGGATCCAATCTCGGATTTCATGGCTTTTTGCCATTTATTGGAATCTGGTCTCATCATCGCTTCCTCGTATGTCGCAGGGTTGTCGGTGTCTTCCACCAACATGATACTCATAACGGGATCATACCAATCGGGAGTGGTACGAGTCCTCGTTTACCTGTGAGGTTCTGTAGTAAATTCGTTCAAAGTTTAATGATCACCATCATTAGCTTCCTCTCCTATTGGTGTAGGCTCCATGGAAACCTCTTCCGGTGCTACGCTACTCTCAAATCTGAGAGAAGGTTCGACAACCTCGTCGAGTTCTACTTTCCTCTAGGCACTTCTTTCGAGAGAAACTCCTTCTCTATAAAGGATCCATTCTTGGCAACGAAGACTTTGCCTTCGGATCTATGATAGAAGGTATACCCAATAGTTTCCTTCAGGTATCCTATGAAGAAGCATTTTTCCGCTTTGGGTTCAAGCTTGTCAGGCTGTAACTTCTGTACGTAAGCTTCGCAACCCCAAACTTTAAGGAACGACAATTTAGGTTTATTCCCAAACCATAATTCATACGGTGTCGTTTCAACGGATTTAGATGGTGCCCTATTTAAAGTGAATGCGGCTGTTTCTAATGCATAACCCCAAAATGACAAAGGTAAATCTGTAAGTGGCATCATAGACCGAACCATATCTAAGAGAGTTCGATTACGACGTTCAGACATACCATTATGTTGTGGTGTTCCCGGAGGTGTCAATTGTGAAAGTATTCTGCATTTCTTCAAATTCTCACCAAACTCGTAACTTAGATATTCACCTCCATGATCAGATCGTAGAAATTTAATCTTCTTGTTACGTTGATTCTCTACTTCACTTTGAAATTCCTTAAACTTCTCGAAAGTTTCAGACTTATGTTTCATGAGATAGATATACCCATATCTACTCAAGTCATCCGTGAAAGTAAGAACATAACGATAACCACCGCGCGATGCCACACTCATCGGGCCACACACATCGATATGTATGATTTCCAATAAGTCCGTAGCTCACTCCATCATACCAGAAATTAGAGTCTTAGTCATTTTTTCCATCAGACATGCTTCGCATCTTTCAAGTGATTCGAAATCAAGTGATTGAAGAAGTCCATCGGAATGGAGTTTCTTCGTACGCTTCACTCCAATGTGACCAAGACGACAGTGCCACATGTATGTAGAATTATCATTCAATTCAAACATTTAGCATCTATATTATGAACATGTGTATCACTACTATTGAGATTCAACAAGAATATACCATCTATCAAAGGTGTATGACCATAAAAGAGATTACTCATATAAATCGAACAACCATTAATCTCGGACTTAAACAAGTAACCGTCTCGCAATAAACAAGATCATGATATAATGTTCATGCTCAATGCAGGCACCAAATATTTGAGTATAAAACTAATCCCGATGGTAGATGAAGAGGGAGCGTGTCGACCGCGTCCACATCATCCTTTGATCCATTTCCAACGAGCTTCGTCACCTCGTCTTTCACTAGTCTCTGTTTATTCTGTTGCACCTGTTTCGAGTTACAAATATGAGCAACCAAACCAGTAACAAATACTGATATGTCGGAAACGTATCTATAATTTTTGATGTTCCATGCTTGTTTAGTATCCACTTTGCTATGTTTTGTCTACACTTTGAGTTATTTTTATACACTTTTTGTAACTAACCTATTGACAAGATGCCACAATGCCAGTTGCCTATTTTCTGCTGTTTTTGGTTTCAGAAAGCTAAAAAATGAATATTCTCGGAATTGGACGGTACAAAATCCAAAGTTCGTATTGTTCCCTGAGCGATACAGAACCACGAAGCAGAGTTGGAGAAGGACACCAGGGTTGCCGTAACACCCCTAGGCGTAGGCCATCTTTGGTGGCGCCCACGGGGGGTGCGGGCCCCTGGCCCTCCACCGACCTTGCCTCCTTCGCCTATAAAAGCCTCCTGGGGAGAAAACCCTAGATCCTCCAGAAGAAATCCACGAAAACCTATGTAGCGCCGCCGCCACCGAAGGGGAGATTCGGGGGGACAGAAAGTCTCTGTTCGGGCATCCTGCCGGGACAGGGAAGTGCCCCCGGAGCCATCTCCATCGATCTCCATCACCATCTCCATCACCGTTGCTGATTCCCATGATGAGGAGGGATTAGTTCTTCCTCAAGGCTAAGGGCTCTACCGGTAGCTATGTGTTCATCTCTCTCTCTCTCTATGCATGATCTTGTTATGGTCATGATCTTTGTAAGCAAGTAGATCTACTCTGTTAGTCAAGTGCTTCAATAGATCTCTAGCTCTCCCCACGTGTGTGTAAGCGATAGCATGCATACCGTGGTGGCACTTAGGCTAGAGGTTACATAAATACTCTTTGTGCTTTAATAGATCTATGCTTTTCCCCATGCGTGTGAAAGTGACAGCGTGCACACCGTGTGTGGCACTTAAGATAGGTTACATATATTTTGAGTTATATTTTGAGTTGGTTGTCTCTATGAAATTGTGGTGTTTGTTGGAACCATATAGCGCTCAAGGTGATAGTGTGGGGTTATCTAGATTAGGGAAGGCCCTACCGTGGATTAGAGTGTCCAACCGGAGAGTAGTTAAGAGTAGTATCATGAAGAGATGAGAGAGTGTTCACTAGTGAAAGTATGATCCCTAGGCCTTGTTTCTAAACATTGATACACTGTTTGCATCTAGATCTATTGCATGTTTGCTTGCTTCCATCTTTATTTCAGTTTGCCTTTAGTCTCTCCCACGTGAACAACAAGTCAGAAGCTCTTTTCTAGCACCGTTACCACTTGTATTTCACTATCTCTTCGCCGAACTACTGCACCTATACACCTGACAAGTGTATTGGGTGTGTTGGGGACACAAGAGACTTCTTGTATCTTGATTGCAGGGTTGCTTTATAGGGATACCTTTGACCACTTCCTCCCTGAGTTCGATAAACCTTGGATAATCCCCTTAAGGGAAACTTGCTGCTGTTCTACAAACCTTTGCACTTGGAGGCCCAACAACTGTCTATAAGAATATAAGTGCGTAGACATCAAATACCCAGGCACTACTACGATTACTATTAAGATAGACATAAATACCATGTATATCAGATATACCTTTCTTATTTATGTTGTCGTTCTTCATATCTGCCAAGTACTTGGGGCAATTCTGCTTCCAGTGACCTTCTCCCTTGCAGTAAAAGCCCAGCCTTGGTCTTCTTTGCAGGCGCGATAGCTTTCTTGCCACCCTTCTTGAAGTTACCATTTTTCTTATGCTTGTCTTGCGTCTTGAAATTGGTGGTATTATTGACCATAAACACTTGGTTCACTTTCTTGATCTCCACTTCCGCAGACTTCAACATAGAGAAGAATTCTGGTAACGACTTATCCATGCGCTGCATGTTGTAGTTCATCACAAAGTTCTTGTAACTTGGTGGTAGTGATTGGAGGACATGGTGAATCCCCAAAGCATTAGGAATCACTATAACCAAGATTTGGAGCTTATTGGCGTGCCCAGACATCTTAAGCACATGCTCATTGACGGAGATGCCCTCTTTCATCTTGCAGTTAAATAACTTTTCAGAAGCTTCATAACTCTCAACTGCCACGTGAGCCTCAAATATCATATTGAGTTCACAGACAATATCATGCGGGTCAAAGTTCTGAAACCTCTTTTGAAGCTTCGATTCTAAACTATACAAGATAGCACACTGAACTGTGGAGTACTAATTCTTCCGGGCAAGGAAAACAGTCTTCACCTCATCGGTAGCATCATCTGCAGGTTGGTCACCCAACGGTGCATCCAGCACATAGGTCAACTGACCAACATTAAGGACAATCCTCAAATTGCGGAACCAGTCCATGAAGTTGCTTCCATTGTTTTTCAACTTTTCTTTATCTAGGAACGCATTAAAATTGATGGTAGGGGCCACCATGATCTACCACATATTTGCAATAGTTTAGACTAAGTTTATGAACAATTTGAGTTAAATTAATACTTAAATTAACTAGGTGAACCCCCCCTCAAAAAAATATCCCTCACATTGTTTTAGTGATCACATGAACCAAATCCACTACATCATGTCCGATCATCACGTGAGATGTAGTTTCAAAGGTGAACAATCAACATGTTCAACATATCTACTATATGGCTCATGCTTTACCTTTTGGTATTCTGTGTTCCGATACCATGTCTATACATTCTAGGATAGTCAAGGTTAACCTTAGTATCCGCATGACCAAATATGGCTTTCTCCGGTTGTATGCACACATAGAATCTATCACACTCGATCATCACGTGGTGCTTCAAAACGACGAGTCTTAGCAACGGTGCCTACTAAGTACGAACACTTTATTTTGTGAGAGGGATCATCTTATAATGCTACCGTCGCGGTCTAAGTAATACAAGATGCATAAAAGGATTAACATCACATGAAATTCATAATATGTGATATGATATGGCCTTTCTTCTTGTGCCTTCGACCTCCATCTTCAAGCACGAACATGATCTCCATCATCACCGGTGTGGCGTCAAGTCAATGGCGCCGCTCCATGGTTGTCGTCCACCAGCATCAATTATTACAACTACTTTGGATAATAGACACACAAGTATTAATGAAATTAAAATACAACCATAAGGCTCCTGCCGGTTGCCAACTTACAATAAGGATCATTGCATACATCATATATAATCACAACCATGGCCATATCACATCACAGCACACCCCTGCAAAACAAAGTTAGACACCTCTAATTTTCTTTGCATGTTTTATGTGGTTTGGGGCTTTCGAATAAGTACCGTATTAACTTACGAAAAATAACCACAACGTTGATACAAGTACTATCAAGTGACCGTTGTAAATTGAATCTTCACTATGATGGGAGAGATAGACACCAGCAAATCCACTTATGCAATACAAGTTGCATGTCGAGCGTGGAGCAAGTCTCATGAACGATGTCATGCAAGGTTAGCCTGGGCCGTTTCATCCCATCATCCCGCAAGATTCAAAGTACACAAGAAGCAGTTGATAATAAAAGCACCACCTCCCACAATGACCATTATGTTCTACTCATGCAACAGATCTACTTATAGACACGGCTCTGATACCACTATAGGGGTTCGTAGCATGGAAAATAAAAAATTTCTACCACATGAAGACACACAAGCCAAGATCTATCTACTATATTGCAGCATCGAGTCGATAGAGTACTAACCCTCAAAGATTCCAAAGTGGTTAGCGAGATCGGATTCTCGTGGGTGATGTAGTCGTTCACTTGCCGATCTCAAGATCGCGTAGACGATCCTTCTGGCGCCGTGTTCCGGCAGCGCTTCCGCAGTCGGTCACATGTTCGATACGTGATGAAGACCTTCCTCTCCCTTGTTCCAGCAGGCAGCGGAGGTTGTAGATCTCTCCTCGCGATTCCGGCAGCACGACGGCGTGGTGGCGGAAGTAGAGGGGAAATCCCGTAGGGCTTTGCCTAAGCCGGAGCGGATATGGTGGAGTAGAAGAGGGCCTCGACGATCTAGGGTTTAGAGGGCCGAGGGGAGATGGTGTCCGGAGGTTAGGGGCTAGGGGTTATCCCTAGTCGGTGACTTGGAGGACATCCCTAGGCGGCGGCGATGTGGGGTGGTGGCGCCAACAGGGTTTGAGGTGAGGGGGTAGGGGCGCCCCACCCCTCCTTTTATAGTTGGGAGATGCGGTTGGGGAAGGGGAGTCTTTCCCCAAATCCTCCACTTGGGCTAGCGGCAAGGAGAGGGAGGAATCCTCCCTTACGTAGGATTCTTTCCCTCCCTACACTATGCAACCAATGTTGGGATTTGACTTTTTAAATTGGCGTTTGACTTTCAAACTAGAGTTTAATTTCTCTCTTCCCATTGCCTAGCGAAGTGACCTAGGACATTATGCAACCATTCCACTTTGTAATGACCCATCCATGTACCTTTCCCACTCTGGATCGGTGGACCTTCTAGACCCTTCTAGAACATTCCGGTGAAAACACTGAAACCATTACCAAACTCCGGAATTGTACTTTACTTATATGAATATAATTCTTCAGACCATTCCGGGTCTCCTCATAATATCCCGGATCTAATACGAGACTCCGAACAACATTCGGTCTCTCAACACACATTACATATCTAGTAAACAACATCGAATCCTTAAGTGTGTCTCCCTACGGTTCGTGAATTATGCGAACATGACCGAGACTCTTATCCGATCAATAACCAATAGAGGAATATGGAAATTCATATGGCTCCCACGTATTTCTACGATTACTTCGTGATCGAATGAACCATTTACGCACGATACCAATTTCCCTTTGTCTCGCGATATTTTACTTATCCGAGGTTTGATCGTCGGTATCTCTGCATACCTAGTTCAACCTCGTTACCGGTAAGCACTCTTTACTCATTCCTGTGATATGTGATCCCTTGTGAACCAGTCTCATGCTTGCAAGCCAATTGGATGACATTCTACCGAGAGGGCCCATAGTATATCTATCTGTCGTATGGATGGAGAAATCCCACTCTTGATCCATGTGCCTCAACACATACTTTCCGAACACTCAATGCCACTTTTATATCCACCCAGTTACGAAGTGGTGTTTGATGTCATCAAAGCATCCATCCGGTGATGGTGATTTAACATGATCTCATGGTCAAAGGATTTAGGTTACTATGTATCTAAAAGCTTATAAAAAACGAATTATTGAAATGACTTGATCTTATGCTACGCGTAACTATAGGAGTATGTCCATCACACCATTCTCCTAATGATATGATCTTGTTATTAATAACATCTCAATGTTCATGATCAGGAAACCATAATCATCTATTAATCAACAAGCTAGTATTACAAAGAGGCTTTACTAGGGACTCTTACAAGTTTAAAAATCACAAAAGTATTAATATTCCTGGTTAATACAATTATAGCATGAATGTAAACATTTTATCATAAACACAAAGATATAATAATAACTACTTTTATTATTGCCTCTTGGGCATATCTCCAACACTCCTTTCATGTTGAGGTTGGCGACTGCACCTTGCCCCGCGATGACATTGTCCATCGGTGTGGAGTACAGTGGGAGACCATTTGCGTCGCGGGCTTGTGGAGAGATTATGACCCTTGGCTGGTCGGGGGGAGGTGCGTGACCCAGGGGTGGCGGGGGATCCCCAGTCGGTAGCGATCTGGGTGGTGGGAGATTGCTGCCTCCTGGTGGCGCGTTCTCGCAGATCTCGTGATTAGCCGTGCGGGCGGGGTCATTGCCGTCACTGAAGTTCAGGGAGCGACCCTGAACGTTGGAGTTCAGGCGGCTCCTGATGCGACGCTGATGGTAGAGCGACAGCTCCTACGCAGTTTCCTGCTCGAGGCAGAGTTTCTCGCGCTCGGCTTGCTCCTTGCGTGCTGCCTCCTCCAGTCGCAGGAGGGCTTGCTCGACCTACGTTGCCGTTGCGGTCGGTGGGATCGGCGTGGAGAAGGGTTCTGGCGGGGCGCTCGTGCTGCCCGCCATGTAGGTCGTGTTGAAGCTACTGGATCTGGCATGGAAGTCGTCAGGGGACTCCGACCCGGAGTCGGAGTCAAAGATCTCGAGGATTGAGTTCTCGAAATCTCCAGTATTGGAGAATCGCGTGATGGAGCCTTCGGGCGATGCGGCGACGATGGACCCGACGACTGACGCGGGGGTCGCCAAATCGGCGTCGTTGTGGACGGCCGCGTCGTCTGTGGCCACGTCGGTCTCGGCCGCGTTGCTGGCGGCCGAGTCTTACTCGAAGGCGCGGCAGGAGATGATGCGGATCTGGCCTTCCGAGAGCTGATCGCGGCGTGGCGGCGACCCACCGATTATCGCCGTCTCCGCTGGGGCGACGGCGTCCGTCAAGCCGACAAACAAGTTGATGGTGTCGATCGGCATCACCGCGCTGTGCGTGACCGGGCGTGACGTCGTGACGTAGCTGCTAGGCAAGATCTGAAGGATCTCGCCGCACGCGATCATGCGGCCAGTGGCGATCGACCGGTTGATTGGCGAATAGGGTCTCGCCACAGAACTCGGGCCGGACCGGCCATGCCCCACGGTGGGCGTCACTGTAATGGAAATGACCATGGCAGACGCTACCAGGGGTAGCGAGTAGTAGGATTTGGGGCAAGAGAAGTCAGCCATCTGCGGAGCGAGTTGAAGACAAAGACGCAGGGGTTTACCCAGGTTCGCCCCCCGGAGGGTAAAGACATACTCCTGCTAGATATTTATTATTGCTTGGTTACAATGGTGTCAAGCTCGGCGGCTAGACAGGGAGTCGATGGGGTGTATAATGGAACGTAAGTACAAAGAGTAACCAACGGAGGGTTATATAGGCGGTATCTCACTAGGGTTTACAGATATACAACCGAATCAGATAAGGACTCGAAGGATTTGACCTAATCCGACTGGGCCTAATTAACTATGCTTCTGGGCCTCCATCTTCCAGTCGCCAGGCTCCATCTTCAGTCGTTATCCAGTCGCTGTCCTGCAGGCTCACTCGCAAAGGGTCTGGTCCATAGAAACGTCCTGCTGGGGCAGTACCCCATTTGGCATATCCCTATCAAAAATGATAATAACCCTTTCTAAACATATGTTTGCTTTCTTTTAAGCCAAGTAATACAATCGTATTAATTATTTATTTGAGTATAAATTAGTTCTTGCAGAGAAAAGTTTACTAGCGTTGAAAAAATCAAATGGCGGGCCGATTGCACATGTAATCGTATGTAGTTTTGCCAATCATCGACGAAATAATAATCCTACACGATAGCGATGTTGCGTTGTTGTTGATGAAGCATCTCTCGGGTGATGTTTTTTATCAATTCCCAGGCACTTCTTACGTGCCTCTCTTCCTGCAGCGACGACCCGACCACGAAGCGCAGCACGAATCTGCCACCGACAATCGTGTGTGTAAGATACATCCTACCAGACTTGTTCAGGTTCTCCATTAGCAGACGGTTGGCCTTGTCAGCGTGCTCATCCTCGATGACTCCACTTACCTTCATCCTGAAGCAGATGAGTGCAAAGTTTCTGGGCACGACAAGCTCGAATCGGTCATCCGCCCGGACGAAGTCTTCAAACATCTTTGCCATGGCAACGTGCTTTCGGATGTGCTCCTGGAGCTTGGCAGTGCCATAGGTGCGCATGACCATCCAAAGCTTGAGACCACGGAACCGGCGACCAATGCCGACCTGCATATCCTTGAAGTCAGTCACAGAACCGGACTCCCTCGCCTCGTTCTTGAGGTACTCCGGCTTCGTTTCTAGCGAGTCCCTGAGGCGGTGCGTGTGCCGCACATAGAGGCATGAGCAGTCCAGACACGTCAGGAGCCACTTATGTGGGCTGATGCTGATGTAGTCAACGCGCTCTACGCCGTCGAGATGGTGTCTGAACTCTGGGCAGATGCAAGCACTACCGGCATAGGCGGCGTCAACATGGACCCATGCGCTGAACATGATGGCAACATCAGCAATGGCTCCCACCGGGTCGACGGCGTTGGAGCTGGTGGAGCCCACCGTTGCGCAGACGTAGGTTGGCACGAAGCCGGCGTGCACATCAGCTTGCATGACCTCGCGCAGCTTCGTCGGGTCGAGCCCGTAGTCTGTCTCCGTTCCCGTCGGGATGAAACGGATGTTCCCGGGGTCGAAGCCGGCGATGCGGCATGCCTTGAAGAACGTGGGGTGTGTCTGGTCTGAGGCGTACACAGCCAGCCGAGGCACACCGGTCACGCCACCGCCAGAGCCAGTCCGACACAGAGCGGCGTCACGAGCGGCGACAAGCGTGACCAAGATTGCCTCGCTGGTCGTTCCAAGGATTACCCCGCCACCGCTGCCGCTGCCAGAGCTCATGAAGCTCGTGGGCAAACACAGTAGCTGCGCGAGCCAGTCGAGCGCGAGTACCTCCATCTCGGTCGCCGCGGGAGCAGCCTGCCAAGAGAACCCGACAGTGTTCAACGCTGAGGCGATGAGATCGCCGGCGATGGCCGCCACACTGTTGGTGGACGGGAAGAACGCGAAGAAGTTGGGGCTAGCCCAATGTGTAATTCCGGGCACCACAGAATTCTTAACCTCGTTCATGGTGTCATCAAACGGCGACGACAACATCGGCGGGGATGCCATGAGCTGGTCCCGCAGGTAGCCAGGCTTGACATCAGGGAGCACGGCCATGGACTCCACGCTGCTGTAGTAGTTGGAGATGAAATCCACGGCCTTGAGGAGGCATGACCGAACTTCCTCAGCATTCAGCGGCTGGAAGGCAGGCTCTTCGCCCAAGGCTGTGGGGTTGCTGCTGCTCATTTCTGTTCCGTACAATAAACCTTTGCTACGACCAACGTTAATTAGCCCTTACGATCTGGAATCTGTAGATCAACAGGGAACGTCAGGAGCAACGGCCGGGTACTAGTTAGCCTGTTTATTCCTTTGTCGGGAGACAGGACACAGGTATATGTAGGCTACCCTGTTTAAAAAAATGCGGAGGAGACCCATTCAGAGCGAAAACCTGTTTCGATGAGGAATGATGGTTGTACACATAACACATGAGAATTGACATATATGTGTCTCATAAAAGCGGATTATTAGTTTGGCAGGAGATTCTCATAAAAGCTAGTTCTTTCTGTTCTTTTTGGCTTCTGAAAATTAGGCTGTTTTGATATGTTAACTTGTGGAATAGCCCACAGAGGAATACAAGTTGCCTATTCTTAACATGGTATCAGAGCCACGTTAGTCCGTCCTCTTTCTTGCAACTTCGTCGGCCGCCACCGTCCCTGTCGCCGCCGGCCTTGCCGGCGTCGCCGCCGCCGGTCGCCGCCGTTTCAGATCTGTGTCCAGATTGGATCCCGTTTTTGATCCGGTCGCCGTCTGCTCGATTTGTGTCCAGATTGGATCCCGTTTTGGATCGATTCCTGGCTGGTCTGGATCGATTCCTGGCCGGTCTCTCCGCCCGCCTCGCAATTCACGCCACCAGGTCTCCCCGTCCCCACCTCGAAGTGCCACGCGGGACCGCACACCGCCCGTCGCCCGACAGTTGTCCAAGCCCGTCCGTCGCCTATCTCTCCACGCACGCATGGGGACCCCGTCCGCGCACACCGCCCCGTCTCCCACGTCCCCGAGGGACCCCACCGCCTGCCCGCATCCTCGACCGACCACGCTGCGTGGGCTGCTTCCGTCAAGTCGCTGCTGGTGCTGCTCTCGACGATCGCTGTGCTTCTCCCGACGATCGCTGCTCGACAGCGTGCTCGACTTCCGCCTGCCCGTGTCCCTGCGGGACCTCCCTGACTACCGCGACCCCGAACTGCTGCTCCGCCTGCGGGACCTCCCTGACACCGCGCCAGGCCAGGCGCTCCGCCCGCCTCTGCCGCTTGGCCCCGCGTGCGTTGGCCCCGCCTCCTGCCTGGCCCGCCGCCTTGCGTCAAATCTAGATCTGCTCTGTAAAAAAAATGTCTTCTTCGTCGGGTTATGTTGCGATTCCTCGCTGCCCGGTGGTCTTTGATGGCGCGAATTACCCTGATTTCGCTGCCTGTATGCGCGTTCACATGCGCGGTCTCCGTCTTTGGGGTGTGCTCTCACGAGGTATCCGTCCGGCCGTGCCTCGCCTCCTGTGGCTCCTCTTCCGCCGACGCCGATTGTTCTCGGTGCTGATGCTTCTGAAGAGGCCAAGGATGCTGTTCAGAGTGCTGATGATAGTGCTGTTGCTGCCTATGACCTGAAGTTCAAGCAGTACTCTTCTGATCTCGAGGCCTATCGACACGCTCTGACTGCTTACACTCAGTGGGTTGATGAGGATGCTCGTGCTGCTGTTGTTCTCACCTCCAGTGTTACGCCTCAAAGATGTCGCTGAGTTCATGAGTCTCCCTACTGTTGCCGCTCAGTGGGCTCATCTTCGTCAGCGCTATCAGCCGTCTGGGGATGCTCTTTACCTGTCTGTGGTTCGCCAGGAGCATGCTCTCCAGCAGGGTGATTCTACTATTGATGAGTTCTATACTCAGAGTGCTGCTATATGGCGTCATCTTGATTCTCTTCGTACTGCTGTTTGTGGCACATGCTCGTGTTGCCAGATTGTGCGCTTGGACTTAGAGTTTCACCGCATCTATGAGTTTCTGTCTCAGCTCCGCCAGGAGTTTGAGCCCCGACGTGCTCAGCTGAATGCTCGTGGTCGCGTTCCGCTCTCTGAGGTGTTGTCTGAGCTTCGGGCTGAGAAGACCCGTCTCCGTGGTGCTGGTCTTCTTGCGGTTTCATCTGTGCTTGCTACCCGTGGTCCTCCTATGTCGTCTGTTCCCTCGACTCAGCCGCGGTCCTCTGTGCCGCCGCCGATACTACCCACTCCTCCAGTTCAGGGTCAGAGTCAGCACCAGCAGGCTGAGTCGCACCAGCAGCTCGTGGTCGTGGTCGCTGTGGTTCTCTTCACATGCTCCATCAGAACAGGATGGCCACACTTGGGCCACCTGTTATACACGGGATCCCAGTTTACGTCAGCAGCACCAGGCTCGTGGGCAGCCGGCTCCTTCTGGATCTTCAGCAGTTGCTCTCTCCGATCAGGACATTATCAGGAGTCTTCATGGTCTACTTGCTGCTACAGGCTCTTCTCCGACAGGCACTGCTGGTTCTGTGACTGATTCTTCAGGCTCTGTGCGACCACCACCTTCTACACAGTCAGGTACGTCCCCATGGTATTTGGATTCCGGAGCTTCTTTTCATATGACCTCTGAGTCTTCTCTTCTGTCCGCTCTTCGTTCTCTCCCTTCTTCTATCCATGTTTTTACGGCCGATGGTACCTCTCTTCCTGTTTCTAGTCGGGGCACCCTTTCTACTTCTTCTTTTTTTGTTCCTGATATTTCTCATGTCCCTCTTCTTAAGATGAATCTGTTCTCTGCTAGCCAGCCTACTAACTTTGGTTGTCTCGTTATTCTTGATGCTGATTCTTGTGTTGTCCAGGACCGTCGTACACAGGTCCTGGTTGGATCTGGCCCTCGCAGCCGTGACTCTTCAGGACTTTGAGAGTTAGACTGGCTTCGTGTTCTTTCCGCTTCCACTTCATCTGCCAGCTCTTTTCCGGTCGTCGCCTCTACTACCAGCTCCTTTCAGCAGTGGCATCACCGTCTTGGTCACCTCTGTGACTCTCGCATGTCGTTATTAGTTCATCATGGTCTTCTGGGGTCTGTCTCAGGAGATGGGTCCTTGCATTGTCAGGGCTGTAGGTTGGGTAAACAGATTCAGCTTCCTACTAGCGCGTCTGTATCTCAGCGACCTTTTGATTTAGTTCATTCTGATGTTTGGGGTCCGGCTCCTTTTGCTTCGAAAGGGGGCCATCGCTACTATATTTTATTCATTGATGATTTTTCTCGGTACACTTGGTTGTATTTTATGCGCTCTTGCAGTGAAGTGCTTTCCATATATCAGCATTTTGCGGCCATGGTCCGTACTCAGTATTCTACCCCCATCCGTGTTTTTCATGCTGATTCTGCTGGTGAGTATATCTCCCAGATGCTGCAAGGTGTTCTTGCTGAGCAAGGCATTCTTGCTCAGTTCTCCTGTCCTGGCGCACATGTCCAGAATGGTGTTGCTGAGCGTAAGCATCGCCATCTTCTTGAGACCACTCGTGCTATGATGATTTCTTCTTCTCTCCCGCCGCATTTCTAGGCTAAGGCTGTCGCTACGTCGGCTTACCTCATTAATATTCAGCCTTCTGCTGCCTTGCAGGGTGGTATCCCTCTTGAGCGCCTCTCTGGACAGTCTCCAGACTACTCCATGCTTCGCTTGTTTGGTTGTGTTTGCTATGTTCTCCTTGATCCTCGCGAACGCACCAAACTGACCGCTCAGTCTATTGAGTGTGTCTTCCTTGGATACAATGATGAGCATAAGGGCTATCGCTGTTGGGACCCTATTGGTCGTTGGATGCGTATCTCCCGTGACGTTACTTTTGATGAGACGCGTCCTTTCTATCCTCGTCCCACCGCTGGTACTTACCCGGTGGAAGATATCTCTTTTATTCTCTTTCCTGACACACCTCTCTCTACACCTATTGTGTCTTCTTCAGGATCTCCTCCCCCTAATGTCTCTTCTTCGACACCGTCCTCCTCTGCTTCGTCTAGTTCTCCTAGTTCTCCTCGTTCTTCGGAGTCTTCCTCTACTATTCCCTCTTCTTCATCGTTGTCTCCTGCGTCGTCTTCCTCTGATGCTCTTCCCTCTACTCGTCATGTTCGTCAGCGTCGTGCCCCCAACCGTTACTCTCCTACTCAGTATGGTCTTTCTGTTGCCTCTGAGCCGACTTCTTATCGGGATGCTGAGCATCATCCTGAATGGCAGCTGGCCATGGCTGAGGAGATTTCTGCGCTTGAGCGCACTGGCACCTGGGATCTTGTTTCTCCTCCTCCCGGTGTTCGTCCTATCACGTGTAAGTGGGTCTACAAGATTAAGACTCGCTCTGATGGATCTCTTGAGCGCTATAGAGCGCGTCTTGTGGCTCGTGGTTTTCAGCAGGAGCATGGTCGTGACTATGATGAGACCTTTGCTCCTGTGGCTCATATGACCACTGTGCGTACTCTTCTTGCGGTTGCTTCTGTTCGTCACTGGTCTGTGTCCCAGCTTGATGTTCAGAACGCCTTTCTTAATGGTGAGTTGACTGAGGAGGTTTATATGCAACCTCCTCCTCGGTATTCTGTTCTCGAGGGGATGGTTTGTCGTCTTCGACGTTCTCTTTATGGCCTCAAACAGGCCCCTCGTGCCTGGTTTGAGCGCTTTGCTTCTGTAGTGACTGCTGCTGGTTTCTCCCCTAGTGCTCATGATCCAGCGATGTTTGTTCACACTTCTCCTCGTGGACGCACTCTTCTTCTTCCCTATGTTGATGATATGATCATTACTGGTGATGATCCTGAGTATATCGCCTTTGTTAAGGCTCGTCTTCGTGGTTAGTTTCTTATGACTGATCTTGGTCATTTTCGATACTTTCTTGGGATTGAGGTTTCCTCCACTTCTGATGGCTTTTACATCTCTCAGGAAAAGTATATTCAGGATCTCCTTGCCCGTGCTGCTCTTGGGGATGAGCGCACTGTTGAGACTCCTATGGACCTTAATGTTAAGCTTCAAGTTACTGATGGTGATCCTCTTTCTGATCCGACGCGTTATCGTCATCTTGTTGGGAGTCTTGTCTATCTTGCTGTCACTCGCCCTGACATCTCTTATCCTGTTCATATTCTGAGTCAGTTTGTTTCTGCTCCTACCACTGTTCACTATAGTCATCTTCTCCGGTTCTTCGTTATCTTCGTGGTACGATCACTCGTCGCCTTTTCTTTCCTCCCTCCAGCTCCCTCCAGCTCTAGTGCTATTCGGACGCTACGTGGGCGAGTGATCCTTCGGATCGTCGTTCACTTTCTGCTTACTGTGTGTTTCTTGGTGGTTCGCTCATTGCTTGGAAGACGAAGAAACAGACAGCGGTTTCCTGTTCGAGTGTTGAGGCTGAGTTGCGTGCTATGGCCTTATTGACTGCTGAGGTGACCTGGTTACGGTGGTTACTTGCGGATTTTGGGGTCTCTATTACCACACTCAGTCTGGTTTTGTCTGACAGTACAGGTGTTATTAGTGTTGCACGTGATCCGGTCAAGCATGAGCTTACCAAGCATATTGGTGTTGATGCTTTCTATACACGTGCTCAGGTGCAGGCTCAGGTTGTTGCGCTTCAGTATGTGCCTTCAGATTTACAGTTGGCGGATTTCTTCACGAAGACACATAGACCAGAGCGCAGCATGATTTCTTACTCTCCAAACTCAGTGTTGTGGATCCACCATGAGTTTGAGGGGGGGGGGGTGTTAGATGTATATATCAGTATATTGTATTTCCCCTATATGTTAGGGGGCTTCCTGCATATTTGCCCTGTACTTGTACTATATATTGTGGCCTTTGGCCCCCAGAGGAATACAAGTTGCCTATTCCTAACAACCATAAGTTGTATAATTCATTATTACATGGCAAATTGATTTGTGTTGAGATACATGCCTATATAGATAGAGCCGAATCAATTAATTTGGATAGAAGAAATATATATTTTGGTCGATCCTCTAGTTCTCTCTGTCCATGAGAAAATGTTGGAAGAGGAATCCAGTGAGATTATTGTCTAGAATGGCATTAACAATGGTGAAGAGGATGCATCCGACACATGGTTTTCCATGGACGTACGATAAAAGTTCATGGTTTTCTCGATGATTATTCATGACTTTCTTATTGAAAGTTCGAAACAGCCAAGCATAGTGCTCTGGTCCCTGGCTTCTTGACGCGAAGAGGAACTAACAATTGAAAAGAAAAAGTTGACATCCCGGGTTTTTGTCCTTTATCAGAAAGTTGCTGTCAAGCTTTATGCACTAGCCGACACAATCAAAAATCCGAACTAATGGAAAGGGCTAGTGCAATCCACTTATACAATTCAACACCCCCTCTCACGCGACGACGCGCGAAACTTACGTATGACTCAAGACGCCTATACGTGGACATAGAGGGGTTAACAGCAATTTTAGGATAAATTGCGAAAGTCAGGACTCGAACTCGAGACCTTAGGCTCTGATACCATGTCAAGATTCATTCACTAGCCAACGCAACCAAAAGTCCGAACTGATAAAAAAGACTAGTGCAATCCACTTATACACTTTAACAGTTGCTAATTGCAATAAGTAGATAAATAGAAGAATGCATCTTTCTTCTTTTCTCTAGAGGTAAACAACAACTCTCTAATACGGAGTATATATTTTTATTCCACTAAAAAATACTACTCCTCTATCTCAAATTAATTTTAGAGATTTATCTGAATACACATGTATCTAGACATGTTTTTTTAGATATGTATGTCTAGACGGAGTTGAACAAATTGATTTTGGACGTTCGGAGATATATATTTTCGTGGATCCTCTAGTTCTTTGAGTGCATGATAAAATGGTGGAAGATCAATCTCCTGAGACTGTCTTGCATGACATTAAAGATTTGTGGATAGGGTACACCTGACACATGGTTTTCCTTGGATGTACGCTAAAAGTTCATGGTTTTGTCGTTGATTATTCATGATTTTCTTGTTGAAAGTTCAGAACCAGCCAAGCATAGTGCAAGGAGTACTGGTCCCTGACTTCTTCACGCGGAGAGGAACTAACAATTGAAGAGAAGAAATTGACATGCTGGGCTTTTTGTTCGTTTACCATATGGAAAATGATAGGATTCTCCTGGGATAAAAACGTTTCATCCCCCCGGGTCCTTCCACGCACACGCGACCAGACGAAGTCCAGCTCCAGCAATTGTTCTTATCTTATCGCATCCTCTGTTCGAAACAGCGCGCTGCAGAATAAAATCACAGGCCGTCGTCCTAGATTTCAGCCCGCCGCAGCCACTGGAGTTGGAAGCCGCCGTCGACTGGAACTTTGCCACAGGACCTGTCGCCTCCATGGACCTACTCGCCGGAGACCAGCCCGCCGTCGCCGTGTCCGCCCTTGCTCTCGGCGTCCTGGCGTCGCTGGAGATGGAGGCCTTCGCATGGTTGCTCCGCCACCGCCCCCACCGTCTCCATGGCCTTCCTTGCCGCCCTGCTCTCGGCGTCCTGCTATCGCTGGAGATGGAGGCCTCCGCCCCCTCCCCGCCGCTGCACCTCCCGCCGCGTGCTACTCGCGTCTCCGTCGCCTGCACCTCCTGTCGTCGCGCCATGCTGCTCGCGCCGCCGCCGTCCATACAGCTCATGCCGTCACCGCCCACCTCGCCAGAGTCCCCTGGCCATCACCACCGCTTTCAAGGTCGACTACGCGTGCTACATGCGGTCAGTGGCGGTGCTACAAGCGAGCGTTGGTTTTGCTACATGCGGCCGATGGTGGAACAACGAGAACTCCGATGGTGCTACCACTACAACAAGAACCCCCATGTAGCAATGCATAGTTTTCAACGCATTACGAATGTGTTGCAAAATATTGTGGTAGCTACGCATATTTGTGTTGGCATATCCATCCGCTGCTTCCTACATTACCACTAACGGATACAATGTGTTGCCGTCTATGCGCTGCAAAGTTGCATTGAACTAATCTCACTTGGATTGTTTACTCATAGCTAAGAACAAAAGAATGTATAGAAAACCTTAAACATTAATGATAAATAAAAGCACTATGTTTTCTCCTCACAAAACATGATAACTTGTGCGATTTGTGCCTACCGAGAGGAAATGCTGCCCCTTTCCGCCGATGCCAAGTGATATCACTCATTCTATTTCTATAATATTAATATATGAACTTTTTAATGATATGCGAAGCTAGAATATAGTTAACTAGTCTTGGTCAAACCATGTGAACATTATTTTGATTTTTATTTGTAGACAGATAATTATTCGTCTATAAGGTTGTGAAAAATTGGAAGAAAAAATGCATGTTCCATCCATTTTATTTCAGCCTATTTACATGAAAAAACAATTAAGCGATCAAAAGCTTCCCACCATTTTTCTTGCCTCAGTTGTACCCCTTCGCCTCGTTTCCTCCCTACACTTTTTTATTTCCCGAAAATTCAATGTACTACTGTACGTTAACTTGATTCCCACAAAAAAATTTTGAATTTCTAAACCGATCAAATTTTGTTAGGCATGGTTTGGTGACGACACCCACACCTACTAGAGGAAGTATTGAATTGGGTTAATTTGAAAGGCAATACTAAAAATAAAAAGATAAGTTAAGGTAACTACTTATCAAAATCTGGATCTCACGGGTGGAAAAAAAACCAAGATTGCTCCCACGTCTATATTAATATAACAACCCACAAGTCGTGGGTTTGATCTCTTCTCCAACAACTCCCCACGAAACCTCGGCTGGTGGCTATTGGCGGCAGGCCATTTTCCTTGATTGCAGGTTGGTGCCTCCTCTCCCTCGGCGCTCGTCCTGCTTGCGATCTTCATCTCGCCGGATCCATCCGGCCACCGTGTTTGCGCGCCTCTAATTTTTCTACAACGCACTCTACTCCTCGGCAATCTCACCGGCCTCCTCCTCGTTTTTATTGCCGCCCTCGTCGACGCCTACTCAAGTCTATCGGTTCCCCGGGTTGTGTCGACTCGACTGCACCACCATCCCAAACGTGCTGGGCTTCTTCTTCACCACCACGGCCGGAAAGGGAGGCGGCTGAATGACATGACCCCCTGGACTACGACATCCCGATGTAGAAGGCCACTGTGTAATCTCTTTCGTTCCACCAGTAAGTTGTTGCTCAGGATCCTATTAAATACTGGTATATATAGATCCAATACTCAATTCTAAGATAGCACAGTACATGCTAGTTTGATTTACTTTACACTTGAGAACACTGATTTTACGTAATGCTTTTGTTTTCCTCCTACAGCAGATATGACGACATGGAGTAAACCATGTGTTGTTCAATGCAGTTTTGAATACATACATGTGGGTCATATACTCTCTGTTTCCAAAGGTTTCCTCTGCACTATGTACATGCACATTTTTCGTTAGAAGTTGTCTACACGGATCCAACATAGTTTATGGCTTTCTGAAACTTACAACCTATGTTCCTACTACTATATATATGCGTGCATGTAGCATTACAATGAACAATATCCAAGGAGTAATAAGATCATAATTGATTTAATATACGAGGTGTTTTTGTTTACTGTATTGCGGCCATGTGTGTATCAACATCATACAAAATTGATGTTGGCATTATATAAACTAACATTATTTGTTGGAGCTATCTAGCAACTCTTGTAAGCGCCATAAAGACATATTTTGTCGATTTCAAAACCCATTCATGCAGATTATCCACCAACGCATATGTGGTGTTGTAGGCTCTATCTATATATGTTGCTATCTTACAACGCTTCTTCATGTGGATTACCAATGCAAAGATATACGTTGTTGTAAACCCTTGCAACGCCACCAACGACAACGCATAATAGATCCTTTGGTGTTGACGTTACCAACGCTTATATGGACATTTAGCAACACATCAATTCATTGCCGAAGGGGGGATCCTGTTGTATACGCACCGATTTTTGCTATACATTGTTTGCTACAAAGGTTTTCTTGTTTTGCTACAATAGTATGTATGGTGTGCTACAAAATCTCCGGCGAGACTCCGGCGAAGTCTCCAACGAGGTCAGATTTGCTACAATAGAAAATTTTATTTGCTAGATACGTTTTGCAGTTTTGCTACAATAGCGTAATGTTTTTGCTACACGGTCTCCGGTGAGGTCTACCGGCGAAAGCCTCCGGCGAGTCTCCGGCGAGGTCAAATATGCTATGTTAGCCCAACTTTCTTGCTACACGGTTGCCGGCGAGGTCTCCGGCAAAATCTCCGGCGAGGTCCAGTCTGTTTTTTATTCTGGGCTAAACCGTTTTCTGCTACAGTGTAGCAAAAGCGGGGCATTATATAGTAAAAGCGGGTATGTTTGTAGCAAAAACGGGATTTGGATGGACACGTGTCAGCAGGAGGACCCGGGGGATTTTGGGGAAATATCCCCCGGGGGACGCATAGTACGGCCCTTACCATATAGTTGCTTATTGCATTGTGATAAGTTCAACTAGATAAGTAGACGAATGCATCATTCTTCTTTTCTCTATAGGGAAACAACAACTCTCTAATACGGAGTATAAATTTTTAGTCCTCTAAAAAATACTAGTCCCCAATCTAGACATGTGTTTGTTTTTAGATATAAGTATGTCTAGATGAAGTTAAGTTAATTAATTCTCACTAGAGGAAAAAGGGCTATCCGTTCGCGACCCCTCGGAGCATTAGTCCCGGTTGCGCCACCAACCGGGACTAATGCCAGCACGCGTCCCGGTTGGAGCGGGCACGGGGCCAGGGGGCATGCGTCCCGGTTGGTAAGGGGGCATGCGTCGGGACTAAAGGTTTGGCCACAACCACGTGGCGTGGCACGCACCTTTAGTCCCGGTTGCTGGCTCCAACCGGGACTAAAGACCCCTGCCCTCTATAAATGCAACGCCCTAGCCCCCTCTGCCTCCACTCTGTTTTTTCGAATGGTGGAAGGTGTGAGGGGGTGTGCTAGTTTTTTCTCATGCATGCACTGAAGGTGTTTGTTGAAATGTTTGAGTGAATAATTCCGTTGAATTTCTCATAGAACAAAAATATAGAAGGTGTCCGAGACGCACTTGAGCTTTCTCCTCTTTATTTCCCTCGATCGAGGTTAGCAATCTTATCTTTTCTAGGTCATTGATACAATTCATGTGTCGGTGTGAATTGGTTATTTCACTATTTATGATGTCCTGTTTTTTGATAAACTTACTTATATGATGCAGATGAACGGTCGAGAATGGATGTACGGTGACCGGCGAGTAGCCGGATATATCAAAGGCGTTGATAAATTTATCGATGTGGCTACGACAAACAAAGAGAATGGATTTATACGTTGTCCATGTGTTCAATGTCGGAACAACAAGGAGTACTCTTCCTCGAAAATCATTCGCGGCCACCTGATTATGAAAGGTTTCATGCCCAACTATAATTGCTGGACCAAGCACGGGGAAAGAGGGGTTATGATGGAAGATGGTGAAGAAGATGATGATAACAACTATCATCATATGTTTCCTGAATACAGTGATACTGCAATGGAAGACATTGGATAGGAAAGAGGTGAAGAACGGGCATCAGATGAGCCGGCTGATGAACTTGGTAGGGTTATTTATGATGCAAAGCGAGACTGTGAAACAGAAAATGAGAAGTTGAAGTTAGAGGGCATGTTAGAAGATCACAAGAAATTGTTGTACCCAAATTGTGAAGATGGCAGCACAAAGCTCGGTACCACACTGGAATTGTTGCGATGGAAGGCAGAGTGTGGTCTAACTGACTCCTCATTTGAAAAGATGCTGAAAATAATGAAGCCGAAGTTTCCAAAACATAACGAACTTCCCGAGAGTACCTACGAAGCAAAGAAGACTCTCTGTCTTCTGGATTAGATGTGCAAAAGATACATGCATGCATTAATGATTGCATCCTCTACATGTAAGGAGTATGAGAATTTAGATAAATGCTCGGTATGCAATGCTATGGTATAAGATCAGACGAGATGACCCTGGTGATGTTGAGGGAGAGCCCCTCCGGAAGAGGGTTCCTGCTAAGGTTATGTGGTATGCTCCTATAATACCCACTGTTTAGATAAGACCGAAGGTACATATTTGCATAAATGCAAGAAGGTTGTGTACCTGGCGAATCGATGATTTCTTCCGACCAATCATCCCGTAAGAAAGAAAGGCAAGCATTTCAAAGGTGAGGCAGATCACCGGAAGAAGCCTAAACTTCCTGCTGGTGATGATGTATTTGGTATGGTCAAGGACATAGAAGTAATCTTTGGAAAGGATCCCGGCGGTCAATCAGTTCCGAACGACATCGCTACAGGACACGCACCCATGTGGAAGAAGAAATCTATATTTTGGGAGCTGCCATATTGGAAAGTCCTGCGTGTCCGCTCTTCAATCGACGTGATGCACGTGACGAAGAATCTCTGCGTGAACCTGCTAGGATTCCTAGGCGTGTATAGGAAGACAAAAGATACACCTGAAGCACGGGAGGACCAACAAATTATGAAAGACCCAAAGAACATGCATACAGATAACAAGACGGATAAAGGGCGTCGAAGAGCAGTACTGATGCAAGCGGGAAATCTGTTGCCCATCTCGGAGAACAAGCAAAACAGACTTGCGCCCCTCTCAAGGTGATTTCTCAAACAAATGTGGGGTCAAGCAAATATGGGGCCGGAGAGCAGTATGATCCAGAGGTAGTTGCACAATACGGAGAAGCTGCCGCTGCTCAAGGTATGAGTATTGCCCAGTACTTATCCCAGTTAGAGTTCTTCCCCGTGAGTGAAGTAGCATACAAATACCAGTACGGAAAACCTCTCACAAACCCGAGGAGGTAAACAATCTTCCAACAAAATGCGAAGATTGCATAACTGGTACATGCATGCCACAAGGGCGGGCTAATCGGATAGTACCGAGGGTTACAAAAAGCATCATGGGAAAGATAAGGATGACATGATATCCATTGAATTTTATGAACTATTTCAATTATTCAATCAAGACGCCTTGGACAAATCGATCATGAGTGCCTATTGTCCGTAAGTACTAATTACGTAATTAATTTAGTCTCCATCTATATTATTTTGTTTATTGCATGTATATAATCATACTTTAATATGCGAATGAAGATTCTCGAATGCAGAGAGGACAAATCTATGACATTGGCTTCATTGACCCATATTGGGTTCATGAAGCTAATCTCAAAATAAGCCCCCAGGATACGGAGGATAATATAGTACACGCGTAAGGTTTCAAGAAACCAAAAGGGAAATACTATTTTCTTACAACTTCCGGAGTGTTATTGTCTTGTATACACTTTCTATTTCGCTTACTCGATGTTAAGTATATAATTAATTAGTTCGCATTCGCAGTACCACTATATTCTGTTAATCATTCAACTTGACAAAGGGTGTGTACTAGTCATGGACTAAACATAAACCCTTGAGACGTGGAAGGACGGTGATACTTCTCCAATGTAATTCTAATCATTACGACACTATATCGGCAACGTTCGTGAATTTTATGATATCAAGTACTTAATAACTTATTTTATTCGTTTTCTGCGCCGGGCAGCGCTTGGAAACGGTTCACCAAGAAGGCTAGGGGTGTTTGAAAAGAGGAGCTTACATTTCAACCACTAAATGTAAGCACCACTAGCTATATCCCCGCATCTATTTGATTCTAGTTTTGATACAGTTATTATCATGCTTGATTATTATTTTGATTGAACTCTGTTCTCGTAAAGTGCATGACGCAGGGACCAGGTAACAATCTATGTGGATACTATGTATGCGAGTTCATCCGGCAGACGTGCGATGAGAAGGGCAGAAATTTAGAGCAACTCCACGTACGTAAACAATTTTTATAGTTTTTAATTACAATCAAATTGTGTTTAGTTTCATTCATATAGGCTGACTCCTTTTTTAAATCAGATCGAACGTCTACGGGACGGTCTTCTGCCAAAGGATCGCGTACGAGCAATTCAGGAGGAATTGGCGGGATTCTTGGATGCAGAAGTCCTAAACACACAAGGGGAATACTACTCGGCTGTGTATAGACAATAGGAATTGTAAAAATAGCAACTTTCAAGAAATTGGCCGGTAGCATCGAATAGCAACTTTTGTATGTAGTGCATGAACTCGATCCGTGTATTGAATATAATGTTGTCATCATGATCTTGTGTAATATAAGGTTCCTTCGTTGATAAGTGCAAAACACTAAATAAACAATAAAACAACCTAAATGAATTCTCTGCCACGGCACAAAAAGTGGCGAAAATGCTGCCGGGCAACAAAATGTGCCAAAATGAATTCTCTGCCGCGGCAGAGAAATTGGCCAAATCTCTGCTGCGGCAGCAGGTTATTAGTCCCGGTTCGTAACATGCTCCACCCCCCCTCGCGCTCTGACGCCGCCACGTGTGCCCCATTTGTCCCGGTTGGTGGGGAAACCAGGAGTAAAGGTTAGAGCTTTAGTCTCGATTGCCCCGTCTCGGCCCTTACACTAGAGGAAAAAGGGCCATCCGTTCGCGACCCCTCGGAGCATTAGTCCCGGTTGCGCCACCAACCGGGACTAATGCTGGCACGCGTCCTGGTTGGAGCGGGCACAGGGCCAGGGGGCATGGGTACCGGTTGGTAAGGGGGCATGCGTCCCGGTTGGAGCCACCAACCGGGACTAAAGGTTTGGCCACAGCCACGTGGCCTGGCACGCACCTTTAGTCCCGGTTGCTGGCTTCAACTGGGACTAAAGACCCCTTGCCCTCTATAAATGCAACGCCCAGCCCCTCCACTCTTTTTTTGAATGGTGTAAGGTGTGAGGTGTGTGCTAGTTTTTTCATGCATGCATTGAAGGTGTTTGTTGAAATGTTTGAGTGAAAAATCCGCTGAATTTCTCATAGAACAAAAATATAGAAGGTGTCCGAGACGCACTTGAGCTTTCTCCTCTTTATTTCCCTCGATCGAGGTTAGCAATCTTATCTTTTCTAGGTCATTGATACAATTCATGTGTCGGTGTGAATTGGTTATTTCACTATTTATGATGTCCTGTTTTTGATAAACTTACTTATATGATGCAAATGAACGGTCGGGAATGGATGTACGGTGACCGCGGTAGCCGGTATATCAAAGGTGGATAAATTTATCGATGTGGCTCGACAAACAAAGAGAATGGATTTATATGTTGTCCATGTGTTCAATGTCGGAACAACAAGGAGTACTCTTCCTCGAAAATCATTCGCGCCACCTGATTATGAAAGGTTTCATGCCCAACTATAATTGCTGGACCAAGCACGGGAAAGAGGGGTTATGATGGAAGATGGTGAAGAAGAAGATGATGATAACAACTATCATCATATGTTTCCTGAATCAAGGATACTTGCAATGGAAGATAATGGAGAGGAAAAAGGTGAAGAACGGGCATCGATGAGCCGGTGATGAACTTGGTAGGGTCATTTCGATGCAAAGCGAGACCGTGAAATGAAAATGAGAAGTTGAAGTTAGAGGGCATGTTAGAAGATCACAAGAAATTGTTGTACCCAAATTGTGAAGATGGCAGCACAAAGCTCGATACCTTAATCGAATTGCTGCGATGGAAGGCGAGTGTGGTCTAACGACTCCTCATTTGAAAAGATGCTGAAAATAATGAAGCCAAGTTTCCAAAACATAACGAACTTCCAGAGTACCTCGAAGCAAAGAAGACTCTCTGTCTCCGGGATTAGATGTGCAAAAGATACATGCATGCATTAATGATCGCATCCTCTCATGTAAGGAGTATGAGAATTTAGATAAATGCCGGTATGCAGCGTTGCGTATAAGATCGACGAGATGACCTGGTGATGTTGAGGGAGAGCCCCTCGGAAGAGGGTTCTGCTAAGGTTATGTGGTATGCTCCTATAATACCAAGGTTGAAACGCATGTTCGAAACAAAGAACATGCCAGTTGTTGCGATGGCACAAAGAAGACCGTAAGAAAGACGGGAGTTGAGACACCACTGATGGGTCTCGGTGGAGAAAAATCGAGAGACTTCCGGACTTTGCGGTGTGACGCAAGGAACTTATGGTTTGGTCTAATTACGGATGGCATGAATCCTTTTGGGAGCAGAGCTGCCACAAAGACTGGCCCGTGACTCTATGTATCTACAACCTGCCTCCTTGGTTGTGCATGAAGCGTAAGTTCATTATGATGCCAGTGCTCATCCAAGGCCCGAAGCAACCGGGCAACGACATTGATGTGTACCTTAGGCCATTAGTTGAAGAACTCTTACAGTTGTGGGGCAAACCAGGTGTACGTGCGTGGGATGAGAACAAACAGGAGCCATTTAATCTACGAGGGTTGTTATTCTGTAATTAATTTAGTCTCCATCTATAATATTTTGTTTATTGCATGTATATAATCATACTTTAATATGCAGAATGAAGATTCTCGAATGCAGCAGAGGACAAATCTATGACATTGGCTTCATTGACCCATATTGGGTTCATGAAGCTAATCTCAAAATAAGCCCCGTGATACGGAGGATAATATAGTACGCGTTAAGGTTTCAAGAAACCAAAAGGAAATACTATTTCCTTACAACTTCCATGAGTGTTATTGTCTTGTATACACTTTCTATTTCTCTTACTCGATGTTAAGTATATAATTGATTAGTTTTGCATTCGCAGTATCACTATATTCGTTAATCATTCAACTTGACAAAGGGCGTGTACTAGTCATGGACTCAAACATAAACCCTTGAGACGTGGAAGGACATGATACTTCTCCAGCGGTAATTCTAATCATTACGACACTATATCGGCAACGTTCGTGAATTTTATGATATCAAGTACTTAATAACTTATTTTATTCGCTTTTCACGCCGGTAGCGCTTGGAAACGGTTCACCAAGAAGGCTAGGGTGTTTGGAAAGAGGAGCTTACATTTCAACCACTAGATGTAAGCACCACTAGCTATATCCGCGCATCTCTTTGATTCTAGTTTTGATAGTTATTATCATGCTTGATTATTATTTTGATTGAACTCTGTTGTCGTAAAGTGCCCGACGCAGGACCGGTAACAATCTATGTGGATACTATGTATGCGAGTTCATCCGCAGACGTGCGATGAGAAGGGCAGGAATTTAGAGCAACTCCACGACGTAAACAATTTCTATAGTTTTTAATTACAATCAAATTGTGTTTAGTTTCATATTCATATAGGCTGACTCCTTTTTAAATCAGATCGAACGTCACGGACGGTCTTCGCCAAAGGATCGCACGAGCAATACAGAGGAATTGGCGGGATTCTTGGATGCAGAAGTCCTAAACACACAAGGGGAATACTACTCGGCTGTGTATAGACAATAGGAATTGTAAAAATAGCAACTTTCAAGAAATTGGCCGGTAGCATGGAATATCAACTTTTGTATGTAGTGCATGAACTCGATCTGTGTATTGAATGTAATGTTGTCATGATGATCTTGTGTAATATAAGGTTCCTTCATTGATAAGTGCAAAACACTAAATAAACAATAAAACAACTAAATGAATTCTCTGCGGCACAAAAGTGGCGAAAATGCTGCGGCAACAAAATGTGCCAAAATGAATTCTTCGCTGGCGCAGAAAATGGGCCAAATCTCGCTGGCAGAAGAGTTAGTCCCGTTCGTGTTACGAACCGACTAATGCTCCACCCTCGCTCGATGCCGCCACGCAGCCCCATTTGTCCCGGTTGGTGGGGCAACCGGGACTAATGGTTGGAGCTTTAGTCCCTATTGCCCCGTCCCGGTTGGGCAACCGGGACTAATGGCCCTTACCAACCGGGACGCATGGGGCGTTTTCTACCAGTGTTACCAACTGGGACGCATGGGGCGTTTTCTATCAGTGTCTGGATGGAGAAAATACTGTATATTTTGTCGTTGATCCTCTAGTTCATTGTGTCCATGAGAAAATATCTCTTGAGATTGTCTAGAATGACGTTAAGATTAGTGGAGAGGATGCATTCAATCGACATGTGGTTTGCCTTGCACGCACGTAAATATTCATGTTTTTTTGGTTGAGTGCTCGTGATTTGCTCGTTGAGAGTTCGGAACCAGTCAACCATATTACAGTACCAAATGTGTCAAGGTAAATTCAGAACCAACCAACCACAGTAATATTTTTAGTATGTTGTTTTGGACGTAGCTTATGTCACAGCTAGGTCTGCTACCGTTGGACCGCCCTTGCTTTTCAATACGTGCTAATCTTTGTAGTATGTTGTTTTGGACTACGTTGGTGGTTTCTTTAATGAAGGACACACTAGTGCACACGTACCCCTCTAACACCGGTTTGGAGGACCCTCTAACAGCGGTTCCACAACCGCTGTTGAGGGTTCGGTGTTAGAGGGGGGGCCCCTTTAACACCGGTTCCTATACGAACCGGTGTTAAAGGGTGGCGCACGTGGGGCTGCCGAGGCCCGCTTCTTTAACACCGGTTCAGATTCGAACCGTGTTAGCGTTCTGCAGAGATTTAAGCCGTTTTCTGCGGCAGAACTCGCCTGGCGGAAAACGGCCAATCTCGCCATGCAGCATTTCTGCCTCGCCTGCTCCGGGCGTATTACGGAGGGGGAGCGAGGGAAATCGATCGAGCCGATACTTATAAATCGTCATCGGTACATACGAGTACATGAATAATTAAGCAACTATTATTATACACAAACATCGCCATCGGCACATACATCGCCATCGGCACATACATCGGCACATACATCTACATCGCCGGAGGTGGATATCTAAAGAGTTCTCCGCCAGGCGTGACCTCATCAAGTATGAACCCGCCAATTCCTCTTGAATGGCTCGTATGCTCAAATGGTAGGAGTTGGTCCCGCATCCGCTCGATCTGAATATATATGAAGAATGGGCGTCAATATATATATAAGAATAAAACTCAACACAATTGATGGTAATAAAATAATGTTGTGGACTTTGTTTACTTACTCTAAGTTGTTCTAGTGCGGCTTGGCTCGTCGACATATCGTGTTGCGAATGAATTCGCAAACATAGTACCCACATAAGTTATTGCCGTGTCCTTGATGCGCGACTTTACGAGAATAGAGAGTTCAATCAAAATAATAATCAATAAAGCATGATATAATGGAATTGGAAGCTAGCTAGTATTACTTACATTTTGGTCTACAAATTTTAGTTCTTCTCGACCATTCACCCACGCCCTGCCCGTGAACATTTTCCAAACCCCGTCCGACAAAGAAAATGGATAAAGGAGTAATTAATTACTTATTGTCACGAAAGTTGCCGATCTAGTGCGATAATATGATTGAAATTACCTCGAGCATCTCTCTAAAGTTTGCCCATAGCTCTTTTTCTTTTCGTAACGAGTCCATGACAAGGACTTTTCTGAGTCGGGTTGAATGACTAGCGAATAAAGTGGAACTCATGACGATAACTCATCATCGAGTTACACTTAACATCGAGTAAGTCAAATGTAATGTACAAGAGAGAGGGTAACAGACTCACGAAGTTGTAAGGCAATAGTATTTCCTTTTGGTTTGTTGTCTCAAGAAAGACTTTAGCAAGTAATCTTCTGTTTGCGGTTTTTCTCTTACCACTTCTTCATGAACTCTATTTGGGTCAACGAACCCAATGTCAAAAGGGCCTCCTTTCTGCATTCCATAACCTTTTTCCTGCATAATAGTATATATATATGGTGAGCATATATATATACATGCAATTAATGAAGTGAATGAGTTGAGATAAAAATTACAGAAATAGTACTTACACACAATAAAGGCTGATGGCAGCTTTGTCGAAAATGCAAGTCTTGAATGTTGAAGTCGATCGCGTCGTCTCCGCACAAGAAAATCTGATCTCTTATATGCTAGTGATCCATTCTTCTTTTCTCGCCTTGCAGAAATGAAGGTACCACTTGTGCAATTTTGCATCTTTGTTGGTAGATTTTGAGCTCCTCTTTCTTGACTAGATTCTTCCCATACTTCCATGGCTGTATGGGGTTGACATCGCATTTGGGCAAGTTGTCTCCCATGACGTTCAAGTATGCAATGTAAGTCATCCCCATCTCATTGGCCTTTCTTTGTAGCTCGCCGTAATCATCTACGGAGGAGCGTCCGCTTGTCAAACATTTGGAGCGGGCGATGATTGGTTTTCCTGCTCTCCGAGCATGGGAACTGTTTTGTGGGTGCCTCACGATCGCTACTTTCAGTCTCCCTACGGCGCCTTGCATCCGCCTTTAAAATATGGCGCTCGTAGTCCGGCACAAGTGGGGTTTCAGGTTTCAAAAGATTTTTGTAAAACTTCTCCACCACCATCGGATCTATTTTCTCCTTTGGCTCGGCCCGTCTAGGTGCACAGAATTTTTTGACCTGTTCTCCCGAGATCCTATTGGTCTCCTCGTCGCTGCGATTCCACGGTAAACCGCAATGGCTTGGCGGAAGGCTGGACGTAGTTTTTGAACTCTTTGGCGACGGTTTCCTGGATTTCTTTGTGGCAGTGCACGATGCTCCTCGTGGCGGTGCTCTTCCGCTTCTGAGGAGAGATGGCTGAAGCACCGAGATGGCCGACGGGCGGAGATGGCTGCCACAGAGATGGCCGACGGCCGGAGATGGCTGCGCTGCAGAGATGGCCGACGGCGAGATGGCTGCCGCAGAGATGGCCGACGGGCCGGAGATGGCTGCCAGAGAGATGGCTGAAGCGGCTCAGATCGCCGACGCCATGGAGGCAAGGGGTGCAGTGACCTCCAATTTGGAAGCACAATGTGTTCCTTCTTCCAAAGAATGGTTGTTTTCACTGCAAATTTGAGTTGAGTTTCCCTTCACCTGTAGCATGGTCAAGCTGCTTCCTCATATTCCTTCACAACCTCATCCACCCCGACAATAGCATAGCCATCCGAATCGGTCGGCGGTGGTAAGTTCCACCAGCTACAGGAGGTAAGGCATAGCCGAGCCCACCTTAATGGATAAGCCCATTAATCTCACATGCAGCTCAGCGTGTTCGCCTCCGTGATCTCATCAACGGGTATCGAGGACCCGTCATTTCAAGCGTTGCACGTTCTCCGTGGAAGCCACACCGCTTCCGCAGAGTCCGGCCGCTGGCAGCTTCCAATGGCTCTTCATGCCGCTGAGATGGGCCGGTAGCTTGATGGTTTCATAGGCATTCACTTGCGTCGCAGCGCCGCAAGTGCATGTTCTATCTGTGTCATCCGATCTGACGCTTTTTTCTTTTTCGCCGCCATCTGAAGAGTCGCTCCACCGGCAAACCCATCCTTCCACGCCATACCCCCGTGCCTCGTGCATGTCCAGTGTTCTTTTTACCGATGGCGCGTGTGAGCTGGTCATTCTCTCTCGGGATGGAAGGTCCCGGCGGATGTTTCCTCGTATGCCGTGATGAGTTCATGACGGGTTTGGCAAGGATGGTTGGGAAGATACACAATCCTGCTTCGGGTCCAACCTTGCCCCGATTCCGAGAACCAAGTCTTTGCACGTAGGTCCCACCCATCCGTCTGGGTGTGATCCTCTCTCGCAGGCCTTCTCAGCTTCCTCCCACTTAGGCCTCTCGAGATATGTAGCCACCGACCCGCCCCTCCGTGATATTCCTTCTTCAGGCATTAAGCGTATTGGTTTCGACCTTTTTAGCTATAGCACTTTTTTATATGTCTTAAATTCGGGCTGAGGTCTTATCTTCGCATAATATGTCTTCGAAATTTGAGTCTCGCCAGCTTTGACAAATTTGTTCAATTTTGTCTTCGCTATTCGGAAAGCATCAGCCATCTTCTTTAGAGTCCACTCTTTGACCTTATTCTTTATAACCGGTTGTTTTCATCCTCCTCGCGGAAGGGTGAAATTTACCAACAACGAATTCCAAAGCGCTTTTGGATCTGTCATCGACAAAGGTACCGTCGCCTCTTCTTTGGCTTATTCCAATTTTCAATTATGATTGGGATTTGGTCCCTAACAAGAACTCCACCGACGTATAAATTTGTCTGCGCCTTCTTGGGCTCCATCGGCCTGCCATCAACACGGATCGCTTCGATCGTGAACTTTGCACGATCTTTCAACCGCCGGCTCGCGCCTCGCTTGCTCTTTTTCAGAGAAGAAGATGGTTGCTGGTCGATCCAGAGGGCTAAAAGAAGAAAGAAGCGTTAATTAATACATGTAGAAGAAGATTGTTGGTGGAAGTCACCGAGGCTTAATAAATGCATATACCTCGCCGGACTTTGTAACCATTAAATTGCGTTCACGGAGTCTTCATCTTCTCCATGACTAGTACTTGAGCTGTCGTCATGTCCCTCCAAGTTCAGATATTGTGAGGTGTCCTCATCAATAATGTTCTCCATTATTTCTTCTTCTTCAAGGTTTCTACTAAGTGGATCCATAGTTTCTAAAACAATAATATTATCACACAAATATCAGTAATACATCTATTGAAATGCTCAAGCAAGGACGATGATATGACAGGTTAAAAGTATTGAAATGTAACCCTAATACATGCTTGGTCATTTCAAACCCTAATTCGGAGAAACCCCGGACTCATATGAGAGGGTACATTTACTTCTTCTAATTAACTTGTCATCAAAGTTGATTAACATAGCATGGTTATTATAATGCTATATTGACAACGAGAGGTGGCGACGCTAGGGCGAGAGCGGGGCCGGGGTGCGTGGGGGTGTGCGTTCGAACCAGCACGACGTGATGGTCTACCTAACATGGGCGACACACCCTCGACGCGTGTGTAGGCTCAGCGAGGACATAGGAGGTCAGGGTCGACGGCATAATGGTGGCGGTGGTCGTCGGCGTGGCACAAAATATACACATGCATATACAATACACATACAATACAAATCCTTTGAATCAAACATGCATAATTTCCTATAGGATTTCCTATAGGATTTAATCCTACAAATTTCCTATAGGATTTAATCCTACAAATTTCCTATACAAATCCTTTGAATCAAACATGCCCTTACTTATATCCCGCGGGATGGCGACGGCGAGGGCGACGACGAGGGTGGTGTGGGCGAGGGCGACGGCGAGGCAGACACGGATGCGGCGGTCTCGTCGGGCGGCGGTGCTAGCGGCGTTTAGGCGTGGCCTATGAGCTCGGCGGCGGCAGACGCCTCTGCACGGGAAGAGAGCGAGGTGGTCATTAGGGTTTAGGCGTGGCCTATTATAATATCTTTGCTATAAGCTATTTTATTTTTACTCCACATGCTTCTAATTCACATGTGCAAGGATTAAGGCCTAGATCGCTTGAGTCGCGAGGCCCGGAGGCGGTTCCAGAGGAGGGCGCCGCGCCATGGTCGGCAGCGGAGCTCGCCAAAGGGGCACGACCAAGGAAGACGGGCCTGGATCAAGTGAGCTATGCATGATTCAGCCGCCCCCAGCCCAAGAATTTTTTTCCTAATATCCTTCATATTTGACAAATTTTGGGTAAAATAACGATATTTGGCCCATTTGCCCCCAATAGTGGCCCAAAGTGTCTCCTTGGCCCATTTGCCCCCAATTGGTTGGCCCAAGCTCCGCCAATGCACAGGAGGGAGGCGCGAACAGGGGACGGACAGGCAGTCGACGATCGCGGACATGGCGGCGCAGGGCGGGAAGGAGAGGGCAGGTCGGTTGGCGGGTCCGCGTGACGGCTCGGGCGCCAGGGTGGAGGTGGCCGGCGAGCCCAAGCGACGGGACGGGACGCGGCGGGCGAGGAGCCTCGGGCGAGTGGGCGGCTTTGGCGCGGCGCGCTGGCAGCGGACGGGCGCTGGCCGGAGGTGGAACGGGCGGGAAGCGCACGGGCGAAGCCGCAAGCGACGGGCGCAGGGACGCGGCGGCGTCCGGACGTGAAGGCGGGCGGGCGGAGCGGGTGGGCAGTCGCGGGCGGTGGTGGATGCGGCGGAGCGGGTCGCGCAGCCGGCGCGGTCGGCGGAGAGGGCGGCGGCGTGCAGTGTGGAAGCATGTGGTGCGCGGCTGCCCGTGAGGCCGGCGGGCAGGCGCCGCCGTGGTGCGGCAGCTGCCGGCGGCCGAGCGGCAGGCGGCGACGAAGGAGGGAAGAGAGCGTCGGGCGGCGAACCTCGAGCGGCGGGCGAGCGTCGGCGGGCAGCGTCGAAGCGGCGGGCGGCGGCGTCGGTAAGCGGCGCTCGATCGATCTGGCGTCGTGGGAGGAATAAGGAGGAGGTGAAATAATACCCCCTTTAACACGGTCGGAACCGGTGTTAAAGGGGCGTTCAGCATTATTACCCCCTAACACGGTTCCACGAACCGGTGTTAAAGAATATGCTTGCTTTAACACCGGTTCCAGCCACGAACCGTGTTAAAGGGGTGTTTTCAGCGCATTTATTTCAGGGCTTTTTAATTCAGGGGCTTTTTAATTCAGGCTTTTTAATTCAAAATATGAATAATATATCATAATTTTCAGAAAAATAATATCTATCCATTCATGTAAATAATTTTATATTTACTTTACATGAAATTTTTAAAATAAATAAACACTTATTTCATGCATTAAAGGGCTTTTTAATTCAAAAATATGATATGAATTTAGAAAATTCATATCTTTTCATTTCAACTCGAAAAATATGAATAATATATCATAATTTTCAGAAAATAATATCTATCCATTCATGTAAATGATTTTTATATTTACTTTACATGAAATTTTTAAAATAAATAAACACTTATTTCATGCATTAAAGGGCTTTTTAATTCAAAAATATGATATGAATTTAGAAAATTCATATCTTTTCATTTCAACTCGTAAAAATATGAATAATATATCATAATTTTCATAAAATAATATCTATCCATTCATGTAAATGATTTTTATATTTACTTTACATGAAATTTTCTAAAATAAATAAACACTTATTTCATGCATTAAAGGTGCTTTTTAAGATATATAAAAGAACTAAAATTAAGATACATGGCAGATTAAGTAACAATCGGACCTGAACTGAAAATTAAGATACATAAAAATGAAAATCAAGATACATGGCAGATTAAGTAACAATCGCCGAACTTGTTTTGAATGTTGGAGTGATTTAGTCATGCTCTGCCTACACTGTAATACTCGCCATCGTAGTCGTTGCACTGCCGCCACCGTCATCGCTGCTGCCGTCGGGTCACCGTAATTGAACCTCTGGAGAGTACGTGGGCTAGACTTGAGGGTAGCGCGTGGGCTGGACTTGAGGGTAGCGCAGACGGGGGTTAGAGTCGGCGGCAGTGTCATAGGCCATGACGCTCTGGAGAGTCCGAACGCGCCACCATAGCCGACGGCCGGCCTCGTTGAAGTTAGGAGGAGGTGGGCCGTCCTCTCGTGCCTGGCGAGCGCCCTCTCACGCCATCCACGAAGAAGGCTTCCCAAGTAGGGAAATAGTCGGGATGCCATCTAGGATTCCTCCGCTGCTCCGGACTGAGCTCTAAGTAGTAGTGGTTCGTGATGGCCATCCGGTGCGCCACACCTAGAGGGACAGGAGGAACGGCACACCTCCGACGCCAAAGATCCAGCCGGGGACACGAGTGGCCCGGCGGGGGGGTTCGAGGCAAAGCGCCTCCGCCTCCAGGGGTTAGTGCTACGGTGGAAGCCATGGGAAAGAGTGATGAGGTTGCGAGATATGAGTCTAGAGATGTGCAATGACAATGGAGGCCAACCCCTACATATATATATAGTGAACTAGCGGGAAGAATCTGGAGGAAGAATCTGGCGGGAAGAAAAATGGCGGAAGAAAAATGGCGGGAAGAATGGCGGGAAGAAAAATGGCGGGAAGAAAAATGGCGGGAAAAAATGGCGGGATGAACCTTTAGTCGGTTGGAGACACCAACCGGGACTAAAGATGCTCTAGTCCCGGTTGGAGACACCAACCGGGACAAAACACAGTCAACACTAATAATAGAGGTGAGTGCATGTCGACATTATGTCGTATGGCGTGTACCTTGTCCGGATGGTGTCACCAACCGGGACTAAAGATGACCTTAGTCGGTTGGAGACACCAACCGACTAATAATAGTGAGTGTCGACATTATTTTGTAAGTGTCAACACTATGTCGAGCTGCTTGTACTATAAATAGGCATCCTTGTGAGTCCAGTCCTCCGGCCCGGTTTGAGGCGAGGACACCACTACGGCCGATTCAGGAGATGCCGACGAGCCAGTCCTCGGCATCTCCGAGAAACTGGTCATAGAGGCACTCCTAATATGTGAAATTAGTTAGCTCCTGGTGTATTGATCTAGTTAGACAAGTTACAAAGCTGCAAGATGGTTTTCGAGCGAGGACACCACTACGGCCAGTTCGAGGGAGATGCGCGAGCCCAGTCCTCCGGCATCTCCGAGAAACTGTCATAGAGGCACTCCTAATATGTGACCGCGTTTGGAGATCAGATCTTAATGGTAAAATGCGATTGGGACAACTTCTTCTCATACTCGGTCCATCCACAAAACATGACTAACACTCAAGACATGTATTAAAAACATGAACTAGAGTTACATAATAGGAGCATGAACTTCTTGGCATATGCCCTTCCTTATGATCGCTTGATCGTAACCATGGAGCATCTTCTTTACTTAACGGAATGCTTGGGTCAGTTTTCCTTTGAAGAAGGAATTTCATCAAACTTATTATAATCTTCCCGACATGCATCTTGTCCTCGATTCCCACGATGTTTCTTTTCCTGAAAGAACTATGTGACGCTTTGGCTCATCATATGATGTATTCGTTTGCATATTTTTTCTTTTTTTGGTCCGGAGGACATGTCCTTCACATAGAAAACTGAGCCACATCATTGGCTAGGACGAATGGTTCGCCTAAGTTCTTCATAAGATTGTTGAGATCCACCGTTGTCATTCCGCACTTCTTGTCTACCTCCCCTCCTCCTGTTAGCTTGACCCATTTGCATCGAAACAAGGGGACCTTAAAATTAGGTCCATAGTCAAGTTCCCATATCTCCTCTATGAACCCATAATACGTGGTCTTTTGCCCATTGTCTTCTGCTGCATCAAGCGGACACCACTATTTTGGTTGGTGCTCTTTTATCTTGGCCTATCGTGTAAAATGTATTCCCATTTATCTCGTACCCTTGGAAAGTACATACAATCGAAGACGGTGTCACAGCCAACAAGTACAAATTGATCCCCAACAAAGGGTGTTATTCGTGAGAAGTCTTTGCAGCCACCGCCAAAACTCGCCATGTGTTCACTTATAATCCATTCATCGACCGCCCGGTGTTTGAGGCGTATTAAATTCTTGTGTTCATTGATATACGGGCAACCAAGATAGATCTTTGTAAAACCGTAGTGTGCTTGATTGAGAGAATGCCCGTCCCTACATATCATTGCTTTACATCCTAGGGTGCCTTTTCCACGCAGTCTCCCTCATGTCGTGATTCTCGAACACCAATCGCCTTTAAGGTCGGAATAAAATCAACACGTAACTCAATGACCTCCTCTCACATAGCCCTTGGAGATGCTTCCTTCGCCTAGCACGTTATGAACATATTTCTTTAAGACTCCCATGTACCTCTCAAAGGGGAACATATTGTGTAGAAATACAGACCGAGAATGGCAATCTCTTCTACTAGGTGAACCAGAGATGCGTCATAATATTGAAGAAGGATGGTGGGAACACCAACTCAAAGTCGACAAGACATTGGGCCACATCTGCTTGTAACCCCGTAGGCTTTCCGGATCGATTACCTTTCCGAGATATTGCATTGAGGAATGCACATAGCTTCACAATGGGTACTCGAACATTTTCGTAGAAGCCCTCAATGCAATCGGAAGCAATTGTGTCATAATCACGTGGCGATCATGAGACTTCGTGTTTTGGAATTTTTCTCCGCCATATTTATTATTCCCTTTATATTCGATTTAGAAGCCGACGGACCTTGATAACGCTCGACATTCAAAAAGATTTCCTTCTCGCTTTGGTAAGAGCGTAGTGGGCAGAGTTAAGTGGCATCGTTTCTTCTCGCTCTCGGGATGCATAGGCTCTTCAGGGCCTTGACGTTGCTGGTCTTGTCGTGCTTCCGTGTATCTTTTGTCTTCCCATACACTCCTAGAAAGCCTAGCAGGTTCACGCAAACATTCTTCGCCACGCATCACGTCGATTGAAGAGCGGACCTCTAAGACTTTCCAATAGGGTAGGTCCCAAAATATAGATTGCTTCTTCCACATGGGCGCGTGTCCGCATCGTCATTCGAACAGATAGACCGCCAGACCTTTTCCAAAGATTACTTCTAGGTCCTTGACCATACCAAATACCTCCTCACCGCACGGAGGACAGGCTTCCTCCGGGTTACGCCAGACGCTTGAAATGCTTGCCTTTCTTTCTTCATCGGATGCAGTTCGGAAGAAATCGGCGATACCCTAGGTACACAACCTTCTTACATTTATCCAAATATACACTTTCAGTATCATCTAAACAGGTGTGCATGCATTGTATCCCTTGTTTGTCCGCCTGAAATGTTACTAAGAGCAGCCAATCATTGATGGTTACGAAAAGCAATGATCGGAGGTCAAATGGCTCCCCTTTGTGCTCATCCCACATACGTACACCTGGTTTGGCCCACAGCTGTAAAAGTTCTTCAACTAATGGCCTTAGCTCCACATCAATGCAGTTGCCAGGTTGCCTCGGCCTTGGATGAGCACCGGCATCATAATGAACTTCCTCTTCATACACAACCAAGGAGGAAGGTTATAGATACATAGGGTCACGTGCCGTGTGGACTGCAGCTCTGCTCACCAAAAGGATTCATGCCGTGCATTCTTAGACCAAACCTTAAGTTCCTTGGCCACGCAAAAGTCCGGGTACTCTCGCCGACTTTTCTCCACTGTGACCCATCGCGGGTGTCTCAACATCGCGTCTTTCTTACGGTCTTCCATGTGCCATCGCAACAACTTGGCATGCTCTTTATTTCGAAGAGACGCTTTTAACCGTGGTATTATAGGAGCATACCACATAACCTTGGCGGGAACCTTCTTCCTAGGGGCCTCGCCCTCAACATCGCCAGGATCGCCTCGCTCGATCTTATACCGCAGCAGGTGCATACCGGCATGCATCCAAATTCTCGCATTTCTCACCGCGGTAGAGGATGCGTCATTAATGCAGCATGTATCTTACGACGCCTAATCCTAGAGGGCGATAACCTTCTTTGCTTGGTATGTACCGTCAGCAACTCATTATTTCTTGGAAGAAGATTCTTCATTTTACCAACAACTTTGAAAATGCTATCGGTCACACCATTCTCTGCCTTCCATTGCAGAAATCCAGGTGGCACCTAGCTTTTGTGGCCATCTTCGCAAGTTGGATACAACAATGTTTTGTGATCCTTTAACATCTGCTCCAGCTTCTCCTTCTCCATTCAGTTTCACATTCTTCCTTTGCATCAAGAATGGCCCGACCAAGATCGTCATCGGGCCCATCCGCTCCTCTTGATCTTCATTATCTACCCCGTTGCAGTATCATCATATTCAGGATACATATTATGATAGTTTTCATCATCCTCTTCTTCTTCGTTGTCTTCCATCACAACCCCTTTTTCTCCGTGCTTGGTCCAACAATTATAGCTGGGCATGAAACCAGATCAAGCGGTGGGCGTGAATGGTTCGGTATTTGAGTAGTCTTTCTTGTTCGACGGTGAACACACGGACAACACATAAAACCATTGTGACCATGGTTTGCATTAGCCACAACGATGAAATTTTGAGGCCCGTAATGTACTCGGAAGTGCGGCGGTCACAGACATCCATTGCCGATTCATCTGCATTAATATGTAGTATATATCAAAAATAATAGGAGATGACCATTTATATATATAGTACATCAATGACACATGAAACTATAGTTGCCGACCTCGACCGAGACGGAAAGAGCAACAAGAAAGCTTATTTTGAGCTCTCGGCATTTCACCGAACACCTCTAGTGCATATGAAAAAAACACACAACTAGCACTCTTCACACCCTCTTGCTAGGCTCCAAAATGTGAAAAAATGGAAGAGTGGGGTGTGTGGCTGGGGTGGTGTCTATATAGTTTCACCTTTAACACGGTTCGTGCCACGAACCGTGTTAAAGGGGGTGGCCATCGGTGGAGGGACCTTTAACACCGGTTCGTGGCACGAACCGGTGTTAAAGGGGCCTTTAATGCCGCAGAGGCCACTGGTATTGCCTTTAACACCGGTTCGTAGAAGAACCGGTGTTAAAGCCCATTTTCGGGATCAACAAAAGCCCGCGTTTCCACTAGTGACAGCCGTGTTGGCTCGTGTATGCTCTGTCCGGTTGGGCCTTTCTAAAGTGTCTTGGGACATAGGTTTCTTCTGGTTTGTAGGCTGTTGTTTTATTTTTTGTTTTTGTGCTCTCGTGTAAGTTGGTTTTCTATTTTTTATTTCCTTTGTTGTTGGTTTTTTCATAGAGGCTGGTGAGAAATTTTATTTTTCAGAAAGTCTATTTTGGGTTTGGGTTTGTTTTGTTTGTGTCCACTCAAAATACTATACATAGGCTTGCTATAAAATAGTTTTCATGTGTGATCGCCTTTTTTCATAGAGCCGGTGAGAAACTTTATTTTTAGAAATAACCATTATTGTGGTCCCTTTTTATCGTTGTCTGTCCGTTCATTTCATTTTTTGGTGTTGTGTTTGTTTGGATAGTATATATACGGTGTTGCACACAACTCGCTGTCCTGAATAGCAAAATATGACTACTACATATAGACTGCCTAAATATAGTGTACCGATGTGTTTTTCCCTTGTATTTTACGTTTTTTGCATCTGGGAATTGCTAAAATAATCTTAGGGTATACTATCACCGTTCCAAGTCTTAAGGCATATAACTTTTTTCAAAAGTTAAACTGCTTAAAGTTTGACCAAGTTTTTAGAGAAAAATATAAATATTTACAATACATAATCCATACCCTTTTATACACCATGAATCATATTTTCACATGGTATCTATATAAATATAATAGTTCTTAATAGTTTTTTTAAAAGTTTTTGGTCAAACTTTACATGGCTTGACTTTCAAAAAAGTTATAGGTCTTAAGCCTTAGAACGGAGGGAGTAGTTAGGTGGTGAACAGTTGATCTGCTGCCCTTGGTGTTCGGAGTTGTTTGCGCTTGGTCTATGTTTTTTCGGGCATGTTGTTCGGCGTCGTGGCCGTCGCGTGGGGTTTCTGGGCGTCGTGGCCGTGGTGTGGGATTGATGGGCCTTGTGGGTTGTCATTGGGATTGTATGGTTGCGGTTTTTTTTGTTCATTTTGTTTTAGGTCGTGGTTTGTTTATTTGTTGGTCCACTTAATTCTTTTTTTTAGAATAGCTCAAGCCTATTATCTGGTATCGTGTTTGTTAGGGTCGTGTTTGGTGTCGCACACAGCTTGCTGTTTTTATGGCAAGAAATTACTACTATATATAGTCTTCCCACAAATAGTACGTGGATATGGATATAGCTAGTCGAGAGTTAGCTTTGCGCACAGTCAGGTTATGGCTTGATCGATCTGTCGCGCGTGTCAAGGTTAGTGTCTGCATGCGGTATGTTTACACTCGCGTTGTCACATGCGATTTCCCTTGTAGTATGGCTCATGTTTGTCTTCGTCGCGGTGTGGATATAGCTAGCAAAGATATTTTTCGGTTGCAACTAGACTTGCAAATAAGGATTGAAATATCATTATTTTATATCTCGATATGTGCTTACTGTAAGTTGTAGCTGGACTCGTAATTAAGATTTTCTTTATTTTTGCTAGTGGAGTTGCAACTAAGAAGTTTTTTCAATTGTAACTGAACATGCAACTGAGGAAATTTTATTTTATTTGTTGTTGGAGATATGCCCAAGAGGCAATAATAAAATGGTTATCATCATATCTTTATGTTTATGATAAATGTTTACATACCATGCTATAATTGTATTAACAGGAAACATTAATATTTGTGTGTTTTGTAAACATGAAAGAGTCCCTAGTAAGCCTCTTGTTAAACTAGCTTGTTGATTAATAGATGATTGTGGTTTCCTGATAATGAATATTGGATGTTATTAATAATAATGTCATATTATTAGAAGAATGATATGATGGACACACTCCTGTAGTTAGCATAGCATAAGATTAGGTCATTTCGAGTTTGTTTGCTATAAGCTTTCAAATACATAGTAACCTAATCCTTCGACCATGGTATCATGTTAATCACCATCACCGGATGGATACTTTGATGACATAAAACACCACATCCGTAACTAGATGGTTATAAAGGTGGCATTAGGTATTATGAAAGTATGTGTTGAGACACATGGATCAAGAGTGGCATGTGTCCATTCATATGACGGATAGATATACTCTGGGCCCTCTCGGTGTAATGTCATCCAATTGGCTTGCAAGCATGTGACTAGGTTACAAGGGATGTCATATCATGGAACAAGTACTTATCTGATATGAGGTTGAACTAGCTATAGAGACACTGGCGATCGAACCTCGGATAAGTAAAGTATCACGCGACAAAGGGAATTGATATCGTATGTAAATGGTTCATTCAATCACAAAGTAATCGTAAAAATATGTGGGAGCCATAATGGATTTCCAGATTCCTCTAATGGTTATTGATCAAAGAGGTGTCTCAATCATGTCTGCATAGTTCACGGACCGTAGGGAGACACACTTAAGGATTCAATAGTGTTTAGTACATATGGAATATGAGTTGGAGATCGAATATTATTCGCAGTATCGGATTGGATCTAGGACTTCACGTGGAGATCCAGAATGGTCCGGAGAATAAGATTCATATAAGAAAAATCTAATTCCGAGGTTCGGAAATGTTTTCGGTGTTTTCACCGGAAGCTTCTAGAAATTCTAGAAGGTCTACCACCCTGGAAGGGGTGCACATGGATGCGCCATACCCAAGTGGGGGTAGCAGCATCATGCCCTAGGTCAAGTCGGCTATGACTAGGAAGTGGGAATCTAACTCTAGTTTGAATAGTCAAATCCCAATTTGAAAAGTCAAAGTCCAAGTGGAGGGAGGAAAGAAAACCTAGAAGGGAGAGGGAAAGGTTTCCCTCTCCCTCCCCAATCCGCCGGCCAAAAGGGAGTTCGGGGAGGACTCGGACTCCCCTTGCCGCCTCTCCCCCCCCATATAAGCAGGGGTGGGGCGCCCCCTTGGCCCTCACCCTAAAAAAACCCTAGGCCACCTCCCTTGCTCCCAAGCTGCCGGCGCCCTAGCTCTCCAAGTCGGAACCTCCTATACCCTAGCCGCCGGCGCATCCCTCTCCTCGGTGCCTAAACCCTAGTCGCTAAGGCTCTCTATCCTCCACCATACCTGCTTCGGCTTAGGTAAAGCCCTGTTGGATCTACTCCTCCACCTCCACCACCACACCGTCGTGCTGCTGGAATCATGAGGAGATCTACAACCTCCGCTGCTTGCTGGAACAAGGGAGAGGGAAGGTCTTCGTCGAGTACCGAACGTGTGACCGACTGAGGAAGTGCTGCCGGAATGTGGCGCCGGAAGGATCGTCTTCGCGATCTTGAGATCGACAAGTGAACGACTATATGAACCACAAGAATCCGATCTTATTAAACGCTTTGGATCTACGAGGGTTAGTACTCTACAAAATCGATGCACCGATCTCATAGATTAGATCTTGGCTTTTGTGTGTTCCCGCGATAGATTTTTTTTGGTTTCCATGCTGCGAACCCCTATAGTGGTATCAGAGGCGACTCTATGCGTAAATCTATTGCACGAGTAGAACACAATGTTTTTGTGGGCGTTGATGCTTCTATTGTCGCTTGCTTTTTGTGTACTTTGCATCTTGCGGGATGGTGGGATGAAGCGGCCCGGGCTAACCTTACATGTCATCGTACATGAGACATGCTCCACGCTCAACGTGCAACTTACATTGCACAAGTGGCTTTGCGGGTGTTTGTCTCTCCCACCATAGTGAAGATTCAGTTTACAACAGGCACTTGACAATAATTGTATCAATGTTGTGGTTCATGGTCGTAAGATTAGAACAGTTCTTATTCGAAAGCCCCAGCCAGGTAAAACATGCAAAGAAAATTAGAGGCGTCTAACTTGTTTTTGCAGGGAATTGTGTTGTGATATGATATGACCATGATGTGATTGTGATTACATTTTATGTATGCAATGATCCTTATTGTAAGTTGGCAACCGGCAGGAGCCTTATGGTTGTCTCATTTATGACAAGGGTGTCTATTCATCAAAGTAGCTGTAATAGTTTCTACTGGTGGAGGACAACCATGAAGCAGCGCCATTGACCTTGATGCCAGGCCTGTGATGATGGAGATCATGTTCGTGCTTTGGAGATGGAGACCAAAGGCACAAGAAGAAAGGCCATATCATATCACATATTATGAATTATATATGATGTTAATCCTTTTTATGCATCTTGTATTGCTTAGATCGCGACGGTAACATTATAAGATGATCCCTTTCACTAAATATCAAGTAATAAAGTGTTCATACTTAGTAGGCACCGTTGCTAAGACTCGTCGTTTCGAAGTATCACGTGATGATCAGGTGTGATAGATTCTACGTGTGCATACAATGGGTGCAAGCCAGATTTGCACATGCGGATACTAAGGTTAACCTTGACGCATGTACAGACATGGCCTCGAAACTCGGAATACCGAAAGGTAAAGCATGAGTCATATGGATGATATGATGAACATATTGATTGTTTTACTTTGAAGCTACATCATCTCTCGTGATGATTGGACTTGATGTAGTAGATTTGGTTCGTGTAATCACCAAAATGACTCGAGGGATGTTGTTTTGAGTGGGAGTTCAACAATAATATGATTAAAAGTTTAACATAATTTATCATAAATTAAATAAAGTAAATTTGCATAATTGTTATAGTCATTGGCACCCTTCACCACCTTACGCTTAGTTATAATTGAGATAATAGAACTATAGAATTCTGGATAGTTAATTTATGAACTGGTATCATATTGTTTTGAGTGTCAATCTAAAGTTTAAAATTCCTATTGCAAACTTTCAGCAAACTCCGTTTACTCCATGAAGTTTAATAAATAGTAATAAATAAAGAGTAACAATTCCAGTGTTAGTATATGAGTATCATGTTTGTCTCCATGATTCTTGATATTTAAAATGTTGTTTAAATATCAAGGTTATCTAGGAGATGAAAGAATTTTTTCATAAACCATCATGTGTGGAAGATATTGCGATATTTGAAACGAAGTTTTGGTTACAACATGATATATTATAATTTAGCAAAATATATGTTCGCATATTTGATGAGAATGTGCGAAGGTTGGAGATACTAGATGTCCTAATTCTCCAAAAGGTTTTGGAAAGCAATATTATACTCGCGATTCACCTTTATAATCTATAGTAGCTAGATCATGAAATTTTTCATGATAAAGATGAATATAAGATGTAGGTAAAATGTTTACTATACTAAAGATTACTAAATAATGGATTTTGAAAGAATGCCAAACATTTGATGATGGTGATATACTTCAAAGTGCAAGCCCAAATGTATTAGTATTTGACTATACACACTTTAGACTATGTGTCATGTGTATAGCGTCACTTTTGATGTTGATAGATGTTGGAGATATGCCCAAGAGGCAATAATAAAGTGGTTAATATCATATCTTCATACTTATGATAAATGTTTACATACCATGCTATAATTGTATTAACAGGAAACATTAATACTTGTGTGATTTGTAAACATAAAAGAGTCCCTAGTAAAGCCTCTTGTTAAACTAGCTTGTTGGTTAATATATGATCATGGTTTCCTGATCATGAACATAGAGATGTTATTAACAGCAGGGTCATATCATTAGGAGAATGATGTGATGGACATACTCCTATAGTTAAGCGTAGCATAAAGATCAAGTCATTTAATATAGTTCATTTGCTATAAGCTTTCTGACACATAGTAACCTAATTCCTTCGACCATGAGATCATGCATATCAACTTTACCGAAAGGATGCTTTGATGACATCAAACACCACACCGTAACTGTAGGGTTCGCAGCATAGAAAACAAAAATTTTCCTACGATGTGAACTATATACCAAGATCTATTTATACTAGATACAAACAACGGGCGGATGTATATCCGTAGAGAACATACCCTTGGAGACCTACAAAGCTTAACGAGTTCAACTCGTGGTTGATGTAGACGATCTCTTGCCGATCTCAAGATCGAGAGGAAGTCCTAGCGCCGCAAATCAGCAGCGCATCCGTGCTCGCACACACGTTCGAGCCACCGAGCAACCTCTGCCTCCTCGCTCAGCGATGCAGCGGAAGCACAACTCTTTCTTGCCGAATAGCCACCGGGAACATGTATCTCGCTAGTTCGAGACCATGGGGGATAAATTCTAGAGGGGGAGAGAGATCCTTCACGAGGAGGTGTGAGTGAGAAGTGAGAGGAGGGGCTCCTTTTATAGGAGGGGCAGCCCAAGGGGGCATGGCCGCCATGGAGGGTGCCCCAACCTCTCCTCATTCATGTGGGTGGACACTCCACTCACAAAATGGCCCTTCAAAATTCTCCACTCAAAACCCACTCAAAAATCCCATTAAATTTCCACCAAATTTAATGCAAACTCTCATTAAATAAAACTCTTTATTTTATTCAGAATTTTGTCAATTACTTTAATGACAAACATTCACAATAACCCCTTGCTAGAATTCTATTTCACATGCATAACCACTTTATGCAATTTCACCAAAACCTGTTTCGGTATCTAGTGAAATAAATTCTGCGCTTGTTCATTCTTTCGGCATGAAACTTTTGCTCCAACCGGATGTCGGTGTCTCTTAAGTGTGTCACCCTACGGTTCGTGAATAATGCGGACATGATCGAGACCCTCTCGATCAATAATCGAAGCGGATCCGAGACCCATACCGACTCCACACATTCAACGATGACTTTCTTGTGATCGCCGGAACCTTTACGCTAGTATCTTAATCCCTTTGTTTCACGATATATTACATGTCCGAGATTCGATCATCGATCCCCATACCTAGTTTGATCTCGTATCGACATGCACTCTTTTCGCTCCTGTGATATAACATTCTAGTGATCAAATCACTTGCTTGCAAGCTAATCAATGTGATATCACCGAGAGGGCCCAGAGTATATCTATCCGTCATCGGATGAACAAATTCCACTCGATCCATGAGCCTCAACATAACACTTTATTAGTTCGAACCCATCTTTATAATCACCGTTATGGTGTGACGTTTGATGTTATCAAGAAACTCTTCCTGTTAGTGATTGACATGATCTCATGGTCTAAGGATTAGGATCACTGTAAGTTGTTATAGCAATATAAACTCAAAGACTTTGATCGTAATGCTATACTTGATGAATGTTCATCACATCATTACACTAATGTTGTGATCCCGTTATTAACAACATCCAATGTCCATGACCGGGAAACCTTGATCATCTTGTTAATCAACGAGCTAGTTTATGAGAGAGGCTTAACTAGGAACTTTCTGTTTGTTTATTAAACACACATGTATTAACGTTTCGTATTAATACAATTATAGCATGCAAAATAAACATCTATCATATACTTGGAATACACATAATAAACACTTTATTATTGCCTCTCGTGGCATATTCCTTGAGCCTCCCACTTGCACTAGAGACAATAATCTAGTTACATAGTGATATATCTAACACCCATTGAGTTCGTGTTGATCATGTTTTGCTCTAGGGAGAGTTTTAGTCAACGGATCCGCTACATTGAGATCCGTATGTACTTCTACAAATCTTTATATCTCCATCCTTGACATGCTCATGATGGAGTGAAACCGCGCTTAATATGCTTGGAATGCTTGTGAGACCTTGGCTCTTTGGCATTGGCAATGGCACCATTGTTGTCACAATAGATCACCATTGGGTCCAACGCTTGCCACAACTCCTAGTTCGGATATGAACTCCTTCATCCAAATCGCTCGAGCCGCTCAAGCAACAACATATTCGCCTCCGTTGTTGATCCCGCTACCACAGGTTGTTTGGAGCTCCTCCAACTAACCGCTCAGCCATTCATGAGAAATACGATCCGGATTGAGACTTAGAGTCATCCGGATCGGTGTCAAAGCTAGCGTCGACATAACACTTAGCGACGAGCTCTTCTTCACCTCAGATACAAGAAACATATCCTTAGTTCTTCTTAAGTACTTAAGGATATTCTTGACCGCTATCCAAAGTGTTCAACTCGGATCCGATTGGTACCTACTAGTCAAACTAATAGCGTGTGCCACATCCGTCTTGTACATAGCATGGCGACATTATAGAGCCTATGGCTGAAGCATAGGGACTTTGTCCATTATCTCTCTTTCTTCCGCAAGCCGGACTTTGAGTCTTACTCAATGTCTTGCCTTGCAACATAGGTAAGAACCCTTCTTACTTCCGGTCCATTTTAAACTTCTTTAAAATCTTATCAAGGTATGTACTTTATGATAGCCCTATTAGGCGCCTAGATCTATCTCTATAGATCTTTATGCCTAATATGTATGATGCTTCACCTAGGTCCTTCATTGAAAATTTGTTGTTTAGATAACTTTTAACACTGTTTAAAGTTCTATATCATTTCCGATCAATAATATGTCATCCACATATAATATCGAAATGCCACATTGCTCCCACTCACTTTCTTGTAAATACAAGCTTCTCCATAAGTTTGGACAAATCCAAACTCTTTGATCACCTCATCAAAGCGGAGATTCCAACTGCGATGCTTGCTTCAATCCATAGATGGATCGCTGAAGCTTGCACACCTTGTTAGCATCCTTAGGATCGACAAAACCCTTTGGTTGTATCATATACAACTCTTCTTCAATATTACCATTGAGAAACGCGGTTTTGACATCCATCCGCCATATTTCATAATCGAAATATGCAGCAATTGCTAACATAATCCTAATCGACTTTAGCATCGCTACGGAGAGAAAGTCTCATCGTAGTCAACTCCTTGAATTTGTCGAAACACCTTTGCGATAAGTCGAGCTTTATAGATGGTCACATTACCATCAAGATCGTTTTCCTTTGAAAATCCATTTGTTCTCCACGGCCTTTTGGTCGTGAGGTAATTCCACCAAGTTCCAAACTTGATTTTCATACATGGATTCCATCTCGGATTTCATGGCTTCTAACCATTTGTTGAACTGGCTCATCATCGCTTCCTCATACGTCGCAGGTCATTATTTTCATCAACCATGAAATTTATGACAGGATTTCCGATGACTCGGAGCTGCACGCGTCTGCTTTGACCTACGAGGTTCGGTAGTACTCTTCGGAGTTTCATGATCATTATCATTAGTTCCCTCTTCAACATGTGGAGCCAACTCCGAACAACTTCCGTGCGCTACTCGCCATACTTTGAAGAGAAGGTTCCACAACCTCTTGAGTTCTACCTTCCGACTACTCACACGTTTGCGAGAAACTCTTTCTCTAGAAAGGATCCATTCTTGGCAACAAAAATCTTGCCCTCGGATCTGATAGAAGGAATACCCAATAGTTTCTTTAGGGTATCCTATGAAGACGATTTTTCCGCTTTGGTTCGAGTTTATCCGGTTGAAGTTTCTTCACATAAACATCGCAACCCCAAACTTTAAGAAATGATGCTTAGGTTTGTTTCAAACCACAATTCATACGGTGTCTTTTCAACGGATTTAGATGGTGCCCGATTTAAAGTGAATGCAGCAGTTTAGTGCATAACCCCAAAATGACAACGGCAAGTCCGCGGAGACATCATAGATCGAACCATATCTAATAAAGTACGATTACGTTCGACACACCATTTCATTGTGGTGTTCCGGCAGTGTGAGTTGTGAAACAATTCCACACTTTCATGTGAGTGCTAAACTCAGAATTAGATACTCACCTCCACGCCGCATCAGTAGAAATTTGATCTTTCTATTACGATGATTTTCCACTTCATTCGAAATTCCTTGAACTTTTCAAAGGTTTCAGACTTGTGTTTCATCAAGTAGATATAACCATATCTACTCAAATCATCCGTGAAAGTAACAAAATAACGATATCCACCTCGCTACCGACACACTCATTGGACCACATACATCGAATGTTGATTTCCAACTGTCGCCTGCTCCATTGAACCGAAAACGGCGTTCTAGTCATCTTGCCCATAAGGCATGGCTCACATGTATCAAATGATTCATAATCAAGTGATTCCAAAAGTCCATCCGAATGGAGCTTCTTCATGCGTTTAATGCCAATATGACCTAGACGGCAGTGCCACATATATGCGGATATATCATCATTAAGTTTAATCCTTTTAGCATCAACATTATGAATATGTGTAACATTATCATCGAGATCCAACAGAAATAAACCATTCATCATTGGTGCATGACCATAAAAGATTTCATTCATATAAATGGAACAACCATTGTTCTCAGATTTAAATGAATAACCACTTTGCATCAAACATGATCCAGATACAATGTTCATGCTTAGTGCAGGCACCAGATAACATTTATTTAAGTTTATGACTAATCCCGACGGTAAGTGGAGAGGTAGCGTTCCGACGGCGATCACATCAACGTTTGATCCATTGCCGACACGCATCTTGACCTCACCCTTTGCTAGCGGTCGCTTGTTCCGCAGCCCCTGATTCGAGTTACAAATATTAGCAACGAACCGTATCAAATACCTGTGCTCTGCGAGCACTAGTCAAGTACACATCAATAACATGTATATCATATATACCTTTGTTTGCCTTGCCTTCTTGTCCGCCAGATACTTGGGGCGATTCGCCCGATGGCAGTCCCCTTACAATAGTAGCACTCGGTATCGACTTAGGTCCAACTCGGGTTTTTTCAGCGCTGCAACAGGCTTGCCGCCTTACTTCCTTCCGCTTTCCTTCTTGTCTTTCTTGAAACCAGTGTTCCTCGATCATCAACACTTGATGTTCCTTTTGATCTCCACTTCGCAGCTTTTAAGCATTGATGAAGCTCGGGAGAGACTTCTTCATGCCTTGCATATTATAGTTCATCACGAAGCTCTTATAGCTAGGTGGCAGAGACTGCAGAACACGATGGATGCCTAAGTCAATGGGAATCGTTATTCCCAAGGACACAAGCTTATCGGCGTAACCCGACATCTTGAGTACATGCTCACTAAAGGAGCTGTGCTCTTCCATCATGCAGCTAAAGAACTTTTCTGAAGCATTGTAGCTCTCTACAGCAGCATGTGTGTCGAAAATCATTTTCAACTCGCCCATTGTATCAAATGCATTGCCGTTTTCGAAACGCTTTCGAAGTTCCGGCTCTAGCCCATACAATATGCCGCAATGAACTAAGTTGTGGTTCTCCTGACGAGTCAGATAGACATTCTTCTCCTCGTCAGGGGCATCATCAAAAGGTGGGGGGCCTAACGGCGCTTCTAGCACATATTGCTTTTGTGCAGCAGAGAGGAGAATCCTCAAATTCATGGCCCATTCAGTAAAGTTGCTACCGTTCGTTGCTAGTTTCTCTTTCTCCATGAACGCATTGAAATTAAAAGCAGGTGGTGCCATCTACAACAGAATTTGTAAAGTTTAGACTAAGTGTATGATAGATCGAGTTCAACTAATCTATATTACGAATGAACTCCCACTCAAAAGCGACATCCCTCGTGTCCTTTTGGTGATTACATGAACCAAATCCACTACACCAAGTCCGATCATCACGTGAGTTGGTATAGCTTCAAAGGCGAGCATCAAATGGGCATCATATCAACTATATGACTCATGCTTAACCTTTCGGTCTGTGTTCCGAGGCCATGTCTGTACATGCTAGGCTCGCCAAGTTAGAACCTTAGTATTTGCGTGTAATCGCTTTTACACCAAATATGGTCGGATCCAAGAACACCCGATCATCACGTGATGTCTTGGAGCGACAAAACATAATCGGTGCATACTAAAGGAAGAACACATTCTTATCTTGATATTTAAATGAGGGATCATCTTATTATGCTTAACAAAGCGCTAAACAAGCAATATAAGATGCAATCAAACATCATATGTTTATTAGTGAAATTATATGGTTCCCGCAGATGATCTCTATCATGTGCATCGTGGTATGATCACTATCATACCTATATGTGTAAATCCAAGGTCTATGGATTTTACACGCTATGTGTGTTGTAAGAGTATCATCTCATACTTCTACTTACAACACTACCATATCATAACACTAGCCCAGCAACAATCTAAACTAGACGCCTCTAATTTATCCATTGCAAGTTTTACGTGGCTTAGGGATTTCGAGATAGAACCGTTCTACCTACGAACATGAACCACAACGAGGATAATCAAATTGTTGACAACTCGCTTGCAAAATAGATATTGATTATAGTAGGAGAGACAGACACCCGCTAGCCACTTATGCAAACTAGTTGCATGTCAAGCGTGGAACAGGTCTCATGTGCGAGGACATGTAAAGTTTGTCCGGGCCGCTTCATCCCACTATGCCACCAATATCCAAAATTACAACAAAGGAGCAACAACATGATCATCATCGCCCACATACTCATATGTGTACTACCTGTGTAAAGTATCTACGCATAGATCCGGCTCTGATACCACTGTAGGGTTCGCAGCATAGAAAACAAAAATTTTCCTACGATGTGAACTATATACCAAGATCTATTTATACTAGATACAAACAACGGGCGGATGTATATCCGTAGAGAACATACCCTTGAAGACCGACAAAGCTTAACGAGTTCAACTCGTGGTTGATGTAGACGATCTCTTGCCGATCTCAAGATCGAGAGGAAGTCCTAGCGCCGCAAATCAGCAAGATCCGCTCGCACACGCTCGAGGCACCGAGCAACCTCCGCCTCCTCGCCCAGCGATGCAGGAAGCACAACTCTTTCTTGCCGAATAGCCACGGAACATGTATCTCGCTAGTCCGAGACCATGGGGATAAATTCTAGAGGGGAGAGAGATCCTTCACGAGGAGGTGTGAGTGAGAAGTGAGAGGAGGGCCTTTTATAGGGGGGGCAGCCCAAGGGGGCATGGCCGCCGGCCATGGAGGGTGCCCCCACCTCTCCCTCATTCATGTGGGTGGACACTCCACTCACAAAATGGCCCTTCAAAATTCTCCACTCAAAAATCCCATTAAATTTCCACCAAATTTAATGCAAACTCTCATTAAATAAAACTCTTTTATTTTATTCAGAATTTTGTCAATTACTTTAATGACAAACATTCACAAATAACCCCTTGCTAGAATTCTATTTCACATGCATAACCACTTTATGCAATTTCACCCGAAAACCTGTTTTTGATCTAGTGAAATAAATTCTGCGCGCTTTGTTCATTCTTCGCATGAAACTTTTGCTCCAACCGGATGTCGGTGTCTCTTAAGTGTGTCACCCTACGGTTCGTGAATAATGCGGACATGATCGAGACCCTCTCGATCAATAATCGAAGCGGATCTGAGACCCATCGACTCCCACACATTCAACGATGACTTTCTTGTGATCGTCTAACCTTTACGCTAGTATCTTAATCCCTTTGTTTCACGATATATTACATGTCCGAGATTCGATCATCGTATCCCCATACCTAGTTTGATCTCGTTATCGACATGCACTCTTTTCTCGTTCTGTGATATAACATTCTAGTGATCAAATCACTTGCTTGCAAGCTAATCAATGTGATATCACCGAGGGCCCAGTATATCTATCCGTCATCGGGATGAACAAATTCCACTCTCGATCCATGAGCCTCAACATAACACTTTATTAGTTCTGAACCCATCTTTATAATCACCGTTACACGGTGTGACGTTTGATGTTATCAAGAAACTCTTCCGGTGTTAGTGATTGACATGATCTCATGGTCTAAGGATTAGGATCACTTCGTAAGTTGTTATAGCAATATAAACTCAAAGACTTTGATCGTAATGCTATACTTCGGATGAATGTTCATCACATCATTACACTAATGTTGTGATCCCGTTATTAACAACATCCAATGTCCATGACCAGGAAACCTTGATCATCTTGTTAATCAACGAGCTAGTTTATGAGAGAGGCTTAACTAGGAACTTTCTGTTTGTTTATTAAACACACATGTATTAACGTTTTCGTATTAATACAATTATAGCATGCAAAATAAACATCTATCATATACTTGGAATACACATAATAAACACTTTATTATTGCCTCTCAGGGCATATTCCCTTCAGTAACAGGGTGGCTATAAAGGTGGCATTGAGTGTTCGGAAAGTATTGGTTGAGACACATGGATCAAGAGTGGGATTTGTCCATCCATATGACGGATAGATATACTCTGGGCCCTCTCGGTGGAATGTCATCCAATTAGCTTGCAAGCATGTGACTGGCTCACAAGGGATCACATACCACGGGAACGAGAAAAGAGTACTTATCAGTAACGAGGTTGAACTAGGTATGCAGACATACCGACGATCAAAACCTCGGATAAGTAAACTATCGTGAGACAAAGGGAAATTGGTATCGTATGTAAGTGGTTCATTCGATCGCAAAGTAATCGTAGAAATATGTGGGAGCCATATGAATTTCCGATTCTCTATTGGTTATTGATCGGAGAAGTGTCTCGATCATGTCCGCATAATTCACGAACCGTAGGAGACACACTTAAGGATTCTATGTTGTTGAGTAGTTATGGAATGATGAGTAAGAGACCGAATGTTGTTGAGTCTCGGATGGGATCCGGATATCACGAGGAGATCCGAATGGTCAGGAGAATAAGATTCATATAAGGAAAGTCCTGTTTCGAGTTAGGGAATGATTCCGTGTTTTCATCGGGAATGTTCTAGAAGGTTCGGAATGTCCGCAGACCGAGGAAGGGTACATGAATGTGTTATATCAAGTTGGTATGATTGCATTATGTACTTGGTGTCATCGCTGTACCAAATAGAGGGTTTATTCAAATCCTAGTTTGAAAAGTCAAACGGCTAGTTTGAAAGTCAAACGGCTAGTTTTGGGAAAGAGGAGAAGGAGGTTTGTTAACGACTTGGGGAGGAGTTCCTCCTCCACCGCTGCCACCTTGGGTCCGAGTTGGGGAGGACTCCCCTACCAGCGCCTCCTCCACCTATAAGAGGAGGGCAGGGCTCCTCCTAGACACACAAGTTGCCTCCTCTAAACCTAAACCCTAGCCACGCCTAGGATTTCTCCCAAGCCGAGTTAGAGCTTCTAATTGCCCTAGCCGCTGGTTTAGCCCTTCTAATTGGTGTGTCTAAACCCTAGATCACCAAGGCTCTCTCATAGTCCACCATACTCGCTCCGGCTTAAGCCTGCGAGATCTCCCTCTTCCCGGTACCACGCCGTCAGGCCGAATCACGAGGAGAGTGCTACAACCTCCGCTTTCTGGAACAAGGGAGAGGAAGGTCTTCGTCGAATTAACGCAGACCGATCAAGGGAGCGCTGCTTAACGCAGCCACGGAAGGATCGCTCACGATCTTGAGATCGGCAAGTGTACGACTACATCACCCACGAGAATCGCTCTCGTTAACCGCTTTGGAATCTTCGAGGGTAAGTTCCTCTATCGACTCGTTGCTACAATCTAGTAGATAGATCTTGGCTTGTTTGTGTGCATGCGGTAGAAATTTTTGTTTTCCATGCTACGAACCCCACAAAGGGTATCGAGCCGTGTCTATGTAGATCTGTTGACGAGTAGAACACAATGGTCATTGTGGGCGTTGATGCTTTTGTTGTCGATTGCTTCTTGTGTACTTTGCATCTTGCGATGGTGGGATGAAGCGGCCGGCTAACCTTACATGACATCGTTCATGAGACTTGCTCCACGCTTGACATGCAACTTGTATTGCATAAGTGGCTTTGTGGGTGCCTGTTTCTCCCAACATAGTTAAGATTCAATTTACAACGGGTGATTGACAATACTAGTATCAATGTTGTGGTTCTTGTTCGTAAGTTAGAACGACACTTATTGAAAGCCCCAAACCACGTAAAACATGCAAAGAAAATTAGAGGCGTCTAACTTTGTTTTGCAGGGGGTGTGCTGTGATGTGATATGGCCATGATTGTGATTATATATGATGTATGCAATGTTCCTTATTGTAAGTTGGCAACCGGCAGGAGCCATATGGTTGTCTTTAAATTCTGTTTAGACCCGCATGTCTATTCAAAGTAGTTGTAATAGTTGGAGCTGGTGGACGACTACCATGGAGAAGCATCATTGACCTTGATGCAATGCCGGTGATGATGGAGATCATGTTCGTGCTTGAAGATGGAGATTGGAAGAACAAAGAAGAAAGGCCATATCATATCACATATTATGAATTGCATGTGATGTTAATCCTTTATGCATCTTGTATTGCTTAGTTAACGACGGTAGCATTATAAGATGATCCCTCAAGCACACAATTTCAAGGTTTTAAAGTGTTCATCCTTAGTAAGCACCGTTGCTAAAACTCGTTGTTTCGAAGCACCACGTGATGATCGGGTGTGTTAGATTCTGCGAGTGTATACAACGTGAGCAAGCCAGATTTGCTCATGCAGAAGCTAAGGTTGATCTTGACGAGCCTAGCATGTACAGACATGGTCTCGGAACACGGATCACCGAAAGGTAAAGCATGAGTCACATAGTAGATATGATGAACATGTTGATTGTTCGCCATTGAAGCTACATCAACTCTCGTGATGATCGGTTTTGATGTGGTTGATTTGGTTCGTGTGATCACTAAAACAATGTGAGGGATATTTTTTTGAGTGGGAGTTCAACAGCAATATGATTAAAAGTTGAACACTATTTATCATAAATTAAATCAAAGTGAATTTGCATAGTTGTTGGCATCCGTTTACCACCTTGCGCTTAGTTATAATTGAGATGATAGAACTATAGAATTCTGGTTAGTTACTTTACGAACTGGTATCGTATTGTTTTGAAGTGTTAATCTAAAGTTTAAAAGTCCTATTGCAAACTTTCAGTAAGTTCCGGTTACTCCATGAAGTTTAATAATTGGTATTAAAACAAGAGTGACAATTCCAAGTGTTAGTGTATGAGTATCATGTTTGTCTCCATGATTCTTGATATTCAAAGGATTGTCTTAATATCAAGATTATCTAGGATCTGAAAGAGTTGTTTCAGAAACCATGATGTGTGGAAGATATTGTGATATCTGAAACGAAGTTTTGGTTGCAACATGATAGAGTATAATATGGCAAAAGTCATGTTCTCATATTTGATGAGAATTTGCAAAAGGTTGGAGACACTAGTTGTCCAAAATCCTCCAAAGTTTTTGAAGAGCAACATTATACTCGTGATTCACCATTATAAGCTAAAAGTAGCTTGATTATGGATGATTCTATGATAAGGGTGAATATTTGATGTAGGTAAAATGTTTTCTACACCAAAAGATTACTAAAGAAAGGAATTTGAAAGAACACCAAACATTAGATGATGGTGATCTACTTCAAAGTGCAAGTCCAAAGACATTGGTATTTAATTATGCACGCTTTGGACTATGTGTCATATGTATGACTCCACTATTGATGTTGATAGATTCTTTCAAACAGAAAAGGAAATACTGAAATAGAATCTCATAAATATATGGCAGAAAAGAAAAGACTAGAATTGTTCAGTTTAATTATATAGATGATATACATGTTATGGCTATATTCTTTGCTTATTAAACAATGTGGTTCTTAAGTATTTGATACTGAATTTGTTGGTGTGAATCGTCATACGAAACAACACAATTCATGAACTACAATGGCCTAAGTAACTAGCAAAAGAACATGTGATGATGTTCATCAAGAACAAATAAAAGGTTATTGTGTTGCTCGTTAAACGTCAAAGCTTGCCTTCAAGATTTGTTTTATCAGGTATTATGAGAACAAAAGGGTTGTTCAAATAATTGCCGTAATCTATAAAAGATGGATGATTCACAAATCTCGTTGGAGAAATCACATCCATAAAACTAGTGCTAAAAATGTCGAAAGACAAATTGATTGAAAGATCACTTGGGAAGTGACATCGCCGTTTAAATTATATTGGAAAGAAAACATGAAGAAACTCCATGTGGATGAAATTTGGAGTCTTTTGATTTTTGATCAAATGACGCTTGTGAAACTTTCCTAGAGATAATTAAAACTTCGTTCATAGGCCAAAAGGGAACGAGTGACTAGCTTATTGGAACTTGTACATATTGTTGTATGAAGTCCATTATGTGTAGTCAAGAGCGATGGATTTCAACTTCATATGCTTTCTCTGAGAATTTGAGTGAATATATGAATATTTACTTAATAAGGATGAAGTGTGAAATATTTGAAAAGTTCAAAGATTTTCAAGATGAAGTGCAAAATCATTGTAACAAGAATATAAATAGTTTATGATAAGATCATAAAGGAAGATATTTGAGTTACAAGTTTAGCATAATACCTAAGATTTAAGGAATCGTTCCGTGGATTTGCATTTTCCCGAAACACCATAAGAGTATGGAGCGTTCAAGATATGTAATTAAACCTTGTTTGACATGGTAAGATCAAAGGTGTAAATCATAAAACTGCCATTATATTTTAAAGATTAAAAGCTTTAGAGACTACCGTTTTTCCACTGAAAAGAGCTCCATCATAATCCGTTGAAATGACACCATATAAAGTTATGGTTTGGGATAAAACCCAAATTGTACTTTCTTAAACATTGGTATGTTATGCATAAGAAAGATGTTTTGCAACCAAAGTCGGATGAACCTGTCTTTATATAACTGTTAAGTATTCCTCCATAACATCGGAGACAAAAGTGTTTGTCGCTTAGAAACGTCAAATTTCTTTGAGAAGGAATTTTTCGTGAAAAGTTAAGTGGGAGGACAATAGAACTTTGATAAGGTTAAAAGAACCTTAGCTATATGTGCAGAGTTACGCAGCACCGAAAAGTGTTCCGGAGGCAGCAATAATGCTCATGGATCACGTGCCTCAAAGGTTGTGGTCACGGAGGTCTAAGTTCCTATTGAAACAAGTAGGTCGGGTAAACAATCAAATACCAAGATTTGAGGGTTGAATCATTATTTGAGAATAATGAACCGACTACATGTAGAGAAGCGATGATGGACCCTGACTCCGTAAAATTGCATGAATCCATAAAATCCGTGATAGTTCCATACACGAGAAATCAAGTTTTGAACTTGAAGGACCCTCGAGAAAGGTGTAAGACCTTACAGTTCTGTTTGGATCTATAAAGAAATATACATGGATGTTTCGCATCTATGAAATGGTCGACATGTTGGGAAAGAGTTCACAACAATGTTCAAGGGTTGACTATGACAAGATTTGATCTTTCATAGCGATATTTAGTCTAGGCGGATTAATGTAGCAACCACGACATATAATTTTGTTATGTGTTGGATAAACAAAACAAATTCTTCTAATGGAAGGGTTACCTAGGACGTGTGCGTGACACGGTCCAAAGGGTTTTGTTAATTCAAAGGATGGTAAATGCATATGCAAACTTCAATGGTTGAAGTAAGCATTGCGGAGTTGGAATCTTCACTATGATGAAACTGTTAAAGGAGTTTAAATTCGTCGGAGACAATGAAGATGCTTGCATTTGCAAGAAATTAAGTGGGAGCACGAAGACATGTTTCTAATACATTATGTGGAAGACATATTGTTGATTGGAAATGATATATCTTTTATTAACACATATTAAGAATTTCATCCCGATGAAAGACTTAGGCAAAACCCAAATATTTGGCATCAATAGAAGCTAATATGGTTGTGCCGAAAGTACATAGATGATGTATTGAATGAGTTCAATATAGAAACTACAAGAAAGGTTCTTGTCACACAGAAAGGATTGAATGAGTTCAATATTGATGATATATTCAAGTGTATTGACACTTGGTAAGTGAAACAAAGATTCAAGTATAGATTGATACTTGATGTATGAAATCACAAAGAATATTTATATCAATCATACTGTGATATGTACGAATCCAGATATGTCCTATGCTCTAAATGTTATGAGCATATACCAGAATGATTCATAAGATGATCATTGGACAATAGTAAGGATATTCTTAAGATCTTTTGGAAGAACTAAGAGTATATTATTTGTAGAAGTGACAAATAGATGGTTAGTTCATTGTAAAAGTACTACATTGATACTAGTTTTGTCACAAAGTACAAATTAAGTTTATCTCGATCTAAACTAAGGGTGTCACAATATAATGGAAAGTAAGTTCCATAATGGATTTGGATGAGTTCCAAAGTTAAGACATTGTGACAGATACTACAACAAAAGGCTAAGTATATGACTGCTATTATAACAGCAAAAGAGGGCATTTGTGTCAAGTAGTTTGTTATCAAACTAGGTGTGGTTCACAGTGGGATAATACTATGAAGATATATTGTACGACAATATTATCAACATGTTTTTACCCCAAAATAACTAAAGGTCTCACCAAAGGACCAAAATTATACAAAGCCATCTCATTAGAGAATGAGTGATGCATAGAGACGCAAAGACATGCAAATACACATGGACCTGGAAGTGTCAGATCCGGAGATCAGTTAACCACTAGCAATCGTGTACATACAACACCAGAAAGCCATAGGTGTTGAATACACAAAGGTTTGAAACTAGATTATTGACTCTAGTGCAAGTGGGAGATTGTTGGAGATATGCCCAAGAGGCAATAATAAAGTGGTTATTATCATATCTTCATACTTATGATAAATGTTTACATACCATGCTATAATTGTATTAACAGGAAACATTAATACTTGTGTGATTTCTAAACATAAAAGAGTCCCTAGTAAAGCCTCTTGTTAAACTAGCTTGTTGGTTAATATATGATCATGGTTTCCTGATCATGAACATAGAGATGTTATTAACAGCATGGTCATATCATTAGGAGAATGATGTGATGTACATACTCCTATAGTTAAGCGTAGCATAAAGATCAAGTCATTTAATATAGTTCATTTGCTATAAGCTTTCTGATACATAGTAACCTAATTCCTTCGACCATGAGATCATGCATATCACCTTTACCGAAAGGATGCTTTGATGACATAAAACACCAAACCGTAACAGGGTGGCTATAAAGGTGGCATTGAGTGTTCGGAAAGTATTGGTTGAGACACATGGATCAAGAGTGGGATTTGTCCATCCATATGACGGATAGATATACTCTGTGCCCTCTCGGTGGAATGTCATCCAATTAGCTTGCAAGCATGTGACTGGCTCACAAGGGATCACATACCACGGGAATGAGAAAAGAGTACTTATCAGTAACGAGGTTGAACTAGGTATGCAGAGATACCGACGATCAAAACCTCGGATAAGTAAACTATCGTGAGACAAAGGGAAATTGGTATCGTATTCAAGTGGTTCATTCGATCACAAAGTAATCGTAGAAATATGTGGGAGCCATATGAATTTCCAGATTCCTCTATTGGTTATTGATCGGAGAAGTGTCTCGATCATGTCCGCATAATTCACGAACCGTAGGGAGACACACTTAAGGATTCTATGTTGTTGAGTAGTTATGGAATGATGAGTAAGAGACCGAATGTTGTTCGGAGTCTCGGATGGGATCCGGGATATGACGAGGAGATCCGGAATGGTCCGGAGAATAAGATTCATATAAGGAAAGTCCTGTTTCGGAGTTAGGGAATGATTAGGTTTTCATCGGGAATGTTCTAGAAGGTTCCTAATGTCCCAAGACCGAGGGAAGGGTACATGAATGTGTTATATCAAATTGGTATGATTGCATTATGTACTTGGTGTCATCGCTGTACCAAATAGAGGGTTTATTCAAATCCTAGTTTGAAAAGTCAAACGGCTAGTTTGAAAGTCAAACGGCTAGTTTTGGGAAAGAGGAGAAGGAGGTTTGAAACCGACTTGGGGGAGGAGTTCCTCCTCCGCCCACCACCTTGTCCGAGTTGGGGAGGGACTCCTCCTGTGCGCGCCTCCTCCACCTATAAGAGGAGGGCAGGCTCCCTCCTAGACACACAAGTTGCCTCCTCTAAACCTAAACCCTAGCCACACCCTACGGTTCTCCCAAGCCGAGTTAGAGCTTCTAATTGCCCTAGCCGCTGGTTTAGCCCTTCTAATTGGTGTCTAAACCCTAGATCACCAAGGCTCTCTCATAGTCCACCATACGCTCCGCTTAAGGCGAAGCCTGCGAGATCTCCCTCTACTTCCGGTACCACGCCGTCGTGTTTGGCGGAATCGCGAGGAGAGTGCTACAACCTCCGCCTCTGGAACAAGGAGAGGAAGGTCTTCGCCGAAAACGTACCGACTGATCAAGGGAGCGCTTTAACGCAGCGCCGGAAGGATCGTCTACGCGATCTTGAGATCGGCAAGTGTACGACTACATCACCCACGAGAATCTGCTCTCGTTAACCGCTTTGGAATCTTCGAGGGTAAGTTCCTTTATCGACTCATTGCTACAATCTAGTAGATAGATCTTGGCTTGTTTGTGTGCATGCGGTAGAAATTTTTTGTTTTCCATGCTACGAACCCCTACAATAGATTCTTTTAAAAGGAAAAGTAAATGCTGAAAGAGAATGTCGGAAATATTTGGCAGAAAAGAAATGACTGGAATTGTCCAGCATAAGTATATAGATGATATACATATTGTGGTTGTATTCTTTGCTTGTTAAACAATGTGGTTCTTGGGTATTGGATACCAAATTTTTTGGTGTGAATTGTCATACGAAACAACACAATTCATGAACTACAATGGCCTAAGTAACCAGGAAGAGAATATGTGAAGATACTCATCGAAAACAAACAAAATGTTGTGATGTTTCTCGTTGACATCAAAGCTTTCATTCAATATTTGTTTCAGTAATTGTTATTATGATCATGTATTATGAGAATAAAAGGTTGTTCAAATAATTACCATATTCCACAGAAGACTGATGATTTACAAATCTAGTTGGACAAATCGCATCCATAAAAATAATGCTAAAAATGTCGAATGACAAATGATTGAAAGATCACTTAGGAAGTGACATCGCCGTTTAAATTATATTGGAAAGAAAACATGAAGAAACTCCATGTTGATGGAATTTTGGAGCCTTTTTATTTTGATCAAATGATGATTGTGAGACTTTCCTAGAGATAATTGAAACTTAGTTCAAAGGCCTGGAAGAACGAACGACTAACTTATTATAATTTGTACATATTGATGTATGTAGTCCATTATGTGTAGTCATGAGCGATGAATTTTAACTTCATATGCTTGCTCCAGAAATTTGAGTGAATATATATGTATATTTACTTAATAAGGAAGAAGTGTGAAACATTTAAAAATGTTCAAAGACTTTCAAGATGAAGTGGAAAATCATTGTAACAAGAAAATAAAGAGTTTATGATTAGATCATAGAGGAAGATATTTGAGTTACAAAGTTTAGCAAAACACCTAAAGATTTGAGGAATCGTTCCATATATTTATGTTTCCCGAAAACACCATAGTAGTATAGAGTGTTCGAGATATGTAATGAAACCTTGTTTGACATGGTAGGATCAAAGGTAACAACCATTATATTTTAAAAGATTAAAGCTTTAGTGAATCGCTTTTATACTGAAAAGAGCTCCATCGTGATCCGTTAAAATGACACCATATAAAGTTATAGTTTGGGATATAACCCAAGTTGTCCTTTCTTAAACATTGGTATGCTAGTAATAAGTAAAATGTTTACAACCAAAGTCGGATGAACATGTCTTTGTAGGTTGTTTCGAATAACCATTGGGTATTCGTCCATAACACTGAAGATAAAAGTGTTTGTAGCTTAGAACGTCAAGTTTCTTTGGAAGGAATTTTTCGTGAAAATTTAAGCGGGAGGAAAATAGAACTTTGATAAAGTTATTGAACTTTAGATGATATGTGCTGAGTTGCACAGTGCCGAAAAGTATCCTGGAGTCAGCAACAATTCTCATGGCTCACGTGCCTCAAAGGTTGTGGTCACAGGAGGTCTAAATTCCTATTAAACCAAGTAGGTCGGGAAAATAATCAAATACCAAGATTTGAGAGTTAAATCATTATTGTTTGACAATGATGAAGCCATAAAATTTTATACCTCTGTCAAATGGCTTGAAGCGATGATGGGCCCTAACTCTGTCAAATGGCTTGAAGCCATAAAATCCGTGATTTTTCCATACACGAAAAATCAAATTTTTGAACTTGGAAGACCCTCCGGAAAGGTGTAAAACATATCAGTCGTATTTGGATATATAAATAGACATGGATATTTCACATCCATGAAATAGTCGACATGTCAGAAAAAGAGTTCACGACAATATTCAAAAGGTTTACTATGACAAGATTTGATCTGTCATAGCAATATTTAGTCTAGATAGATTAATGTAGCAACCACTGCATATAATTTTGTTATATGGTAGTTGAACAACCAAAACAAGGTTCTTCTAATAGAATGGTTACCTAGGACGTATACATGACATGATCTAAAGGGTTTTGTTAATTCAAAGGATGCTAACAGGGCATGTAAACTTCGATGGTTGAAGTAAGCATCATGGAGTTGGACTCTTCACTGTGATGAATCTGTTAAAAGGTTTAATTTCATCAGGAGACGATAAAGATGCTTGCATTTGCAAGAAATTAAGTGGAAGCACTAATACATATTTATAATACATTATGTGAATGACATATTGTTGATTGGAGATGATGTATCTTTTATTGACATAAGTTAAGAATTTCATCTCGATGAAAGACTTAGGCAAAATCCGAATATTTGGTACCAATATCTATATGGATAGATTGATACGCTAATATGGTTGTGCCAAAAGTACATAGATGAGATATTGAATAAGTTCAATATGGAAAAGACAAGAAATGTTCTTGCCGCATAGAAAGAATTGAATCAAGACTCAAGTGTATTGACACTAGGTAAGTGAAACAAAGATTCAAGTATTTTGATACTTTGTGATTGAAATCACAATTTTGATCAATTGTACTATGATATATACATATTCAGGTATGTCCTATGCTCTAAATGTTATCCGCATATACCAGAATGATTTATATGATGATTATTGGACGATAGTAAGGATATTCTTGAAGGGAATATGCCCTGAGAGGCAATAATAAAGTGTTTATTATGTGTATTCCAAGTATATGATAGATGTTTATTTTGCATGCTATAATTGTATTAATACGGAAACGTTAATACATGTGTGTTTAATAAACAAACAGAAAGTTCCTAGTTATGCCTCTCTCATAAACTAGCTCGTTGATTAACAAGATGATCAAGGTTTCCTGATCATGGACATTGGATGTTGTTAATAACGGGATCACAACATTAGTGTAATGGTGTGATGAACATTCATCCGAAGTATAGCATTACGATCAAAGTCATTGAGTTTATATTGGTATAACAACTTACGAAGTGATCCTAATCCTTCGACCATGAGATCATGTCAATCACTAACATCGGAAGAGTTTCTTGATAACATCAAACGTCACACCGTAACAGGGTGATTATAAAGATGGATTCAGAACTAATAAAGTGTTATGTTGAGGCTCATGGATCGAGAGTGGAATTTGTTCATCCCGATGATGGATAGATATACTCTGGGCCCTCTCGGTGATATCACATTGATTAGCTTGCAAGCAAGTGATTTGATCACTAGAATGTTATATCATAGGAACGAGAAAAGAGTGCATGTCGGTAACGAGATCAAACTAGGTATGGAGATACCGATGATCGAATCTCGGACATGTAATATATCGTGAAACAAAGGGATTAAGATACTAGCGTAAAAGGTTCCGACGATCACAAGAAAGTCATCGTTGAATGTGTGGGAGTCAGTATGGGTCTCCAAATCCCGCTTCTGATTATTGATCCGAGAGGGGTCTCGATCATGTCTGCATTATTCACGAACCGTAGGGTGACACACTTAAGAGACACCGACATCCAATTGGAGCAAATGTTTCATGCCGAAATAATGAACAAGCGCAGGAATTTATTTCACTAGATACCGAAACAGGTTTTCGGGTGAAATTGCATAAAGTGGTTATGCAAGTGAAATAGAATTCTAGCAAGGGGTTATTTGTGAATGTTTGTCATTAAAGTAATTGACAAAATTCTGAATAAAATAAAAGAGTTTTATTTAATGAGAGTTTGCATTAAATTTGGTGGAAATTTAATGGGAATTTGAGTGGACTTTTGAGTGGAGGGAATTTAAAGGAGATTTGTGAGTGGAGTGTCCACCCACATGAAGAGGGGAGGGCAAGGGGGCAGCCCCCATGCGCCGGCCACCCCCTTGGGGTTCTCCCCCTCCTCCTATAAAAGGAGCCCCCCTCCTCACTTGTCTCTCACACCTCCTCGTGAAGGATCTCTCTCCCCCTCTAGGACTTCCTCTCGATCTTGCTGATTTGCGGCGCTAGGACTTCCTCTCGATCTTGAGATCGGCAAGAGATCGTCTACATCAACCACGAGTTAAACTCGTTAAGCTTTGTCGGTCTTCAAGGGTATGTTCTCTACGGATATACATCCGCCCGTTGTTTGTATCTAGTATATAGATCTTGGTATATAGTTCACATCGTAGGAAAATTTTTGTTTTCTATGCTGCGAACCCTACAGTGGTATCAGAGCCGGATCTATGCGTAGATACTTTACACGGGTAGTACACATATGAGTATGTGGGCGATGATGATCATTTTGTTGCTCCTTTGTTGTAATTTTGGATATTGGTGGCATAGTGGGATGAAGCGGCCCGGACAAACTTTACATGTCCTCGCACATGAGACCTGTTCCACGCTTGACATGCAACTAGTTTGCATAAGTGGCTAGCGGTGTCTCCTCTCCTACTATAGTCAATATCTATTTTGCAAGCGAGTTGTCAACAATTTGATTATCCTCGTTGTGGTTCATGTTCGTAGGTAATAACGGTTCTATCTTGAAAGCCCTAAGCCACGTAAAACTTGCAATGGATAAATTAGAGGCGTCTAGTTTAGATTGTTGCTGGGCTAGTGTTATGATATGGTAGTGTTGTAAGTAGAAGTATGAGATGATACTCTTACAACACAAATAGCGTGTAAAATCCATAGACCTTGGATTTACACATATAGGTATGATAGTGATCATACCACGATGCACATGATAGAGATCATCTGCGGGAACCATATCATTTCACTAATAAACATATGATGTTTGATAGCATCTTATATTGCTTGTTTAGAGCTTTGTTAGCATAATAAGATGATCCCTCATTTAAATATCAAGATAAGAATGTGTTCTTCCTTTAGTATGCACCGATTATGTTTTCGTCGCTCCAAGACATCACGTGATGATCGGGTGTTCTTGGATCCACGACCATATTTCGGGTGTAAAACAGTTACACACGCGAATACTAAGGTTCTAACTTGGCGAGCCTAGCATGTATGCAGACATGGCCTCTAACACGGACCGAAAGGTTAAGCATGAGTCATATAGTTGATATGATGCCCATTTGATGCTCGCCTTTGAAGCTATACCGACTCACGTGATGATTGGACTTGGTGTAGTGGATTTGGTTCATGTAATCACCAAAAAGGCACGAGGGATGTCGTTTTTGAGTGGGAGTTCATTGTAATATAGATTAGTTGAACTCAATCTATCATACACTTAGTCTAAACTTTACAAATTCTATTGTAGATGGCACCACCTGCTTTTAATTTCAATGTGTTCATGGAGAAAGAGAAACTAGCAACGAATGGTAGCAACTTTACCGAATGGGGCATGAATTTGAGGATTCTCCTCTCTGCTGCACAAAAGCAATATGTGCTAGAAGCGCCGTTAGGCCCCCCACCTTTAGATGATGCCCCTGACGAGGAGAAGAATGTCTATCAGACTCGTCAGGAGGACCACAACTTAGTTCATTGCGGCATATTGTATGGGCTAGAGCCGAACTTCAAAGCGTTTCAAAACGGCAATGCATTTGATACAATGGGTGAGTTGAAAATGATTTTCACACACATGCTGTCAGAGAGCTACAACGCTCGTAAAATTTCTTTAGCTGCATGATGGAAGAGCACAACTCCGTTAGTGAGCATGTACTCAAGATGTCGGTTACGCCGATAAGCTTGTGTCCTTGGGAATATCGATTCCCATTGACTTGGAATCCATCGTGTTCTCGGTCTACGCCACCTAGCTATAAGAGCTTCGTGATGAACTATAATATGCAAGGCATGAAGAAGTCTCCCGAGCTTCATCAATGCTTAAAACCGCAAAAGTGGAGATCAAAAGGAACATCAAGTGTTGATGATCAATAGGAACACCGTTTCAAGAAAGACAAGAAGGGAAAAGCGGAAGGGAAGTAAGGCGGCAAGCCTGTTGCGCGCTGAAAAAGAAACCCCGAGTTGGACCTAAGTCCGATTCCGAAAGTGCTACTATTGTAAGGGGATCGACACTAGAAGCGCAATGCCCCAAGTATCCGCGCACAAGAAGGCTGGCAAGGCAAACAAAGGTATATATGATATACATGTTATTGATGTGTACTTGACTAGTGCTCGCAGTAGCACCGGGTATTTGATACCGTTCGTTGCTAATATTTGTAACTCGAATCGTGGGTCATGAACAAGCGACCGCTAGAAAGGGTGAGGTCAAGATGCGTGTCGGCAATGGATCAAGCGTTGATGTGATCGCCATTTAACGCTGCCTCTCTCCACTTGCCGTCGGGATTAGTTATAAACTTGAATAAATGTTATCTGGTGCCTGCACTGAGCATGAACATTGTATCTGGATCGTGTTTGATGCGAAGTGGTTATTCATTTAAATCCGAGAACAATGGTTGTTCCATTTATATGAATGGAATATTTTATGGTCATGCACCGATGATGAATGGTTTATTTCTATTAGATCTCGATGATAATATTACACATATTCATAATGTTGATGCTAAAAGGATTAAACTTAATGATGATATATCCGCATATATGGCAATCGCCGTCTAGGTCATATTGGCGTTAAACGATGAAGAAGCTCCATTCGATGGACTTTTGGAATCACTTGATTATGAATCATTTGATACATGTGAGCCATGCCTTATGGGCAAGATGACTAGAACGCCGCTTTTCGGTTCAATGGAACGGGCGACAGATTTATTGGAAATCATACATTCTGATGTATGTGGTCCAATGAGTGTGTCGGCACGAGGTGGATATCGTTATTTTGTTACTTTCACGGATGATTTGAGTAGATACGGTTATATCTACTTGATGAAACACAAGTCTGAAACCTTTGAAAAGTTCAAGGAATTTCAGAATGAAGTGGAAAATCATCGTAATAGAAAGATCAAATTTCTACGGTCCGACCGTGGAGGTGAGTATCTAAGTTACGAGTTTAGCACTCACATGAAAGAGTGTGTAATTGTTTCACAACTCACACCTGCCGGAACACCACAGCGAAATGGTGTGTCGGAACATCGTAATCATACTTTATTAGATATGGTTTGATCTATGATGTCTCTGACGGACTTGCCGTTGTCATTTTGGGGTTATGCACTAGAAAATGCTGCATTCACTTTAAATCGGGCACCATCTAAATCCGTTGAAAAGACACCGTATGAATTGTGGTTTGGAAACAAACCTAAGCTGTCATTTCTTAAAGTTTGGGGATGCGATGTTTATGTGAAGAAACTTCAACCGGATAAACTCGAACCCAAAGCGGAAAAATGCATCTTCATAGGATACCCTAAAGAAACTATTGGGTATTCCTTCTATCACAGATCCGAGGGCAAGGTTTTTGTTGCCAAGAATGGATCCTTTCTAGAGAAAGAGTTTCTCGCGAAAGGTGTGAGTAGTCGGAAGGTAGAACTCGAAGAGGTTGTGGAACCTTCTCTTCAAAGTATGGCGAGTAGCGCAGCGTCGGAAGTTGTTCCGGAGTTGGATCCACCTGTTGAAGAGGGAACTAATGGTAATGATCATGAAACTCCAAAAGAGAGTACTACCGAACCTCGCAGGTCAAATAGGACGCGTGCAGCTCCCGAGCTGTACGGAAATCCTATCATGAATTTCATGGTTGATGAAAATGATGACCCTGCGACGTATGAAGAAGCGATGATGAGCCCGGATTCCAACAAATGGTTAGAAGCCATGAAATCCGAGATGGAATCCATGTATGAAAATCAAGTTTGGAACTTGGTGGAATTACCTCACGACCGAAAGGCCGTGGAGAACAAATGGATTTTCAAAAGGAAAACTGATGCTGATGGTAATGTGACCGTCTATAAATCTCGAGTTGTCGCAAAGGGGTTTCGACAAATTCAAGGAGTTGACTACGATGAGACTTTTTCTCCCGTAGCGATGCTAAAGTCAGTTAGGATTATGTTAGCAATTGCTGCATATTTCGATTATGAGATATGGCAGATGGATGTCAAAACCGCGTTTCTCAATGGTAATATTGAAGAAGAGTTGTATATGATACAACCAAAGGGTTTTGTCGATCCTAAGGATACTAACAAGGTATGCAAGCTTCAGCGATCCATCTATGGGTTGAAGCAAGCATCACGAAGTTGGAATCTCCGCTTTGATGAGGTGATCAAAGAGTTTGGATTTTTCCAAACTTATGGAGAAGCTTGTATTTACAAGAAAGTGAGTGGGAGCAATGTGGCATTTCTGATATTATATGTGGATGACATATTATTGATCGGAAATGATATAGATCTTTTAAACAGTGTTAAAAGTTATCTAAACAGCAAATTTTCAATGAAGGACCAAGGTGAAGCGTCATACATATTAGGCATAAAGATCTATAGAGATAGATCTAGGCGCCTAATAGGGCTATCGCAAAGTACATACCTTGATAAGATTTTAAAAAAGTTTAAAATGGACGGAAGTAAGAAGGGGTTCTTACCTATGTTGCAAGGCAAGACATTGAGTAAGACTCAAAGTCCCGGCATGGAAGAAAGAGAGATAATGGACAAAGTCCCCTATGCTTCAGCCATAGGCTCTATAATGTACGCCATGCTATGTACAAGACCGGATGTGGCACATGCTATTAGTTTGACTAGTAGGTACCAATCGGATCCAAGTTCGGAACACTGGATAGCGGTCAAGAATATCCTTAAGTACTTACGAAGAACTAAGTATATGTTTCTTGTATACGGAGGTGAAGAAGAGCTCGTCGCTAAGTGTTATGTCGACGCTAGATTTGACACCGATCCGGATGACTCTAAGTCTCAATCCGGATACGTATTTCTCATGAATGGCGGAGCGGTTAGTTGGAGGAGCTCCAAACAACCTGTGGTAGCGGGATCAACAACGGAGGCTGAATATGTTGCTGCTTCAGAAGCGGCTCAGGAAGCAGTTTGGATGAAGGAGTTCATATCCGAACTAGGAGTGGTGGCAAACACGTTGGACCCAATGGTGATCTATTGTGACAACAATGGTGCCATTGCCAATGCCAAAGAGCCAAGGTCTCACAAGCATTCCAAGCATATTAAGCGCCGGTTTCACTCCATCCGCGAGCATGTCAAGGATGGAGATATAAAGATTTGTAAAGTACATACGGATCTCAATGTAGCAGATCCGTTGACTAAAACTCTCCCTAGAGCAAAACATGATCAACACCAGAACTCAATGGGTGTTAGATTTATCACTATGTAACTAGATTATTGTCTCTAGTGCAAGTGGGAGATGAAGGAATATGCCACGAGAGGCAATAATAAAGTGTTTATTATGTGTATTCCAAGTATATGATAGATGTTTATTTTGCATGCTATAATTGTATTAATACGGAAGCGTTAATACATGTTTGTTTAATAAACAAGTAAAGTTCCTAGTTATGCCTCTCTCATAAACTAGCTCGTTGATTAACAAGATGATCAAGGTTTCCTGATCATGGACATTGGATGTTGTTAATAACGGGATCACAACATTAGTGTAATGGTGTGATGAACATTCATCCGAAGTATAGCATTACGATCAAAGTCATTGAGTTTATATTGCTATAACAACATACGACCATGAGATCATGTCAATCACTAACACCGGAAGAGTTTCTTGATAACATCAAACGTCACACCGTAACAGGGTGATTATAAAGATGGATTCAGAACTAATAAAGTTTTATGTTGAGGATCATGGATCGAGAGTGGAATTTGTTCATCCCGATGACGGATAGATATACTCTGGGCCCTCTCGGTGATATCACATTGATTAGCTTGCAAGCAAGTGATTTGATCACTAGAATGTTATATCACAGGAACGAGAAAAGAGTGCATGTCGGTAACGAGATCAAACTAGGTATGGACATACCGATGATCGAATCTCGGACATGTAATATATCGTGAAACAAAGGGATTAAGATACTAGCGTAAAAGGTTTCGACGATCACAAGAAAGTCATCGTTGAATGTGTGGGAGTCGATGGGTCTCGGATCCCGCTTCTGATTATTGATCCGAGAGGGGTCTCGATCATGTCCGCATTATTCACGAACAGTAGGGTGACACACTTAAGAGACACCTACATCCAATTGGAGCAAATGTTTCATGCCGAAAGAATGAACAAGCGCAGGAATTTATTTCACTAGATACTGAAACAGGTTTTCAGGTGAAATTGCATAAAGTGGTTATGCATGTGAAATAGAATTCTAGCAAGGGGTTATTTGTGAATGTTTGTCATTAAAGTAATTGACAAAATTCTGAATAAAATAAAAGAGTTTTATTTAATGAGAGTTTGCATTAAATTTGGTGGAAATTTAATGGGAATTTGAGTGGACTTTTGAGTGGAGGGAATTTAAAGGAGATTTGTGAGTGGAGTGTCCACCCACATGAAGAGGGGAGGGCAAGGGGGCAGCCCCATGCGCCAGCCACCCCCTTGGGGTTCCCCCCTCCTCCTATAAAAGGAGCCCCCCTCCTCACTTGTCTCTCACACCTCCTCGTGAAGGATCTCTCTCCCCCTCTAGAATTTATCCCCATGGTCTCGGACTAGCGAGATACATGTTCCCGGTGGCTATTCGGCAAGAAAGAGTTGTGCTTCCGCTGCATCGCTGGAGCGAGGAGGCGGAGGTTGCTCGGTGCCTCGAACGTGTGTGCGAGCACGCATCTTGCTGCTGATTTGCGGCGCTAGGACTTCCTCTCAATCTTGAGATCGGCAAGAGATCGTCTACATCAACCACGAGTTGAACTCGTTAAGCTTTGTCGGTCTTCAAGGGTATGTTCTCTACGGATATACATCCGCCCGTTGTTTGTATCTAGTAGATAGATCTTGGTATATAGTTCACATCGTAGGAAATTTTTTGTTTTCTATGCTGCCAACCCTACAATTCTTATGATCTTTGGAAGAACTAAGAATATGTTATTTATGTAGAGTTTGCAAATAGATAGATAGTTCACTGTAAAGTGTTAGATTAATACTAGTTTTTGTCACAAGATACAAATTAATTTTAACTCAATTTAAACTATGGGTGGCACAATCTAATGGAAAGGAGATTCCGTAATGGATTTGGATGAGTTCCAAATTTAAGACATTGTGACAGATACTATAACAAAAGCCTAAGTATATGACTGTTATTGTAGCAGCTAAAGAGGGCATTTGTGTCAAATAGTTTGTTTTCAAACTAAGTGTGGTTCACAGCGGGCTAGTACTATGAAGATATATTGTACGACAATTGTATCAACATGTTTTTACCCCAAGGAGCTAAATGTCTCACCAAAGGACCCAATTTATACAATTGCATCTCATTAAATAATGAGTGATGTGTAGAGATGCAAAGACATGCAAATACACATGGACCTGAAAGTGCCAGATCCGAAGATTATGTTTACCACTAGCAATCGTGTATGTACAACACCAGAAAGCCATAGGTGTTGAATGTATAAGTTTTTCCAAACTAAATTATTGACTCTAGTGCAAGTGGGAGACTGTTGGAGATATACCCAAGAGACAATAATAAAATGGTTATTATCATATGTTTATGTTTATCATAAATGTTTACATCCCATGCTATAATTTTATTAACCAGAAACATTAATACTTGTTTTGTAAACATGAAAGAGTCCCTAGTAAGCCTCTTGTTAAACTAGCTTATTGATTAGTAGATGATTATGGTTTCCTGATCATGGATATTGGATGTTATTAATAATAAGGTCATATCATTAGGAGAATGATATGATGGACACACTCCTATAGTTAGCATAGCATAAGATCAAGTCATTTAGAGTTTGTTTGTTATAAGCTTTCAAATACATAGTAACCGAATCCTTCGACCATGAGATCATATTAATCACCATCACCGGATGGATACTTTGATGATATCAAACACCACTTCTGTAACTGGGTGGTTATAAAGCTGGCATTAGGTATTCTGAAAGTATGTGTTGAGGCACATGGATCAAGAGTGGGATTTGTCCATCCATATGACAAATAGATATACTCTGGGTCCTCTCGGTGGAATGTCATCCAATTGGCTTGCAAGCATGTGACTAGGTCACAAGGGATGTCATATCACGGAATGAGTACTTATCGGTTACGAGGTTGAACTAGGTATAGAGATACCGACGATCGAACCTCGGCTAAGTAAAGTATCACGCGGCAAAGGGAATCGGTATCGTATGTAAATGGTTCATTCGATCACAAAGTAATCGTAGAAATATGTGGGATCCATAATGTATTTCCAGATTCCTCTAATGGTTATTGATCGGAGAGGTGTCTCGATCATGTCTGCATAGTTCACAAACCGTAGGGAGACACACTTAAGGATTCGATGTTGTTTAGTAGATATGGAATATGAGTTGGAGACTAAATGTTGTTCAGAGTCTCGGATTGGATCTAGGACATCAGGAGGAGATCCGGAATGGTCTGAAGAATAAGATTCATATAAGGAAAGTCTAACTCCGAGGTTCGGAAATGTTTTTGGTGTTTTCACTAGAAGATTCTGGAAGGTCCACCACCCCGGAAGGGGGGCACATGGATGCGCCATACCCAAGTGGGTGTGGCAGCATCATGCCCTAGGTCAAGTCGGCCATGACTAGGAAGTGGGAATCAAACTCTAGTTTGAAAAGTCAAATCCCAATTTTAAAAGTCAAAGTCCTAGTGGTGGGAGGAAAGGAAACCTAGAAGGTAGAGGTTTCCCTCTCCCTCTCCAATCCGCCGACCAAAAGGAAGTTGGGGGAGGACTCGGCCTCCCCTTGCCGCCTCTCCCCCCATATAAGCAGGTGTGGGGCGCCCCCTTGGCCCTCACCCCAAAAAAAACCCTAGACCACAACCCTTGCTTCCAAGCCGCCGGCGCCCTAGCTCTCCAAGTCTCCACCGCGTTTGATACCCTAGCCGCCGGTGCCTAAACCCTAGTCGCTAAGGCTCTCTCTCTCTCCTCCACCATACCTGCTTCGTCTTAGGCGAAGCCCTGTTGGATCTACTCCTCCACCTCCACCACCACACCGTCATGCTACTGGAATTGAGAGGAGATCTACGACCTCCGCTGCCTGCTACAACAAGGGAGAGGAAGGTCTTCATTGAGTACCGAACATGTAACCGACTGCGGAAGCGCTGTCAGAACAAGGCGCCGGAAGGATCGACTTTGCTATCTTGAGATCGACAAGTGAACGACTACATCAACCACGAGAATCTGATCTCGTTAAACGCTTTGGATCTATGACGGTTAGTACTCTACAAACTCGTTGTATCGATCTCGTAGATTAGATCTTGGCATTTGTGTGTTCCCGCAATAGAATTTTTTTGTTTTCCATGGTGTGAACCCCTATATTTGTATTGCTATCTATGCTTCATGTGAGTTGCAACTAGACTTGCAACTTAAATTTTTTAAATTTTGCAAGTGCAGTTGTAATTAAGATCTTTTTCAGTTGCAGTTGGACTTACAACTGAGAATTGAAATGACTGAGAATTCTAAATCGTGATCTAATTTTTTCAGGAGTTGCAACTATGGTTGGAACCAAGATCTTTTATTATAAGTTGCAACTAGACTTGCAATTAAGGATTAAAATACTTTTTTGTGGGTATGTGCTTATTGGGAATTGCAAATGGACTTGCAACTAGGAATTTTTATATTTTCTAAATGGAGTTGTAACCAGACTTGCAACTTGAAATTTTTAATTTTTTGCAAGTGTAGTTGTAACTAAGATCTTTTTCAGTTGGAGTTGGACTTGCAACCGGGAATTTAAATGACCGAGAATTTTGAATCGTGATCTAACTTTTTTGGGAGTTGCAACTAGGCTTGGAACCAAGATATTTTATTATAAGTTGAAGCTACACTTGCAATTAAGGATTAAAATAATTTTTTATGGGTACGTGCTTATTTGGAGTTGCAACTGGACTTGCAACTGGGAATTTTTTATATTTTGTAAATAGAGTTGCAACTATACTTGCAACTGAGGATTGAAATTACGGAAGTTGATTAACAATTTTCAATCACGATCGGAATTTTTCATGGGCTGCAAGTGGGGTTGTATCTGGGATTTAATTTCCAACTAGACTTACAATTGAGGACTGAAATGTCATTTTATATATCGTGGTTCATACTTATTATGACTTGCAACTAGAATTTTTTTAAAAATTTACAAGTGTAGCCTTTTATGACTTACCAGATCGCACACACCGGTGATCAACGCCATCACGGCAGCCATACCGGCGGTGTGCCGCCGCCTCCATGTCGCCGCCCCTCCGCTAGAGGTCTCAGGCCTCGACCCCGCCTAGTCGCGCCGCACTGATCCCTCAATCCACGCCACACCACATCCTGTGTGACGCCCAACTCTGCCCACCACCGTTTCGACCGGATAAGCGCTGGCACCACCGCCGGTGCTGGCGACAGCGGCGGCCACGGCTTCTAGATTGGCTGAGCCTAGAGATGGAGGTGTAGGTGCCTCCGGAGCTACATGGGAGGGAGGTGACCCAGGAGGGTTAGGCACTGGTGGAAACAACCCCATGTGTCCCGGTTGGTAAGCGGCATTAGTCCCGGTTGCCCAACCGGGACGGGGCAATCGGGACTAAAGCCCGAACCTTTAGTCCCGGTTGCCCCACCAACCGGGACAAAAGATCATACACGTGGCAGCTGCACCGTGCGAGGAGGGGGGGAGGACTAATAACCTTCTGCCGCGGCAGAGATTTGGCCCATTTCTCTGCCGCGGCAGAGAATTCATTTTTGAAATAACCAATTCACACCGACACATGAATTGTATCAATGACCTAGAAAAGATAAGATTGCTAACCTCGATCGAGGGAAATAAGCTCAAGCGCGTCTCGGACACCTTCTATATTTTTGTTATATGAGAAATTCAACGGGATTTTTCACTCAAACATTTCAACAAACACCTTCAATGCATGCATGAGAAAAAACTAGCACACACCCTCACAGCTTACACCATTCGAAAAAACAGAGTGGAGGCAGAGGAGGGGCGTGCATTTATAGAGGCGGGGGTCTTTAGTCGGTTGGAGCCAAGAGCAGGACTAAAAGGCGTCTTGAGCCACGTGGTGGCCAAACCTTTAGTCGGTTGGTGGCTCCAAGGGCATGCCCCTACCAACCGGGACCCATGCCTGGCCCCGTCCGCTCCAAGGACGTGCGGCATTAGTCCCGATTCTTTGGCGCAACCGGGACTAATGCTCTGAGGGGGCGTGGACGGATGGCCTGTTTTCTACTAGTGAGGGTTCGTTTCTATTAGGAGTCTCTAAAGTGGTTCCCTAAAGCACTCATCATAAAACAATGTCTTTAACAAGGCCATTGCCAGACACAACCAATTATGGTCAGTACTTGGATTTTCACACTAAAAGGTAGGACTAGGAACTCCTCATGTGTTATCTCTCCCCACAAACAGTCGCTACTACTGTCACAAATCATGCAACCAGTTTCTCGTCGCCACAAAAACTCAAATCACCATCGCTCTTATTACGTTCCTGCTTTTCTGATATTCTCTACAGAGTATATATTGTTATTCGTCTAAAAGATACTATTTCCTGTTTTAAATTAATTGTTAGAGCTTTATCTAAAGTCTGGACACACATGTATGTAGACTTTTTTTTAGATATATTCTTGGTATTCAGACCTTGGACTTTTTTTTCGCTAGGGATCTGATTCATTCTTTAAGATCTCTATACATAAAGAGAAGGCGTAGACCAACTAGAAGAGGACAGGAATCCTTCATGAATCGCCTTGCTTAAAGAGGTTTATTAAAAACCGTCCGTGGAACTCTAGTTTTGAGGAAGCAATGAACATTGTGTTTTTCCATTCTCAATAAATGAGGAAGGAGGGGTGAGGTCCTCACTTGCGAGTGAGGCAAGGCTTTCTTTTATAATACATCCTACCCGGTTGACGATTGCGTTGTATTCCAATTATTCACTTGTTTTTCTTGTCACTGTGGCGAGACCAGATGAGAGAGAGAACGATTTTCCATTTCCTGCACTTGACCGAGGTTGGAACAATTCTAGATTTTCTTGTTGGTTCCTTCTTTATTATTTATTCAAAGTGAGTCTCTTCCATTCGGTTCATTAGCTTTAGGAAAAATAGAAGCTGCGGAAATGCTCGCTTCTAAAAGGCTTTATCATGGGTCTATTATCCCCGACTCTAAAAGGCGTTCCTTAAAGTGAAATAAGTGAGATTCGACCTCCAAGAAAGTATTGGTTTGGCTTTCGAGAAATGCAGTACCATCCACTCCAATGTACAATGTATCTTTTTCTTCACCAGTATTTAGTTAGAGGGGGTCTAGGTCAAGGACAAGAGCCAGAAAGAGGTGAGCGGGGGTGTGCTTGTTAGCACAGAGGCTAGGAGTAATACACTTTATTTGTCTTCTTTCGGGAAGGTAAGATTGCTAATAAGGTGGAAACTACCAAGCTGAAGTACGGTAGGGGCAGAGGGAATTTCCGGTGGAGCGGAAGTATTTCGACAATATGAAACATTCAATCAATAAGACCTCCCATAATATGGAATAATATCAAACATAGGTTTGTTGTGTAGAAAAAACATAGATCACGAGGCCACCGAGACCCTAGTAGGTGAGGGGGGATATAAGAGATTTCTATTCAAATCAAATGGATCATGAAAACAGTGATTATTGAACAGAATGAGATCGAAATTCCAATAGTTCTAGTCAGGAAGAATGAAGCAGATCCGAGTTCCCATATCTTACTCACCGGATGAGCGCTTTGGCAATCCATTCCAAAGCTTTATCGAAGAATTTCTAATCTTAGTAGGAGCTTTCCAAAGAAATAGCTCAGTAGCCACATTAGCTGCGCTTGGGATGATTTTAGGTGCGGCTTATTCCTTTGGCTATATAATCCTGTGGTTTCTGGAAATTTAAAACCCGATTTCCTCTATAAATTCTCTGATCTAAATGGCAGAGAAGTTTCATCTCTTCTTCTCTATGTCACTAATCAGAGTCGGAGAGACCCATGAGACTTTCTTTTCTCCCGGCAGGCTCTAGCGCTACGGCAACGCTTATGGCTACAATCCTAACTGCAATGGCCCTCGCGGATTTAGTGCACCCAATCCATTAGGGGTTCCTGATAGTGAGATTCCAAGGAAGAATTCCAGAATACTCAAGCTAGATGGGTCGGTTGAGCACGAGTTAAGTGCTTCTTCATATGTCGATGGCTCTACCACTTGATTACATTCATTTCTTTTCTTACAGATATGACTCAAAGGAAAGAACGGACATTTCTACGAGTGAACTCTTCATTCAATAAACTGAGATTGGAGCAAGCTGCCTTGACCAATATACTGGATCTATACCATCTGAGAAGAAAGGGGTGATTCCTACTATGACACCAGATAATCCACCAGAGAATAGTCAATCCTAAACTAGATAAAGCCGAGTATGCGAGGAAGCCTAGGTAGCTGTTTGATCGGAGGAAGCACGTCTTCAAATCCATCTGTCACATCCGCCCTGAGTCTCAATCGGTCGAACTGTATCGGTTAACTATAGGAAACTGTCTTGGTAAAGGTCAATGGTCCTGTTCAAGCATTGGCGCATAACGGGAGGCTAGCTCAGTAGATTAGTTCTTTAGTTTAGGAGTGAATGCTTTGCTTTCTTTTCTTTGATCTACTCATTCATGAATTCCATCCAAATAGTAAATAGAAAGAATTTCAAATCATCAGCTCAAGACCTTTCCTGTTCCTTGCTCCTAGCAAAAGAAGCAGCTTCTTAAGTGGATTTATCCGGGACTGATACTCTTGTCCGAACCAATGATTTCCATTTTTACCAATGGATACAGCTCATGGTAAGACAACATATGGCTTCTTCCTTGAGGGAATGTTCTAGCCGCCTCCTTCCGCCGTGCTTCCTCCGATCAAACAGCTACCTAGGCTTCCTCGCATACTCGGCTTTATCTAGTTTGGGGAAGCCAGGATTAGTTGGTTCGCCGTCACTAGGAATGGTTATCCAAACCAGGGAGGAACGGAGAATAGAGATGTGGGTATTGACTGGATTGTGTACCATAGAAAGTAAGTCTACCAAGAAGCTACCATTGAAATGGAATCTGGAATAGTAGGAAGAGTCCTCGAGTCAAACATCTTGGTCTACCCTATCCAGTAGGATTCAGCAACCACCGAAAAGCAAGGAGAAATCTTTGTACGTAATCCTTCGCCCGCTATCCATCCTAACAGCTCTTACCGCTTCTTCTTCTTATTCACTGGCTTCTTATTATCTGCTTTGTTCTTCTTTGTCTGATGAGATTCTCTCTTCTTAGGAGTTTGATCACCAAGATCCAAGTAGAATTGACTAAAAGCTTTGATTCTCTGATGGCGGAGTCGGTGACGGCGATCAGAGAGGCTATATTTCTTTAGAGTACTCAAAAAGTATGCTTTTTTCAGAGGGAGATTGCCGGGTCTATGTAGAATAGAGAAGCAGCAAAATCTAAGAAATTGAGTAGCCAAAGGCCTCGTGCACAGTATGGAAGGAAGAGAAAAAATGCACGGTACGCAATGAACATATGGAGTTAGTTGGATGGGTTGGTTGGGGAGTAGGGCCGGGGGGAGAAACTTGTCCCTTCTTGATGGCGAGTATATGCTTCTATCGATTCTTGTGCTCCCTATGCGCGTGTTCTTGATCACCGAACAAGTTCAAAAATCAGTTTATGCGCTCCTATCCTTGTTCTTATGAGTCCTTGTGAAGCTACATTGGTGATGGTTGGTGGTAGATGCGGATTAACAGCGAGCTCTAGATGCTACTCTATATTAGGGATATTATTACTGTGCTTTTTTGCTATGGTTAGTCATGATTACTGATCAGTTGAGAAGTTCGTTTGAATGTACCAATTTTTTGGATTTTCACTTGCGGTGTTCTCTCCATTTCTTGTTATATGCTGCTATAGGGCTATAGGAATACAGATTTCAACTTGATTGTATGATAAAATGTCTTATTATTGATTCCATTCTTTTTCTTCTACTCGCAACATCTGTTCTATTAACTTGTAACTGCCTACTAATTATAGTATTGAGTGTCCTAGTGATGCAGATGCTATATATATAGTCTTCTCAAACTCTGAGTGCACTGATATGTTACGTTGTAACTGTACCTTCTAGTTTGTTAATCTGAGCAATCGTTGATCATCTCATCCATTTGATCGTTTGAACACTACACTGAAATTAATATCTTTGCGGAATCGTTGATCATACTTCGTGTGTACTAATGGAAATGTGTTGTGCATGTGTGTGCTGCTGCCGTCCTAGGACAAGTGCCCCCGTCGACTATGGAGGAGCTTTTGACGTCTGTGCCGCGCGATCGGTCAGGATCGGTGGCCTTCAGTTTGTACCGAATTTCCCTTGTGACGTTAGTCCTCGCAGCAGCAGCAGCCTTGATCACGTTGCTGTTCTGATACATGTTTGTCCGACCTCGCTTTTGAACTTGTGCATGTCTGCTTCGTCTTTCTTGATCGGTTCCTTGTGTTGCATACAATGAAGTGGTGCCATGTGACGCTGGGCATAATCTCTGAAAACTCCTGACTGGTTCGGTGTGGTTTGGTCAACACAGTTACCCTTGTATGAGCCGGTTGTCAGAGTCACAAGCTTGTCGCTTGTCGTACGTACATGCCCTGTTGTGTAGTTTCTTTGCCACCGAGGAGCATGCCAATGTTTATCCCCTGCTAGCGGGCCCTTTAACGGCAATGTACGTACCAGGCTAATCCATGAGCGTAACAATGACCGGAAAATTGGACGATGACCCGCCTTTTACGTGGGGAGGAAATGGAATCATGCATGATCACTTACCAACTTTGTACTCTCTCCAATTAGACGTCAGTCGATTGCATTTATCCATAATCAAAGACCACCATGAGCTTGCGTAAAATCGCCTTCCACCATGCATGGAACAAAAACGCACTCTGCTTAAAGAAGGAAAAAGAAATTACTAACGCTAGTAACAGCAGCATAGATAGCACCACTAGGAACAGCATGGTTGATCGAGTAGTAACTAAACTAGACTAGATCGATCCAGACAAAACAAAGCGATCGAGCTATTAAGCATATAGTTGAAGTAGCATGATTTAAGATTCTTAGCGCTTAGGCTACTACCATTAACCTCATCTTCCTTAGATGGAGGAGATAGTAAGCAAGACTTTCTATGCTACGATCTTGATTGACCAGAAAAGAAGCAAGTCCGGCTCTAACAATCTAGAGATACTGGTTTCACAACTGCCATTGGTGGTCAACTAGTGGTGGTGCAATAACATCCATCCTCAATTGCATAGCCTATATCAAAAGCTGGATGGACTTCTGGTGTGTGTGGCTTTATAGGTCTTGGCTTATACCTTTGCTTCTCTTCTCTAGGGATCTATACTTGGATATGCAACTTTAAGTAGTCAGACAGTAACCATCGTATCGGCTGGATATAATATATATGGATCAGTGGTCGTAAATGGTTATGCTTAAGGAACTGTAACAACAAAAAAAGGTTATTCGTTTTTCAACAGGAAAAATACTCTAATGCAAATTGCAAAAATAAAGAAGAATTCCGTCACGCGTCGTATTAGCTTGGTTTGTTCAGAGCTATGTACCATGATCTTCCCTGGATTTCGTATCTGTTGAACAGGAAGAGAGGTGCCAAGTGTCTTACCCGTTTCACGAGCTTCCCACATCAGATGGCATTTCGAGATATTTCTCGCTCAGCGACTCGTTATGTACATTCTCCACCAACACCAAGTCCTCCGGGGGATCGACGTGGCGCGGAGAACTCGCGTTCTCTGTCGACTGACGATCGCCTCAAGACGCTGCAGGCGTATCGCCGTGCGCGGGGGATTTGCTTCACCTGTGGTGAGAAATGGAGCCCGAATCATGCTTGTTCTTCTACAGTGTAACTTCATGTTATCGAGGAACTTCTGGGCCTGCTGCCTCAAGATGATGTTTCAGCGGATGCAATTGATGAAACTTTTTCTATCGGCATTGCAGTCGTCATGACACAGCCTCTTTCACTTCCCTTCACTAAAGAGGGAAACACATACCTATGTAGCTGTTACAGCTGTAGTCAGGATCAAATGCACATGATTCACTTGCACTTTCATCCAACTAGAATGAAATCTACTTCCTTTCATCTGGCCGTATCATTCTTAATAGGTATGCTGAACAAAAAAGTGAAGGGATATGTATGGTATAAACCCATTTGAAGTGTAGTCAGTAACCCAAGGGTCTATCATTTTAGTAGGCCGATCCTAAATCATTGGTAACTACAATGTAAAGCCTAATTAGGTTTCTTTTGATTCAAGCGCACTCTTATGAGTAGATCCATGCATCTAAGATTTCAGCGAAATGGTATTTCAAATAGCTAAGATAGCTTAGTAAACACTTTACTGATCACTTCTACATATTCAATAGGTTTGATTCAAAGGATTTCAGGTACTTTCGGAGGGATTCAGTAGGATTCTGGGAAGGAAGTGCTTATTTTAGATTTCTTCTTATCTAAAGCAATTATGCTTGGACCTGAAATGCCACATGCTATGTGTTCATATGGCCTAGAAACAGCTTGATCCACCTTTTTAGGGAATGCCTCATTAATGTGTCAACCCACTCTTTTGTGTAATATGCTGCATAAGACACCTGGAAATGCCATTTATAGATAGTTAGAATGTGCTTGCTGATATCGAAACACTCCTGGGGGATGCCTGACCAACGCTTGAGGCTCTTGTAGAAAGAACTCTATTTTAATCTAATCACCGGAACAGCTGGGTGCTTGTAACATATCTCTCATCTCCGCTCAAGGTTTCGTACTTGGATTCAGTAAATTCTAGTAAGACAGGGCAATGTTGCATAATCTGGTTCAAGCCGCTTTCGCTAGTAGTGGAGTTATGGAAGAAGGGAAAGATGTCGGAATCAGCGGATTCCTATTCGTTGCTCATGTTCAATGCTAGCTAGTACGAGGGCCCAAGGCTCGACTAACAAATGCCAATGGATGGTTATCTGGCGAAACGACCCGGTGCCCGAATCAGATGCATCAGTTTCTAGCACAAACTGCTTGTTAAAGTCAGGTAAAGCAAGTACAGGTGCACTGATTAATTCAATTTCAACGCTTGAAAGGAAGTGTCAGATTCCGGAGTCCAAATAAAAGGAACATTCTTGCGAAGCATATTAGTGAGTGGTTTAGACATAACTCCATAATGTAGAACAAACTTCCCATAGTATATCCAGATATACCAAGAAAGCCCCGAAGTTCTTTGACATTGGTTGGCCTCCTTCACATCCACAATTTGCATTTTTATTCATTGGTAGAAACGCCTTGTTGACTGATGACATGCCCCAGATAAGCAATGCTACGCTGAGCAAAGGAGCACTTAGACCTTTTGATACGCCACTGATACAGTTGCAACAACTTCAAGACTTCTGTGAAATGTGCCAATGAGCCTCATAAGAATTGATTGTGCCCAACAAACACAGAGTGCGAGGTGCCTCGATGCCGAGAAGTGCTGCCTTGAGATCACACATAGCTACGCATCTGCTGCAGCTTCACTAATAGAACACAAGGAGTTTCATCAATTGCATCCTGAAACAGCATCTTGAGGCGGGCCCGGAAGTTCCTCGATAACATGAAGTTACCGTAGAAGAACAAGCATGATTCGGCTCCATTTCTCACCACGGTGAAGAAAAGCCCCAGACGCAGCGTCGCCCATAGCGTCTTGAGGCGATCGTCAGTCGACAGAGAACGCGAGTTCTCCGCGCCACGTCGATCCCCCGGAGGACTTGGTGTTGGTGGAGAATGTACATAATGATTCGCGGAGCGAGAAATATCTCGGAATTCCATCTGATGTGGGCAGCTCGAGAAACGGGTAAGACACTTGGCACCTCTCTTCCTGTTCAACAGATACGAAATCCAGGGAAGATCATGGTACATAGCTCTGAACAAACAAAGCTAATACGTGTTGCCTGCCAAAACCCACCGGCGAGCAGCGACGAGCAACACGGAGAGGCTCCGGAGGCTGGTGGGCCTGGTCCCTCGGCGGCGACGCAAAAACTCCGACACGTCACGGCTTGGTTCGAGGCGTGCCACGACCTATACCTGGTCGAAGGTGAAGGATTGCTCGATTGATTTCTGCATGGTAAACAAGTATCGTAAAATTCGAGCCGTGACCGGCTCCGGTTTCCAGCAAATCGGCTCCTAGAGCCGATTGCCCCATGGTTACGCATTAGATTTACGATAGCATGGGTTTTGCTTGATCACTACAAGTTAAATCGATCTCTGACGGTTTAATGTTTTCACCACGTGGCGGGCGTCCTACACGTGGTGAGCCTGATGCGTACAAAGATGAAGAATATTAACCCTAGAGGAGGCCTAATAACCAACGTAAAGTCAATTACCGGAACAACTTCTCTAGAACGAATAAGCCACGTCCCTATGTACTACTGGATCATTCAACCCGTTTGTAAGGCCTGATTACGTGGATATTAAACTAAACCTTGGTGAACAAGGCACAACTATAACAGATCGAATCGACTAAATAAAGATCAAGCAAGAGGCTACCCTCGCACTTGGGAAATAGTGCAAAGGTAGCGAGGTAACTAGAGGTAGCATAACTTCAACGATAATAATGAAAAGCACCGATGCTAGCCTCAAACAATCTATGATAATGGTATTACTCGCCATCAACAACGCTTCAGTACGAGTAAAACCAGGTAACGCATAAGTAGATACTGCCTAGATCGCAAGATGCGATCTAGGCAGCATGGCACTTACCCGAAAGAAACCCTAGAAACAAGGGGTGACGATGCGCCGAGATTGTGTTTGTTGTGAACGTGGTTGTCCTCCTCTTTTCGATAACCTTAGGTACATATTTATAGTCCGGAGACTCTCTACTTTTGGAATAACTCTACAACTCTATCTTTACCTAAACATAAACGGAACCTAAACAAATACGAAACCTACTATGATACAAGATACACGGGCAATTTAGCCCAAATCCACACACTAGGCCGATCCAACAACATGTTGAATATACGTATCTTCAAGCCCATCTTGATCACGGCCCATCTCCGTCTTTGGCCAAAATCTGGCGATAACACATGCCCCTGGTTTTGGCAATGATAATTCCAAAACCACTACGGTGTGTTTTTCTTCTTCTTCTCCTCTTTTTTTATCGGGCGTCGACGGAATGCGTGGCGACAGATAAATCACGCTACCCCTTCATCATGATGCCTGTCTTCTCAACTCCTGCGTAGTGCATGATTTGATGATTTTGGCAGTGCAATCTGGGGAACCGCTATGTCATTGAACCGTCTCTCCACTATTCCCCTTATTTAAATTCGCCTGAACAGTTCACAATCCCCATCTTCCTCCAGTTGCGGAAAACCCTTCTTCCTCCTTGAAAAAACCCTCTTTCTTGCCATGGCCTCCTCTGCTTCCTCGGTGTGTCTTCGCCTCCAACTCGATGAGCGAGGCGGCCGACGAACACCGCCGATGGCGGCGTACTCTCGCCCACAATGGTGGGACGAGAGGGGTTGAGACTTCATGCAGTCGAAGAAGCGTCCATGACCGACGGCGAGGAGGACCTGCAGTTCCTCGTTGACGGGAACTGGGCGAGCAGCGATGACGCTTGGTCTTGGGGCGTCGAGTCCTCCGACGAGGAGGAATCGGAGGAGAAACCTCCTCCGGCAGTACCCTTGACGAGCGCTTCCGGTCCAGCGAAGACACCGAAGATGACGACGAGGATGAGGAGGCCCCCGCTGGCTTCTTCAGCAGCATCAGTGAAAACGACGCCGGCAGCAGCGCCGAAGACAGCGAAGAAGACGGCGGCGACGACAGCGGCGATGATCTCTCCCTTTAGATTAGGAATTAGTAGCAGCAACAGTAGTAGTAGGCTTCCTTTTGTAATCAATCATCCTTTTATAAGCGATCATCTTCGAATGAATGAGAATCCGCTTCCCAAATATTGTTCCTCTTCGCTTCAATTTTGCCGATAGCCGAAATAGGTCGATGCTCCAGAAGTCGATGACACTGTATCGGCTTTCAACATACTGCACGCATACAGTCAGACAAGTCAAATCGCAAAGAGCCGATGACTACCCATCGGCTTCTCCCCAAAAACGTTGACAGGGTCAAAACTTGGTCGCATCTTTAGGCCCCTTAATACGGCCACTTCTTGGTTCCAATGGTAACCTGCAACCTTTTTCAAAACGGACGACCCAAACCTCCAATTGCCCAACGAAGCGTGCCTGAACAAACAACTAGCGACAAGCCACAAAGCTGAGATCGCTGAGGTGGATCGTGTCCGTGCTGACACCCTCCATGCCTTCGAAGCATTTCTTCAGAATCTCGTATGCGCGAACTATCATCTGTTGGTAACATCGGCTATGTATTTTTGCTTTTATTCGGCCGATTTTCAGAATCGGCCCCCATATTTTTACTGTCCATCGTCTCACGTGCTTTACTTAGCCGATTTCATGTATCGGCCCCTCAAGCTTTACTGTCCAACATCCCACATGCTTGAGAAATATTTCTTGAGATGTTGACCGTTGACCGCTCGGGAACTTTCGCCATCCATTTGCTTTCGAGCATGTATGCGTTTCCTCTTAAAACTTGATCGACCACATGCGGTCCATGCCAATTTGGAGACCATTTACCATATCTGCATCCTTAGTCCCCAAAGGGCAACACGGCTTCCCATACGGATCACCAACGTGGAACTCCTTTGGCTTCACTTTCTTGTTGTATGCACGAGCTACTTTGGCCTTGTTCTCTTTGATTTTCTCCTGACCACATTTGAGCTCGGTTAAGTCCTCCACCTTGTCACTCATCGGGGTTGTATATTCTTGATTGTTAGATCGTCACGAAAAGTGACCCGTCTCGAACCGTAATTTCCCAAGGCAATACGGCTTCTTGTCCATATACTAGATGGTACGGCGAGGTTTTAATCGCCCCATGGCATGACATGCGATAAGCCCACAATGCCTCTGACAAAACCTCGTGCCAGCGCCTAGGGTGCTCATCGATTTTCCTCTTGATTAGCTTGATGGGGCTCTGGTTGGGCCTTGACTTGCCCATTCGCTTTGAGCATAGTATGGAGATGACCTGATCAGCTTGATCGCCGTGTCCTCGCAAAACTTTCTAAACTCTTGAGAAATGAAGACCGAACCTCCATCGGTCGTGATAGTTTGGGGAATCCCGAATCTATGGATGACATGTTCTTTCACAAAATTGATAACATCCTTGAGTTCTTGATTTCATCGGGACAGCCTCCACCCATTTAGTGAAATAATAAGTGATGGCCAAAATCCACATGTGGCCTTTGCTTGATGGGGGATTGATTTTGCCGATCATGTCCATGCCCCAACCTCGGAATGGCCAAGGCTTGATGATGGGGTTCATTCTTGATCTGGTACCATCTGAATTTTCGAATTTCGACATGCGACACCCTTTGTAGTACTTGAAACAGTCCTCAAGCATGGTGGGCCAATAAAATCCTGATCGCCTGATCAACCATTTCATCTTATGAGCTGATTGGTGAGTTCCACAGGTGCCTTCGTGTACCTCGTGTAGGAGCCGATTGGCCTCGGCTGTCCCCAGGCATTTGAGCAATAGTCCAATAAAATCCTGGTCGCCTGATCAACCATTTCATCTTATGAGCTGATTGGTGAGTTCCACAGGTGCCTTCGTGTACCTCGTGTAGGAGCCGATTGGCCTCATCCCGTGCATTTGAGCAATAGTCCTTCCAGAGTCCTGTAGAACATGTCATCGCCAATCAGCACGTACTTCATGGCCTTGTATCTTATCCGTTTAGGTGCCCCCCGAGCCGGATCCTTCAAGTAATTGAAGATATCGGCTCTCCAGTCGTCTGCTTCCAGGAACTGTACCTGAACATCGGCTCCTTCTGCAGCGTCCTTGTAGCCTGAAGCCATCTGCGCAAGATCGTTCGCCTCGGTATTCTGCGATCGTGGGATCCAAGTGAAGTTTATGTACCGGAATTGCGCCATCAGCTCGCGGCAGTGCAGCCATAATGGGAAGAGGGACTCGCTCTCGCACTTGTAGTCCTCCGTGAGCTGGGAGATCACCAACTTGGAGTCCCCAAAAATTTCCACCGCTTCTGCTCCAGCTTCGATGAGCAACTCCATTCCCTTGCGTATCGCCTCATACTCAGCGACGTTGTTGGTGCGGGGTGCAGATAACCTGATGGAGAAAGAGAATGTTGCCCCCCGTGGCGACACGAGTAGCATGCCGATGCCGCTCCCATCGTCACAGACCGATCCATCGAAAAACATAGCCCACGGTCAGATCTACGTTCAGTACGCCTTGCGTTTCCGAAGTCTGACCGTTGAAGTCGCTTAACGTGACGTTGGTTTTGATCAGATCTGCAGTGGAGCGTCCCAAACGTCGTAGCATGGAGTATGGCATGATATTGACTGCCGCCCCGGTGTCCACCAACATCTTGCTGACAGGTTGCCCATTGATGTAACCCCAGGTCTGGGGCTTTCGGATGTTTATAACCCTTCTCACGTGGCTTCTCAAAGATAACGGCCGTGGACCACGGTCAAGCTGCCCTTTGGTAGCTCATTGGTTCTTGGCGCGAAATTACGCGGTGGTACGAACACCATGTTTGTGCCACCGATGTCGTGCATCGGCTTTTGCTGGTTTGGCGCCATTCTTTCCTTGTCGGGCGATCTTACTTCCAAAGTCGCCTCACTTTGACGGCCGAGTGCTTTCTTCAAAGCGTGGAATCTGCGCTTGACTTCCTCCAAGTTACGCAGCCGCGGCACTCTACGCTTCTGGGTGTGTCTGAGTCCGTCGGGACACCACCTTGGACGGTGATACCTGTCTTCGTCTTTGTCATTCTTTGGCTTCTCGAGGTCCTCTGCTCAAGCGGACTCCCTGTGACGGCTCTGGGGTGGAAAAGGCCCTAGGCGTTTGAACACGACATCGCCTCGTGTCTTCCTTCTGACCGCATTCCGGCGTTGTCATTGTGAGCAATCGGCTCATCCCCGCGTCCCAGCAGTACTTGAAGAAAGGACAATCCCGATGTTTGTCTGCGCCTTCCTTTTCTTTTGACGGTCCCCTAGCAAGGTGCTCATATCTTTTGTCGTCTACATCGCATGACGTTGGTCCTCTTGGCGCTCATACTTATTAAGGAGATCGTGGAATGTGGCTTCGATATCGCACTCCTCACTTGTTCCTCATTAAGTACCGCTGTCATTGTGGTTTGGGCGTCGCATGGACTAGCCTCCTTTCTTTCCTTGCCGCGAGAGCGACCACCTTCCTCCTTGTACGTGTTATGGTGGTACCCTGACCCTGCCATATTAACGCCGAACGAGAAATCTAGATGACGCCTCGCGGAGCGACTGAGCTCTACCATGTTGACGCCGGGAAAGGGGTTCGTGTCCACTTTGATGGCGAACTGCCCGAGGATCAGACGGCCTTGTTCTATTGCCATTTGGATTTGGCGGCGAAGCTCTTTGCACTCATTGGTGGTATGGGTGAACGAGTGATGCCACTTGCAGTACGGCCTCCCATTTATTTCCTGAGCCGTAGGGATTTTGTGGCCTTCGGGTAACCTCAGCTGCTTCTCCTTCAGCAGCAAATCGAATATCTGCTCGGCTTTGCTCACATCGAAGTCGAACCCTTTCGCAGGCCCTTGCTGTTTCACCCATTTGCAGGCCAGATCGCCCCAAGCCCATTCAGCCGGCCACCTCACGGTCTTGCGAGATCACCTTCTTCTGTGTCGACCAGGCCTATCGGACGTTTGAATTTGTCTTGGTACAACTGTGGTGGCGCTGTTCATACATCGTCGTTTACGGGCCATGTGCGCCAATGAGTCGTACTCACTTGGAAAGCGGATCCTTGATGGTCTTGAGACCAACACCGCCGATTCGACCGCTTCCTTCTCGATTAACGAGCCGAGTAACATCGGTTCTTGACGGTCTGAAGCTGGATGTATTCGCTCTGATTTCTCCCGCCGCACTGCGCCAGTCCGCAATGCCAGCCTCGGTAGCCTCGAATGGTGGATGTGGGCGCTCTTCCGATTGCTTCGGTATGAATTGAATCGGTGGCGGTGGTGTACCACCCAAAGGCTGGTCTGTCGGAGATTGCGCAAAAATCTTACGCGCATCGATCCGATGCGAAATCATGCCTAGTTGGGCCAGGTATCGCTTATGTTCTCGATCGAGCTTGACCCTTGACCCGTTGAATCTTGAGAACTCGGGGAGCTTATACTTGGGTGGCGCGGAATCAGATCAAACTCGTTGAACGCTTTGAATAGCCGATTGTCCTTCTCTTGACCTGACGGTCAGTCCCTCAGGATGGTACCGATTTGCTCCTTTGTTTGAGCTGTAGGGGCTAGATTCTCATGACTTGTTCGATGGCATACTTGGCTAGCCACTTTGTTTGTCGGCGTCCATCCTGCATATCGCTGCTCGCACACGCCTTACGAAGATCCGCCCAGAACTCCCGCCCAGAGACTCCGTGGTTGCAATCTGTTTGCGTGTCAAGTTATCGCGTCCGCACGTGGCGCATATATACCGTGTGGGATTTCCTTAGGTGGCTCAAACAGGAATTGGCATCGCTGGGTCGCCTCACCTTGTAGCGACATAAGCTGCCCTGGCTCGGGCTGCAAGTGTGAATGGCGGTGGCCTGGTCTGGGCGGTCTTTCTCCTGGTGAGTCCCAGTAGGCCCCGGCGAATCTTGATGCTTCATGATCTCTGAACTACGCGAACCGCGATCCGCTCGAAAGCGTTCACGAGGCTCTCGGAATGGCGGTGCGGAGAATGAGCCACCATGTAGTTGACTTCGTCGTGAGAGCTGCAGTGCGCTCCTCCGGAACAGATAGATCTACCTCATCGAGGGCACCTCGGGAGAACCCCTCCACTTGATGCCATGCTTACGGGTCCTCTCAAAAGAGCTGATGAGGTCTTCTTCGAAGAGCTTTGATCTCGTCATACTTGGCCTTGTGCTCGTCAGGTAGATCGTCGTAAGTGACTGGTCTGTTCTCCATCGCAGCGTCGGATGTTGATGTAGACGTTGTTGAAGGTCCCACCGGGCGTGCCAGAATGTGTTGCCTGCCAAAACCCACCGGCGAGCAGCGACGAGCAACACGGAGAGCTCCGGAGGCTCTTGGTGGGCCACTGGTCCCTCGGGCGACGGCCCGCAAAAACTCCGCACACGTCTGGCTTGGTTCGGCGTGCCACGACCTATACCTGGTCGGAAGGTGAAGGATTGCTCGATTGATTTCTGCATGGTAAACAAGTATCGTAAATTCGAGCGTGACCGGCTCCCAGTTTCCAGTCGTCGGCTCCTAGAGCCGATTGCCCCATGGTTCTGCATTAGATTTACGATAGCATGGGTTTTGCTTGATCACTACAAGTTAAATCGATCTCTGACAGTTTAATGTTTTCACCACGTATCGGAACGTCCTACGTAATTGAGCCTGCACGTACAAAGATGAAGAATATTAACCTAGAGGCCTAATAACCAACGTAAAGTCAATTACCGGAACAACTTCTCTAGAACGAATAAGCCACGTCCCTATGTACTACTGGATCGTTCAACCCGTTTGTAAGGCCTGATTACGTGGATATTAAACTAAACCTTGGTGAACAAGGCAGAACTATAACAGATCGAATCGACTAAATAAAGATCAAGCAAGAGGCTACCCTCGCACTTGGGAAATAGTGCAAAGGTAGCGATGTAACTAGAGGTAGCATAACTTCAACGATAATAATGAAAAGCACCGATGCTAGCCTCAAACAATCTATGATAATGGTATTACTCGCCATCAACAACGCTTGATGCGAGTAAAACCAGGTAGCATAAGTAGAATCGCCTAGATCGCAAGATGCGATCTAGCATACTTACTACGAAGAAACCCTAGAAACAAGGGGTGACGATGCGCCGAGATTGTGTTTGTTGTGAACGTGGTTGTCCTCCTCTTTTCGATAACCTTAGGTACATATTTATAGTCCGGAGACTCTCTACTTTTGGAATAACTCTACAACTCTATCTTTACCTAAACATAAACGGAACCTAAACAAATACGAAACCTACTATGATACAAGATACACGGGCAATTTAGCCCAAATCCACACACTAGGCCGATCCAACAACATGTTGAATATACGTATCTTCCAAGCCCATCTTGATCACGGCCCATCTCCGTCATTGGCCAAAATACGGCGATAACAATACGACGCCTGACGGAATTCTTCTTTATTTTTGTAATTTGCATTAGAGTATTTTTCCTGTTGAAAAACGAAGAATTTTTTTGTTATTACAGTTCCTTAAGCATAACCAGTTATGACCACTGATCCATATATATTATATCCAGCCGATACGGGGGTTACTGTCTGACTACCTAAAGTTGCATATCCAAGTATAGATCCCTAGAGAAGAGAAGCAAAGGTATAAGCCAATACCTGTAAAGCCACACACACCAGAAGTCGATCCAGCTTTTGATATAGGCTACGCAATTGAGGATGGATGTTATTGCACCACCACTAGTTGACCACCAATAGCGAAGTTGAGTTAATTAATTTTAAATAGCATTTGCAAAAAAAAAAGGGAAATATATATTTTGATTGATCCTCTAGTTTTTTGTGTCCATGAGAAAATGGTGGAAGAGCAATCCCGTGAGATGGTCTAGAATGATGTCAAGAATGGTGGAGAGGATACACCTGGCACGTGGTTTTAATTGGACGTGCGTAAAAGTTCGTGGTTTTCTCGTTGAGTACTACTCACGATTTTCTTGTTGAAAGTTCAGAAACAACCAAGCATAATGCTAGGAGTACTGGTCCCCGACTGTTTGACGCGGAGAGGAACTATAACAATTAAAAAGAAGAAGCTGACACATTGGTTTTTTGTCCTTTACCAGAAATCTGCTAATTGCGATAAATTGACACATTGGTTTTTCTTTTCCGGCTGCGCGTCGCCGTCCTCTTGAGATCGCGCGCGTGCGACTAGTCTCTCTCTACATATATCCAAAAAATTCTAGATACATATATATTCAAACAAATCTCTAACAATATATTTGAGACAGAAAGTACTTCCTCCGTTTTAAAGTATAAGATGTTATAGGTTGTGAAGAAAATATATTAAGACTTCTTTTAATGTATAGATTCATTCTAAACCCAAGTAAACCTAGATGCTAAAAAGTTTAAATATATTTGATTCATAAAGCTAAAATATTTTATATTTTAAATAAAGGGAGTAGTATTTTTTAGAGAAATAAAAATTATATACTTCGTGTTTAAAGAAAAAATACATACTTCCTTGTAAAAAGTTGTTGTTCCCCTCTAGAGAAAAATAAGAAAGATGCATTCGTCTTATCTACCTATTATGAGGGAGACTAGCGCGCGCGCTTGGGAGTACGGCTATGCGCGGCCGGACGCGCGTGTGCGCAGCAGTCCGTCCTGCTCTTCCTGATTGTTACGTGGTTACGTCGCTGTTCTGCTTGTATACTGATTCTGCTGTTAGATTTACATGGTAAAAAAATATGTGGGTAGCAATATATGTAAAAAAGTAGTGCACCATAAAAAAAATTGTAAACTACCACTGGATTGTTTCGTACACTGTGATCGAAATCAGCACAACATAGTATAAACATGTAGTGCACCGGTGCACTGGCAGGACATTGTCTCGTGCACTACAATCAAAGACGGTGCAACGCAACACAATAAGACAATGCACGGATAGTGCACTGCCAGGATACCTCACCGTGCACTGTGCTACGAAGGCAGTGCAACACAATATAAACGAGCAGTGCATGACCGTGCACTGTCAGGATATCGTCACGTGCACTGCAACCGAAGATAGTGCAACACAATACAAAAGAGAAGTACACGAGTAATACACTGCCAGCATACATCGCCGTGCATTGCGTCCGATGAGAGTGCAAAGACAGTGCACTGCCAGGACGTTCCGTATACGACGACCGAAGCAGTGCAACATAGGGTCAAAACAGTGTAAAAAAAAGTTCTTTAAAACCTATCAATATGGGATCTAGATTTATAGATCTTGACGCGACTAGGTAATTGTAAATACGGATCTCAATTTGAATGATTCATTTAAAAGATATCATATTTTTTGTGTTTTGAATCTTAAAAAGAAAGGGAAAAAGAACCGCCACCCCTCTCTCTGCAGGCACCACGTGTTGCACGGAAATGGCTAGGGACAACGTATGAAGAACTCTTCGGACGCCACGTGCAGCAACATCGACAATTGCAGAGCGTGCTTGGAAACGTGCGCGCTTTTCTATCATTTTTGATATATGTATGTCTAGACGAAGTTGAGTTAAGTAATTTGGAATGGAGGAAATATATTTTTTCATTGATCCTCTAGTTCATTGTGTCCATGACAAAATGGTGGGAGATGAATCCGACACGTGATTTTCCTTGGACGCACGCGTAAAACTTCATTCTTTTTTGGTTGAATGCTCGTGATTTCCTCGTTGAGAGTTCGGAACCAGTCAACCATATTACTGTACCAAGTGTGTCAAGGTTAAGTTCAGAATTAACCAACTGATAATCTGAAATAAATAAATGCCGAGCCATCCATAGGCTCACTACTGACGTACGTTCGTCAAGGCTGCGTAGGTTAGATTCCATGGAGAAGAAAAGGGTGGCCATCATCGGAGCCGGGGTGAGCGGCCTCACCGCATGCAAGTACGCGTTGGAGCGCGGTTTTCGGCCTGTCGTGTTCGAGGCCGAAGAGAACGCCATCGGCGGCGTGTGGGCGCACACGCTCGCCTCAACACGGCTACAGACGCCACGGCCATACTACCAGTTCACGGACTTCCCATGGCCGCCGAGCGTGTGGGACTTGTACCCTGACCATGACCAGGTCATCGAGTACCTGCACTCGTACGCGCGCCACTTCGGCGTGCTAGATTGCATCAGGTTCGGCAACCGGCCGGGTTGCGCTCTGGAATACTCCGGCATCGACGAGGAGGAGGTGATGGCGTGGGAGCAATGGGCCAGCAACGGCGAGGCGTTCGGCAGCGGCCGAGGCGAGTGGCGGCTCACCGTACACAACGGGAACGACGTCGTTGAGGTGAGAAATTATGAAACTTGGATCGCTGTACATTGTGAAAGTTTGGCAAGCTTTGATGATTGATGTGCTATGCTATGCTATGTACACAAACAACTAGATCCACGTGGCCGACTTTGTGGTTCTTTGTGTGGGAAGGTTCAGTGGCATCCCCAACATTCCCAGTTTCCCACCGGAGAAAGGGCCAGAGGCGTTTGACGGTTCGGTGATCCACTCCATGGATTACTCCAACATGGACCACGCAGAGGCCACCCGACTCATCAAGGGCAAGCTCGTCACTGTCATCGGCTACCAAAAATCTGCTCTCGACATCGCCACACACTGCGCAAATGTTAACGGTGATACCCCCTGTTTGGACTCTATGTTCACAAGAATTACTGTAAAAAACATACTCAGGTCCCACTGGTATTAGTTAATTTTAGGATCAACAAAAACTTGTGCATTCGCAGGGCCCACGCATCCATGCACAGTGATATGTCGTACGAAGCGATGGATCATCCCTGACTACTACGCATGGGGTGTTCCGATTGGTTTCTTCTACCTCAGTCGCTTTTCCCAACTCCTAGTTCACAAGCCAGGAGAGGGGCTGCTGGTTGGCCTTCTGGCTACCTTCTTATCACCCTTGGTACGTAATGGACAGAGCTATGATGCACCCGGCCCTAGCAAACAAGTTTACCGTATTTTGGTTTCGCCAACATTCCCTGCTGAGACCCTATAACTACTGTTATGTGCTTAATTATTGTACCGTTCAGAGAATATTGTTCTCCAAGTTCGTTGAGAGCTACTGTAGATGGGCTGTGCCCATGAAGAAGCACGGCATGGTACCCGATAACAGCTTCTTCGAGGCTATGAGCTCATGCTTGGTTGTGATACTACCCGATAAATTCTACAATAAGGTTGAAGAAGGAAGTATATTGTTCTCAATAAAGCAAAGGAAATGAACTTCTGAAGGGAGGGCCTTATCGTAGAAGGCGAATCCCGACGTGGTAATATTTGGTACCAGGTACAGACACTAGTAGAAAACAGGCCATCCGTTCGCGTCCCCTCAGAGCATTAGTCCCGGCTGCGCCACCAACCGGGACTAATGTTGGCACGCGTCCCGGTTCGAGCGGGCACGGATCCGGAGGCATGCGTCCCGGTTGGTAAGGGGGCATACGTCCCGGTTGGAGCCACCAACCGGGACTAAAGGTTTGGCGACAGCCACATGGCGTGGCACACACCTTTAGTCCCGGTTGGTGGTTCCAACCGGGACGTATGCTCCCGCCCTCTATAAATGCAACGCCCTAACCCCCTCTGCCTCCACTCTGTTTTTTCTCTTGGTGGAAGGTGTGAGGGGTGTGCTAGTTTTTTCTCCCCAATGCATGCATTCAAGGTGTTTGATGAAATGTTTGAGTGAATAATCCCGTTCAATTTCTCATAGAACAAAAATATAGAAGGTGTCCGAGACGCACTTGAGCTTTCTCGTCTTTATTTCCCTCGATCGAGGTTAGCAATCTTATCTTTTCTCTGTCATTTATACAATGCATGTGTTGATGTGAATTGGTCATTTCACTATTTATGATGTCCTGTTTTTTGATAAACTTACTTATATGATGCAGATGAACGGTCGAGAATGGATGTACGATGACCGGCGCGTAGCCGGGTATATGAAAGGCATGGATAAATTTATCGATGTGGCTACGGCAAACAAAGAGAATGGTTTTATACGTTGTCCATGTGTTCAATGTCGGAACAACAAGGAGTACTCTTCATCGAAAATCATTCGCGGCCACCTGATTATGAAAGGTTTCATGCCCAACTATAATTGCTGGACCAAGCATGGGGAAAGAGGGGTTATGATGGAAGATGGTGAAGAAGAATATGATGATAACAACTATCATCATATGTTTCCTGAATACAGTGATACTGCAATAGAAGACAATGGAGAGGAAGGAGGTGAAGAACGGGCATCAGATGAGCCGGCTGATGAACTTGGTAGGGTCATTTCTGATGCAAAGCGAGACTGTGAAACAGAAAATGAGAAGTTGAAGTTAGAGGGTATGTTAGAAGATCACAAGAAATTGTTGTACCCAAATTGTGAAGATGGCAGCACAAAGCTCGGTACCACACTGGAATTGTTGCGATGGAAGGCAGAATGTGGTCTAACTGGCTCCTCATTTGAAAAGATGCTGAAAATAATGAAGTCAAGTTTCCAAAACATAACGAACTTTCCGAGAGTACCTCTGAAGCAAAGAAGACTCTCTGTCCTCTAGGATTAGATGTGCAAAAGATACATGCATGCATTAATGACTGCATCCTCTACATGTGTAAGGAGTATGAAAATTTAGATAAATGCACGGTATGCAATGCGTTGCGGTATAAAATCGACGAGATGACCACGGTGATGTTGAGGAGAGCCCCTCGGAAGTGGGTTCTGCTAAGGTTATGTGGTATGATCCTATAATACCAAGGTTGAAACGCATGTTCGAAACAAAGAGCATGCCAGTTGTTGCGATAGCACAAAGAAGACCGTAAGAAAGGCGGAAGTTGAGACACCCTGCCGATGGGTCACGGTGGAGAAAAATCGAGAGAGACTTTGCGGTGACGCAAGGAACTTATGGTTTGGTCTAAGTACGGATGGCATGAATCCTTTTGGGAGCAAAGCTGCGATCCACGCTGGCCCGTGACTCTATGTATCTACAACCTGCCTCATTGGTTGTGCATGAAGCGTAAGTTCATTATGATGCGGTGCTCATCCAAGGCCCAAGCAACGAACGCGACATTGATGTGTACCTTAGGCCATTAGTTGAAGAACTCTTACAGTTGTGGGGAAAACCAGGTGTACGTGCGTGGGATGAGAACAAACATGAGCCATTTGATCTACGAGGGTTGTTATTCGTAACCATCAATGATTGGCCTGCTCTTAGTAACCTTTCAGGACAGACAAACAAGGGATATAAGGCATGCACACACTGTTTAGATAAGACTGAAGGTACATATTTGCATAAATGCAAGAAGGTTGTGTGCCTGGCGAATCGACGATTTCTTTCGACCAATCATCCCGTAAGAAAGAAATGCAAGCATTTCAAAGGTGAGGCAGATCACCGGAAGAAGCCTGAACTCCCTGCTGGTGATGATGTATTTGGTATGGTCAAGAACATAGAAGTAATCTTTGGAAAGGGTCCCGGCGGTCAATCAGTTCCGAACGACGTCGCTACAGGACACGCACCCATGTGGAAGAAGAAATCTATATTTTGGGAGTTGCCATATTGGAAAGTCCCGCGTGTTTGCTCTTCAATCGACGTGATGCACGTGACGAAGAATCTTTGCGTGAACCTGCTAGGATTCCTAGGCGTGTATGGGAAGACAAAAGATACACCAGAAGCACGGGAGGACCAAAAAATTATGAAAGACCCAAAGAACATGCATACACAGAACAAGACGGATAAAGGGCGTCACTTAAGTCGTGCCAGCTATGCTCTTACCAAAGCAGAGAAGGAAATCTTTTTTGAAGTCCTTTACAGTATCAAGGTGCCGTCAGGCTTCTCATCTAATATAAAGGGGATAATAAATATGGCAGAGAAAAAGTGCCAAAACCTGAAGTCTCATGACTGTCACGTGATTATGACACAGTTGCTTCCAATTGCATTGAGAGGGCTTCTACCGGAAAATGTTTGAGTACCCATTGTGAAGTTGTGTGCCTTCCTCAATGCAATATCTCAGAAGGTAATCAATCCAGATATTCTGCCAAGGTTACAGAAGGATGTGGTACAATGTCTTGTTAGTTTTGAATTGGTGTTCCCACCATCCTTCTTCAATATTATGACGCATCTCCTGGTTCACCTCGTGGAAGAGATTTCCATTCTCGCTCCGGTATTTCTGCACAATATGTTCCCCTTTGAGAGTTTCATGGGAGTCTTAAAGAAATATGTTCATAACCGTGCTAGACCAGAAGTAAGCATATCCAAGGGATATGGAACAGAGGAGGTCATTGAGTTTTGTGTTGACTTTATTCCTGACCTTAAGCCGATTGGTGTTTCTGACTCGCGGCATGAGGGAAGACTAAGTGGAAAAGGCACGCTGGGAAAGAAATCAATGATATGTAGGGACGGGGATTCTTTCACTAAAGCACACTACACAGTTCTACATAATTCCACCTAGGCAGCTCCATATATCGAGGAACACAAGAATATTCTACGCTCCAAAAACCCGGGGAAGCCTGAATCACTGATTACAGATGAACACATGAAGTCTTTCGGTGGTTGGATGCGGACACATCTCTTGAATGACACCACTGTTGGAGATCAGCTATACTTGTTTGCCGCATCACCATCTTCTACTGTATTGAATTTCCAAGGGTACGAAATAAATGGGAATACATTCTACACGATCGCCCAAGATAAAAAGAGCACCAACCAAAATAGTGGTGTCCGCTTTGATGCAATAGACGAGAATGGAAAAAAGGACACATACTATGGTTACATAGAGGAGATATGGGAACTAGACTATGGAGTCTCTTTTAAGGTCCCTTTGTTTCGCTGCAAATGGGTCAACCTGAATGGAGAAGGGGTAAAGATAGACCAGTTATACGGAATGACAATAGTGGATCTCAACAATCTTGGTTATAGAGATGAACCATTCGTCCTAGCCAATGATGTATCTCAGGTTTTCTATGTGAAGGACATGTCCTCCAAACCGAAAAAAGAAAAAATATGCAAACGAATACATCATATGATGAGCCAAAGCGTCACATAGTTCTTTCAGGGAAAAGAAACATTGTGGGAATCGAGGACAAGACAGACATGTCAGAAGATTATAATAAGTTTGATGAAATTCCGCCCTTCACAGTGAAAACTGACCCAAGCATTCCGTTAAGTAAAGAATATGCTCCATGGTTACGTCTGAAGCGATCATACGGAAGGACATATGCCAAGAAGTTCATGCTCATATTATGTAACTCTAGTTCATGTCTTTCGCGGTTTGTGGCTTCACTGAAGGATATCTTTCGCGGGACTATATATAGGGGGGCCTTTAGTCCCGGTTTTGTAGTCTCAATTTTTAATATTAATAAATTTCTTGAGTGTTAGTCCTGTTTTGTGGCTGGATCGGGACTATGAAGAAGTTGTCCCGATTCGTACTTACCATTAAGATCTGATCTCCAAACGCGCGCGGTCACATATTAGGGAGTGACTCTATGACCAGTTTCTTGGAGATGCCAGAGGACTGGGATCACGACATAGTTTGTAATGCTGTGCCCATATTATGCATGCATGTGGACATTGGTATGGAGAACAATGTTGCAGGAGGAAGTTTTCCTTTTTGTCGCACGGAAAAGCCCTTTTCCATTTTCCGAGCGCAAAACACGGGTCGTTTTGTGAAGTAACCACCAAAAATTTCGTTTCAGAATGCTACCGTCCCATTTTCCTAAAATACTAGACCACCTTACATGGACTATCACCCAACCGAGACATCTCAAACCTTTTCGTCCATCCGGGTAAAAAGGACAAATTTCTGCCGAATCGGTAGGAAGTGGGTCCGGTTTGTACTACAGGTACATGATCTATCGCCCGTAATTTTTTGAAAAAATCATTTTTAGACTCGCAATATGTGGTTTCTTCAGAGATCCAATGAAATACCTAACGATGCTCCTCCCCTTATCTTCATGCACGCCGGTTCGACCATAGTTAGAAATTCAGAAAATTCAAAACGGGCATACAAATTCAAAAAAAATCCGAACAATGAAAATCCTTCACGTGGTGTCATATTATGTGACATAGTTGAAAGGAAAAATACCAGACTTGGTATATTGATCATGTCTCGAAAAAACTTTCACAAAATGACCTATCATGTTCAACGTTTCATGGCTTTCGGTCCAAATGACCGATGTTATGTGCTGAATCACGGCATAGTTTGTGATGTTGTGCCCATATTATGCATGCATGTGGACATTGGTATGGAGAACAATGTTGCAGGAGTAAGTTTTCCTTTTTGTCGCACGGAAAAGCCCTTTTCCATTTTCCGAGCGCAAAAAATGGATCGTTTTGTGAAGTAACCACCAAAATGCCGTTTCAGAATGCTACCGTCCCATTTTCCTAAAATACTAGACCACCTTACATGGACTATCTCCCAACCGGGACATCTCAAACCTTTTCTTCCATCCCGGGTAAAAAGGACAAATGTCTGCCGAATCGGTAGGAAGTGGGTCCAGTTTGTACTTCAGGTACATGATCTATCGCCCGTGATTTTTTGAAAAAATCATTTTTAGACTCGCAATATGTGGTTTCTTCAGAGATCCAATGAAAGTTCTAAATGAGCCATTTTTCTTCCCGCCATTTTTTCCCGGCATTTCTCCCGCCATTTCTTCCCGCCAGTTTTTCCCGCCAGTTCTTCCCTTCAGTTATCTAACTGCCATTTCTCACTATATATATGTAGGGTTGGCCTCCATTTTCATTGCACATCTCTAGAATCATAACTGCAACCTCATCACTCTTTCCCATGACTTCCACCGTAGCACTAACTTCCAGGGAGGCGGAGGCGCTTTGCGCCTCGAACTACCTCTGCCCGTCGGGCTACTGTGTCCCCGTCGGCTGGATGCTGAGCACCGGAGGCCTGCCGGTTCCTCCTGTCCCTCTAGGTTTGGCGCGTCGGATGGCCATCACGAACCACTACTACTTCGAGCTCACGCCGGAGCAGCGGAGGAATCCCAGATGGCATCCCGACTATTTCCCGACTTGGGAAGCCTTCTTCATGGATCGGCGTGAGAGGGCGTTCGCCAGGCACGAGGAGGATGACCTACCTCCTTCGAACTTCAACGAGGCCGGCCGTCGGTTGTGGTGGCGCGGTCGGACTCTCAAGAGCGTCATGGCCTATGACACGGCCGCCGACTCTAGCCCTCTCCAGCGCTACCCTCAAGTCCAGCCCACTCGTACTCAGCCTTCAAGGTTCATCTACGGCGACCCCTATGACGACAGCGACGACGGCCGTGGCGAGTACGATGACTACAGTGGCGAGTATTACAAGTGTAGGGAGGAGCATGACTGAATCACTCCAACATTGCAAAACAAGTTCAGCCGATTGTGGCTTAATCTGGCCATGTATCTTAATTTCCAGTTGTTCTATGTAACTTTGTGTTATTTGCATTATGTACTTTAATTCCAGTTCTATCCTAATAAAATTTTATTTCCGCCCATTATTTCCCGTCCTTTTTTCCCGCCCATTAATATATAAAAAATATAAGTTAATTCAAATCCAAATTAAAACACAGAAAATGGTTTTGAATTAGTTATTCAAATTCAAACACTTTTTATGTTTAAAGTTTTTCTAAATTCCAAATAAATATTCAAAAAATATAAGTTAATTAATTTTTAGTTTTTAATGGTTCATAGTTTAAATGGTAACATTAATTATTTTTTAAAAATAGAAAATGGTTTTGAATTATTTATTCAAATCCAGAAACTTTTTATGTTTAAAGTTTTTCTAAATTCCTAATAAATATTCAAAAAATATAAGTTAATTTATTTTTAATTTTAAATGGTTCATAGTTTAAATGGTTACATTAATTATTTTTTAAAAATAGAAATTGGTTTTGAATTATTTATTCAAATCCAGACACTTTTATGTTTAAAGTTTTTCTAAATTCCAAATAAATATTCAAAAAATATAAGTTAATTAATTTTTAATTTTAAATAGTTCATAGTTTAAATGGTTACATTAATTATGTTTAAAAACAGAAAATTTTAAGTTAATTCATTTTTAATTTTAAATGGTTCATATTTTAAATGGTTACATCAATTATTTTTTAAAAATAGAAAATGGTTTTGAATTAGTTATTCAAATTCAAACAATTTTTATGTTTAAAGTTTTTCTAAATTCCAAATTAATATTCAAAAAATATAAGTTAATTCATTTTTAATTTTAAATGGTTCATAATTTAAATGGTTACATTAATCATTTTTAAAAACAGTAAATGGTTTTGAATTAGCTATTCAACTTCAAACACTTTTTATGTTTAAAGTTTTTCTAAATTCCAAAGTAATATTCAAAAAATATAAGTTAATTCATTTTTAATTTTAAATGGTTCATAGTTTAAATGGTTACATTAATTATTTTTAAAAACAGTAAATGGTTTTGAATTAGTTATTCAAATTCAAACACTTTTTATGTTTAAAGTTTTTCTAAATTCCAAAGTAATTATCATTTAAAAAACATTACAAATTTAAACCCCAAAATAAAAAATAAGGCGGGAACAGAGAGAAAATTGCTGAATTTTTTTGATAACAGGGTCATATGTCCCGGTTGGAGCCACCAACCAGGACTGAAGACCCCCTGCGCGCGCCCCTTGGTCTGCTGAAAAAATTGGAGTATACGTCCCGGTTGGTGGCTCCAACCGGGACGTATGACCCTTTAGTCCAGGTTTGTGGCATCCCGCAAAAACCACTACTAGAAAATCGCTCGGTATTTTGTTTGGTGCATCATCATGACATCATCATGCATCTGTTTGATAAAACTATTTTTACAAAGGACTATTTTGTTTTTTGCAAACACCCTCGTCTTAATTCAAATCAAACTTTGGTTGTCCAGATATTTTGTTTTGACTAAATGATTTACAAAGGTTCTTTAAAATAAATGCGTAAAGAAAACCCGAAAAATAAATATCTAGTCCTAAACCAGCCCCCCCTAAATCCCTAATCTACCCAATCCTAGTCTACCCACCAATCCCCTCCCTCCACCTCACCTTCCCTCCACCTCATCACACCCACCGCCACCTCTGTGCTCGCCTCCGGCCGCCGGGCCCGCGGTCCCCGCTTCGCCAGTCTTCCTCCACCGTCGAGCCGCTGCTCTGCACGGTACCTCGCCCCGCAGCCAACCCTCCAGCGTCTCGCCTTTGGCCACATCCGCATGGGTGCTCCGTCCAACTATGCGACTCGGCTGTTTCGACACGTCTCCGCGACAAGGCCAACATGTGGATGGGTTCAACCTTGACAACCGAGCCAAAACCCGTCAATGAGAGGAACCGAAGACTGATCGTGTCCAACCCGGAAGCCCGATCCCTCGCCGAACCCCGAAGGCCGAACCCTGGCGCGTCAAGTTCTCCTTAACGGATTAAAGGACTCCGACATGGTGCGACAAGTACTTCTACCCGAACATAAGACCGGTCGAAAACGCCAAGATCTCCAATCGGAACCCAAGGACACCGAGACCCCGGTGCGACAAGTGCTTCTTCCCGGATCTGATGCCCGAGAACCCGGACGCCGAGATCGCAGATGCGAATGCGCCAAGTCTGCCACCTTGAACGCCATGACCGTCTACACGGACCCCGAGAACCAGGATGCGACAAGATCTACTCCGTTGTTCGAGAATGTTTCTGCCGAAACCGATCCCGTCGAACCCCGAACCCCTGGAACCAAGTTCGCCGAACCCCATGTGTGACCCCTTTTCCCGAGCCCTATTTTATAAATGTAATATCAAATTGTTGCATATTAAATTGTCATGCATGCATACTTGTCATGTGGTTTGGGGGCCTTATGCCGATTCACATCATAATTAAATATGGGGCCCATATGCGGACAAATCTAGTCTTATATTGGCCTCATTTAAATTTGTGTAGCAAACTGGTGCTATATTTTGTCTTGATAATGCAACATTTAAATTGCGGGGTTCTAAATAACTTGAACCGTTTAATTAATTGTCGGGACCCCCGGTTCCGCTTAATATTGCCCAATTGCATCGCACCTTTGCCATGTCATACATCATACATGCATCATGCCCGATCTTTTGCCGTAGTATTAAATATTGCATCCGGTGTTTATTCTAGTGTTTGCTTCTTCGCGGGTAAGGCCGTTGAGTTGATGTGAGCTTCGCCCTGATCTTCGGTTGAACCTTCAACAATGTTTCAGGCGAGCATCTCCCCCTTTCTACCTATCTTCCTTTTATAGTATTTATTCCCTCCTGTTGATCTATTGCTATCTGTGTTGCGATGCTCTAGTTTTCGTACCCGAGATATCCCTTGCAGCCTTATATTGCCTCGGACACATCCTATTACCTGTTGTTTGGTAGATAGTTGGACTTGCGCGTCGTAGTCGCTTGCTCAAGTGTCATGCGTCGTCCGATACCACGGTTGTTGGAGTATTGTCGCATGTTTGATGTTGGAGATGATCATGGCTTTAATTATCGTTCACTTTAATTACTGTTTAACAACTAAAATTGAAGTAGGTAGCGAGGCAGTGGGCAATAGATGTTATTTGGTTGTTAACCGTCCACTTGTGTCCGAGGACCCCGAGTACTTGATACTGTTCCTTGAATATTCGCGCTATCCACATCCGGAGGATTATGGGACCCCTGAGCCGAGCTTGATTCATTCTTATTTCTTGGGGCCACAAACTAGTTTGAGGTTTTATTTACTATCCTATTTATGCCATGCTTTATCGCTTTATTACGATTGTGCGAGGAGCACATCTGCTTAGGTAAGCGGAGTGTTTTCATGGTATCGACAAGCCCAGCTTTTGGGTTCCCCGTTTCTGACCATTGACGCAAACCTTGAGTCCGTCTCGAGTCAGCTAACTTCGCTATGGTGTACTCAATGGGGTGGCCCCCTGAAATATTTCTGAATCCTGTGATTGCTTTGTCGTGAAGGCCTCGTTGGGTTTTGGTTTGGTTTTTCCGAGGTTGATCGAGTGTGTGTTGCTATTTGTGCACCCCTACAGGGTAAAACTTTCTGAAAGCCGTGTCATGCGGTTATGGACGACTTGGAGCATGATTCTCGATCATAGACAACTATAACTAAAGTAGTGCTATAAATATGACTTTATAATGACTAGTAATCAGCTTTACTATAATGGAATGGCTAAATAAAACTGCCAACAATTGCTTGTTTGGGTTGTCGCTTGCGACCATTGTATCTGACTAGTAAGTACTGCAACTACAACGGAATGGCTAAATAAAAGTACCAACAACTGCTGGGTTTTGGGATATCTCATGCTAAATGTATCTGACTAGTAAGTGTTGCAACTACAACGGAATGGTTAACTAAAAGTGCCCACTGCTTATTTTATCAGGATGACTACCTATACCTGACTAGTAATTGCTGCAACGATAACTGAATAAATAAAACTGCCAACTGTGTGAGTTCCTCGGTTGACTTCCTCGTTTGGTCTCGAGGGGGAAATACCAGGATGGGTTTGTTTGGTGTTAGATTCAGGTTGGATCCGAATAGGTCTTTCTTGCCCCTCTCTGATAGCCGCCAGTTGTATCGAGTCTCTATAGGTTGTTTAGTGCATGATGCGCTGCCGCTCAGTCCACCATACCTATGTAGGCGAGGACCGCCGAATTCTAACCTCGCCATGTACTGGCCTCAGTAGTGACGCTCCTCTTTTTCCTTTGACCTTGTCGGCACCCCTTTTGTTTAAGCAGGTTTTGAGATCGACGTCGTTAGCAGGGTTACCCTTCCGGCTTGGCCTGGGCAGGGTTATGGACGCCATTGGTTATTCTTCAGGGCTCTTAGCCCCATTTGCATCTTGTCCGTAGTCGGACGCTCTATCATTTTCAAGGTGATTTGGATCTTTGTATATTATATCTGTATTCTTGACTCTTTGAGTCGCTGTTGTATATATATCTGTTCTGTGGGTCCCATCGAGGACTGTTGTGTAATGTTATTACTTCGTTTTCCACCCGCACGAAAGTGCCTGGTGGGCACCTTTGAATCGTTTCTATGCAGGTTTGGCGGGTTTCGTTAAAACTTGCATAGGGTCGATTCTGAGGGTGTTACAGAGTGGTATCAGAGCTTAGCAGTTGGGATACCCCACAAGTCCAGCCTGTAGGATAACCTAGCAAACGGCCGAAGTAGAGTGTCAAAACTATTTTTGCAAAATCGGTTGGATAGATCTGATTAGGTCTGCTTTTACTCCTTACCCTCTGCTATTCTCCTCTTACCTCTACGCGTTTTGAATCCGCTCTCTTCTCTTTCTTCGAGTCCAGGAATTCTCGTGGTTGGGTTCCATCGTACCTTCAGGGTTTCTCTTCCTCCTTTGGTAACGGTGTTGCTACATCCGTTCTTCCTGCTATCTGGGTGGTCCTTTATCTATGGTACTATTCTTTGTTCCTTGTTTGTGCCTTCCGGTGTTTTCCGACGCGACGACATCATCTACACCAGATCCGATGCAGAGTCTACATCACTCCTTGTTTCCGAACATCGTTTGTCGAGATCTTCAGTCTGAATTCCGAGAGTTGGTTGCATAATTCGCCTATTCGTGTGCTGAGTAATGGTTTGGGTGCGCGATGGACTGATCACCATCCGACTACTCTTATCATTCGCTCTTGTACACCGAATCAGTGGATCCAGCGATTTTAATCCGTCCACGGAAGCTAGGGGTGGCTTTATTTGTTGATATCTCTACCTTCGACCTTTGTTTCCGGAGTGTTTCCCTCAACGGTCCCGGACAACGACCTCTTGTTAGTGGTGTCGCGAGGATCTACACGATGCGAGAAGATTCAGATCGCCGACCTTCTTTCCGGTACCATGAGGCGGATCTCGAGGGCGAGATCCATTGTTAGTGGTGTCGAATTGTGGCATCCCGCAAAAACCACTACTAGAAAATCGCTCGGTATTTTGTTTGGTGCATCATCATGACATCATCATGCATCTGTTTGATAAAACTATTTTTACAAAGGACTATTTTGTTTTTTGCAAGCACCCCCGTCTTAATTCAAATCAAACTTCGGTTGTCCAGATATTTTGTTTTGACTAAATGATTTACAAAGGTTCTTTAAAATAAATGCGTAAAGAAAACCCGAAAAATAAATATCTAGTCCTAAACCAGCCCCCCTAAATCCCTAATCTACCCAATCCTAGTCTACCCACCAATCCCCTCCCTCCACCTCACCTTCCCTCCACCTCATCACACCTACCGCCACCTATGTGCTCGCCTCCGGCCGCCGGGCCCGCGGTCCCCGCTTCGCCAGTCTTCCTCCACCGTCGAGCCGCTGCTCTGCGCGGTACCTCGCCCCGCAGCCAACCCTCCAGCGTCTCGCCTTTGGACACATCCGCATGGGTGCTCCGTCCAACTGTGCGACTCGGCTGTTTCGACACGTCTATGCGACAAGGCCAACATGTGGATGGGTTCAACCTTGACAACCGAGCCAAAACCCGTCAATGAGAGGAACCGAAGACTGATCGTGTCCAACCCGGAAGCCCGATCCCGAAGCCCGATCCCTCGCCGAACCCCGAAGGCCGAACCCTGGCGCGTCAAGTTTTCCTTAACGGATTAAAGGACTCCGACATGGTGCGACAAGTACTTCTACCCGAACATAAGACCGGTCGAAAACGCCAAGATCTCCAATCGGAACCCAAGGACACCGAGACCCCGGTGCGACAAGTGCTTCTTCCCGGATCTGATGCCCGAGAACCCGGACGCCGAGATCGCAGATGCGAATGCGCCAAGTCCGCCACCTTGAACGCCATGACCGTCTACACGGACCCCGAGAACCAGGATGCGACAAGATCTACTCCGTTTTTCGAGAATGTTTCTGCCGAGACCGATCCCGTCGAACCCCGAACCCCCGGAACCAAGTTCGCCGAACCCCATGTGTGACCCCTTTTCCCGAGCCCTATTTTATAAATGTAATATCAAATTGTTGCATATTAAATTGTCATGCATGCATACTTGTCATGTGGTTTGGGGGCCTTATGCCGATTCACATCATAATTAAATATGGGGCCCATATGCGGACAAATCTAGTCTTATATTGGCCTCATTTAAATTTGTGTAGCGAACCGGTGCTATATTTTGTCTTGATAATGCAACATTTAAATTGTGGGGTTCTAAATAACTTGAACCGTTTAATTAATTGTCGGGACCCCCGGTTCCGCTTAATATTGCCCAATTGCATCGCACCTTTTCCATGTCATACATCATACATGCATCATGCCCGATATTTTGCCGTAGTATTAAATATTGCATCCGGTGTTTATTCTAGTGTTTGCTTCTTCGCGGATAATGCCGTTGAGTTGATGTGAGCTTCGGCCCGATCTTCGGTTGAACCTTCAGCAATGTTTCAGGCGAGCATCTCCCCCTTTCTACCTATCTTACTTTTATAGTATTTATTCCCTCCTGTTGATCTATTGCTATCTGTGTTGCGATGCTCTAGTTTTCGTACCCGAGATATCCCTTGCAGCCTTATATTGCCTCGGACACATCCTATTACCTGTTGTTTGGTAGATAGTTGGACTTGCGCGTCGTAGTCGCTTGCTCAAGTGCTGTTGCGTGTCGTCCAGTACCACGGTTGTTGGAGTATTGTCGCATGTTTGATGTTGGAGATGATCATGGCTTTAATTATCGTTCACTTTAATTACTGTTTAACAACTAAAATTGAAGTAGGTAAGCAGGGGCACAGGTGGGCAATAGATGTTATTTGGTTGTTAACCGTCCACTTGTGTCCCGTAGGACCCCGAGTACTTGATACCTGTTCCTTGAATATTCACGCTATCCACATCCGGGAGGATTATGGGACCCCACGAGCGAGCTTGATTCATTCTTATTTCTTGGGGCCACAAACTAGTTTGAGGTTTTATTTACTATCCTGTACTTATGCCATGCTTTATCGCTTTATTACGATTGTGCGAGGAGCACTGATCGCTTAGGTAAGCGGAGTGTTTTCGGTATCGACAAGCCAGTTTTGGGTTCCCAGTCGTTCTGACCATTGACGCAAACCTTGAGTCCGTCTCGAGTCACTAACTTCGCTATGGTGTACTCAATGGGTGGCCCCTAAAATATTTCTGAATCCTGTGATTGCTTTGTCGTGAAGGCCTCGTTGGGTTTTGATTTGGTTTTTCCGAGGTTGATCGAGTGTGTGTTGCTATTTGTGCACCCCTGCAGGGTAAAACTTTCTGAAAGCCGTGTCCGCGGTTATGGACGACTTGGAGCACAGTATCTCGATCATAGACAACTATAACTAAAGTAGTGCTATAAATATGACTTTATAATGACTAGTAATCAGCTTTACTATAATGGAATGGCTAAATAAAACTGCCAACAATTGCTTGTTTGGGTTGTCGCTTGCGACCATTGTATCTGACTAGTAAGTATTGCAACTACAACGGAATGGCTAAATAAAAGTACCAACAACTGCTGGGTTTTGGGATATCTCATGCTAAATGTATCTGACTAGTAAGTGTTGCAACTACAACAGATTGGTTAACTAAAAGTGCCCACTGCTTATTTTATCAGGATGACTACCTATACCTGACTAGTAATTGCTGCAACGATAACTGAATAAATAAAACTGCCGACTGTGTGAGTTCCTCGGTTGACTTCCTCGTTTGGTCTCGAGGGGGAAATACCAGGATGGGTTTGTTTGGTGTTAGATTCAGGTTGGATCCGAATAGGTCTTTCTTGCCCCTCTCTGATAGCCGCCAGTTGTATCGAGTCTCTATAGGTTGTTTAGTGCATGCTTGCGCCGCTCGATCCACCATACCTATGTGGCGAGGACCGCCAATTCTAGCCTCGCTGTCGGCCTCGATCGACGCTCCTCTTTTTCCTTTGCCCTTGTCGGCACCCTTTTTGTTTAAGCAGGTTTTGAGATCGGCGTCGTTAGCGTGGTTACCCTTCCGGCTTGGCACGGGCAGTTATGGACGCCATTGGTTATTCTTCAGGGCTCTTAGCCCCATTTGCATCTTGTCCATAGTCGGACGCTCTATCATTTTCAAGGTGATTTGGATCTTTGTATATTATATCTGTATTCTTGACTCTTTGAGTCGCTGTTGTATATATATCTGTTCTGTGGGTCCCATCAAGGACAGTTGTGTAATGTTATTACTTCGTTTTCCACCCGCACGAAAGTGCCTGGTGGGCACCTTTGAATCGTTTCTATGCAGGTTTGGCGGGTTTCGTTAAAACTTGCATAGGGTCGATTCTGAGGGTGTTACAAGGTTGGAGCCACCAACCGGGACAAAAGGTCCTTCGGTTATAACTGGATCACCTCCTCTTCTTCTTCTTCCCCATCTCATTCATCGACGCGCGCACACAGGAACCCCCCCACGACGCCGGCTGGCTGCCCGCCGAGCTCGTCGCCGCTGTTCGATGCAAGGATAGGAACCGCCGCGTTGCCCTCTCTCTCCCAGTACCAATCTCATCCCCTCTCGTTCCTTCTCGCGTTCTTCCCCATTTAAGCAGAAACCCTAACTCGTCGTCGTCGTCGTTCAGAGCCTCCCCAAGCCAAGCCAAGGTGCCGAGGAGCTCCGCCGTGCTAGACTGCGTCTCTACGCCAAAGGAATCGTCCCCGCTCGGCCTTAATCAAGCTCTGCAACCCATCTTCCTGAGCTCCGGCCGTCGTCGATTCGCCTCCGTCCGGCCATCCCTTGCTTCCCCGACCCGGCATCGCGTTCGTGGTGAGCCACTGGTGCTCTAGCACCTCTTCACAGGCTCCCTCTCGCTCTCTAGCTCTACCGCGACGACCATCTGTCACCACCTCTGTCCGCCGCTGTGCTCGTCGCTCCGGCGACCAATAATGGGCGGCGCAGCCACCATATGGTTCGCCTCGACGAGCTCTTTCGAACGCGCATAACCCCGCAGTCCCGCACGCTACCCAGGGACGCCGTCGACCACCGTCTGTCGCGCCGCCCGTCGTGGTGACGTGGTGCTCGCGTGGCTACCGCGTGGCCCCGGTCCCACCTGCCAGACTCAGAGGCTAGGTGCCTCTGTGGTGCAGGTTAGCCATGGCCTGGTCCAGGTCCCACCTCCCTGCGTGGAGGCTGAGGTGGCCATGGGTCCCTCTGTCAGCCACTGTGGCTAGCAGTGGCCTCGGTGTAAAAATGTTTTCTGTTTTGTTTAAATTCAGAAATGGTTTAATTAAATCCAGAAATGGATATAATATTGTAAATTCAATAATTAATTATTTATAACTCAGAAAAATACAAATAATATATCAAAATGTTCAGAAAAATGAGATCTAACTATTTAACCTATAATCCTGCATTGTTCAACAACTTTCAAGACAAGTTTAATTAGAAAACAAAATCAACCCCTCTCATATACTCCGGAGTTTCGCCGAGTTTGGATTTTCACCCCTCGGAACCCCGTTTAAATTGCCGAGCATGTCTTAGGGTTACTTTTTAATACAAATTAACTTGTCATATCATCATCGTTGTTTGATCATTGCATCGATGCCATGTGTTGATTGTTCCCCTCTCTTTCCGGCGTTCGGTTCTTCGCGGTAGAATACGAGATCAAGATCAAAGACCGAGGTCAACACCATCGAAGATTTCTTGATAGCCATCGCTTTGTAGATGCTTAGCCATGATATTAGTTGTCATAGACCCTAGTTGAATCGATGTTGCACCTAGGGTTAGACGGTGTGTCCTCGCCAGGGCATCCCGAACCCGAGGGTTGATTGATTGCCGCCTTTCTTTTCGATATTGGTTCCTCATGATAGGATCCGAGCCCGATGGTTTCTCCTTAGCCGCTTTGAATTATTCGTTTTCCACCTATGCAGAAAATATGGACCCACACGACAGAGACGAAGAAAAGGAAAAGTTGATCCAAGGTGTGATCCGCGAGGAAGAAAATTTAAATGTACCGACGTTTCTGAACAACTCCGGTGAGGGTGATCCTCTTTTTGCCGGAATAGACAACTTGTTTGAGGTTGAAGGTGTTGCCTTCCGCGAGGGAGAAGGCGATGGCTTGTGTAATCGAGAAGACGACCGCTCTGGCGAGGTGCATGTAATATAATTAATTAATTAATCATCTGCTATCTATATAGAAATAGTAACGACGATCTTTCTTCTTTTAGCCCTCCGGATCAAACAAATCTACTGAAAAGAGCGGACGAGGCCCAACCAAAAAATTGGAAGACGATGAGAGGTTCAGGATCGAAGATATCGATGAAGACGGCAAACCGACGGCTCCCGAAGTTGTCGCAATCAAATTTTTGGCACAATGCGGAGTAATCGTTAGGGACTTAATCGCGATCACCATTCAAAATTAGAATAGGCCTGCTGATTCTAAAGAAGAGGGAACATGTTTGTTTGTCCCTAACAAGGACAAAGATTTACTGTGGAAGAGGCTCATGGTTAATTTCAAACTACCGAAGATAAAGCTGGATCCAAATGCGGAGGATCCAGTTGAGGACGCCTTAGAACATGGAAGAGCCATGGAGGCTAAGGTGAGGGAGTGGTCTATGAAGAAGATGGCCCAGTGTTTCACCAACTGGAAGAAAAGATTGCACCTTGACTATGTCGTGAAAGAGAAGACTCCGGATTTCAAGAAGACCCAGTTTGAGAAGATAAAACCATTCTGGGCTGAGTTTGTAAATTACAAGACATCAGAAAAAGCTAAGAAAATGTCTGCAACGAATAAGCTGAATGCTGCTAATAAGAAGTATCACCATAATATGGGGCAAGGTGGCTACAGGGCTGGCATTCCTAAGTGGGAGAAACTTGAGAATGAACTGCGTGCTAAAAAGATCACCCCAGAGACAGACGATTGGGTAGAACGTGCAAGGAATTGGTTTTACGGGCATGGGGGCACTTTGGACTCGGAAGGGATGTGTATATATAACATACGACATAAAGAAGACCCCTTGCCAATCGAGAGGATGAGAAAAGCAGTAAATGCTGTTAAAGATGGGGACTTCATTCCCGATAGAGAGAATGATGAGCTCACACTCGCCCTTGGAAATAAGGAACATGATGGACGAACACGAGGCACAAGAGGCTCCCAACCATGGAGGACTGGGTTTCCCGAAGAGAGGAAGAAATATCCTGATAGAAGCCATCAGAGGAGAAAGGACAGGGCGGAAGTTGAAGCAGATAGTTAGAAAGAGCGAATGCGCATAATTGAAGAACGAATAAAGCAACAACAAGATGAAATTAACGCACTTAAAGAGCAAAGTACTACCGGCCCATCTCAGCAGCACACTGCATTCGATGCTACCGGCCTATCGAATAATCGAAAAAGCAGTGTGGCTTCCACCGAGGTCCCGGGTGATGACAATGGCGATGACGATGGTGCATCGACGATGGATCCTGTTGGCTACCCAGTGGATGATATCACATAGATGACACACTGCGAGCTACATGTCAAAGTTGTGAACATATCAATGAAGGTGGCGGTTGGCTATGCCTTACCAATTGGACCCACACGAACTTACCACTGTCGTCCGGTTCCAGAGGGCTACGCTGTTGTCGGGGTGGATGAAATCATGCCCACCTTTTAAGTTTTGGATGTTGACTACCCTGCAGGTGAAGGGGATGTGACTGTACTAGGAGACGCAACAAACGTCACCATTCTATGGCCGAAGGAATGTATCGTTCTTCGAAATCACACGCCAAGGCCATCTTCGCCGCCGCCTCACCCGTCTCCAGCGAGGTCGTCGCCGCAGGCCGTCGTCGCCTCACCCGCCCGTCACCTCACCAATCTCCGCGCAGCCATCGCCATGAGCCATCGCGGCGCCTCGGGATAAAAGAGTAAGCGCATGCTACTCGCCGTGGTAATGCGATCGCCAAACGTAAACAAGAGCCTCTTCCAAAAGTACCAAAGGTTCCTCCCAAGAGAGCTTATGATCATCAAGAGGAGATCGGCGATCTTTAATGCGGAAACGACATCGTTTTTCGCTAAGCTGAGGCGGCCGAAAGAGCCAGAGTTCCCCAACACCAAAGAAGAAAAATCCAAAGTGTTGAAAATGCTAAAGACTCTTCATCAACCCGAGCCAAAGCTGTCATCAGACTATGAGCGTTCTATTTTCAAGTCACATGCGGCACAAAAAGCCTCGAAGAGCAGTACTGATGCAAGCGACAAATCTGTTGCCCAGCTCGGAGAACAAGCAAAACAGTCTTGCGCCCCTCTCAAGGTGATTTCCCAAACCAATGTGGGGTCGAGCAAATATGGGGCCGAAGAGCAGTATGATCCAGAGGTAGTTGCACAATACGGATAAGCTGCCGCTACTCAAGGTATGAGTATTGCCCAGTACTTATCCCAGTTAGAGTACTTCCCTATGAGTGAAGTAGCATACAAATACCAGTACGACAAACCTCTCGTCAAACCTGAGGACGTAAACAATCTTCCAACAAAAATGCGAAGATTGAATAACTGGTACATGCATTCCACAAAGGCCGGGGCTAACTGGATAGTGCTGAGGGTTACAAAAAAGCATCATGGAAAAGAAAAGGATTACATGATATCCATTGAATTTGATGAACTATTTCAATTATTCAATCAAGACGCCTTGGACAAATCGATCATCAGTGCCTATTGTCTGTAAGTACTAATCTGTAATTAATTTAGTCTGCAGCTTTCTCACCTTGTCTATTGCATGTATATAATCATACTGTAATATGCAGAATGAAGATTCTCGAATGCAGCAGAGGACAAATCTATGACATTGGCTTCATTGACCCATATTGGGTTCATCAAGCTAATCTGAAAACAAGCCCCCAGGATACGGAGGATAATATAGTACACGCGTTAAGGTTTCAAGAAACCAGAAGGGAAATACTTTTTACTTACAACTTCGAGTGAGTGTTATTTTCTTCTATACACTTTCTATTTCGCTTACTCGATGTTAAGTATATAATTGATTAGTTATGCGTTCGCAGCTTCCACTATATTCTGTTAATCATTCAACTTGACAAAGGGCGTGTACTTGTCATGGAGTCGAAACATAAACCCCTTGAGCAGTGGAAGGACATGCAGATGATACTCTAGCGGTAATTCTAATCATTACGACAATATATCGGCAACGTTCATGAATTTTATGATATCAAGTAATTAATAAGTTCTTTTATTTGTTTTCTTCGCCGGGCAGCGCTTGGAAACAGTTCACCAACAAGGCTAGGGGTGTTTGGAAAGAGGAGCTTACATTTGAAGCACTAGATGTAAGCACCACTAGCTATATCCGCGCATCTCTTTGATTCTAGTTTTCATATAGTTATTATCATTCTTGATTATTATTTTAATTTAACTATGTTCTCGTAAAGTGCCTGACACAGGGACCAGGTAACAATCTATGTGGATACTATGTTTGCGAGTTCATCCGGCAGACGTGCGATGAGAAGGGCAGAAATTTAGAGCAACTCCACGTACGTAAAAAATTTCTATAGATTTTAATTACAATCAAATTGTGTTTAGTTTCATTCATATAGGTGACTCCTTTTTTACATCAGATCGAACGTCTACGGGACGGTCTTCTGCCAAAGGATCGCGTACGAGCAATTTAGGAGGAATTGGCGGGATTCTTGGATGCAGAAGTCCTAAACCCAAAAGGGGAATACTATTCGGCTGTGTATAGACAATAGGGATTGTAAAAAGAGCAACTTTTGTATGTATTGCATGAACTCGAGCCGTGTATTGAATGTAATATTGTCATGATGATCTTGTGTAATATAACGGTTCCTTCATTGATAAGTGCGAAACACTAAATAAACAATAAAACAACCTAAATGAATTCTCTGCCGCGGCACAAAAAGTGGCGAAAATGCTGCCGCGGCAACAAAATATGCCAAAATGAATTCTCTGCCGCGGCAGAGAAATGGGCCAAATCTCTGCCGCGGCAGAAGGTTATTTGTCCCGGTTCGTGTTACGAACCGGGACTAATGCTCCACCCCCCTCGCCCTCTGACGCCGCCACGTGTACCCCCATTTGTCCCGGTTGGTGGGGCAACCGGGACTAAAGGTTGGGGCTTTAGTCCCGATTGCCCCGTCCCGGTTGGGTAACCGGGACTAAAGCCCCTTACCAACTGGGACCAATGGTCCTCTCTGCCCTAGTGAGAGGTGATGAAAAATTGAGGGAGATTTTCACATCGCCCATGTTCACAGAAATTATAGCAGGCTCGCCATCTAGCAACGTTCCACATTTCAGGTCTAAATTAATTTGAATATCACTAGTAGAAAACAGGCTATTCATACGCGCCCCCAAACTTCATTAGTCCCGGTTGCGCAATGAACCGGGACTAATGCTGGCACGCGTCCCGGTTCGAGCGGGCACAGTGTCCGGAGGCATCCGTCCCGGTTGGTAGGGATGCATGCTCCTGGTTTGTAACACAAATCGGAACTAAAGTGTGGGCGCCAGACACGTGGCCTGCCACACACACCTTCAGTCCCGGTTTGTGTTACAAACCGGGACGTATGAGCCCACCCTCTATAAATAAGACGCCCCAGCCCTCTGCCTCCCCTCTTTTTTTTCTTGGTGAAAGGTGTGCTAGTTTTTTTCCTATGCATGCATTCAAGGTGTTTGATGAAATGTTTGAGTGAATGATCCCGTTCATTTTATCACAGAACAAAAATATAGGAGGTGTCCGAGACGCACTTGAGATTTCTGCTCTTTATTTCCCTCGATCGAGGTTAGCAATCTTATCTTTTTTGTGTCATTGATACAATGCATGTGTCGATGTCAATTGGTCATTTCACTATTTATGATGTTCTGTTTTTTATAAATTTAATTATATGATGCATATGAACGGTCGGGAATGGATGTACGGTGACCAGCGTGAACCCGGGTACATTAAAGGGATGGATAAATTTATCGATGTGGCTATGGCAAATAAAGAAAATGGTTTTATACGTTGTCCATGTGTTCAATGTCGGAACAAAAAGGAGTACTCTTCCTCGAAAATCATTCACGGCCACATGGTTATGAAAGGTTTCATGCCCAACTATAATTGCTGGACCAAGCACGGGGAAAGAGGGGTTATGATGGAAGACAATGAAGAAGAAGATGATGATAACAGCTATCATCATATGTTTCCTGAATACAGTGATACTGCAATGGAAGACAATGAAGAGGAAGGAGGTGAAGAACGGGCATCAGATGAGCCTGCTGATGAACTTGGTAGGGTCATTTCTGATGCAAAGCGAGACTGTAAAATAGAAAAGGAGAAGTTGAAGTTGGAGGGCATGTTAGAAGATCACAAGAAATTGTTGTACCCAAATTGCGAAGATGGCAGCACAAAGCTCGGTACCACACTAGAATTGCTGCGATGCAAGGCAGAGTGTGGTCTAACTGACTCCTCATTTGAAAATATGCTGAAAATAATGAAGCCAAAGTTTCTAAAACATAACAACGTCCCGAGAGTACGTACGAAGTAAAGAAGGCTCTCTGCCCTCTAGGATTAGATGTACAGAAGATACATGCATGCATTAATGACTGCATCATCTACCGCGGTAAGGAGTATGAGAATTTAGATAAATGACCGGTATGCAATGCATTGTGGTATAAGATCAGACGAGATGACCCTGATGATGTTGAGGGTGAGCCCCTCAGGAAGAGGGTTCCTGCTAAGGTTATGTGGTATGCTCCGATAATACCAATATTTAAACGCGTGTTCAGAAACAAAGAGCATGCCAGGTTGTTGCGATGGCACAAAGAAGATCGTAAGAAAGACGAGAAGTTGAGACACCCTGCTGATGGGTCGCAGTGGAGAAAAATCGAGAGAGATTTATCGAACTTTGTAGGTGACTCAAGGAACTTATGGTTTGGTCTAAGTACGGATGGCATGAATCCTTTTGTGGAGAAGAGCTGCAGACACAGCACCTGGCCTGTGACTCTATGTATCTACAACCTTCCTCCTTGGTTGTGCATGAAGCGTAAGTTCATTATGATGCCAGTGCTCATCCAAGGCCCGAAGCAACTGGGCAACGACATTGATGTGTACCTAAGGCCATTAGTTGAAGAACTCTTACAACTGTGGGGAAAACCAGGTGTACATGCATGGGAAGAGAACAAACATGAGCCATTTGACCTACGAGGGTTGCTTTTCATAAACATCAATGATTGGCCTGCTCTCAGTAACCTTTCAGAACATACAAACGAGGGATATAAGGCATGCACGCGCTGTTTAGATAAGACTGAAGGTACATATTTGCATAAATGCAAGAAGGTTGTGTACCTGGCGAATCGACGATTTCTTCCGACCAATCATCCCGTAAGAAAAAAAGGCAAGCATTTCAAAGGTGAGGCAGATCACCGGAAGAAGCCTGAACTCCCTACTGGTGATGATGTATTTAGTATGGTCAAGGACATAGAAGTAATCTTTTGAAAGGGTCCCGGCGGTCAATCAGTTCCGAACAACGTCGCTACCAGACACGCACTGTCAACACCCGGATTTTTATCCCAGATGCCTGTTATGCCATACATCGCAATCCCAGTATTACCATTTTTGCGAGGCATAACAGATTTGGATACCACATTACATCATCCATTACAAACTATACATAAGGTCTTACACAAATAAGGATCTCATGATCCAGTTCTTAATACAACTCAAGCAGTGGAAATACGTAATAATAACGGTAGCGTAGGCGAAGTTCCATCTTCGGGGTCACAGGCAATGCTGACGATGGGAGATGATCCTAGTTGTCGTAACCTTCCTGGGGTCCATCATCCTGGTACTCCTCTTCATAGTATGGCCACGGGAATAGCCAGGGACAAATCCATGAGTACTCTTTAAGTACTCGCAAACTAATACTAACAAGGGAAAAGGTTTTTTGTAATAGGACACTAAGCTCTAGGGTTGTTTTGCAAAAAGCCAGATTTACCTCTACTAAGTTTAGAAATGAAGAAAGCTAGTTGAAGTTTTATAACACCTATGTGGGAACTTGGATTTCATATCATAACCCTGTTGTGGGCAAGTCAAAATCTCAATTCATTTCACAAGCCATTTTGAAAACATCTGACAGGGGAACAATATGGCCACTCTAACTGTCCATAACCGCCGACATGGCTATTCGAATAGTTTGACACTCGGCAGAGATTGTACACTTTCACCACAACATTCGATACATCCGTCAGGAACAAATCCTGAATTCACCATACTAAGTATGCAGATAATCAATCCTAACCTTTCAATTACATGCCCTAGTATAAGCACCTGTCCTGTGAGTTTGGCCTCCCAACCATGACCAACTGTCATCTTGGGTACTGCACAGGTTGACAATCTTCACAAGGTAGCCTCAGCTCAGACCTTGGCCGTGAGGGAACCAATACTAAGGTATATAAGTTTCTAGTCAAGCCCTACCCAATCTTCGGGTATTTTGGTTGTATGGTAAAATTGGAATGGTATCGCATCCAGACAACCATCTGTTTTATAAAGGAGCTAAGGCTCATGCCTCAACATTTTCATCACCAAAATCATCTGGTGTTCGTAAACACATGTCAAAACATTTCAGTAGAATGACTCATCATTCTAAGGTTTTCATAACCATTTTCACCAAGTATTCCCATCTAAAGTTGATCAAGTTTTATGCTTAGCACTAGCATCTACAAGTGGGGGTAAGTACTAATGAGGGGTGGTAAACTATTGGGGTTTAACCAAGTTCAATTTCATGCCTTAGGATGACATGAAGATTATCTAGCTTAGGCAAAGTTTTATGCTCTTTATGAAACCTTCAATTATTTTCCTAGAATCTACAAGTTACTTCAGTAAACTCTAAGTAAAAGCTTTGATAAAGGAATAAAGTAGAAAGCTTACAAGTAAAACTAGGATTGGGCTATCAAGTGGGTATAATCATATATGCTTAAGGCATATAGTTGGCATGGTAACAAGCAAGTATTGGCTTGCATAGGTATAGTATCTTGTAAGTGTTGACTTGCACCATAAACTAGTCTATGAATAAATACGAGGTACACAATCACCAAACAATACTTAACTATTTTCAATCATCACACAAAGGGCCCTATAGAGGATCTAGCACGATCTAAGTCTAATCGAACGGCTGCTACTCATCGTCCACGTCGAGCGGCGCCGACGAGACAGAAACCTAACGCGGCAGGTGGGGGTCGTCGGGGGCTCAGCTGTGCTCAGGCAAAGGTCGGCGATGCGGGCGAACGACGAAGTCAACGACGTGAACCTCCTGGTATCGGCAGCTTCTCCTGGGGCGGCTCCAATCGCTCGCTTCCTTCTTCTCTAGCAGCGGCGAGCTTCGGCCAAATTCCGGCGATGCGCTGCTCGCCTTGCTCCGGGACTGAGGCGGGGTGGTTCTGGGTGAGAGGGGAGTGGAATGGTGTGAAGAATTCGAGCGGGGGAGGCCTCTATTTATAGTGGCGAGAGGGGACCGACCGGCGCAAGCTAAGATCGTCATGGTCGACGACACAGAGGGCTATCGGCGTGGGCGACGGTAGGGGGCGGTGCTGTTCTCCCTGGCGAAGCTCAACGGCGTGGTGGCGAGGCGTGGGGCGGTGCTGATCGGTCAGAACGCTGCGGTGCTCTGAGCGTGCCCGACGGAAGTTTTGATGGCGCTCAGCGCGCGTGGTCCGCGCGGCGGCGAACGGGCGTGTTTGCGGGGTTGCTGGGACGGTGGTGATCACGTATGCACGCGGCGAGGGCGACGCGCGGTCTGTGGGCGTCTATCGAGCGTGGCGCACGGGGCGCGTTCTCGGCATGGTTGCAGAGCAGCTTGGCATGGTCTGTGCGTGTGGTCCAGGGGCTAGCATCGCTCGCGGCTGGGACAGAGAGTGGCGGTGGGGTGCTAGCTTGCTCCTAGACAAGGTTGGTGAGGCTAGTGCTGCTTGTAGCTTGTTGTCCACACTGGGGTGACCATGGTGCTCTCGGATTGTTCACCGTTGATGACAATGGCTAGCTTATAGTGGTGCTAGAGATTAGTTAAGGTTTTTAGATGATCTACTAAGGCTAGTGGTGCCCAGAGAGGGAACAAGTTATGCCAGAATCACTGCACACTATAGTGTCTTGATTTTGTTTGATTTCAATCTGCAAGGTGTTTGATGAAATGGCCGCATGAATTCAAGTTTTGAATTTTGAAAAGATTTTTGGTGGGTGTGCTAGGCATGTGTTGGTGAGTCTGTGGATGCTTGAGTTTTGAAAGTTGAGCCTGTTTGAGTGGTTTTTAAAAAAAGTGAGATCTTCCCATATGATATAGATTTGATTTTAAATTGTCCTTTAAACTGTGCATTCAAAGGTTCTTAAATGATCACAAAGTGGGATTTGGTACTTTGTTATGAGTACTATCAAGGGGTGCAAAGATCCAAACAAGTTTCTGTTAAGTTCTGAAAGTTAGAGATATCCAAAGTAGGCATGGGAGTTAAATTGGCCAAAGTGACCATTCACTTATTTTGTTTGTTTTGATTTATTTATCTTTGGGAAAAGTGTGGGGATTGTTTAGATGATGTTTATATCACCTAAGAATCATTTTACAAGCAAGGAAACACACAATCATGGCAATTCAAAAGAATCCAAATTGAAAAGCTTTTCTTATGCATGCCTTCATATTTTTAATGGGAAAAGTTTTTGTTAACCCTAATTTTGATGATTAGAGTTTGATGATACAAGTTTAGTATTTTTGGGATGTTACACGCACCCATGTGGAAGAAGAAATCTATATTTTGGGAGCTGCCATATTGGAAAGTCCTACGTGTCCGCTCTTCAATCGACGTGATGCACGTGACGAAGAATCTTTGCGTGAACCTGCTAGGATTCCTAGGCGTGTATGGGAAGACAAAAGATACACCAGAAGCACGGGAGGACCAGCAAATTATGAAAGACCCAAAGAACATGCATACACAGAACAAGACTGATAAAGAGCGTCCCTTAAGTCGTGCCAGATATGCTCTTACCAAAGCAGAGAAGGAAATCTGTTTTGAAGTCCTTTACAGTATCAAGGTGCCGTCTGGCTTCTCATCTAATATAAAGGGGATAATAAATATGGCAGAGAAAAAGTTCCAAAACCTGAAGTCTCATGACTGTCACATGATTATGACAGAGTTGCTTCCGACTGCATTGAGGGGGCTTCTACCGGAAAATGTTCGAGTACCCATTGTAAAGATGTGTGCATTTCTGAATGCAATATCTTAGAAGGTAATCAATCCAGATATTATGCCAAGGTTACTGAAGAATGTGGTACAATGTATTGTTAGTTTTGAGTTGGTGTTCCCACCATCCTTCTTCAATATTATGACGCATCTCCTAGTTCACCTAGTGGAAGAGATTGTCATTCTCGGTCCTGTATTTCTGCACAATATGTTCCCCTTTGAGATGTTCATGGGAGTCTTAAATAAATATGTTCATAAGAATGCTAGACCAGAAGGAAGCATCTCCAAGGGATATGGAACAGAGGAGGTCATTGAGTTTTGTGTTGACTTTATTCCTGACCTTAAGCCAATTGGTGTTCCTGACTCGCGGCATGAGGGAAAACTAAGTGGAAAAGGCACGCTGGGAAAGAAAGCAATGATATGTAGGGACGGGAATTCTTTCACTAAAGCACACTGCACAGTTCTACATAATTCCACCTTGGCATCTCCGTATATCGAGGAACACAAGAATATTGTACGCTCCTAAAACCCGGAGAAAAAGCCTGACTCATGGATTCCAGATGAACACATGAACTCTTTCAGCGGTTGGATGCGGACACATCTCTTGAATGACACCACTTTTGGAGATCAGCTATACTTTTTGGCCGCGTCACCATCTTCTACTATATTGAATTTCCAAGGGTACGAAATAAATGGGAATACATTCTACACGATCGCCCAAGATAAAAAGATCACCAACCAAAACAGTGGTGTCCGCTTTGATGCAACGGACGAGAATAGGTAAAAGGACACATACTATGGTTACATGTAGGAGATATGGGAACTTTACTATGGAGTCTCTTTTAAGGTCCCTTTGTTTCACTGCAAATGGGTCAACCTGAATGGGGAAGGGGTAAAGATAGACTAGTTGTACGGAATGACAATAGTGGATCTCAACAATCTTGGTTATAGAGATGAACCATTCGTCCTAGCCAATGATGTGTCTCAGGTTCTCTATGTGAAGGACATGTCCTCCAGACCGAAAAAAATAAAAAATATGCAAACGAATACATCATATGATGAGCCAAAGCGTCACATAGTTCTTTTAGGGAAAAGAAACATCGTGTGAATCGAGGACAAGACAGACATGTCAGAAGATTATAATAATTTTGATGAAATTCCGCCCTTCACAGTGAAAACTGACCCAAGCATTCTGTTAAGTAAAGAAGATGCTCCATGCTTACGTCTGAAGCGATCATAAGGAAGGACATACGCCAAGAAGTTGATGTTAATATTGTGTACCTCTAGTTAATGTCTGGCTGGTCGGCTGCATATTGTGAACCTAAATGCCATGAGACATGATAGCTCATTTTGTGAAGGATATTTTATCATGTTTGCAATTTTCCAAGTTTAATAAATTTATGGAGTGTTAGTCACGGTTTGTGGCTTGACCGGGACTATATATAGGGGGCCTTTAGTCCCAATTTTGTAGTCTCGGTTTTTAATATTAATAAATGACTTGAGTGTTAGTCCCGTTTTGTGGCTAGACCGGGACTAAATGGGGCCTTTAGTCCCGATTCGTAGAACGACTTTCCCGAACTATGAAGAAGTTGTCCCGATTCGTACTTACCAGTAAGATCTGATCTCCAAACGCGCATGGTCACATATTAGGGAGTGCCTCTATGACCAGTTTCTTGGAGATGTCGGAGGACTGGGCTCTGGCGGCATCTCCCTGAAACTGTCCATAGTGGTGTCCCTGCTCTCGCACACCATCTTGCAGCTTGTAACTTCTCTAACTAGATCAATACGCCTAGGAGCTAACTAATTTCACATATTAGGGAGTGCCTCTATGACCAGTTTCTTGGATATGCCGGAGGACTGGGCTCCAGCGGCATCTCCCTGAAACTGGCTGTAGTGGTGTCCCTTCTCTCGAAAACAATCTTGAAGATGCCTCAATCTGGCTGGAGGACTGGACTCACAAGGATGCCTATTTATAGTACAAGCAGCTCGACATAGTGTCGATACTCACCCCTATTATTAGTGTTGACTCGTGTTTTGTCTCGGTTGGTGTCTCCAACCGGGACTAAAGGTTCATATTTAGTCCCGGTTGGTGACACCATCCAGGACAAGGTACAAGCCGCACGACATAATGTCGACACTCACCCCTATCATTAGTGCTGCCTGGCCCAGCCTGCCGAAATCCCTCCAACCGGGACTAAAGACAATACTAGAGAAAATGCTATAGGAGACATGCTTATAGGAGGCACATTTAGACCATATGCGCCTCCTATAAAATAGATGAGGCGCAGTCCTTCTCCATGCGCCTCTAGTATAAAAATAGGCGAGGCGCATATGATAAGAATGCGCCTCCTATAATCCATGTACGGACGAAATCAAGCAGCCCCAGATTATGCGAGGCGTATTCTAATAATATTTGCCTCCTATATATCTGATATGCGAGGCGCATATAGGTAAAATGCACCTCGCATAAACTGCGTGGGCTCAGATAAAAATGGGTAGTCGAATATGCAAGGTGCATATAGTCATCTACGCCTCCTATACTTGACAATATGCGAGGCACGTATTATCATATGCGCCTCCTATACGCTGCCGGCCCCACTCCATCTCCTACCACAGCCACACGACCCCACCCCGCATGTCCACCTCGTCCCTCACCAACCACGTTCGCGACCCCTCCCTCGCTCGCTAATCCCCGCCGCCGCCAGGATCCCTCGCCCTGGCGCCGCAGCCACCGGCCGCCCCCCTCGCCTTCCGGTGCTCCATGCAAGGCCCGCGTCTCTACCCCCCTGCCCTCGCGTTCTCAGTCGCCCTTGCAGACGGACAGCTCTCGCTCGCCCTGCCTCCACTCGGCAGCGCCTTGCTACCCACACGCCGCTTGGGCCCCTCCCCGAACGCTGGCTCGCTCACACGCGCCCTCACGCCGCCTGGCAGCCCCATGCGACCTTGCTCAATCTTCGGCGGTCCCCCAAGATCTGTGAGCAGCAGTGCTCCAAGATCAGATATTTTGGGCAAGATACCTGCGGTGCCCCAAGATCTTTGAGTGGCGGTGCTCGATCCGTCGACATCGAAGGAGAAGGAGGCCGGTGAAGGAGGCTGGGGTCGCGGACGTGGAGCACGGTGAGGAATAGGACGAGGAGGGTGACGCCTAGGAGCAGATGCAGCTGCAGCAGCACCGGTGGCCGGCCGTGTCCGCCCGCCCATCTCCGGTGCGCCGCGGTTTCGATACTGCAAAACCGCGCCTATGTAGCCTTCGACCTCGCGCTCGCCAAGGTACGTCAGTCTAGACAATTGTGCAATCGAAACTTCCTAGAGTTTGCCCACGTACATCAGTCTAGTTGATGAATTCTTGAAGAAGAAGAAGAAGAGAATGATCTTATTCTTGTTCTTGTTTTGTCCTCCTTGATCGATCATTGGAGTACTCCATTTTTTCCTTGAGAATTGTTTGAACTGCAATTTGCTTGTGCAGAAATTGGCTTGTGCTGGAGTAGATACTTGTGATGTTAACCAGTGCTGGAGTAAAAATTTCCTTGTAGCTTGTACTCTCTTGTCTATGTTAACCAGTACTTGGAACTAGGACTAGAACATCATACCAGAACAATAAACTGCAATTTCTTGTCTGATGTTGGAGTACTCAGTAAATTATTGCTGGAGTACATGTACTTGTTCACTGAAATTGAACTTGAACTTGCATTTAAACGTATTTCACGGTAGGAGTAGTACAAACTTGAGTGTATCTTAATCTTGAATTTATGGGAATGAGCAAACTGAACATGGAGTAAAAAATGTAGCTTAACTCCATCATATTTGCTGTAAGATGATAGTCTTGTGGCTGATTAATTTTTCCTTATTTGTTGCTGATAGTCTTTGTTCTTTTGTTCTTGCTTTATAAGATGCAAAGTTTTAGTTCTGGACTTGTCATGTTTTCTCGCAGGAATTTATTAGGGCATCAGTATTATCCAAGAATTTACTGTCAGATCATGCACACATCATGTGAACTGAGCCACAAGATCAAGTTCAGATCATTGGTTTAATTAGGAGTGCTTTACAATTTTGCTGGGTTTTATGTTTACTTACAAACAAATCATGAGCATATTCTATTTTAGTGCATGATTTATGAAACTAGCACTACTTTTCTTGTACTTGTATCTGATTCATGATGTCAATGGTTGCCGATCACATGAGTATAGCTACATTTTCATCGTGAGGCATAAAATTTTCATCTGAGCTGAGCGGAGATGTTCCTGTGCGCGTGGGAAGGGTGGACGGGGACGGCGAGCTGGGCGTCGATCCTCAAATTTTCGGACAAGTAGTAGGGGTATTTCTGTACAACTCGCTGAATTTGATCGCTGTCGGAATTTTCTTAAACGTCTTATATTCCGGAACGAAGGGAGTAGTATGTTTATACTTAAACATCTCAAATCTGAACACAAAGACATGCCAACTGTCACTATGTCGTTTGGCATATGAGTCGTCCTGATTTTTTAATTATGTCTTAGTTATAGGAATTGATCACCAAGCTCACTAGACTTTGAAATTCCTGATATATAAAAATTGTAGGACAATGTTTATTTAACTTTTTAAGTAGTTTTTCTATAGCATCCTTCACAAGGAAGATCCAAGTTTTGAATTTCCTTCAGGTTCTTATCTTCATTGTTCATGTCTACCTATCTTCAAGGTTTATGGTTTACTAAAGGTTAATTTTGCTTTGCTATGAAATAGAAAACCTCTCTTCGTTGCTAAATAATGTTTTATATTTTTTGTAGTAGATTGTGATCAATCATGATAAGATTATGGAGCGGGAGTAGCAGCTGCACCAGGTGACCCTCGCTAGGCTCCCGATTATGGCGCTAGAGCAAAGGTTCTTAGTGTGTTGGATCTTGAAGAATTTTTGTCTTACAAGAATTTGTATTGTCTATCTTGCTGTGAACTTGTACTCGGAGGTGTGAACTTGTGGCACAAACACTTGGTGTTGTGTGAAAACTTGGCACTTGTTGATTTTAGTTTATGTATGAACTAGTATGTCGCGGTTGATGTGTAATGTACTTGTATTCATGTTGGTTCTATTATGCTTTGGCAAATTGCAAGTTTCTGGAAAATTTTGTGCTATTTATACTGTATTCTGGACTGTATTGTATATTTGAATATCCATATACTTTTATTTATAGTGATCCGTAAAACTTGAATTTCGAAAATATTATAGGAGGCGCATATAGGACACTATAGGAGGCGCATATACAATAAGTATATGAGGCGCATTGTGAAACATATGCGAGGCGCATATGATATGCGCCTCCTATATTTCACATATATATAGGAGGCGCATATCGATATGCGCCTCGCATATGTGAAGTATAGGAGGCGCATATCATATGTGCGATATACGCCTCTTATATATATGTGAAATATAGGAGGCACATATAATATGCGCCTCGCATATGTGAAATAGGAGAGGCTTGAAGCTAGAGGCACATACGATATGCGCCTCGCATATGCTTTTAGGTGCGCCTCGCATAAGGTTTTCTCTAGTAGTGAGATGAACCCTTTTCATCTATTTATAGGTCTTTCCCTCTATTTATAGGTTGCCCACCTCAGCCTGACCTATCATGTTCGAGGTTTTATGGCTTTCGGTCCAAATGACGGATGTTATGTGCGGAATCGCGGTATAGTTTGTGATGCTGTGCCCATATTATGCATGCATATGGACATTGGGATGGAGAACAATGTTGCAGGAGGAAGTTTTCCTTTTCGTCACGTAGTTACGTCTGAAGCGATCATAAGGAAGGACATACGCCAAGAAGTTCATGCTCATATTGTGTACCTCTAGTTCATGTCTGGCTGGTCAGCTGCATATTGTGAACCTAAATGCCATGAGACATGATAGCTCATTTTGTGAAGGATATTTTATCATGCTTGCAATTTTCCAAGTTTAATAAATTTATGGAGTGTTAGTCCCGGTTTGTGGCTTGACCGGGACTATATATAGGGGGGCCTTTAGTCCCGATTTTGTAGTCTCGGTCTTTAATATTAATAAATGACTTGAGTGTTAGTCCCGTTTTGTGGCTAGACCGGGACTAAAGGAGGCCTTTAGTCCCGATTCATAGAACGACTTTCCCGAACTATGAAGAAGTTGTCCCGATTCGTACTTACCATTAAGATCTGATCTCCAAACGCGCATGGTCACATATTAGGGAGTGCCTCTATGACCAGTTTCTTGGAGATGCCAGAGGACTGGGCTCCGGCGGCATCTCCCTAAAACTGGCCATAGTGGTGTCCCTGCTCTCGCACACCATCTTGCAGCTTATAACTTGTCTAACTAGATAAATACGCCTGGGAGCGAACTAATTTCACATATTAGGGAGTGCCTTTATGACCAGTTTATTGGATATGACGGAGGACTGGGCTCCAGTGGCATCTCCCTGATACTGGCCGTAGTGGTGTCCCTGCTCTCGAAAACAATCTTGAAGATGCCTCAATCTGGCTGGAGGACTGGACTCACTAGGATGCCTATTTATAGTACAAGAAGCTCGACATAGTGTCGATACTCACGACATAATGTCAACACTCACCCCTATTATTAGTGTTGACTCGTGTTTTGTCTCGGTTGGTGTCTCCAACCGGGACTAAAGGTTCATATTTAGTCCCGGTTGGTGACACCATCCAGGACAAGGTACAAGCCGCACGACATAATGTCGACACTCACCCCTATCATTAGTGCTACCTGGCCCAGCCTGCCGAAATCCCTCCAACCGGGATTAAAGATGAACCATTTTCATCTATTTATAGGTCTTTCCCTCTATTTATAGGTTGCCCACCTCAGCCTGACCTATCATGTTCGAGGTTTTATGGCTTTCGGTCCAAATGACCGATGTTATGTGCTGAATCGCGGCATAGTTTGTGATGCTGTGCCCATATTATGCATACATATGGACATTGGGATGGAGAACAATGTTGCAGGAGGAAGTTTTCCTTTTCGTCACACGGAAAAGCCATTTTGCATTTTCTAAGCGCAAAAAACAGGTCGTTTTGTGAAGCAACCACCAAAATGCTGTTTCGGAATGCTACCGTCCCATTTTTATAAAATACTAGACCACCTTACATGGACCATCTCCGAACCGGGATATTTCAACCATTTCCTTCCATCCCGGGTAAAAAGGACAAATGTCTGCCGAATCGGGAGGAAGTGGGTCCGGTTTGTACTACAGGTACATGATCTTATGCCCGTGATTTTTTGAAAAAATCATTTTTAGACTCGCAATATGTGGTTTCTTCAGATATCCAATGCAAGTTCTAATGATACTCGTCCCCTATCTTCATGCACGCCGGTTCGACCTTAGTTCGAAAAGGGGAAAAATTCAAAACGGGCATAATAAATTCAAAAAAAGTCCAAACAATGTAAATCCTTCGCGTGGTGTCATATTATGTGACATAGTTTCAAGGAAAAATACCAGAGTTGGTATATTGATCATGTCTCGAAAAAACCTTCAAAAAATGACCTATCATGTTCGAGGTTTCATGGCTTTAGGTCCAAATAACCGATGTTGCGTGCCGAATCGCGGCATAGTTTGTGATGCTGTGCCGATATTATGCATGCATGTGGACATTGGGATGGAGAACAATGTTGCAGGAGGAAGTTCCCTTTTCGTCGCACGGAACAACCATTTTCCATTTTCCGAGCATAAAAAACGGGTCGTTTTGTGAAGCAACCACCAGAATGATACCGACCCATTTTTCTAAAATACTAGAACACCTTACATGGACTATCTGCCAACCAGGATATCTCAAACCTTTCCGTCAATCCCGTGTAAAAAGGACAAATGTCTGCTGAATCGGTAGGAAGTGGGTCCGGTTTATACTACAGGTACATGATCTAACGCCCGTGATTTTTTGAAAAAAATCATTTTTAGACTTGCAATATGTGGTTTCTTCAGAGATCCAATGCAAGTTCTAACGATGCTCGTCATGCACGCCGGTTCGACCATAGTTCGAAAAGGGAAAAATTCAAAACGGGCATAAGAAATTCTAAAAAAGTACGAACAATGTAAATCCTTCGCGTGGTGTCATATTATGTGACATAGTTGCAAGGAAAAATACCATACTTGGTATGTTGATCGTGTCTCGAAAAAACCTTCACAAAATGACCTATGATGTTCGATGTTTCATGGCTTTCGGTCCAAATGACGGATGTTATGTGCTGAATCGCGGCATAGTTGTGATGTTGTGCCCATATTATGCATGCATGTGGACATTGGGATGAAGAACAATGTTGCAGGAGGAAGTTTTCCTTTTTGTCGCATGAAAAAGCCATTTTGCATTTTTCAAGCGCAAATAATGGGTCATTTTGTGAAGCAACCACCAAAATGCTGTTTCAGAATGCTACCGTCCCATTTTTCTAAAATACTAGACCACCTTACATGGACTATCTCCCAACCGAGATATTTCAAACATTTCCTTCCATCCCGGGTAAAAAGGACAAATGTCTGCTGAATCGGCAGGAAGTAGGTCCGGTTTGTACTACAGGTACATGATCTAATGCCCGTGATTTTTTGAAAAAATCATTTTTAGACTCGCAATATGTGGTTTCTTCAGAGATCCAATGCAAGTTCTAACGATGCTCGTCCCCTATATTCATGCACGCTGGTTCGACCTTAGTTCGAAAATGGGAAAATTCGAAACGGGCATAAGAATTCAAAAAAAGTCCAAACAATGTAAATCCTTCGCGTAGTGTCATATTATGTGACATAGTTGCAAGGAAAAATACCAGAGTTGTTATATTGATCATGTCTCGAAAAAACCTTCACAAAATGACCTATCATGTTCGAGGTTTTCATGGCTTTTGGTCCAAATGACCGATGTTATGTGCTGAATCGTGACATAGTTTGTGATGTTGTGCCCATATTATGCATGCATGTGGATATTGGGATGGAGAACAATGTTGCAAGAGGAAGTTTTCCCGCCATTTCTTCCCGCAATTTTCTTCCCGCCATTTCTCTTCCCGCCATTTCTTCCCGTAGTTTTCTTCCCGCCATCTCTCACTACATATATGTAGGATTGGCCTCCATTGTAATTGCACATTTCTAGACTCATATATGAAACCTCATCACTATTTCCCATGGATTCCACCGTACGACTAACCCCAGGGAGGCGGAGGCGCTTTGAGCCTCGAACTACCCCTGCCACTCTGCGTCCGTCGGCTAGATCTTTGGCCGAGGCGTGCAGTTCTCTTGTCTCTCTAGGTGTGGCACGCCGGATGGACATCATGAACCACTACTACTTCGAGCTCACACCAGAGCAGCGGAGGAATCCCAACTGGCATCCCGACTATTTCCTGACTTGTGAAGCCTTCTTCTGGGATCGGCGTGAGAGGGCGCTCGCGAGGCACGAGGAGGACGGCCCACCTCCTCCGAACTTCAACGAGGCCGGACGTCGGCTATGGTGGCGAGGCCAGACTCTCCAGAGCGTCATGGCTTACGACACGACCGCCGACTCTAACCCCCTCCTGCGCTACCCTCAAGTCCAGCGCCTTCAAGGTTTAACTACGACGACCCCGACGACGACATCGACTACGGCCGCGGCGAGTATGACGACTATAGTGGCGACTATTACAGGTGTAGGTAGGAGCATGACTGAATCACTCCAACATTCAAAAACAAGTTCGGCCGATTGTGACTTAATCTGGCCACGCATCTTAATTTTCAGTTCTTCTATGTATCTTAATTTTCAGTCGTGCTTTATGTAACTTAGTGTTAGTTGCGTTACGTACTTTAATTCCAGTTCTATCGTAATAAATTTTTTCTTCCCGCCCATTATTTCCCACCCTTTTCTTCCCGCCCTTTTCCTCCCGCGCATTCTGACCAGCTGGGAGAATATTTAATGGTGCATAGTTATTCAAATTCAAACACTTTTTAAATAGTTCATAGTTTAAACGATTAAATTAATTATTTTTAAAAACATCTAATGGTTTTGAATTAGTTATTCAAATTCATACACTTTTTTATGTTTAAAGTTTTTCTAAATTTTAAATTAATATATAAAAAATATAAGTTAATTCATTTTTAATTTTAAATGGTTACATTAATTATTTTTAAAAATATAAAATGGTTTCAATTAGTTATTCAAATTCATACACTTTTTATGTTTAAAGTTTTTCTAAATTCCAAATTAATATATAAAAATTATAAGTTAATTCATTTTTAATTTTAAATGGTTCATAGTTTAAATGGTTAAATAAATTATTTTTAAAAACGGAAAGTGGTTTTGAATTAGATATTCAAATTCATACACTTTTTATGTTTAAAGTTTTTCTAAATTCCAAATTAATATGCAAAAAATATAAGTTAATTCATTTTTTAATTTTAAATGGTTCGTAGTTTAAATGGTTACATTAATTATTTTTAAAAACAGAAAATGGTTTTGAATTAGATATTCAAATTCAAATACTTTTTATGTTTAAAGTTTTTCTAAATTCCAAATTAATATGCAAAAAATTTAAGTTAATTCATTTTTTAATTTTAAATGGTTACATTAATTATTTTTAAAAACAGAAAATGGTTTTGAATTAGCTATTTAAATTCAAACACTTTTTATGTTTAAAGTTTTTCTAAATTCCTAATTAATTATCATTTAAAAAACATTACAAATTAAAATCCCAAAATAAAAAATAAGGCGGGAACAGAGAGATAATTTGTGAATTTTTTTGAAAACAGGACCTTTAGTCCCGGTCTTTAGATCCAACCGGGACTAAAGGCCCCCTTCGCGCGCCGCTTGGGCTCAGCCCAAAATATGAAAAAAAAAGTGGCTAATACGTCCGGGACAAAAGGTCCTTCGTTTATAACTGGCGCGCATGTTCTTCTTCTTTCCCATCTCTTTTATATGCTTCATCGACGCGTGCAGAGGAGACGCTGCCCCACGACGCTGGCAGGCTGCCCGAGCTTCGCCTTGCTGACCCTCCCACGAGCTCCGCCTTGTTGCCCTCTATCTCCCCACAAAAGGGATCGAAGAGGCGCGTCGGCAATCATCGCCATCGACGCCATCTTCATCATCACCGATGATCGCTGCCGTCGACATCGCCTTTTCTCTAGACCTCGCGCGGCCTCCTCGAGCCCTTCATCCGATCCGCGATGAGCTGCTGGTCCCCTAGGACCTCTCCCTCGACCCCTTCTCCCTCTGTAGTCGTTGCTCGCCGTTGACCTGTGCGTTCTGCCGCCGTGCGCCGCCGTTCTCCTTGCTCCGGCGACCAAAACATAGCGACGCTGCCACCAGTAGGCTTGCCTTGCTCGCCTTGTTCCAGTAGGCTAGATCTCGCCGCCCCACGCGCCCTCCTTCGCCGTCGCCGATGACCATCCGACGCTGTCCGTCGTGATGACGTCACGTTAGCGTGGTCCTGACGTGTCCGCGGACCCCGCTGACCTTTGACCGCCCGTGTGGCATGCCGATGTGTCTTCGGCCCCACTGGTCAGTCACTATGGGTAGCACCAGACCCGATAAAAAACTACCCACCCCTATGCTGATGTCATAGTGACGCAGTAACTATTTTAAAATGGTTTAATATTTTCAGAAATTGATATAAAATTGTAAATTCAATAAATAATGATTTATAAGTCAGAAAAATACATTTAATATATCAAAATGTTCACAAAAATAAGATCTATCTTTCTAAGCAATCATCATACATTGTCAAGCAACTTAAAAACCCTAGATTAGATAAGGAAGCATCAATACCCCTTAGGTGCATGTGGGTTCGACGATGTGCCTTCGGCAGGGCATTCTGAACCCTCTTAAATCAATGTTGCACTTAGGGTTAATGTGTAGTCTCTAATCTGACATGTCATACATATTGATTGCTCATTGTGGGTTTGCCGGTGTGTCCACGTGGGTTTGCTGGTGTGTCCTCGACAAGGCATCATACATTGTCAAGAAACTTAAAACCCTAGTTTAGTTAAAGAAACATCGACACCCCTTATGTACATGTGGGTTCGCCGCTGTGTCCTCGCCAGGGCATCCCTAACTCTTTTAAATCGGTGTTGTACCTAGGGTTAGTGTAGGATCTCTAAATCTGACATGTCATACATATTGATTGCGCATTGCATTATGCCATGTATTGATTGCCGCTTTTATTTCTGGTATTGGTTCTTCGCGATAGGACCCGAGCCTGAGGGTTTCTCCGAATTAGGGTTTCTGATATTGTAAATTCATTTTTATTATTGTGTATGTATATATTAGGGTTTCTCCAAATTAGGGTTTTTATCTCCCAACACCCTACCTAACATTCTCCCTTAGCTTCTTTGACTTATTCGCTCTTCCACCTATGCAGAAAATATGGAACCACACGGCAGAGACGAAGAAAAGGAAGAGTTGATCCAAGGTGTAATCCACAGGGAAGAAAATATAGATATATCGACGTTTCTGAATAACTCCGGTGAGGGTGATCCTCTTTTTGCGGAAGAGACGACTTGTTTGAGGTTGAAGGTGATGCCTTCCGCGAGGGAGAAGGCGATGCCTTGTGTGATCGAGAAGACGACCACTCCGGCGAGGTGCATGTAATATAATTAATTCATTAATTAATCATCTGTTGTCAATATAGAAATATTAATGATGATCTTTCTTCTTTTTATCCCTATGGATCGAACAAATCTACTAAAAAGAGCGGACGAGGCCCAACCAAAAAGTTGGAAGACCAGGAGAGGTTCAGGATCAAAGAAATCGGTGACAATGGCAAACCGACGGCTCCCCTTGTTGTTGCAAACAAATTTATGGAACAATGCGGAGTAATCGTTGGAGACTTCGTCCCGATCACCATGCGAAATTGGAATAGGCATGTTGATGCGGAAGAAGAGGGAACACGTTTATATGTCCCTAACATGGACAAAGATTTACTGAGGAAGAGGCTCATGCTTAATTTCACCCTACCGAAGGTAGAGATGGATCCAAATGTGGAGGATCCAGTTGAGGAAGCCATGCAACATGCCAAAGCCATGGCGATGAAGGTCAGGGAGTGGGCTTTGAAGAAGATGGCCCAGTGTTTCACCAACTGGAAGAAAAGATTGCACCTTGACTATGTCGTGAAAGAGAAGACTCCAAATTTTGAGAAGATTCAGTATCAGAAGTTAAAACCATTCTGGGCTGAGTTTGTGAATTACAAGACATCAGAAAAAGCTAAGAAAATGTCTGCAACGAATAAGCTGAATGCTGCTAACAAGAAGTATCACCATACTATGGGCCAAGGTGGCTACAGGGCTGGCATTCCTAAGTGGAACTGAGGATGAACTGCGTGCTAAAAATATCATCCCAGAGACAGACGATTGGATCGAACATGCAAAGAATTTTTTTACGGACATGGGGGCATGTTGGACTCGGAAGGAAAGTGTATATATAACATACGACATAAAGAAGACCCCTTGACGATCGAGAAGATTAGAAAAGCAGTAAAGGCCGTTAAAGATGGGGACTTCATTCCCGATAGAGAGAATGATGAGCTCACACTCGCCCTTGGGAATAAGGAACATGATGGATGAACACGAGGCACAATAGTCTCCCAACCATGGAGCACTGGGTTTCCCGAAGAGAGGAAGAAATATCCTAATAGAAGTCATAAGAGGAGAAAGGACAAGGCAGAAGTTGAAGCAGATAATTAGAAAGAGCGAATGCGTATAATTGAAGAACGAATAAAGCAACAACAAGATCAAATTAACGCACTTAGCCAGCAAGGTACTACTATCCCATCTCAGTAGCACATGGTGGTAGAACCTGCATTAGATGCTATCGGCCTATCGAGTAATCGAAAAAGCTGTGTGGCTTTCACCGAGGTCCCGGGTGATGACAATGACGATGACGATGGCTCGTGTTGGCTACCCAGTGGATGATATCACACAGATGACACACTGCGAGCTACATGTCAAAGTTGTGAACATATCAATGAAGGTGGTGGTCGGCTATGCCTTACCAATTGGACCCGCACCAACTTACCATCGTCGTCCGGTTCCACAGGGCTACGCTGTTCTAGGGGTGGATGAAATCATGCCCAACTTTCAAGGTTTGAAGCTTGACTACCCTGCAGGTGAACGGGATGTGAGTGCACTGGGAGAAGCAACAAACGTCACCATTCTATGGCCAAAGGAATGTATCGTGCTTCCAAATCACACGCCAAGGACATCTCCGCTGTCGACTCACCCGTCTCCAGCGCGGTCATTGCTGCCGCGGCAGCCGTCTTCGTCGACTCACCCGGCTCTGTCGCCTCACCCGTCTCCGTCGCCTCACCAGTCTCCGGCGCCTCAAGAAAAAAAGCGTAAGCATACCACAGCTACTCTGCGGAGTGGTAAGCGATCGCCATCGCGTAAACAGGAGCCTCTTCCAAAAGTACCAAAGGTTCCTCCCAAGAAAGCTTATGATTGTACTGAAGTGGAGACTACAACGATCGTTGAGGAGGAAACAACAACGTTTTTCTCTAAGGTGAGGTGGCCGAAAGAGCCAGAGTTCCCCAGCACCGAAGAAGAAAAATCCCGAGTGTTCAAAATGCTAAAGGGCCTTGACCAACCCGAGCCAAAGCTGTCATCATACTATGAGCGCTCTATTCTCAAGTCACATGCGGCACAACAACTACCGAAGAGCAGTACTGGTGCAAGCGGGAAATCTGTTGCCCAGCTCGGAGAACAAACAAAACAATCTTGCGCACCTCTCAAGGTGATTTCCCATACCAATGTGGGGTCGAGCAAATATGCGTCCGAAGAGCAGTATGATCCAGAGGTAGTTGCATTATACGGAGAAGCGGCCGCTTCTCAAGGTATGAGTATTGCCCACTACTTATCCCAGTTACAGTACTTCCCCGTGGGTGAAGTAGCATACAAATACCAGTATGGCAAACCTCTCGTCAAACCTGAGAAGGTAAAGAATCTTCCAAAAAAATGCGAAGATTGCATAACTGGTACATGCATGCCACAATGGCCGGGGCTAATTAGATAATGCTGAATGTTACAAAAAAACATTATGGGAAAGAAGTAGATGACATGATAGCCATTGAATTTATTGAACTTTTTCAATTATTCAATCAAGACTCCTTGGACAAATCGATCATCAGTGCCTATTGTCTGTAAGTACTAATTCTGCAATTAATTTAGTCTCTAGCTATCTTACCTTGTTTATTGCATGTATATAATCATACTATAATATGCAGAATTAAGATTCTCGAATGTAGCAGAGGACAAATATATGACATTGGGTTCGTTGACCCATATTGGGTTCATCCAGCTAATCTCAAAACAAGCCCCCAGGATACGGAGGATAATATCGTACACGCCTTAAGGTTTCAAGAAACCAGAAGGGAAGTACTATTTCCTTACAACTTCGAGTGAGTGTTATTGTCTTGTATACACTTTCTATTTCGCTTACTCGACGTTAAGTATATAATTGATGAGTTATGCATGCGCAGCTTCCACTATATTCTGTTAATCATTCAACTTGACAAAGGGCGGGTACTAGTCATGGACTCGATACATAAACCCCTTGAGACGTGGCAGGACATGCAGATGATTCTCCAGCGGTAATTCTAATCATTACAACACTATATCGGGCAATGTTCGTGAATTTTATGATATCAAGTAATTAATAACTTCTTTTATTCGTTTTCTTCGCCGGGCATCGCTTGGATCACCAAGAAGGCTAGGGGTGTTTGGAAAGAGGAGCTTACATTTAAACCACTAGATGTAAGTACCACTAGCTATATCTGCGCATCTTTTTGATTCTAGTTTTGATACCGTTATTATCATGCTTGATTATTATTTTGATTGAACTATGTTCTCATAAAGTGCCTCATGCAGGGACCAGGAAACAATTTATGTGGATACTATGTTTGTGAGTTCATCCGTCAGACGTGCTGTGAGAAGGGCAGAAATTTAGAACAACTCCACATACGTAAACAATTTCTATGGTTTTTTATTACCATCAATTTGTGTTTAGTTTCATTCATATAGGTTGACTTTTTTTAAATCAGCTCGAACGTCTACGGGACGGTCTTATGCCAAAGGATCGCATACGAGCAATTTCGGAGGAATTGGCAGAATTCTTGGATGCAGAAGTCCTAGACCCAAAAGGAGAATACTATGATGGCCGGTGTGTATAGGCAATAGGGATTGTACAAAGAGCTTATTTTGTATGTAGTGCATGAATCCGTGTATCGAATGTAATATGTTTGACAGTTGGATCTATATTGTCATGGTGATCTTGTGTAATATAATGGTTCCTTCATTGATGAGTGCAAAACACAAAATAAAAAATAAAACAACATAAATGAATTCTCTGTCGCGGCAAAAAAAAAGTTGCCAAAATGCTGCCACGGCAAAAAAAGTTGCCAAAATGAATTTTCTGCCTTGTCAGAGAAATGTGCCAAATCTCTGCCGCGGCAGAGGGTCATTTGTCCCGGTTCGTATTACGAACCGGGACTGTTTCTCCTTCCCCCCTCGCGTGGAGCAGCGTCCACGTGTTCGATGTTTTATCCCGGTTGGTGAGGCAACCGGGACTAAAGGTTGGGGTCTTTAGTCCCGATTGCCCCGTCCCGGTTGGGGAACCGGGATTAAAGGACCTTACTAACCGGGATGCATGGCCTGTTTTCCACTAGTGTATGAAACAATATATATCTTGAACATGGATGCATGTCACTAAATGCATGGGAGCGAATTTCAACTAATGCATTTTTGTTATCAATACGTGCAGGCAATGTGTCCATCCTAGGATCCACCAACTAGCTATCATAGGTTATTCCAAGAATGTGTCGAACCTTTATGCATTCGAGCTACGGTCAAAATGGTTGGCGCATTTCCTTCATGGGAGCACTAATGGAAAAAGGTCTTCAGTTCGATGTGAACAACGCCAGCAGTCCCGGCCTGTCACAGCCCGCGACTAGTGCTAGCACTAGTCCCGGACCATGAGGCCTCTAACGGATAGAAATATCCATAGAAACTAGTCCCGGGCCAGACCAGATCTCTAGTCCTGGTCCATAATATGGCCCGAGACTAATAACCTGGAGTAGGCCAGCTGGTCTTTTCGTGGACTATTAGTCTCGGGTCGTATCACGGCCCGGGACTAGTTGTCCACCACTATATATTCTGCTTCCTATCCAGCTTCCCTAAAGCATATGGTGGCAATTTTTCTCAAAGAAGCAAGCGAGTTCATGCCATTTTTTCTCAATATTTCTAAAGATTTAGTTTGCAATCCCTAAATCCAAGGCTTTAAAAGGTTATAACTTCATTCTTTCATATCTTATTGCTACTTTAGCTCTATAATGCTCTAGAAGTATAGAGATATGGATCAATGCATGCATTCTCTAGAAGTAGAATGATTTTGATATATATGTGTAACAAATTTTGACTAGGCACATAGTTACTGAAAATTGAAATGTGTAATTTTAGAGTTTAGCTTAGAATGGAATGAGGTTTTCACTGATAGAACAATAATCAAAAACTCCACATTTATCATGTTGATTGTTTTCTCCAATTCACAAATTGGTGCATGTAAATTTTTCAAAGTTCAAAATTAATGCTCTAGAAGCTGTCAATATAACTTGTAATAATTTTATCATGTTGTGTAATGGTTTTTGATATACTTTTACTATAATGCAGATGGTCCGGGAATGGATGTACGATACTGACCGACGCTCTGGCAAGTTCATTAATGGCGTGCATGAATACATCCGTGTTGCTGATGCAAACAAGCGCAATGGTTTTGTATTCTGTCCATGTAGTGGATGTAGGAATCAGAAGGATTACACTGACTCAAAAACCCTTCACAGCCACCTGTTGAAGTCCGGCTTCATGCCCAGTTATAATTGTTGGACCAAGCACGGAGAGAGAGGGGTTATAATGGAAGACAATGAAGAAGAGGAGGAGGATGACAACTATCATGGTTTCCCTGAGTACGGAGATACTTCCATGGGGGATGCTAAAGGGGAGGATGAAGAAGAGAAACATGATGAACCCGTTGATAATCTTGGTCGGACCATTGCCGATGCACGAAGAGAATGTGAAACTGAAAAGGAGAGGGAGAATTTCAATCACATGTTAGAGGATCACAAAAAGTTATTGTACCCAAATTGCAAAAATGGTCTGAAAAAGCTGGGCAGCACACTGGAATTTCTGCGATGGAAGGCTGAGTGTGCTATACAAGACTCCTCATTTGAAAAGTTGCTGAAAATGATGAAGAATATGCTTCCAAAAAATAATATATTGCCCGCCAGTACGTACGAAGCAAAGAAGGTTGTCTGCCCTCTAGGTTTAGAGGTTCAAAAGATACATGCATGCCCTAATGACTACATCCTCTACCGCGGTGAGGAGTACGAGAATTTGGATACATGCCCGGTATGCACTTCACTTCGGTATAAGATCAGACGAGATGACCTTGAGGGCGAGCCCCCCCTAGAAGAGGGTTCCTGCGAAGGTGATGTGGTATGCTCCTATAATACCACGGTTGAAACGCTTATTCAGAAACAAAGAGCACACCAAGTTATTGCGATGGTATAAAGAGGAACGTAAGTCAGACGGGATGTTGAGACACCCCGCTGATGGGTCGCAATGTAGAAAAATCGATAGAATGTACCCGGACTTTGCAGATGACACAAGGAATTTAAGGTTTGTTCTAAGTATGGATGGCATGAATCCCTTGTCAACACCCGGATTTTTAATCCCAGATGCCTGTTATGCCATACATCGCAATCCCAGGATTACCATTTTTGCGAGACATAACAGAATTGGATACCATAGTACATCATCCATTACAAACCATACATAAGGTCTTACACAAATAGGGATCTCATGATCCAGTTCTTAATACAACTTCAATCAGCGGAATACGTAATAATAACGGTAGCGTAGGCGAAGCTCCATCTTCGGGGTCATAGGCAATGCTGACGATGGGAGATGATCCTAGTTGTCGTAACCTTCCTGGGGTCCATCCTCTTGGTACTCCTCTTCATAGTCTGGCCACAGGAATAGCCAGGGACAAAGCCATGAGTACTCTTTAAGTACTCGCAAACTAATAGTAACAAGTAAAAGGGCTTTTTGGAAACAGGACACTAGGCTCTAGGGTTGTTTTGCAAGAAGCCAGATTTACATCTACTAAGTTTAGAAGCAACGAATGCTAGTTGAAGTTTTATAACACCTAAGCGGTAACTTGTATCTCATGTCACAACTCTGTTGTGGTCAAGTCAAAGTCTCACTTCCTTTCACAAATCATTTTGGAAAGTCTGACGGGGGAACACTATGGCCACTCCAACTGTCCATAACCGCGGACACGGCTATTCGAATAGTTTGACACTCTGCAGAGATTGTACACTTTCACCTCAACATTCGATACATCCGTCAGGAACAAATCCTAAATTCACCATACTCAGTATGCGGATAATCAATCCTAACCTTTCAATTACACGCCCTAGTATAGGCACCTCTCCTGTGAGTTTGGCCTCCCAACCATGACCAACTGTCATCTTGGGTACTACACAGGTGGACAATCTTCACAAGGTAGCCTCAGCTCAGACCTTGGCCGTGAGGGCACTAATACTAAGGTATATAAGTGTCTAGTCAAGCCCTACCCAATCTTCGGGTATTGTGGTTGTACGATAAAATTGCAATAGTATCGCATCCAGACAACCATCAGTTTTAAAAAGGGCTAAGGCTCATGCCTCAACATTTTTATCACCAAAACCATCAGGTGTTCGGAAACACATGTCAAAACATCTCAGTAGAATGATCCATCATTCTAAGGTTTTCATAACCATTTTTACCAAGTATTCCCATCTAAAGTTGATCAAGTTTTATGCTTAGCACAAGCATCTACAAGTGGGGGTAAGCACTAATGAGGGGTGGTAAACTAGTGGAGCTTAACTAAGTTAAATCTCATGCCTTAGGATGACATCAAGATTATCTAGATTAAAGGCCAAATTTTATGCTCTTTATGCAACCTTCAATTATCCTTCTAGTATCTACCATTTATTCCAGTAACTCTAAGTAAGAGATTTGATAAAGAAATAAAGTAATAAGTTTGCAAGTAAAACTAGGATTGGGTATCATCAAATGTATCTAACCAAGCATGCTTAGTGCATTTCATAGGTTATTTAACTCTCATAATTGCAAGTGTTAGCTTGCATAGGTACAGTATCAGCTTGCATTGGTCCACTTGGTTAGTAAAGCTTTCCTTGTGCAGAGAAGTGGTTGAAGTTCTCCTCGGCTTCTTCTTCGTAGAATCCTCCATCCTCCTCGTATCCTTGGTCGGTACTAGCGTCTATAAATAAATACGATGTACACAATCACCAAACAATACTTAACTACTTGCAATCATCACACAAAAGGGTCCTATAGATGATCTAGCATCATTACTAACATTACAAGATTAAAGCTCTGTTTAATTCCTTTTATTTTTAGAAAAGTAATTTCTACTCATTGAAAAACTACTTAAGCTTTAATATTCTCCAAACCAAACTTGGGATCATGTTGACACATGTCATCACCACATATGTTAGTCCATGGGGATGTGAGATTTAAAGTGGTGTCACAATTTAATAAGGTGTTTCTCTTTTATTTTAATTAATTAAAGTGGCTAGAAATGCCTATGTAGCATTCTTTTATTACTTGAACATTATTTCTGCAAGTAAACCTATATATTTTTATATATTCTGAAAGGTATGGTTAAATGTGATTTTTGAGAGTTGGAATCAACTCAAAAGCTATTATGGTTTTAATTTGAAAAATGTTTGAATGCAGAAAAGCTTCTGCCTTGTTATTTTTACCAAGGATGAGCTACAGATCCAAATGACTTGAATCCAACGGGCTTGGATTCAGCATTCCCAGACCTTTCTAACAAAATTGGTTTCATTCAATTTGGTTCACTGAATAGATCTGGGTTGATTTTTGAATCTAGGTGCAGAAGTGTGTTTGAAATAAAATGGAAAAGGTTAATTTCAAATGACTGGGCTGCGCGGGAAGCGATACTGGGCCGGCCTGCTAAGCACAGCGCTTACGCGGGCTGGTTAAGTGGCTGTCCCCACGCGTCAGTGAGACGAGGGGGTGCGAAGCGGTATGGGGCGATGTGGTGCGTTCGATCTGGTTCTAATCGAACGGCTGAGGGTCATCATCGACGTTGGGCAATGCCGGCGAGACAGAAACCTAGCGCGACCAGTGGGGGTCGTTGGGGGCTCACTGGGGTTCAGGCGAGGGTCGGCGAGGCGGGCGAACGACTAAGTCGACGACGGCGAACCTCCTGGTACCGACAGCTTCTCCTGGGGCGGCTCCAATCGCTGGCCCCCTTCTTCTCCAGCAGCGGTAGACTCCGATGAAATTCTGGAGAAGTGCTACTCGCCTTGCTCCGGGAACGAGGTGGCAAAATTAGTGAGGAGAGGGGAGTGAGATGGTGTGCTCAATTCGTCTGGGGGTGGCCTCTATTTATAGTCTCGACGACGAGACCGAACGGCATGGGAAGGCGACATGGCTACGGGCTGCTAGAGGCATGGCCGGTGGTGGCGATCGCTTGGTGGTCTCCTGGCGATGCTCTACAGCTTTAATGCGTGCGTAGGGGCGGTGTGGTTTGGTCTGGAACACTCGATGCTCTGCGCGGCAGAGGCGGTGTCTTCGATGGAGAGCGGTGGCTGTGAGGCATGGGGCGGCGAAGGGGGATGTCTGGCAGTCTCCTGGGTCGGTGGCGATCATGTATGCACGCGGCGGCGCGATGTGGCATCGGTCAAGTGGGGGCGCTGGCGCATGCTCGGCATGGTTCTTTGGCGGTGGTGCGTTCGTCTTGGTGGTCCAGGGTTTGGCAACACTCGCGGCTAGGACAGGGAGTGGTGATGGACGGTGGGCTGCCTCCTAGACCAGGTTGGCACGGCTAAATCTCCTCCTAGCTTGCTGTCTCCACTGGGGTGGCATGGTGAGCTTCGGCTGTTCACCATTTTTGTCATTGCCCAGCTTACAGTGAGGCTAGTGCTTGGTTTAACTTGCTAGATGATCTACTGAGATGGTTGTGATCTAGAGAGGGAACAAGTTAGGCTTCAATCACTGCTCACAATAGTGTTTAATATTTTGATGATTTGTATCTGCAATGTGTTTGATGAAATGGCCGCAAGATTTCAAGTTTTGAATTTTGAAAAGATTTTTGGTGGGTGTGCTAGGTTGGTGCTGGTGAGTCTGCAGATTCTTGGGTTTTGAAAGTTGAGCTTGTTTGAGTGGTTTTTGAAAAAGTGGGATCTTCTCATATGATAAAATTCAATTTTGAATTGCCATTTAAACTATGCATTTGAAAGTTTCTGGATGATCACAAAGTGGGCCTTGATACTTTATTATGAGTACAATCAAGGGGTGCAAAGATCCAGAAAAGTTTCTGTTAAGTTCTGAAAGTTTGAGACAGCCAAAGTAGGCATGGGAGTTAAATTGTTCAAAATGACCATTCACTCATTTAGCTTTGTTTTGATTTATTTGTCTTTGAGAAAAGTTTGGGAATTGTTTAGATGAGGTTTATTTCACCTAAGCATCCATTTACAATCAAAGGAACACACAAACAAGTTGGTTCAAAAGAATTCCATATGAAGTGCATACACCATGCATGCTTTCATATTTTTATTTAGCAAAGTTTTTATTAACCCTAAATTTGATGATTAGAGTTTGATGATCCAAGTTTAGTATTTTTGGGATGTTACAAACCTTCCCCCCTTAAATAAAATCTTGTCCCGAGATTTGAAAAAGAACGAAAAGATTACCTAGGATTTGAAGAGATCGGGAAACTCCGTCCTGATGTGATCTTCGCGCTCCCAAGTAGCTTCCTCTTCTGTGTGGTTGCTCCACTGAATCTTGAGAAACTTGATGCTTCGGGTTCTGGTGGTTCGGAAAGCTTCTTCCAAAATATGGATGGGTACTTCGGGATAGGTCAGGTCATCGTTGATCTCTATGGTCTGGTGATCGATATTCTTGAACACTTCAGTCTTCTCTGGAACTTCGAGGCACTTGCGAAGTAAAGAGATATGGAACACATTGTGCACGGCTGACATCTCTTCAGGTAGTTCCAATTGATACGATACTTCTCCTCGACAGTTCAGAATCTTGAAAGGTACGATATATCTGGGGGCTAAGTTTCCTTTGAGTTGGAAACACTGCATTCCCTTCAATGGCGACACTTTCAGATATACAAAATCTCCTATGTTGAAGGCGACGTCTCTACGTCTCTTGTCGGCGTAACTCTTCTGTCTAGACTGGGCTGTCTTGAGGTGCTCACGAATCTTGCGAACCTTCTCGTCTGCTTCTCGTAGGATGTCGGGTCCAAAAATCTTACTCTCTCCTACTTTTGACCAGTTCAAAGGGGTGCGACACTTCCTTCCTTACATGAATTGAAATGGGGCCATTTGCAAACTAGCTTGATAACTGTTGTTGTACGAAAATTCTGCAAACGGCAGACAGTCTTCCCACTTAGATCCATATTCTAACACGCATGCCCTCAGCATATCTTCGAGTATTTGGTTTACTCGCTCCGTTTGTCCATCGGTCTGAGGGTGATACGCGGTACTGAAATCTAGGCGGGTTCCTAAACCTTCCTGGACTTTCTTCCAGAATCTCGAGGTAAACTGAGTTCCTCGATCAGATACGATGTTCTTGGGGACTCCATGCAAACTAACTATTCTAGCGATGTACAACTCCGCTAGCTTCGAACTCTGATATGTGGTCTTGACGGGCAAGAAATGGGCGACTTTGGACAATCGGTCCACTATGACCCAAATAGAGTCATTTCCCCTACTAGAAGTAGGCAATCCGGTGATAAAGTCCATTCCAACGGAATCCCATTTCCATTCCGGAATCTGCACGGGTTGCAACAATCCAGTGGGTCTTTGATGTCCTGCCTTGAATCTCCTGACATATATCACACTTGGCGATATAGCTTCCGATTTCTCTCTTCATCTTATGCCACCAAAATTGCTCTTTTAAATTTTGATACATTTTAGTTCCTCCGGGATGGATAGAATAAAGAGTATCATGAGCCTCCTTCAGAATAACTTCTTTCAACTCCGAATCTGCTGGTACACAAAGGCGTCCTTTGTACCACAGAACTCCTTCGTCTTCGGTGAATCCGGGTACTTTGCTTGTACCGATACGACGCTTGATTCCGTCAATACTAGCATTTCCCTTCTGCGCCTCTTTAATCTGACTGATCAAAGTGGGCTGGAGTTCTATGCTAGCCAAAAATCCTTCACTCACTAATTCCATTCAAAAATCTTCCATCTCTTTGTGCAAACTTGGTTGCTCCTTCAAAATCATGGAGTTCAAGCGGCACGGAAATCTTCTAAGGGCATCGGCTACCACATTGGCTTTACCAGGGTGATAGTGAATGTCCAGGTCGTAATCCTTGATTAGCTCAATCCACCTTCTCTGTCTCATATTCAGCTCCTTCTGAGTGAATATATACTTCAGACTCTTGTGATCCGTATAGATCTCACAACGGTTTCCCATCAGGTAATGCCTCCATGTCTTTAAGGCTAGAACTACGGCTGCGAGTTCGAGGTCATGGGTTGGGTAATTTTTCTCATGTTGCTTCAGTGTCGAGATATATAAGATATAACTTTGCCTTCTTGCATTAGCACACATCCGAGACCAATCTTGGATGTGTCACAATATACATCGAAGGGATTCGTGATATCCGGCATGATCAAGATTGGGGCTGAAATCAATCTCCTCTTGAGTTCTTGAAAACTTGCTTCACATTTTTTGGTCCATTCAAACTTCTTGTCCTTCTTAAGCAATTGGGTCATGGGTCTGGCGATACTCGAGAATCCTTCTACGAACTTGCGGTAATATCCCGCCAATCCGAGAAATGCACGAACTTGGGTTTGGGTGGTGGGGCTTGCCAATCCTCTACATCTTTTACTTTTGCAGGGTCAAAGGAAATTCCTCCAGCTGATACAATGTGACCGAGGAATCCTACCTCCTGTAACCAAAATTCACATTTGCTAAACTTTGCATACAGCTGATGCTCTCTAAGGGTTCCAAGAATGGTCCTTAGGTGTAGCTCATGTTCTTCTTCTGATTTGGAATAAATTAGAATGTCATCGATGAAAACAACGACAAACTTATCCAGGAAGTCCATAAAAATCTTATTCATGAGATTCATGAAATAAGCGGGGGCATTGGTTAATCCAAAAGACATGACTGTATACTCATACAATCCATATCTGGTGGTAAAGGCAGTCTTTGGGATATCCTCTGCATGAATCTTGAGTTGATGATTGCCTGTTCTAAGATCAATCTTAGAAAACACTTTGTCTCCGGTCAACTGATCAAACAAATCTTCTATCTTGGGCAAGGGGTACTTGTTCTTGATAGTGACATCATTCAATTTCCGATAATCCGTACACAAATGGTTACCTCCATCCTTCTGGTCCACAAACAAGACAGGTGACCTCCATGGTGACACACTTGGTTGAATCAATCCAATTTCCAACATGGAATCCAGTTGCTTCTTCAGTTCTGCTAGCTCAGACGGGTTCATACTATATGGTCTCTAGGCTATGGGTCCAGATCCGGGGATTAGTTCAATGATAAACTCGATATCCCGATCTGGGGGCATACCGGTCAAAACATCTAGAAATACATCAGGGTATTTACAGACTATCCGTACTTGGTCAATGGTAGGTTGGGCTATACTCTTGTTGCATTTGAATTGATGAGGTAAGGTTTCAGATATATGCTCGACTGATATTCCGGCGGTACTGGTCATGGTTATGGCTTTCTTGGTATAGTAAATCAATCCTTTATGTTTGGACATCCAATCCATTCCTAGTACTACTTCCAACCTTTAGTTCTGAGTACTATCAGATTTAAATAAAAATCTATGCCATGGATTCGGATAGGGACGGCTTTGCAAATTTGCCTAGCCTTGGTGATTGATCCGGGAATTTGAACAATCATAACATGCTTCAGTTTGGTTGGTTGAATTTTACTAGTGCATGCAAATTCTTCGGTGACAAATGAGTGCGATGCACCAGAATCAAACAACATTCATGCAAGTACCGAATTAACAGAAAACATACCCAGCTCGACGTCTGGCGCTTCCTGAGCTTCTTCAGCATGCATGAGAAAAAGATGGCTATTGCGGTTGAGCGAATTCCCTAGGGCAAACCTTCTTCCTGGCTGAAAACGACGCTGTTGCTGAGCTGGGACATTGGCATTGGGTGCTGCGGCATTCTTCTTGTTGGGGCACTCGTTGGAGTAGTGACCCTTATTTCCACAATCATAACAAGTCACTTGTGACTTGTCCTTTGCTGCTACAGGCACAACATTGCTTCCAGTCCTCGGGGTAGTGTTGGTGTTGGTGGCAGCATTGTTGTTGTTGAACTTGGGTGGGGCACGGTTGAAATTTCTAGCGTTGCTGGGGTTGTTGTGATTTCCTCCGGGCCTAGGGTTTCCACGGTTGGGATAGGTCGGATGGTTCATCGGGGGTCTGTTGGTTCTTGGGGCAAATCCGGGAGATGGGTTAGGGCGATACTTTGGGGTCTGATGGGTTTCTGGCTGATGCATCATGCGACGCTTGCGGTTCTCATTGGCTTGGTTGATCTTTCCTTCCATCTGGATAGCAGAGTCGACAAGGGCTTCAATATCAGCAAAGGGTATATTGACTAACACTGTCTGCATCTCATCGTGCAGACCATTCAGGAATCTTTCTTTCTTCTTGGCTTCGGTGTCGATCTCATCCGGGACATACCTAGCTAATGACAAAAATTTGTCACGGTATTCCACTACGGTCATCCTTCCTTGCTTAAGTTCTCTGAACTCGTCTCTCATCCTCTTGATCAAACCCGGTGCCACATGGGTTCTACTAAACTTGAACTTGAATTCCTCCCAGGTCATCATCTGGCCTCCGGTCATTGCGCGAACACTGTTCCACCATGCCCTGGCATCTCCGGCTAGATAGTGGGTGGCGAACAGGACTTTCTCGTTAGCTTCCACTCCGGCGACTTCTAGATTGTTTTCCATGGTTTGCAGCTAATCATCGGCATCTAGGGGTTCTTCTGACTTAGTGAAAACAGGTGGGTTGGTGTTCTAGAAATTCTTGAGCTTAGATCCACGGTTGTCCTGATTTCTGTGGCCTTGGTTGTTGTGGGATAGCTGGGCTATCTGCTGCAGGGTGGCTAGGTTGGCTTGACATTCCGCTCTTTCAGCTTCGCGATCAGAAGTCAACATTTGCAGAATCTGCAGCATCGGGTCCGGGGATGAACAACTTCCTCCACGTGGCATCTGAAGATTGAGACAAATCATGAGAAAAGAGGGAAATTTCTAAGGTTCTGGGATTTTGAGAAGTTTTTAAAGTTTGACTCAAATTTTTCTAGCAACTCGCTTTTCATTCATTCATTCATAGCACACGATACAACACACACCACAACAAAGAAAAACAGATGGTTTTAAGAACCATTCTGGAAACTACGATACAGTGGGACCAAATACTACTCACTACGCTAGTGCTCAAGTGGTACTACCCCTCGGAATCGGTGGCTTCTTCATCTTCATCGTCATCGATGAAGGCGAAATCATCCTCATCGGTGAAGAAGTCCATATCCTGATCCTCTAGAAAATCATCATCATCGCTGAGATAGGAGTAGGGGTCTCCACGAAGATCCTCTCCTGTATTCTCCCTTTCTTCCAACTGCATGTCTCTCTCGTGGATGGTCTCCTCCAAAGATGAGATACGATGGAGAAGACGAGCAATGATGCGCTCCTTCTTGTCGAGCTGACGGTGGCGAGACTTGTGATCCTTTGCTAACATGGCGATGGTCTGATCCTTCGTCTTGATGATGGCAGACTTGTGGTTGGAGTAGTCACGGCAGTTATCCAACTCCTGCTGATGATCGTACATCATGAAGCTAAGGCGGTCCACTTGGGTCTTCAGCTCAGGGTGGTATGGGGTTTCCAGTGGTTGTCCATTTGCATCACGCCTTGGGCAAAACTCAAAGCGAGTACCCTTGATCTGATTGATGCTCTGCCCACATAGACGGGAAAGAGCTTCCTGCATTGCCCTGACAAGTCCGTCGAGCCAGTTGTTCTCTCTTAAGGTAAACTGAATTCCCTCAGCAGTGGGAGGTTCAATCTTTCCTCGGAAACTTGCAACAATTAGCCACTGCAGATCTTCTCCTCCTTGATCATTGAGCCGAGCTCCGAAGAACTCGGGGTGCGGACGCTCCAGAAGTTCCGAAAGCTGGTCCAAATCCCTCTCAAAGATAAGGTCTCCTCCATTCCCCAACTGATAAAACTTGTTGTACTTCACGTCCATCTATAAGAATATAGGATGCGTAAGTTAGTAGAGTGATCAAGTGTGTCAAAAATTTATGTTTTTTGCAAGAGTTTTTGAGGAACATGAATTTTCATGAAAGAATCAAAGGGATAAGAATAAGAATAAGTTTTTGTAGATATTTATTTTCTTTGGTTTTGAAACTAAGTTTTTGATTCAAACGACCAGTCTAACTAGGGTCTCCTATGGTCAGGATGGCTCTGATACCAACTTGTCAACACCCAGATTTTTAATCCCAGATGCCTGTTATGCCATACATCGCAATCCCAGGATTACCATTTTTGCGAGACATAACAGAATTGGATACCACAGTACATCATCCATTACAAACCATACATAAGGTCTTACACAAATAGGGATCTCATGATCCAGTTCTTCATAAAACTTCAAGCAGCAGAATATGTAATAATAACGGTAGCATAGGCGAAGCTCCATCTTCGGGGTCACAGGCAATGCTGACGATGGGAGATGATCCTAGTTGTCGTAACCTTCCTGGGGTCCATCCTCCAGGTACTCCTCTTCATAGTCTGGCCACGGGAATAGCCAGGGACAAAGCCATGAGTACTATTTAAGTACTCGCAAACTAATACTAACAAGTAAAAGGAGTTTTTGGAAATAGGACACTAGGCTCTAGGGTTGTTTTGCAAGAAGCCAGATTTACATATACTAAGTTTAGAAGCAACGAATGCTAGTTGAAGTTTTATAACACCTAAGTGGGAACTTGTATCTCATGTCACAACTCTGTTGTGGTCAAGTCAAAGTCTCACTTCCTTTCACAAATCATTTTGAAAAGTCTGACGGGGGAACAGTATGGCCACTCCAACTGTCCATAACCGCGGACACGGCTATTCGAATAGTTTGACACTCTGCAGAGATTGTACACTTTCACCACAACATTCGATACATTCGTTGGGAACAAATCCTGAATTCACCATACTCAGTATGCGGATAATCAATCCTCACCTTTCAATTACACGCCCTAGTATAGGCACCTCTCCTGTGAGTTTGGCCTCCCAACCATGACCAACTGTCATCTTGGGTACTACACAGGTGGACAATCTTCACAAGGTAGCCTCAGCTCAGACCTTGGCCGTGAGGGCACTAATACTAAGGTATATAAGTTTCTAGTCAAGCCCTACCCAATCTTCAGGTATTGTGGTTGTACGATAAAATTGGAATGGTATCACATCCAGACAACCATCAGTTTTAAAAAGGGATAAGGCTCATCCCTCAACATTTTCATCACAAAAATCATCAGGTGTTCGGAAACACATGTCAAAACATCTCAGTAGGATGATCCATCATTCTAAGGTTTTCATAGCCATTTTTACCAAGTATTCCCATCTAAAGTTGATCAAGTTTTATGCTTAGCACTAGCATCTACAAGTGGGGGTAAGAACTAATGAGGGGTGGTAAACTAGTGGAGTTTAACTAAGTTAAATCTCATGCCTTAGGATGACATCAAGATTATCTAGCTTAGGCCAAATTTTATGCTCTTTATGCAACCTTCAATTATCCTTCTAGTATCTACCATTTATTCTAGTAACTCTAAGTAAGAGATTTGATAAAGAAATAAAGTAATAAGTTTGCAAGTAAAACTAGGATTGGGTATCATCAAATGTATCTAACCAAGCATGCTTAGTGCATTGCATAGGTTATTTTACTCTCGTAATTGCAAGTGTTAGCTTGCATAGGTATAGTATCAGCTTGCATTGGTCCACTTGGTTAGCAAATCTTGCCTTGTGCAGAGCAGTGGTTGAAGTTCTCCTCGGCTTCTTCTTCGTAGAATCCTCCTTCCTCCGCATATCCTTGGTCGGTACTAGTGTCTATAAATAAATACGATGTACACAATCACCAAACAATAATTAACTACTTGCAATCATCACACAAAAGGGTCCTATAGATGATCTAGCATCATCACTAACATTACAAGATTAAAGCTCGGTTTAATTCCTTTTATTTTTAGAAAAGTAATTTCTACTCATTGAAAAACTACTTAAGATTTAATATTCTCTAAACCAAACATGGGAACATGTTGACACATGTCATCACCACATATGTTAGTCCATGGGGATGTGATTTAAAGTGGTGTCACAATTTAATAAGGTGTTTCTCTTTTATTTAATTAATTAAAGTGGCTAGAAATGCCTATGTAGCATTCTTTTATTACTTGAACATTATTTCTGCAAGTAAACCTATATATTTTTATATATTCTGAAAGGTATGGTTAAATGTGATTTTTGAGAGTTGGAATCAACTCAAAAGCTATTATGGTTTTAATTTGAAAAATATTTGAATGTAGAAAAGCTTCTGCCTTGTTATTTTTACCAGGGATGATCTGCAGATCCCGAATGACTTGAATCCAATGGGCTTGGATTCAGCATTCCCAGACCTTTCTAACAAAATTGGTTTCATTCAATTTGGTTCACTGAATCGATCTGGGTTGAATTTTGAATCTAGGTGCAGAAGTGTGTTTGAAATAAAATGGAAAAGGTTAATTTCAAATGACTGGGCTACGCGGGAAGCGATACTGGGCCGGCCTGCTAAGCACAGCGCTTACGCGGGCTGGTTAAGTGGATGTCCCCACGCGTCAGTGATACGAGGGGGTGCAAAGCGGTATGGGGCAATGTGGTGCATTCGATCTGGTTCTAATCCAACGGCTGAGGGTCATCGTCGATGTTGGGCAACGCCGGCGAGACAGAAACCTAGCGCGTCTAGTGGGGGTCATTGGGGGCTCACCGGGGTTCAGGCGAGGGTCGGCGAGGCGGGCGAACGACGAAGTCGACGACGGCGAACCTCCTGGTACCGGTAGCTTCTCCTGGGGCGGCTCCAATCGCTGGTCCCCTTCTTCTCCAGCAGCGGCAGACTCTAATGAAATTCCGGCGAAGTGCTGCTCGCCTTGCTCCGGGAACGGGGTTGCACGATTAGTGAGGAGAGGGGAGTGAGATGGTGTGCTCAATTCGGCTGGGGTGGCCTCTATTTATAGTCTCGATGACGAGACCGAACGGCATGCGCAGGTGACGGTGGTGACATGGCTACGGGCTGCTAGAGGCGTGGCCGGTGGTGGAGATCGCTTGGTGGTCTCCTAGCGATGCTCTACGGGTTTAATGCGTGCGTAGGGGCGGTGTGGTTTGGTCTGGAACACGCGATGCTCTTCGCGGCAGAGGCGGCGTCTTCGATGGCGAGCGGTGGCTGTGAGGCATGGGGCGGCGAACGGGGATGTCTGGCGGTCTCCTGGGTCGGTGGCGATCATGTATGCACGTGGCGAGGGCGGCGCGCGGTCTGTGGGCGTCGGTCGAATGTGGCACTCTGGCGCATGCTCGACATGGTTACTGGCGAGCTGGGCGCGGTTCGTGCGGGTGGTCCAGGGTTTGGCAACGCTCGCGGCTAGGACAGGGAGTGGCGGTGGACGGTGGGGTGCCTCCTAGACAAGGTTGGCACGGCTAAATCTCCTGCTAGCTTGCTGTCTCCACTAGGTTGGCATGGTGAGCTTCGGCTGTTCACCATTGATGTCGTTGCCCAGCTTACAGTGAGGCTAGTTCTTGGTTTAACTTTCTAGATGATCTAATGAGATGGTTGTGAGCTAGAGAGGGAACAAGTTAGGCTTCAATCACTGCTCATAATAGTGTTTAAGATTTTGATGATTTGTGTTTGCAATGTGTTTGATGAAATGGCCGCAAGAATTCAAGTTTTGAATTTTGAAAAGAGTTTTGGTGGGTGTGCTAGGTTGGTGCTTGTGAGTCTGCAGATGCTTGGGTTTTGAAAGTTGAGCTTGTTTGAGTGGTTTTTGAAAAAGTGGTATCTTCTCATATGATAAAGATTCAATTTTGAATTTCCATTTAAACTATGCATTTAAAAGTTTCTGGATGATCACACAGTGGGCCTTGATACTTTGTTATGAGTACAATCAAGGGGTGCAAAGATCCAGAAAAGTTTCTGTTAAGTTCTGAAAGTTTGAGAAAACCAAAGTAGGCATGGGAGTTAAATTGGTCAAAATGACCATTCACTCATTTAGCTTTGTTTATGTGCCTTTGAGAAAAGTTTGGGAATTGTTTAGATGAGGTTTATTTCACCTAAGCATCCATTTATAAGAAAAGGAACACACAAACAAGTTGGTTCAAAAGAATTCCAAATGAAGTGCATACACCATGCGTGCTTTCATATTTTTATTTAGCAAAGTTTTTGTTAACCCTAAATTTGATGATTAGAGTTTGATGATCCAAGTTTAGTATTTTTGGTATGTTACAAACCTTCCCCCTTAAACAAAATCTCGTCCCGAGATTTGAAAAAGGACGAAAAGATTACCTAGGATTTGAAGAGATGGGGAAATTCCGTCCTGATGTGATCTTCGCGCTCCCAGGTAGCTTCCTCTTCTATGTGGTTGCTCCACTGAATCTTGAGAAACTTGATGCTCCGGGTTCTGGTAGTTCGGAAAGCTTCTTCCAAAATACGGATGGGTACTTCAGGATAGGTCAGGTCATCGTTGATCTCTATGGTCCGGTGATCGATATTCTTGAACACTTCAGTCTTCTCTGGAACTTCGAGGCACTTGCGAAGTAAAGAGATATGGAACACATTGTGCACGGCTGACATCTCTTCAGGTAGTTCCAATTGATACGATACTTCTCCTCGACGGAAGTTCATTATGATGCCAGTGTTGTTCCAAGGTCCGAATCAACCCGGAAACGACATTGATGTGTACCTAAGGCCATTAGTTGAAGAACTTTTACATTTGTGGCATGAACCCGGCATACGCGTGTGGGATGAGCACAAGCAGGAAGAATTTGACCTCCGAGCATTGCTTTTCGTAACAATCAATGATTGGCCTGCTCTTAATAACCTTTCAGGACAGTCCAACAAGGGATATAATGCATGCACACACTATTTAGATGAGACTGAAAGTATATATTTGGAACATTGTAAGAAGAATGTGTACAATGAGCATCGTCGATTTCTTTTGGCCAAGGATCCCTTAAGAAAGACAGGCAAGCATTTCAATGGTCTGGCATGTCACCAGACAAAGCCTAAGGAGCGTACTGGTGCTGATATATTTGATATGGTCAAAGATTTGGATCAAATAGTAACCTTTGGAAAGGTTCCTGGCGGAAAATCTGTTCCGAAGGATGCTAAAGGACACGCACCCATGTGGAAGAAGAAATCTATATTTTGTGAGCTACCATATTGGAAATTCTTAGAGGTCCACTCTACAATCGATGTGATGCATGTGACGAAGAATCTTTGCGTGAACCTGCTAGGCTTCTTGGGCGTGTATGGGAAGACAAAAGATACACCAAAAGCACGAAAGGACCATCAACGTACGAAAGACCCATATGTCCTGCATCTAGAATGGTTTCAAGGTCATGCCAGCTACGCTCTTACCAAACAAGAGAAGGAAATATTTTTTGAATGCCTGAGCAGTATTAAGGTCCCGTCTGTCTTCTCGTCGAATATAAAGGGAATAATAAATATGGCAGAAAAAAAGTTCCAAAACCTAAAGTCTCATGACTGCCAGGTGATTATGACACAAATGCTTCCGATTGCATTGAGGGGGCTTCTACCAGATAATGTTCGAGTACCCATTGTGAAGCTATGTGCATTCCTCAATGCAATCGCTCAGAATATAATCAATCCTGAAGATCTACAACGGTTACAGAATGATGTGGTCCAATGCCTTGTCAGTTTTGAGTTGGTGTTCCCACCATCCTTCTTCAATATTATGACGCACCTGCTGGTTCACCTAGTTGAAGAGATTTCCATTCTCGGTCCTGTATTTCTACACAATATGTTTCCCTTTGAGAGGTTCATGGGAATCTTACAGAAATATGTTCGAAACCGTGCTAGGCTAGAAGGAAGCATCTCCAAGGGCTATGGAACAAAGGAGGTCATTGAATTTTATGTTGACTTTGTTCCTGACCTTAGGCCGATTGGTCTTCCTCAATCGCAGTATGAGGGGAGGCTGAGTGGAAAGGTTACTCTAGGAAGGAAATCAATAATATGTAGGGACGAACATTCTTACACCGAAGCACATTACACAGTTCTACAGAATTCTATCTTGGCAGTCCCATATATCGAGGAACACAAGAAAATCTTACGCTCCAACAACCCTGGAAAGCATGACTCTTGGATTAGAGATGAACACATGAAGAGTTTTGGCGGTTGGTTGCAACATCTCATAAAAAACAACACTCTTGGAGATCAGCTATACTTGTTGTCTAGTTCACCATCTTCGACTATATCGACTTTCCAAGGGTACGAGATAAATGGGTATACATTTTACACGATCGCCCAAGATAAAAAGAGAACCAACCAAAACAGTGGTGTCCGCTTTGATGCAACAGACAACAATGGGTCAAAGACCACATATTATGGTTACATAGAGGAGATATGGGAACTTGACTATGGACCTACTTTTAAGGTCCCCTTGTTTCGGTGCAAATGGGTCAAGCTAACAGGAGGAGGGGTTGAGGTAGACAAGAAAAACGGAATGACATCGCTGGATCTCAACAATCTTGGGTACTTAAACGAACCATTCGTCCTAGCCAATGATGTGGCTCAGGTTTTCTATGTGAAGTACATGTCTACCAAACCTAGAAAAAGAAAAAATAAGAAAAAGAATACATCAAACATGAGCCAAAGCGCCACATAGATCTTTCAGGAAAAAGAAACATCGTTGTGGGGGTGGAGGACAAGACAGACATGTCAGAAGATTGTGATAAGTTTCATGAAATTCCGCCCTTCGCAGTGAAGGATGACCCAAGCATCATGGTAATGAATGAAGATGCTCCATGGATACGGCGGGATCAGAAAGGAACACACGTGAAGAAGTGATGTGTAATAATTGTAACATTTTATGAGTGAAGATGCTCCATGTGTCCATTTTTACAGTGTTGTCTGCAAACCATCTTGAGTGTGTTAGTCCCGTTTTGTGGCTGCATCGGGACTAAAGGGGGGCCTTTAGTACTGATTCATACTTACCATTAAGATCTGAGCTCCAAACGCGTGTGGTCACATATTAGGGAGTGCCTCTATGACCAGTTTCTTGGAGATGCCGGAGGACTGGGCTCCGGCGGCATCTCCCTGAAACTGGCCATAGTGGTGTCCCTGCTCTCGAAAACCATCTTGGAGATGCCTCAAACTAGCTGGAGGACTGGACTCACAAGGATGCCTATTTATAGTAGAAGCAGCTCGACATAGTGTCGACACTCACGACATAATGTCGACACTCACCCCCTATTATTAGTGCTGACTCATGTTTTGTCCCGGTTGGTGTCTCCAACTGGGACTGAAGGTTCATCTTTAGTCCCGGTTGGTGACACCATCCGGGAGAAGGTACAAGCTGCACGACATAATGTCGACACTCATCCCTATTATTAGTGCTGCCTGGCCCAGTCTACCGCAATCCCTTCAGTCGCGGTTTGTTTCTCCAACCGGGACTAAAGATGAACCCTCTCTTTATAGTCATTTCCCTCTATTTATAGGCTGCTCGATCCAGCATGCCCGCCCTTTCCTCTATTTATAGGCTACTCTATTTATAGGCCTTTTCCTCTAAATACAACAACATCTTCATATTTAGTCCTGGGACTAGGTAACACTCAAGACATTTATTAATATTAAAAACCGGGACAAACTGGGACTAGCTAACACTTAGGACTAAAGCCGCCCCCTTTAGTCATAATCATGCCTAGTCCTATAGTACGCAGCTTCAGGGTATTCTTTGTCATCGTCATCATCATCGTCATCGTCACCTGCCACTCCGGGGATCCTCAGCCCAGCCATGGCATATAACGGGGGCACCTGCCACTCCGGCCTTGGATTCACGGCGGGCGGGGGAGGGGTATCCTGGAAGATGATACCACTACCGCCGGGCGAGGCAGGGGCCTTCTTGTGGCTCTGTGGCGGCTGGACTTGTGGGCACCGCAGGCAAGGATGGTCTCCCCCGGCGATGTAGCGCATCACTCCGATGATAGTACAGTTCACCCACCACAAACGGCGGCCGGCTTCGTTGTGGTTCACCATGGGCGGTCCATCACCCTCGTACCTGGCGAGCTCCCTTTCCTGCTATTACCGAAGAAGGCATTCCAGGTTTCGTAGTTGTCGGGATCCCGCCGGGGATCCATCCATTCTCCGACGTGAGCTCATGGTAGAAGTGGTTCGTGTTGGCCGCCTGGTGTGCGGAACCTTGAGGGACAGGATGGACAGGAACCCCTCGGCCTTTCGACATCTGGCCGTGATGGTAGCCCAGTGGACAAGGGTAGGCGCCTGGCGCCTCGGACTTCTCGAGGGTCAGAATGGCCCAGTAGGCATTGTCCATTGTTCTAAGAGAGGAAGGTGTGGGTGTGTGGATAGCCATGGAGCGATCGCCCTAGATATAGAGGGAAAGGGCGGGAAAACTTGGCGGTAAGCTTTGGGAAATGGCGGGAAATATCTTTAGTCTCGGTTAGTGACTACAACCGGGACTAAATGGATATTATATTAAGATTCTCCAAAGTTTTCTGATAATAATAGACATATTATTTGTTTTATTTGGATTTTTATAATAGAAGATATGATTTTCCAAAGTTTTATATTTGATTTGAATTAAAAAAATAAAATTTACAAATGTACTAATTTATAAATGATGCAAACAGATGTATGGATATTATATTAAGATTCTTTATACTTTACTGATAATAATAGACATATTATTTGTTTTATTTGGATTTTTACAATAGAAGATATGATTTCCCAAAGTTTTATATTTGATTTGAATAAAAAAAGAAAATTTACAAATGAAATAATTTATTAATGATGCAAACAGATGGATGGATATTATATTAAGATTCTCCAAAGTTTTCTGATAATAATAGACATATTATTTGTTTTATTTGGATTTTTCCAGTAGAAGATATGATTTTCCAAAGTTTTATATTTGATTTTAATTAAAAAGAAAATTTACAACTAAAAGAATTTATAAATGATGAAAACAGATGTATGGATATTATATTAAGATTCTTTATATTTTTCTGATAATAATAGACTTATTATTTGTTATATTTGGATTTTTACAATAGAAGATATGATTTTCCAAAGTTTTATATTTGATTTGAATTTAAAAATGAAAATTTACAAATTAGATAATTTCTTAATGATGCAAACATATGTATGGATATTATATTAAGATTCTTTATATATTTCTGATAATAATAGACATATTATTTGTTATATTTGGATTATTACAATAGAAGATATGATTTTCCAAAGTTTTATATTTGATTTGAATTAAAAAAAGAAAATTTAGAAATGAAATAATTTATAAATGATGCAAACAGATGTATGGATATTATATTAAGATTATTTATATTTTTCTGATAATAATAGACATATTATTTGTTTTATTTGGATTTTTACAATAGAAGATCAGATTTTCCAAAGTTTTATATTTGATTTGAAAAAAAAGAAAATTTACAAATGAAATAATTTATAAATGATGCAAATAGATGTATGGATATTGTATTAAGATTCTTTATATTTTTCTGATAATAATAGACATATTATTTGTTTTCTTTGGATTTTTACAATAGAAGATATGATTTTCCAAAGTTTTATATTTGATTAGAATTAAAAAAAGAAAATTTATAAATGAAATAATTTATAAATGATGCAAATAGATGTATGGATATTATGTTAAGATTCTTTATATTTTTCTGATAATAATAGACATATTATGTGTTTTATTTGGATTTTTACAATAGAAGATATGATTTTCCAAAGTTTTATATTTGATTTGAATTAAAAAAAGAAAATTTAGAAATGAAATAATTTATAAACGATGCAAACAGATGTATGGATATTATATTAAGATTATTTATATTTTTCTGATAATAATAGACATATTATTTGTTTTATTTGGATTTTTACAATAGAAGATATGATTTTCCAAAGTTTTATATTTGATTTGAATTAAAAAAGAAAATTTACAAATGAAATAAGTTATAAATGATGCGAACAGATGTATGAATATTATATTAAGATTCTTTATATTTTTCTGATAATAATAGACATATTATTTATTTTATTTGGATTTTTACAATAGAAGATATGATTTTCCAAAGTTTTATATTTTAATTTGAATTAAAAAAGAAAATTTACAAAAAACAAACTAGTCGCGGGTCGTGGCTCGACAGGACTAGAAGAACTCTTGTGGCCAAACGAATCGGCCGAAAACACACACTAGTCCTAGGCCGTGGCTTAACCCGCGACTAAAGGGGGGTCTTTAGTCGCGGGTTAAGCCACGACCCGGGACTAGAGACTCTCTAGTCCCGGGTGGTGGCTTAGCCCGGGACTAAAGGTCTGTCCCTTTATATTCCGCGCACCAGGGGAGGTGCTATCCGTCGGCCAGCGGACGACACCTCCCCTGCGTCTATGTGCTTCATCTTCGATGCGTCGCCTATGCTTCGTCTTCGTCTTCGTCGAGAAATACTAAGGGGACAGACCTTTAGTCCCTTTAGTCCCGGCCGTCCTCGCCACCTCGCCGTGCCGCCGTGCTCCATTGTTTCGTGCTAACACGCGCGTGCCTCGCCGTGCCGCCGCGTGCCGCCTTGCCGCCTCGCCACGCGCGTGCCTCGCCGTGCCATTCCGCCTCGCCTCCTCTCCGTGCCGTGTCGTGCCGCCTCACCGCCTCGTCGGTGAGCTCGAGAGGCCAGGTGGTCTTTTTTACCACAAAATAATTAGAAATATTGTTTTTTTACCACAAAATATTAGCTAGGGTTTAGTTATTAGGATTAGGATTATTGTTTTAGTTATTAGGATTATATTGTTTTACTACAAATAGTATTAGGATTATTTTTTATCACAAATAATATTAGGGTTTTTATAATTTGCTAGGGTTATTATAATTAGAAATATTGTTTTTACCACAAATTATTAGCTAGGGTTGTTATAATTAGAAATATTGTTTTTAACCACAAAAAATTAGCTAGGGTTTAGTTATTAGGATTATGATTATGATTATTGTTTTAGTTATTAGGATTATAATTTTTTACCACAAAAAATATTAGGATTATTGTTTTATCACAAATAATATTTGGGTTTTTTGTTTTAGTTATTAGGATTATTGTTTTACCTCAAATAATATTAGGGTTATTAATTAGGGTTATTGTTTTTTGTTTTAGTTATTAAGATTATTGTTTTACCACAAATAATATTAGGGTTATTAATTAGGGTTATTTTTTTTGTTTTAGTTATTAAGATTATTGTTTTACCGCAAATAATATTAGGGTTATTAATTAGTGTTATTAGGGTTATTTTTTTGTTTTAGTTATTAGGGTTATTGTTTTTTCTAACCTGTTTAACTCTCTTTCTGTTATAGATAATTAAGTCATGGATCCATCCGAAGATCCTGGTCGCATTGGTGAAGGTTTTCTTTAGGGCATGATAAGAGGTGAAATTCCTATTAATATTACGACCGGTGAAGATATTTTGCTCGAGGAAGAGATATCCTCATATCTGAATCCATCCGGTGATGGACTAGAAGAAAACCTAATGTACCAAGGGGAAGACCGGCTGGACGAAGGGCAAACAAATAACAACAATAATGATGGCCCCTCGACAGGATCCGGCGAGGTACATATTAATTAACTGATCTAGATATATATTAATCACTCTCTCTTCTTATTTTAGCCCACCAGATCAAAGCAATCGACAGCTCAAACGAAACGAGGGCCGAACAAAAAGTTGGATGGTAATCAGAGGTTCACCATCAAAGAAATAGATGATGACGGTGATGCGGGGTGCTTGTTAGGGACAACCTGCCGATCACCATCCAAGAATGGAATAAGTCAAAGAAACGGGTGAAGAATCCAACAGCTATGTCACCGATGATGCCAAAGATGACCTTTGGCAGAAGCTCATAGCGCATTTCATACTACCTCCAGAGTATGAAGAATTTGAGGTAGATGGTATTACCCCAAAGCTGGGTGGGCTTGAAAATAGAGAGAAAGTCAAGGAGTGGGCTCTGAGGAAGATGGCTGAACTATACCGGAACCACAAGAAAGTTTATACGCGAAATATGTCACGAAAAATAAAACTCCAGACTTCAAAGGAGTAAACGAGAAGTTGAGAGAACAGTGGCTCGATTTTGTACAGTACAAGCAATCTGATAAAGCAAAGGAAAAGTCGGCAAAGAACACGTTAAATGCTGCCCAAAAGAAATACCATCATAAAATGGGGACATGTGGCTACAAGAGTGTCGTCCCTAGGTGGGAAACTATGGAGAAGGAAATGAGGTCTAGAGGCGTCACTCCTGGTACAGATGGATGGCCCGAGAGGTCAAAGCATTGGTGGTACGGGCACGGGGGATTGTTGGACCCAGAAACAAGGAATACATTATTTCATGAAAAAATTCTAAAACCCTCCCAAGACCTTGTTCAAGCAATGAATGATGCTCCATTGGGATTGTTCCATCCCGAGAGAGAGAACGACGAGCTGACACGCACCCTAGGATGATGCTCCATTGGGATTGTTCCATCCCGAGGGAGGACGAACACGAGGCAAAGGCTCCGGTGTCTCGTGGAAGAAAGGGTTTCCTCAGTACGATGCCAGTTATAGAAGCCGTCAGAGAAAGAAGGACGGGGAGGCAGACCGGATCTCCAGCGTAGAGCGGGACCTATCTGATTTGAAGAACCTCTTGCAAGAAATTAGACAAAGGCCGTTGTCGTCAACTCACCTGCAGGATGATGATCCTGCATTGGATTTAGCCAGCGGAGAAGTAGTGTGGCTTCCACGGAGGTCCGGGCTGATGATCAAGCACTGTTGGATGATGCACCGGCTCCTCGCTATGTTGGAATTATGCCCTAGAGGCAATAATAAAGATGTTATTATTATAATTCTTGTTCATGATAAAGTTTATATTCCATGCTAGAATTGTATTAAGCGGAAACATTAATACTTGTGTGGTTTGTGAACAACACCGTGTCCCTGGTACGCCTCTAAGGACTAGCTCATTGATCAATGATGGTTAAGGTTTCCTAACCATAGACATGAGTTGTCAATTGATAATGAGATCATATCATTGGGGGAATGATATGATGGACAGACCCAAACTAAGCGAAGCAATTAGATCGTTTCATCGTGTTCATCTTTGCGAAGCTTTTCCTATGTCAAATATTGTATTCCTTAGACCATGAGATAATGCAACTCCACGGTACCGGAAGAAAGCTTTGAGGTCATCAAGCGTCATCCTATGAGAGGGTGATCATAAAGGTGTCTCTCGGTGATCGGAAAGTATCATTGGGTTGTATGTATCGAGATGGAATTTTTCCCTCCCAAGTCAGAGAGATATACTTGGGCCCACTCGTGTCGATATCAACACCGCTTGCAAGCATGTGGTTAAGGAGTTAATCACAAAGTGATATCGGATTACGAGCAGTAAAGTACTTGCGTGAGCGAGATTGAACTAGGTATGAGTGCAAGACGATCGAATCTCGGGCAAGTAAAATATCACGAGACGAAGGAATATATATATTTGATTGATTGAATCCGGCATCGTGGTTCATCCGATATGATCATCGATGAATGTGTGGAGTCAATATGGGTGCCTGCACCCGTTGATTATTGATAGAAGATCATATGCGCATATTCTCGAACCCAGGTCACACATAACGTGTCTCGCTAGGATAGATTGGATAATTGGTTTATGAATTTTTGTTGGTCTCGGATGGGATCCGGGATATCACGAGAGGTTCGGAATGGTCCGGAGAATAAGATTCATATAAGGCGGTGCAGTTTTGGAGTTGAATTGTTCGGGTTAATCGGTATTGTCTGGAAGCTTCTAGAACCTTCGGAAGGGACCAACGTGGCCCCACCTTCCGGGAGGGCATGGGCCTATGAGGGAGTGTCCTGGCGCATTGGGCCAGGGCACAAGGCCCATAGGGCCCAGCCGATCCTAGATAAGTTTAAACTCGTTTAAACTAGAGATAGGAATTCTAGATAAGGGAGAGTTTAAATTGTTTAAACTAGAGATAGGATTTCTAGATAAGGAGAGTTTAAATTGTTTAAACTAGAGATAGGCTTGGAGGAGGGCAAGGGCTGGCGCCCCCTCTATATATAGAGGGTGGTGCGCCCCTACTACACACCTTCCTCCAAGCCCTAGCGCCTTGCTACCTTCCTCTCTCCCTCCCATTGTTTGTAGGCGAAGCCTGCACAGAAATTCTCCACCATATACACCGCCGTCGTGTTGTAGATCCAATCTATCTCTCCACCATACTTGCTGGTCCGAGGAAGGAGGAGGCGTCGAGTCTTTGGCGTGTGCATCTCACGGAGGCACCGCCACTTGTGGTGCTAGATCGGATCGGATCGCGAGGAGGAGAATGCGACTACATCACCCACGTTCCGGCGAACATTCCTGTCTGCGAATCTTCAAGGGTATGAAGATCTAATCCAATCTCTCTCGTTGTTTGCATCTCCTAGATTAGATCTTGGCTTTCCCTCTGTCGCTCGTAGAAAATTTTGATTTACTATGCCTTGAAACCCTTGATGGTATCGAGCTAGATCTATGCGTAGATGTGTTTCACGAGTAGAACGCAACATGGTTGTTGCGGGCGTTGATGTTTTCTGTTGCAAGCCTCTTGTTTGTGTTCTTCTTATGACGCGGGATAGTGAGATTGAAGCGGTCCAGGCCAACCTTACGCGACGTCGTTCGCGAGACCGGCTCCGCACTTGACGTGTGGCTTGTTCCACACATGCGGCTGGTGGATGTCAGTTTCTCTCACTATAGTTGTCATGGGATTAACACTGGAGTTTGGCAACCATAATATCACCATTGTGGCTTTCCGTAGGTAAGAATCGTTCTTAGCATCTACTCCCATAAGCCACGTAAAACATGCAACAACAAAGTAGAGGCGTCTAACTTGTTTTGCAGGAGTGTTTCTGTGATATGGTATGGCCCAAGATGTGATGTGTATATTGTATGCGATGATCATGTTTTGTAATGTTTCACGACTTGCATGTCGATGAGTACACAACGGTAGGATCCATATGGTTGTCTTTATAATTGTGTATGACCTGCGAGTCAACTTCTTATCGCCATGTAATAGCTTTACTTTATCGCTAAGTAGTTAGCAATAGTTGTAGTTGCTATTCGTGGTGGAGGCAATCATGGTGGAGTGATGGAGATCATCTTGGGAGCACAAGATGGAGATCATTCTTGGCGATTGGCTATACCATGTCACATAAAGTTATATGCATGTGATGTTTATCCCTTTATGTATCTTATTATGCTTAGATCATGACGGTAGCATTATAAGATGATTCCTCATAAAGATCAAGATAAAAACTGTGTTCTCCCCAAGTATGCACCGTTGCGAAAGTTCGTCGTGTCCAAGCATCACGTGATGATCGGGTGCTATAGACTCTCGCTCACATACAACGGGTGCAAGCCGTTTTGCACTGTGAAATACTTGGGTCTAGCTTGACGAGCCTAGCATGTACAGACATGGCCTCGGAACACAAGAACCGAAAGGTTAAGCATGAGTCATATGAATGATATGATCGACACTTTGTTGTCCACCATTGAAACCACATCTCTTCTCGTGATGATCGGATTAGGTGTGGTGAATTTGGATCGTGTTCACTAAACAACTTGAGGGATGTTGAATTTAGTCGGAGTTCATCTAGTAATTTGATTAAGTTGAACTATTTATCATGAACATAGTCTAAATTGTACTTGCAAATACTGTAGATCCAATGGCCAAGTCCAACCTCAACTTCAACGTTTTTGCTGAGAAAGAAAAGCTTAGAAACAATGGTCTAACTTCACCAACTGGTTCCGCAATCTAAGAATCATTACATGCGGCGGACAAAAGGACTATGTCCTTGAAAGCGTTAGGTAACCCCTACTAGTAGATGCGCCGGTGATGAAAAAGCTGTTTATCGGCGCAAGGATGATTATGATTTGATTAAGATCGTCATGTTGTATGCTATGGAATCGGATCTTCAAAATCGTTTGAGGAGTTCGCGGGCCTTTGAGATTCTCGAGGAGCTGAAAAACATGTTTCAGACTCAAGCCCGTTCTGAGAGATATGAGATCTCTAAGAAATTCTTTAACTACAAGATGGAGGAAGGGAGGTCCGTTAGTGAGCACGCCATTAAGATGTCGGGCTACACTCAACGCCTTGAGCAACTGGACTGCAAGATTCCAGAGGAGCTCAAGATTGACACTCCTAGCTACAAAAGTTTTGTAGTTGATCACAATCAGATTAGTTCCACTGATACGATCACTGAGCTCTTTGCTAAGATGAAAGTAGCAGAGGTGAACATCAAAAAGAATAATCATATGTTGATGGTCAACAATCACCCACCTTTAAGAAAGGTAAGGGTGCAAGGAAGCCCTTCAAGAAAGGCAGCGGCAAGCGCGTTGCCCCTGCTGAGAAGAAGCTCAGGTCTGGTCCAAAGCCGGACACTGAGTGCTTCTATTGCAAGGACAAGGGTCACTGGAAGCGCAACTGTCCGAAGTACTTAGCGGACAAGAAGGCTGGCACCATCAAAGGTATATTTGATATACATGTTATTGATGTTTTCCTTACTAGCCCTCGTTGTAGTGCCTGGGTATTTGATACCGGTTCAGTTGCTAATATTTGTAACTCGAAACAGGAGCTACGGAATGAGCGGCTTGCGAGGATGAGGTGACGATGCGTTGGCAAGCGGATCAAGAGTTGATGTGATGGCCGTCGCACGCTCTCCTTAGTTTTACCTTGGGATTAGTTTTAAACCTTAATAAATGTTATTATGTGCTGCGTTGAGCATGAACATTATTTCGGATCATGTTTATTGCAAGGCGGTTATTCATTTAAATCCGAGAATAATGGTTGTTCTATTTATATGAGTAACATCTTTTATGGTCATGCACCTCTTATGAATGGTTTATTTCTTCTAAATCTCGAAAGGGATGAAAAACACATACATAACATTGAGGCTAAGAGATGCAAAGTAGATAGTGATAATACTACTTATTTGTGGCACTGTCGTCTAGGTCATATTGGTGTAAAGCTCATGAAGAAACTCCATTCTGATGGACTTTTGGAGTCTCTTGATTTTGAATCATTTGACACATGCGAACCATGCCTCATGGGCAAGATGATCAAAACCCCGTTCTCCGGTATGATGGAGCGAGCAACGGACTTGTTGGAAATCATACATACCGATGTATGCGGACCGATGAGTGTTTCGACGCGCGGTGGATATCGCTATTTTCTTACTTTTACCGATGACTTAAGTAGATATGGGTATATCTATTTAATGAAACATAAATCTGAAACGTTTGAAAAGTTCAAAGAATTTCAGAATGAAGTGGAGAACCATCATAATGAAAGATTAAGTTTCTACGATCCGATCGTGGAGGTGAATATTTGAGTTATGATTTTCTCACGCATCTTAAAGCAAGTGGAATCGTTTCACAACTCACGCCACGGAACACCACGGTGCAATGGTGTGTACGAGCGCAGGAATCGAACCCTATTAGATATGGTCCGATCAATGATGTCTCTTCTTGATTTGCCGTTATCATTTTGGGGTTATGCATTAGAAACCGCTGCATTCACTTTAAATAGGGCTCCATCTAAATCCGTTGAGGCGACACCGTATGAGCGTGGTTTGGTGCTAAACCTAAGTTGTCGTTTCTTAAAGTTTGGGGATCTGAAGCTTCGTCAAGAAGTTGATGGGACAAGCTCGAACCCAAAGCGGAGAAATGTCTTCATAGGATACCCTAAGGAAACCATTGGGTATACCTTCTATCACGTAACCGAAGGCAAAGTGTTTGTCATGAAACGGTTCCTTTATTGAGAAGGAGTTTCTCTCGAAAGAAGTGAGTGGGAGGAAAGTAGAGCTAGGCGAGGTTATTGAACCTTCTCTTGAATTGGAGAGTAGCGCAGCACCTGAAATTGTTCTAGTGCACTTTGCACCAACAATAGAGGAAGCTAATGACAAGGATCATGAAGCTTGGACGATCTGCTCTTGAGCGTCGCGGTCGACAAGGTCGCGTGCCCCTCTGAGGTAATGCGGCAACCCTATCTTGTTGTCTTGTTAGTAGAAGGCGGTGAACCTCTGAACTATGAGGCGATGATGAGCCGGACTACGAGAAATGGTGGAAGCCATGAAATCATTGGGATCCATGAGCGAAAACCAAGTATGGACTTTGGTGGATCCTCCTAGCGACCGAAAGGTCGTTGAGTGCAAATGGATATTCAAGAAGAAAGCGGACGCGGATGGTAATGTTACCGTCTATAAAAACGGCTTGTCGCAAAGGTTTTCGACAAGTTCAAGGTGTTGACTACGATGAGACTTTATCTCCGTAGCGATGTTTAAGTCCATTCGGATTTTATTAGCAATTGCTGCGTTTCATGATTATGAAATATGGCGGATGGATGTCAAGATGCTTTCCTCAATGGCAACATTGATGAAGAGTTGTATATGATGCAACCGAAGGTTTTGTCGATCCTAAGGATGCTAGTAAAGTATGCAAACTTCACGTTCCATTTATGGATGAAGCAAGCATCTCGGAGTTGGAACCTTCGTTTTGATCAAGTGATCAAGAGCTTTGGATTTGTTCCAAATTGCTCTGAAGCTTGTATCTACAAGAAAGTGAGTGGGAGCTCGGTGGCGTTTACGGTGCTGTATGTGGATGACATATTGATTATCGGAAATGACATCAACATGCTTAACGATGTGAAGAGTTATTTGAACAAGTGTTTTCAATGAAAGACCTAGGTGAAGCTGCTTATATATTGGGCATCAAGATCTATAGAGATAGACAAAGGCGCTGATAGCTTTAAGCGAGTACATACCTAGACAAAGTTACGAAAAGGTTCGAGAATGGATAAGGCAAAGAAAGGTTATGCCTATGTTGTCGGGTAAGATATTAAGCAAGGCTCGGTGTCCAACTACGGTAAATGATAGGGAAGCTATGAGCAAAGTGCCTTATGCCTCGGCCATAGGTTCCATCATGTATGCCATCTTGTGTACTAGACGGATGTGTCCAATGCTCTTAGTTTGTGACGAGATATCAAAGTGATCCAGAGTGGAACCTTTGGACAGCCGTGAAGAACATCCTAAAGTACCTAAATAGAACTAAAGAAATGTTCTTAGTCTATGGGGTGATGAACGACTTGTCGTAAAAGGTTACGTCGATGCTAGTTTCGACCGACAAGGATGATTCTAAATCTCAAACAGGATCGTTTATATTTTGAATGGAGGAGCTGTGAGCTGGAGAAGCAAAGCGTGATCGCGGGATCTACATGAAGCGGAATACATGGCTGCTTTGAGCGTCAAGTGAAGGAGTTTGGATCAGAAACTTCATCGCTGAGCTTGGCGTGGTTCCAAGTGCATTGGAACCACTGGAGATATTGTGTGACAACACTGGCGCCATAGCACTCGCTAAGGAACCAAGATATCATCCAAAGACCAAGCATACCAACCGCAAGTTTCATATAATCCGAGATCATATAGCAGATGGAGATCTGAAGATTAGCAAAGTACATACGGATCTGAATGTCACAGATCCATTGACTAAACCTCTTCCACGTGTAAAACATGATCAACACCTCAATGCCATGGGTGTGAGATTGTTGCCAAATGTAAACTAGATTATTGACTCTAGTGCAAGTGGGAGACTATTGGAATTATGCCCTAGAGGCAATAATAAAGATGTTATTATTATAATTCTTGTTCATGATAAAGTTTATATTCCATGCTAGAATTGTATTAAGCGGAAACATTAATACTTGTGTGGTTTGTGAACAACACCGTGTCCCTGAAATGCGCCTCTAAGGACTAGCTCATTGATCAATGATGGTTAAGGTTTCCTAACCATAGACATGAGTTGTCAATTGATAATGAGATCATATCATTGGGAGAATGATATGATGGAGACCAAACTAAGCGAAGCAATTAGATCATTTCATCGTGTTCATCTTTGCGAAGCTTTTCCTATGTCAAATATTGTATTCCTTAGACCATGAGATAATGCAACTCCTGGTACGGAAGAAAGCTTTGAGGTCATCAAACGTCATCCTATGAGAGGGTGATCATAAAGGTGTCTCTCAGGTGATCGGAAAGTATCTGTTGGGTTGTATGTATCGAGATGGAATTTGTCCCTCCCAAGTCGGAGAGATATACTTCGGGCCCACTCCGTAATCGATATCAACACCGCTTGCAAGCATGTGGTTAAGGAGTTAATCACAAAGTGATATCGGATTACGGAACGAGTAAAGTACTTGCTGTGAACGAGATTGAACTAGGTATGACGGATGCAACGATCGAATCTCGGGCAAGTAAAATATCGCGAGCGAAGGGAATATATATATGGGATTGATTTAATCCTGGCATCGTGGTTCATCCGATATGATCATCGATGAATGTGGGAGTCAATATGGGTGCCGAGACCCAGCTGTTGATTATTGATAGAAGATCATGTCGCATATTCTCGAACCCGAGGTCACACTTAACGTGTCTCGGCGCTAGGATAGATTGGATAATTGGTTTATGAATTTTTGTTGAGTCTTGGATGGGATCCGGGATATCACGAGAGGTTCCGGAATGGTGGGAGAATAAGATTCATATAAGGCAGTGATTTTGGAGTTGAATTGTTGGGTTAATCGGTATTGTACCGAAAGCTTCTAGAACCTTCGGAAGGGACCAACGTGGCCCCACCTTCCGGGAGGGGCATGGGCCTATGAGGGAGTGTCCTGGCGCATTGGGCGGGGCACAAGGCCCATAGGGCCCAGCCAATCTAGATAAGTTTAAACTCGTTTAAACTAGAGATAGGATTTCTAGATAAGGGAGTTTAAATCGTTTAAACTAGAGATAGGATTTCTAGATAAGGAGAGTTTAAATTGTTTAAACTAGAGATAGGCTTGGAGGAGGGGCAGGCTGTCCGCCCCTCTATATATAGAGGGTGGTGCGCCCCTCCCCTACACCTTCCTCCAAGCCCTAGCTGCCTTGCTACCTTCCTCTCCCTCCCATTGTTTGTGGCGAAGCCCTACAGAAATTCTCCACCATATACCACGCCGTCGTGTTGTAGATCCATCTATCTCTCCACCATACTTGCTGGTCCGAGGAAGGAGGCGTCGAGGTGCTGCGTGTGCATCTCACGGAGGCACCGCCACTTGTGGTGCTAGATCGGATCGGATCGCGAGGAGAAGCGAGTACGACTACATCACCCACGTTCCGACGAACGTTCCGCTATGCGAATCTTCAAGGGTATGAAGATCTAATCCAATCTCTCTCGTTGTTTGCATCTCCTAGATTAGATCTTGGCTTTCCCTCTGTTCGCTCTGTAGAAAATTTTGATTTACTATGCCGCGAAACCCTTCACGCTACCCCGTGGATGATGTCAGAGACATGGCACAATATGAGCTACATCGGCTAATTAACAACATGTCCTTCAAGGTGGCGATCGACACTGCCTTACCTTGTCTACCTGGAGCACTCCATCATTCACTTCCGATTCCACCTGGCTATGCTCATGTCACGGTGGATGACATAGTGGAGGATTTTGCAGACCTAGAGATTGACATCTCTAAACCTGAAGGCCTTACGAAACTAGGAGATGTCAAGCGCAACATCATTCTATGGAATAAGAAGTACATCAAGTTTCCAGGATCGGCGCCAAGGCCACCGACTCCAAGGAATCCAAGTCCACCCCACATCGAATATCGTCAACCTCCAAGTCCACCCCAACCCTATTATCGTCAACCACCAAGTCCACCCACCCCGCTAACGATTGCCGCAGCAGGAGTACATCAACTCGATCTCCGCCTCCGCGCAATACTCGATCTCCGCCTCCGCCTCCCTGTAGTACTACTACCTCGTCGAAGAAATGAAAGGTCGACGCTCCCCCGCGCCCCACATCGAAGAAAGGTCAAACGGCGAAGATAGTCGACATCCCGCCGGCTCTTCCAAAGAGACCTTATGACAAGACCGATGAGGAAACTAACGTGGATGTGGCTGCCCAAGTTAAGGCGCATTTTGCACCTAAAAAGCCTGAGACAAAGTCAATATATGATTAAAAAACAAAAAAGTGGGCTAAGTCCTTTCTTGAGCAACCATCCCAGATATCGATGAATCTGGAATCAGACTATGACAGGGAGATTATTAAGCAAGCATAGAAGAAAAAAATCACAAGTGCAAAAAGCGGGAAGCAAGTTGCCCAGCTCGGAGCACAGAAGAATCAATTGGTCGCCCCGCTCAAAGTCATTTCAGACCTCGACAAGGCCTTCAGAGCTGAAATGGATATGGACATGCAAATAATGGACCCTAGAGCCCGTAATAATGATGCACTAATGGGCATCACTGTATCGCAGGCCAAACAACTTGCTACCGAAGCAAATATGTCTCTTGGTCAATATTTAGGCTATGAAGATACGCCAGTGGGTCAGATATTATGGAAGTATGTCCAAGGGGAGCCTCTAGTCAGTAATGAGGAGCTCGTGCATCTATCCACACATATGCGAAATCTGCACGAATGGTACATGTCGCAAGCAGAAAAAAAGCATTAGAAAGATTGGTTTCCGGTGGACGTTAGAAAGGAGCATGTAAGATCCCCACAAGACTTGATTTTCACCAAGACAGGACCTTTCAGAAGCCTTCCCTTAGACCAAATGGACGCGTTCCAACCTATCATCCCACTACCACCAACTGTCCAAATGGCTAAGTTATTGCAGCTTATGTGATCCAGGCAGAGCCCATATTGCCAAGTGGCTGCACTAGAAGCTTCTTAACATTTGGCCTCTCAAATCCCTTTGTTCCTGGGTGGCTTTCCACAAGTGAGATACACAAGGTAAACCATAGAAATGGGCCTTGTGTAACCACTCAACATAACCCATTCCTTCCATTCCACCCAGGTGTTTCATTCACTTAGTTGTTTTATTAAACCAAAAACATAGTCCAAAGACTTAGAAATATTTATTCATAGCATGAATATATAACCACCCTTGGTTTCTACTAGCTAGGCTAAGCATGGCATTGTTAAGACTTAGAAATATTTCTAGCAATTCTATAACTACTAGGATTTCCCAAGCATAGCATATAGATCAAAAATATACATGCAAGACTAGCAAAATATTTCTAATGCATATTTGAAAACATTGGAATAAAATCATGAAGCACCACTTTCCTTGGTAGTTTGGAGAGTATTTACAATCCTCACAATCACAATCACTATTTGCACCAAAATCTACACATAAAATGATAGCACTAAATCACATACAAAATAAATACAAGAAAAAATATATGGATGCATGCAATATGATATTTGATGATTTTCCATACCAAACCAGACAAGTGCACAGTACTGATTCATAAACAAGTTCAAAACTTGCCAAACAAACTTTATTTGAACATTAAAACATTTATCAAATAATTTATATACACAAAATAGACCTACACATGTTTCTGTAAAAAAACCATTTTAACAGAAAAAACATTAAACACATTGCATATATGAATAGGGCTTTCTACCCTGATTCCATTGATATAAAATTTGTCAAATTTGGACGTGGGAATCAAAAGTTACGAATTAAACTAGTTTAAATATCTAATAGATCTAATTCCAAATTTTAAAACCAAACTCGTGCCACGCGGCGCCTTCTAATTGGCTGGTATCGCTTCACTCAGGATCATGCTTCCGCACCGTCGGATCAAGTTAGATCCAACGCGCCAGCTCTAAAGAAAACGGTTCGCTCCCGTTCTAATCTACGCCCTACGATACAGATCTAACGGTGCCCGACGCTTTGACCAAAAAGTGGCGGCGCGAATGGTCACTGGCGGCGGCGGCGCTTCTGCCGGCGACGCACCGGTGATTCTAGAGGGGTCTAAGGGTCGAGCAGTGTCTTACCGAACTCGCAGAATCACGACAAAGCTCAAGGTGTTGCTGGTGTGGGCGGGGGTGTGCTGCAGAGGCTACTGGGGCTCGTCGGAGTTGGAGGCAGCGTCGGGTTTGCACGGACGGCGACGAAGGCGACATTACTGGCCACCCTAGCACAAACCAAGGGTATCAGCGAGTGCACAACTCTTAGGCGAACCTGACAGGGTCAAGTAGAAGGCACGGGGCGGTCGGCTTTTACATTAATCACTCGCCGGAGTTGGAGACGGTGTCAGATGCCCACGGTACTCGTCGAAGTCGACGCTCTGGATCACAAGCGGACGAACAAAGAGGATCAGGAGGTGCGCAAGGACCAGAGGATCATTCCTGGGTGAACAAGGAGTAGGCGCGAGCACTAGGCTTACCGGAATACCTCGCCGGAGTTGGCTCTGTCTGCGGCGGTGTAGGAGCAAATACTGGCAGCCTGGTGGCGCTCTTGGCTAGCTTTGTTGGGGGAAATGGTCGCGAGGGGGAGGGGTTTAAGTAGGCAGCAGCGCGACTGGAAACGCTCGTGGAATCAAGGCCAATTACGCCGCGACATTATCGGCATCAATGGCAGCGGCGACGTGCTCTGCGGGCGGGATTTTGGGGACGACGGAGTGACGTGGCCGCAGGGTCCACTTGTCAGCGAGAGGGTATGCGCGAACGCGGTGAGAAACAGAGGGAGAGGGGGAAACCCGGGTGGGCTGGTTGTTGGGCTGATTTCGCTGTTGGGCCAAAAGCCTGGCGCAGGCCTTTTTCCTTTTCTCTATTATTTTTCCATTTCTGTTTTAATTTTCTGAATCCATTTTCAAACAAATTCAAATGCCATTTGAATTTAAATTTGTTCTGGATTTTTGTAGAGTGTAACACTCATATTTCTAGGTATAAAAACATGTGGTCTCACTGTAATACATTGATCCTTTTGTTCAAACAAAATAAGCAGTGACATAACACTTGATTTGAACAAATTTTGAAAATGGTTTTAAATCCATATTTATTTTGTAATCTTTGGTTTGACAACTAGCAATCAAGCAAAACATTTTGAGAGCAACAAGGTTTGGTTTTGAAACAAATAATCTCCATTTGAGAGTGGTATTTGATTAATGCTTGATCACATAAAATCATAGCTCCTAAGTTCTGTTTTCTTTCCAAAAAGAGTTTGAAGAGTATGAATTTGATCCCTAAATGATATGCATGCATGCATGATATGAAATCTTTGAAAACATGATTTTAGGAATGTTACAGAGCATCACTTCAAACCATACTCGATACAGGTTCAAATGACCGAACTATTTCAATTATACAACCAGCGCGCCCTCGACAAATCTATCATTGGTTTCTACTGTCTGTAAGTGATTTATTTCTATAATTAAGTTTGTAGCTCAGCTCGTTCATTGCATTTAATATATAATCCTAACTATATATCCTTTTGTATGGTATTATATTCTATAGAATGAAGATGCTTGAATGCAAAAGAGCTAGAAGATATGACGTTGGGTTCATTGATCCATATATCGTTAATGAATATACGTTAAAGAATCACCCCAAGGACATGGAGAAAGACCTATGCAGGTTCTTAACCGAGAATAATTTTGCTATGGAAATACTATTTCCTTACAACTTCAAGTGAGTGTTTCTATCTTGTACACATTTTATTTTTGCTTACTCGATGAGCTATGCATGTATGCTTATGTAAACGTCCGCGGATTCCACTGGATCTTGCTAAACATTCAAGTTGACAAGTCCCTAGTTGAAGTCCACGACTCATTAAGTTGGGACCAAGAGCAGCGGAGCGACAAGAAAGCAATGCTCCATAAGAAATTTCAATCATTATGGCATTATATCGGCCTCTTTCGTTCATTTCCTGATATCAAGTAACTAATAACTCCTTTGTTTATTTTTTTTGCCGAGCAGTTGTTGGACACGGTTTAGACAGAAAATACCAGGTCCATTAAAAGAAGAGCTAACTTATAAAATGGTGAAGAGTTTACAGCAGCCACCTGGAAGTCATTTATGTGGATACTACGTCTGCGACTACATCCGCGAGTTCACCAGTGAGCGGAAAGTTGACTCACATTATATTTATGTTTTTCGGGAGAAATTAGAGCCAGACCAGCGCATAAGAGCAATTCAAGAGGATCTGGCGGAATTTATGATAAAGGATGTCCTTGATGTATATGGAGAGCATTATGCGGATGACGTGGAACTCGATTTGCCTTAGTGATCTCCATGTAGTTGATATGATATATATATATATATATATATATATATATATATTCATCAATGACCATTTAATTTCAAAACATATCATCAATGTATGCTTGTAAGGGATCGATTAATTATATAGATGCATCAACGTGTACTGTGTATGTTCTAGTGTAGTATATGTGTACTTAAATATATGTTTGAAATTATAGTGAAACACAAAACGAAAAAGGAACGAAATGGCAAAAAAAAAAAATATACAATCTCTGCCGCGGCAGGAAACCTTATAATCCCGAGTGGTGTTACTGCCCGGGACTAGAGGGTTTCCATCCCCGCGACGCTGAAACAGCCACGTGGCTGTTATCATTCGCGGGCCATAGCGAGCCGAGACTAGAGGAGGGGCTTCTAGTCTCGTTTTGGCAGTCCAGGGCCCAATACCGGGACTAGAGCCAGTTATGGCCCGGAACCGGAGGCCCTTTTTCCACTAGTGGAGCTTCCGTATGCCTAGCATAAGATCAATGGAGGAGGATATAAACGAGTGGGATAAGTATATGAAATGGTATGCTTGCAGGCCACTTCCGTCGGTCGTGCGTTGCACCGGTTCACATATTATGCAATGATCAGTTGTGTCAAGACATGGGGATCGAGCACAAGAGAAAAAAGGGATTCCTGGCAGATTGGATACTTCCTTATGGACCAGCAGATTACGGTGGCATAAATCAGAATAACTAATATCGCTCAATCATTTTACTGGTACCCTTGCATGGGCGGATGCAGCACAATATCTACCTACTTACATATGTATTTCTATGGAATTTTCTGAACACCAGTCGACTCATTTTCTCCTTTTAAGTCTCAATTTATTGTACAATTGGAAGTGTTTGCTGGGCAACTTTTTTTTTAGAATTCAGTGGCATTTTATTGCTCAATTATTAATCTAAAGGGTTGAACTTTAATGTAATTGACTATATTTTTTTATAGTAAAATGTGAGATATCAAACATGCATATCGGTACAATTACGGAGTCAAATGATGCAACTTTTTGAAGACATATTTCTAATGAAAGGTATGTCTAGCTCGTCAAATCAGAAGATGACTAGTTCATCTAGTTAGGAATTTGCTATAATTTCTGACCCACTATGCCGATAGAACACCATAATAATCCTATGAAGGATGACAATGAAGCTCACAAAAGGAGTAAGAGACATAAGACTGCAAGGTCCTTTGGTGATGATTTTATTTTGTACCTTGTATACGATACTCCTACTTATATTTCAGAAACCTTAATATAAAGCTATGTTTGGGTACTAGTGCAGAGCGGTCCATGTGTCCCGGTTGGTAAGGGCCTTTAGTCCTGGTTCCCCAACCGGGACGGGGCAATCTGTACTAAAGCCCCAACATTTTGTCCCGGTTGTCCCACCAACCCGGACAAAACAGCGTACACGTGGCCGCTGCTCCGCGCGAGGGGGGGGGGGAGCAACCGTCCCGGTTCGTAACACGAGCCGGGACAAATAACCTCGCCATGGCAGATTTGCTTTCTCTGCCATGTAGAGAATTCATTTTGACACCTTTTTTTGTCGCGGCAGCATTTTGGCCACTTTTTGTGCCGCGGCAGATAATTCATTTATGTTGTTTTATTTTTTATTTTGTGTTTTGAACTCATCAATAAAGGAACCATTATATTACACAATATCATCATGACAATATAGATCCAAGTGTCAAACATATTACATTCGATACACGGATTTCGTGCACTACATACAAAATAAGCTCTTTGTACAATCCCTATTGCCTATACACATGTCGTGGTGGTGGCATGGCAAATGCCATGGGTAGGCTAAAATATGGGGCCAATGGATGCTAGTGGGATCTGGGAAGGGAAGATGCAGTTGATTCTACACACAAAAGACTAAGGCTAAGATCTTTATTTCTCCTTCCTTGGGCTACAAGTGCTCCTTGAGCTGTATACAGGGAGAAAAGAAGAACTTTACCAGCCTAACGGTACTAAATGAGCCGATCCCTTCCTCAGGGTCCAAGCCTCCCCTTATAAAGGAGAGCCTTGGGTGCCTTTAAGGCTGACGGGGCAAGCATATTCGAGGAATATGCTTGTCCCAAAATAGTAGTTCGGCGGCCTCCTTTCCCTGTCGCCCCTCTAACGACGGCAAGGCTCCAGAGGGCCCCTCTGCGTGCCTCGGGCTTCAGGACTGTCACCTCAGTGGCCTCCTTCTGCCCCTCTGACGCTCTGCGCATTTGTTCTGGTGCTTGGCTCCGCTCAGATTCCTTCTGTCCTGTAGCTAGAGTTTGACCTTGGGTTTCTCCTTCTCCTGCAAGCTACATATCATTCGGCCTTACCTCACGTAACTCGGCTTGTCCTTCACGTGCATCAAGATTACTCGGGCTAACCCGGCCGACTTACGTAGTATCCCGGCCGGGTAATGCCTTGCCTTTGTCATAAAAGGTCATGTTCTTCCCTGTCTTGGCCGACCTCTACAGGATTCGGCCGACTCAAACAGTAACTCGGAAACAAGACGGGCAACTTCCTTTCATCTTTCCCGTCTTTACCCTACCCGAGGTCATCTCCCCAACATTAGTCCCCGAAGCTGGTATGGCCCTGCCAATAACTTCGGCCGGGCCGTATCAGTTTCAAGAGATTTCTTTTGCCTTGTTTCCAAGTTAACTTGCTCGTGGTGTCATCCTATCTTCTTGCGTACGCCTCGTCCTACGTGTCTTACTCATCATTGTTTTTCTAGTTTTTTGTTCCTCTACAGTATTTATTGTCAGTCTACAGTTACTGTTGCGCCTGTCGCGTCGGCTCTGCGATGCCTCGTGTGCCGTTTCCATCGGGGATCGTGGCTTTCTTTCCCATTGTGCGGCCGCTGGTGCGGTTCCACTCATCCTCGTGCGTTGGTGCTACATACACGATCTACGCGGTCAACTGCCTCACGCACGATCCCACTACCTTGCAGGTAGCGTGGTTATAAAGAGGGGCGCGGCGCTGGGGGATTCACTTTCCCCTTTTCGCTCGCCCGTGCCCTTCTTCTTACTCTCGCCCTTGCGCCCGCTCGCACTTCCGCCGCCGTGCGCTCGTCTGCGTTCTTGGTAGCACGAATCCAGCTGCACCACTCCGTCGTCTTCATTGCTGCTCGCCCGCTTTGGCACCGTTGCCGGTGAGTTTCTCCGGTCCCATCGCCTGGATTTTCCTCTAGAGATCTCAACTTCTCGTCTGCTATCGCGCGGCATTTCTGTCTCCGCTCCGCCGCCGTTTTTTAGATAGAACCACGATAGGGCCCTGTAGTTCTAGATTTTCCTCCGCTCCTAGTTCTTCCTCCGCGGATTTCTCCGGCGAGCCCATGTCTAGCTCCGTCAGCGGTGCCCTGATAGAGGACGATGATGCTGGCTCTGGGCCCGAGCGAGGTTCGTGGCAGGGCTCCTCCGTCACTCGCCGCGAGATCGAGTGGCTTATCCGGACTCGGAGGATTCCCGCTGAGGTAGCTTGTCGCTTACCCGGCAGCGAGTCCTGTCCCGACCTTAGGGAGGGCGAGTATGTAGTTTTCATGTTGCATTTCGCGCGCGGCTTTGGTCTCCCTCTCAGCGACTTTGCTAGGGAGTTTCTTGATTACTTCGGCCTTTAGCCGCATCATCTTCCTGCCAATGCCATTGCTTCTCTCTCTGCCTTCATCTCTGCCTCGGAGGGATATTTCAGCCTATGGTCGTCCGTGCATGTCTGGTCGAAGTTTTTCCAGATTCGTTCTAACATTGTCCCAGACAAGTCTCTGCACCCTTCCGAGAAGTTGCTTACCCAATGTGGAGCAGCGTCCATTACACCTCGGAGGAAGTCTGTATTTCCTCGTGTCACGGGTCTAGAGTCGTGCAAGAAGTGGCACAAGTCCTTCTTCTATGTCAAGAACACGGGAAAGGAGGATAAGATTCGGCTCCCTGCCTTCTCCATTGGCACACCTTCCAAGGAGAACTGGACTTATAATCCGAGGAAGAGTCATGATTTGGCTGAGGCTTTTGAGATTCGGCTTAAGGAACTGATCCACGCCGGGTTACGCAGCGAGGATCTGATGACTACCTTCGTCAGTAGCCGAATCTGCCCATTCCAGAAGCGCACACACAAACTCTGCTACATGAGCGGTCCTCTTGACCACAACCGAGTCTCGACCGTGGAGCTGGACAATTATCTCATCTTTAAGCGTGTCCGAGCTATCTTTAAGACGGAGATGCCTGAGGATTGGGCTTGGGGATTGAAGCCGTTCACCCACGACCATCCCCCTCCCGAAGTAAGCTTAAGCATTAATTCTTTGCTTTCCAATTGCTTTCATAACTGTCTTTGCTAATCTTCCTCTTTCTTGTATTACAGAGGTTTGCGGAGCAGAAGGATGAGGACGCCGAGGTTTTATCACTCCCGTGTCCTGCGGATCGGAATACTCCGGACAATGGGGAGCCAGACTCCGAAGAGTTCGTCCCCAAGTCGGATCTCGCTCCGGATCGTGCTCGTGGCAAGACCTCGGCCCACGAAGAGGAAGGTGATTCGGACGAGGTCCAAGTTCTAGAGGTAGTTGCCGCAATGCCAATTTCTTATGCATTTCCGGCTTCTACTTTCCTAGCTAATACGGCCGGTCAAGATCACGACGCCGAGCCTATTGCTTCCCTCCCCCCTGTTACCTCGGTGAAACGTGGGGCTCCTGCTGGTGCCTCAGAGGCGGATCCCAAGAAGCGAATGAAGAAATCCGCCCCGAATCCTCCCAGGCGCAAGACCAAGCCTGGAGTCACAGGGTGAGTTTCTTTTGCTCGTATTTCTTGTTTTTATCTTTCTGCTTTTTAACTTGACCTTTTTTATTTTCGCAGTGCTCCACTTTCTGTTAAGCCCGGCGGTCCTAGCATGACGAGTCGTATGACTCGGCAGCCGTCTCCTCCGCCTACTAAAGATACCAGGATTCCCAGTCCTGCTCGCACTGCATCTCCTCCAGTTCCGAATCGGTCGCCACCTCGCCACGATGCACCCGAGATTCCTCCCGTTGATGTTAATTCCACTCGGCCCACAGATATTTCTACCGAACCTGCTGCCTTCTCTGTGACCCCTAATGTCTCTACTGAGCCTCTTTCTGCCCCCGATGTTTCCACAGTGACTCCTTCCCCGGCCGAGGATGTCCATATCTCTGCGCCTTCTGCGATCGTGACTCTTCCGGCTCCTAAAGATGCCGTTCCTAGTGCCCAGGTATCAGCTCCTACTGATGCCCTTCTAAAACACGAAAAGTTGTCATCCTTAAAGCTTCCTCCTCCCAGAAAGGTTTTGCCGGCTCTTCTCAGCCGAATATTGCCGATGTGCTGCGCAAAGGAGCTGCCTCCGCCAAAGCCTCCATTACCTCGGCTGCCAGTACCCAGCTCGCTCTTCATAAAAGCCCTGCGGCAGCGGTGTCTACACAGCATGTCCGAGGTAAAGTCTTAACTCGCACAGCGAGTGGGAACAGTCTCGGCTCGCTGGTTGAATATGCCAATAACTGGAATGCTGCCGATCAGTTCGAGGGTAATCCAGGCAGCCAGCCATTCTAGCTTTCCGACATCAGCAGCCGCCTGCATCAAGCCGCCAAGATCATTCTTGATAGTGACAAGATGAATGGGGTAATTGCCTTTTATGGAGTTTTGACTGGTTCTCCAGATACTACTATATACATTCTAGTCCCCGAAGCTTGCAAGAGAATAACTTGTTATTCGTTTGGAAGCTTTATGATGCTCTACTTAGTTGAATTTTATCTTAGAATTCGAACCTCCATCCAGCTAGATCTGCCTTAAACTTTGCTTGATTTGTGTTTATCTGAGCTTCGTTTATCCAGCCACCTAGGTCCGGGGTAAGTTTAGCTTGACTCGGATCTGTTTTAGTTTTGAATATCCAGCCATCTAGATCCGGGTTAAGTTTTGCTTGACTTGGATCTGTCGTAGCTTCGAATATCCAGCCACCTAGATGCGGGTTAATTTTTGCCTAACTCGGATCTGTCGTAGCTTCGAATATCCAGCCACCTAGATCCGGGTTAAGTTTTGCTCCGACCGATCTGTCGTAGCTTCGAATATCCAGCCACCTAGATCCGGGTTAAGTTTTGCTTGACTCGGATCTGTCGTAGCTTCGAATATCCAGCCACCTAGATCCGGGTTAAGTTTCACTTGACTCGGATCTGTTGTAGCTTTGAATACCTATTTACCATTTGCTTTATTGCTTAGGTTACGCATGATCGGCGGACTGCCGAGTTCCAAAGGCTGCTTTTTGCGCATAGAAAATTGGAAGAAAAGTACGAGAAGGTTATTCCTGTGGTAAACAAAGCTGGTAAGTCGACAAACTCTTGCGTTATCTATGAAGCTCTCATTTTTTGTATACGAGATGTTGGCTCACTTTGTTGGTAAATAGGGAACATCAATAATCTTAACATCCGTCTTGAGAAGAAGGTTAAGGACCTGGAAGGTTAGTTACTCTTTTACTTTACATATTCCCCTTTGAAATGTGCACTAAGTTTCTTTAACTATTTTGGCTTTGGTAAAGACAAATTACAAACCTTTGCAGCATCTCACCAAGATTGCACGTCCATGCCTGATGTGATGCTGCATTTTTTAGAACAAAGCGCTACTCATTCGGAGCAGCTAAAAGAAAAAGATGATGAGATAGCTCGCTTGCGCGCCGAGGTGGAGGCCCTTAAGCTCTCTCAGAAGTCCGAGTTAGAAAAAGTCGACCAGGAGTTCTCCGAGGAGAAAAATCGGCTAGCTCTTCAACTGCAGAAAAATAAAGCGCTCCTCGAGGCTGCCAAACTGAAGACACGGGGAATGAGCGAGGAGATCACTCGCTTTGAGAAGAGCAAGATTGACTGGGCTAAATACCTTCAGATAATGCTGAGTTATATTCATCGTAAGCTTCTTAGCGTGGCCGGGTTATCTTTTTCCTTTTCCTACTGCCGACTGACGCAGTCGTTTTTTGCGCAGATCACTTTCCAGAAGCTAAGCCCGTGAGCTCTAAAGCGGTTCTTAGTGCTCGTGTGCGCCGAGGTGTTCCTGTTGACGCGAACTCGGAGTACTTGATGGAAGATTTCCTGGTTGCTGTCGGCACTGCAGTTGGTCCGATGAAGATTATGGGCAGGGATTTGGTGCAGGCAGCTATCCGAGCCTACCATGTTCTCTGGCCGAATACTTCTGGGACTCCTAATATTGATGAGTTCAAATTGCTGGTGGAAAGATTAATGGCATCTGAGAGGCAGCTAAGTCTTTGGAGGGAATCGGCCAGACGAGCTGGTGCTGATATGGCTCTCACCGTTATCATGTCATGGTATGAAGACATTTCTCTTGATATTTTGAGAAATTTGTGCACTGGTTCCCGTTGGGTTGAGGACCCGGCCTTTGTCGCTCTTCGGCAAGCTCGTGCCTTCCAGCTCGTTGAGTACGCCGACGTGCATACCTGGAACGAAGGTCCGAGTTTCCTTCCTAACCCAGAAGACGAGGTCGTAGTTGAGGATGCGTCGGATAACAACTCAGCTGAACAAGGAGAAGATGAGGGTGAGTCGGCTACTTGTGATTCTAGTTCGAGCTCAGATGGTAACGGCGACGCGCGATCCTCCTCCAAAGGTACTGGGCATTCTACTGCGCAAACCGACGCTCCTCAGCAGCCTCGGGCTTCCTCCGAAGTCGCTCCTGGGTCTGTGGAGGGCGAGGCAACCTCGGCCGAAGTTCCACCTACCTCGGAGTGCCCAATCCCTGACTAAGTTATTGCCTCTCCAGCTAAAAACCTCTAAGTCATTTCTTACCCCTGGTATGCCGGGCGTATGATGTATGTGGAATATTTGTCCGTCTTTTGTACGGTATGAATTTTTTTTGCCGTGTGCCGCTGAGACATATATGGTTGTAATTGTTATCACTTTGTTTAGGGGGTCTTGTCTGTCCGAATCCTTGCTTTGGCAGCCTGCAATTTCTTTAGTTTGGGATATATATTTGCCTTTGTGCTCCCGTGGTTTAGACTATTAATCTGGGTGTGGACTTCGAATATCATACGAGATTGAGCTGTTCTTACTTTGGGTGTCGAAGTTTGGTACCCCCCCTTGTATCAAAGGATAACGACTACTTCGAAACAATATAGGACAGTCCCCGAGTCACTGCCTATGGCGCCGAAGTCTAGTATATAAACCAAATTTCAGAAATAACATAAGACGGTCTCCGAGTCACTGCTCAAGGTGCCGAGGTGTAATATACCACCCAAATCTAGAAAAAATATGATACAGTCCCCGAGCCACTGCTCACGGTGCCGAGGTTTAGTATGTGAATTAAGCTTAGAAATAAATCTGGGGCAGTCCCCGAGTCATTGCTCAGGGTGCCAGGTTTTAATACATAATCCAATCTTAAAAGCAATCTAGTGCAATCCCCGAGCCACTGCTCGAGGTGCCGAGGTTTAATACATAACATGAAATTGAAATAACATATGGCAGTCCCCGAGTCACTGCTCACGGTGCCGAGGTTTAATACATAACATGAAATTGAAATAACATATGGCAGTCCCCGAGTCACTGCTCTGGACGCCGAGGTTCAGAACATAATTGGTGCTCCATCCTGAGATACTACTTTACAATGTGGCATTGATGACTGCTACGAGTAAAATGGACGAAGTAAAGCTACGTTCCACGGCCTTTTTGTTTCTTCGCCAGCTTTGTCTGCCCCATTCTTTCCTGGGGATTGAGCATCGATTAGGTAATAGGCATCATTGTGTAATGCTTTGCTCATGATGAATGGTCCTTCCCATGGAGGCGATAGCTTGTGCATGCCGGTCGTGCGTTGCACTAGTCGGAGAACTAAATCTCCTTCTTTGAACACTCTTGGATTCACCTTATTGTTGTGATATTGTCGGAAGTTCTGCTGATAAATGGCTGATCTTGATAGCGCCAGCTCTCTAGCTTCTTCTAGCAGATCAACAGTATCTTGCCGAGCTACTTCATTTACTTCTGAGTTGTATATTGGGTAACTCTTGGCAAGTCATGTATTATGTCGGCTGGAAGCACGTCTTCTGACCCATATACCAGAAAGAATGGTGTATAACTTGTTGATCTGTTTCGAGTAGTCCAGAGGCTCCATAATACTGCTAGTAGTTCCTCAATCCAACATCCTGCCGACCTTTGCAGCGGTTCGACGAGTCGAGGTTTTATTCCGGACAATACTAGTCCATTAGACCTTTCCACTTGCCCATTGGATGCTGGGTGAGCCACAGAGGCAACATCTAATCTTATGTGCTTTTCTTGGCAAAATCTAGCGAAATCTCCTTCTGCAAAGTTTGTGCCGTTGTCTGTAATAACACTGTGCGGGTATCCATATCTTAAGATAATATCTTTGAGGAATTTCACTGCTGTGGGCCCATCGCATTTTTTTATTGGTTTCACTTCAATCCATTTTGTGAACTTGTCCACCATGACCAATATGTGGGTCATCCCACCTCAGGCCGACTTAAATGGTCCCACCATATCTAAGCACCACACAGAAAATGGCCATGTAATGGGTATCGTTTTTAACTCGGATGATGGCATGTGTATCTTGGTTGCATATCTCTGACAACCATTGCATTTTTCAACCAGCTGTTTGGCTTCTGTCAACGCTGTTGGCCAATAAAACCCGTGCCTGAATGCTTTGGACACTAAGGCTCGAGATGAGGCATGATGTCCACATTCTCCTTGATGTATATCTAGGAGGATATCCTGGCCTTCTGTCGAACTCACACATCTTTGCAATACACTTGTGACACTTCTTTTGTATAGCTCATTATTTATGATCGTATAAGCTTTAGCTCTTCTCACTGTCTGTCTTGGTAACACCTCATTATTCGGCAAAGTCGCATCTCTAAGGAAAGAGAATATGGGCTGCACCCATACAGGTGTTATTTTCTCTGGTGTGGTCTCACTGTCTATTTCCATGTTTTCTGCCGACATAACTACCTCGGATTTCTCCATAGTCATGCTTGCATCAGCTGTCTTTCTCTTTGGGAATTCTGGGTTATATTGCTTGTCAATTTCCATCGGCACATTATCTTCTCCTGACTTTGCTGGAATAAAGATGGATTCGGACTCTGGTGACGGTGTTATTGATGGTTTCCTTAGGTGCTCTAGGGCGATACCTGGGGGAATTGACTACCTAGTTGATCCTAGCTTTGACAACGTGTCCGCGACATCGTTTTCTGCCCGAGGTATATGGTGAAATTCACATCCTTCAAAGTATCCACTGATTTTTTGCACATGAAATCTATACAAGGCCATATTATCATCCAATGCATCCCAATTGCCTGAGACTTGTTGTACTACTAGATCTGAGTCTCCATAGCATAAGATTCGACGTATGCCGATCTCTTTTGCCACCTTCAATCCATGGACCAGTGCTTCATATTCGGCTACGTTGTTTGACGCGGCAAAATGTATCTGCAGCACATATTTCAGCTGATCTCTTTTGGGCGAGGTTAACATTATTCCTGCCCCCAAACCATTTCTTAGTTTGGAACCGTCAAAGTGCATCGTCCAATAATTCGGGTCTGGAAATGGTGGCTCATATTGCACCTCGGCCCAATCTACGAAGAAGTCGGCCACAGCCTGAGATTTGATTGCATCTTTCCTATCGAATTGCGGAGCATAAGGTGAGAATTCAATTTCCCATTTTTCTATTCGGCCACTTGCATCTTTGTTACTCAATATGTCGGCTATGGGTGCTTCACAAATCACTTTGATGGGGTGCTCTTTGAAATAATGTTTAAGTTTCTTTGCCGACATGTACACTCCATAAGCCATCTTCTGATAATGTGGGTAATTTTGCTTTGAAGCGATAACACCTCGCTCAAGTAATACACCGGCCTCTGTACTGACTTATCATTTTCGACTCGTTCTACGATGATTACAGCACTCACTACTCTGTTGGTGGCCGCTATGTAGAGTAACATAGGTTCTTTTGATAATGGAGAAGCTAAGATGGGCGCTGTGACCAACATCCTTTTCAATTCAAGAAATGCACTGTCTGCTTGTGAAGTCCAAATGAACTTATCTGATTTCTTCATCAGTTGATAGAGTGGTAATGCCTTCTCTCCCAGCCGACATACAAATCGGCTGAGCGAGGCTAAACAACCTGTGAACTTTTGTACGTCATTTAGACACCTTGGCAACTTCATCCTTTCTACTGCCTTTATCTTGGTTGGGTTGGCCTCTATACCTCGGCTAGATACGAGGAAACCGAGTAATTTTCTTGCTGGCACGCCAAATGTGCATTTTTCCGGGTTAAGATTCATTCGGAACCTTCTCAGGTTCGCGAAAGTCTGCCGTATATCATCCAGTAGTGTTTTGCTTTCTTTGGTTTTGATAACCACATATACTTGTACATTTTTTCCTATCTGGTCATGTAGACATTTTTTCATGCATCTCTGATACGTTGCTCCTGCGTTGCGCAGGCCGAATGGCATTGTGAGATAGCAATAAGCCCCGTACGGGGTAATAAACGCAGTCTTTATTTGATCGGCCGGATTTAACGGTATCTGATGAAAACAAAAATACGCGTCTACAAATGACAATAGTTCACAACCAGCGGTCGAATCAATGACTTGGTCTATTATAGGTAAGGGAAAAGGATCTTTTGGACACGCCTTGTTCAGGTTCGTGTAATCGATACACATTCTCCATACAATGGCTACATTCGGATCATCCTTCTTCTTTTCTACTAGCACCGGGTTTGACAACCAATCCGGATACAGCACCTCCATGATGAACCCGGCTGCAAGGAGCCGAGCTATTTCATCCCCTATTATTTTTCTCCTGTCTTCAGCGAAGCGGCGGAGAGGTTGCTTCACCGGCCTTGCTCCTGGCCTTACATTCAGAGAGTGCTCAGCCAACTCCCTCGGAACACCTTGCAGATCCTGAGTTGACCATGCGAAGATATCCCAATTCTCACGGAGGAAGTTGGTGAGCTCGCTTTCCTATTTAGCATCTAGGCCTGCACCAATAGTAACGGTACGCTCTGGGAATTGCTCATATATCTGAAACTTCTTTGTTTCTTTAGTCGGCTAAAAGGAGACACTTCCATGTGGATTGGCTAATGCCGGCATATTCAGCTGTGCCGACTGAGCGAGGGCTGCTACCTCCTGAATCCTTCTTTTTTCTCTTGCTATTACCAATGACTCGGCCAAATTTGACCTGACTGAAGCACATTCCATCGACTTCCTGTAATCCCCTGCTACTGTTATCACCCCTTGTGGTTCGGGTAGCTTCATTTTCAGATAACTTACATGACAGCTGCCCATGAATTTGGCCAATGCTGGCCGTCCGAGTAAAGCATGATAACAACTCTCTAGATCCACCACTTCAAACTCTAAGTTTTATGCTTTGCAGTTATCTCTTGTGCCGAATAACACATCCACTCGAACCTTACCAATGGGTTCGCACTTAAAGCTCAGTACTATCCCATGGAAAGTGTTCCTCGTGGATTGCAGCATGTTCTGCGATATTCCGAGTTTATGCATGGTATCTTTGTACATGATGTTGATATTGCTCCCATTGTCAATGAGAACCTTTGAAAATTTCACATTAATGCTTGGCCCAACAAATGTCGGATCCAACACGAGTGCATACGACCCCGGACTCGGCATTATCTTGGGGTGATCCTTTATGCTCCAAGTTACTTCTTGATCTGACCAAGGCACATATCTCGGTACTACCGGTGTAACCGCATTTACTTCCATATGCCGCCGCTGCACACTCTGCTTGTCTTGCTCTTCTGTTGTGAACACGCAATACGACTGATGATGTTCTCTATAATAATTGCGTCCATTATTTACTGGATTCGTCCTTCCATCCTGGCTTTGGTTCATCACTTGATGTACCGCATCTCTCCGGTCCGAGTTATCGTACCTCGGGGGAGGAGGCGGTAACATCAGTTGTTATGCATTTGCTCCAGTCAATTGCGTGATCTTTCGATGTGCTGGAGGTCTTTGCTGAATACTGCGGGTTTCCCATTTCATTTTTCATCTATGCACATTGGCGGGTCGTATGGTTGGCCGGCCTGGCTGGGTTTGACGTGTGAAATTTACACGGCTGATCTAACATAGATTCGAACGTGTACTTCGGCCTCTCCTGCCATTGCTTCTTTTGTTCTGGTGTCCACTGTCTTTTTCCTTCATTCCTTGGTGTCCACTGCTGAGGACCATTCTTTTGCCGTTGAGTCGTTCCGTGACTCGGTTGATCTTGCGCTACCACTGCCACTTGGGCTGAGTTATATCTATAATCCGGCCTTTCTTCTCTTCTTTTTCCTCTGAAGTCATTGCGCCTAGATGACCCGTCCAAATCTCTTGCATATTGATCTTGTTGCTTCCGATGATCTGCCGACATTAATTCTGGTTGCGTCGGATCTCCCAATGCATAGGAGTCCGCTATTCTGATGGTTTCTGCCAATGTGGTTGGCATATCTCTTTGCAGTCGCTGCCATAACACACTGGCATAGCGGCATCCTTGAGCGAACCAAGCTATTTCTTGTGATTCTATAACTCCTTCACACGAGTTTCTCAGGTTACACCACCGAGTTAAAAACTCTCTGTCCGTCTCATTCGGCCTTTGTTTGCACATGGCTAACTGTTGCGGCCTGTTTGGCCTCTTGTATGTACTGGTAAAGTTGCTAACGAACATTTCTTCAAAATCCAACCAACAGTTGATGCTGCCTGCTGGCAGATTATTCAGCCATACTCTAGCTGGCCCTTCCAACATTTGTGGGACATACCGTACTGCCCATCGTAAGTTCCCACCTGCTATTTTCACAGAAGTGGCATAATCAATCAACCAGTCTTGTGGTTTGATGCTCCCATTATATGTCTTTGTGCCTCTTGCCAGCTGAAAGTTCGGCACAGGTGGTTCGCCCATGATCCGTGGTCCGAAGCATGTCGGACCCGGTGGACCCTGTTCTTCCAGCAACTCGGATCGGTATAGCCGGTCTAGCTTTACTCTGGCATCATTTGATGGCAAATCTCTGTACAGAACTCTGTCTTGCATTCCATAGTGGTTATTTCCACCATGGATCGCATATTCCACCTCTGAATAACCATCATTGTACCTTTCATTTACTTGATTGTGGCGAGCTGGTCTTGCTTCTCTTTCCTGCCGAGGTTCATGTCTCGGCTGCGGGTTGAGTGGCGGTTCTCTCCTTACTTCAACCGGGATAGTGTTCTCGTGATTGCCTCTTCCGAGTTCTCTTCTGCCGAGATCTCCATTGCCTCGGCTTTCGTCGTCTTTTTCAGCACGGCCGGGATTCCTCTCACCACTGTTACCTCAGCTTCCATTGCCTCTGTTCTCGTTTGCTTTCCCGGCTATCACCGGATCATACGGAACGATTTGCTTGTTTCTCTTTCCTGAAGTTACCGCTTTGTCTTTTCGTGCATTGTTTCTGGGTGAGGATGCTGCTGCAACAGATAAGGAAGGTGCTGCTACAGCCGAGTGAACCATTCGCGAGGCCCCTGGCCTCGCCGGGTATGCTCTGAGCATTTATTTGTTTTGCTGGTTCGCAATGCGCACCAGCTCATTGACTCTTTCTTGCTGTTTCTGCCGGGCTTCGCCGGTCAATCCTTTTAACTCTAATGCTGCGGCATTTGCCGCTCTCAGGTTCTTTGCCGGGGTGCTGTACCTCGGCAAGCCCAAATCAACTGATTCTGCCTTATGAGCATCATGCTCCTTGTTGATATCATCTATGAGGTTCTTCCCTCTTAACCTCAACTCGTCAACCCGTTCGGGAGCGACATCAAGCTTGTTAGCTTTGGCATATTCTCGCAGGGTCCTGTTTAAGGACTCCCGCAAGGCCGACACCTTTTTTGCCTCTACCAGCACCTTTTGCCTGGTTTCTTCTAACTCTGCCTGAGCATTAGCCGGATCAAGTATCGGCGCTACAGGTGTAGTCAGGTTTTCTATGGTTGCCTGAAGAATATTTCTGGTCTTTCGAGAGGTGGCCCTCTTACTCTTGGTGCCTTTGGGGTAGTGTCCTGTACTTCGGCCTGGTTGGTCACTGGAGGGATTACCTCGGTGGGTGGTGGTGCCGTCAGCCTGGGCGCGACCTGCACACCTGTGGCAGGGTCTCTGGTTGATACGGCACCCGCTACACCCGCCTGCACTCCGGATGCGACCATCACCTTGACGCTGCTGACCGGATGCGCTCCGCACGGACGGCTCGCAGTGCTAAGGGGTGGCTCTCCTGCAATAACAACCTGGTGAGGATAAATGTAGGAGATGTCGACGCCGACGTAGACCTGGTGCCTGCCCAAGCTGATGAAGACACCGTTGCAGGGGGGAGTTTTTCCCCTGAAGCTGCCTGCATTGTCGCTGACGTAGTCATAGAGATCAAATCTCCGGACCAAGCCAGAATCAACGCGCTCGCCAGTGTTGATGAAGTTTCCCGTCCGGATCATGACTCCAGCTAGCACCGCTGCTGGCCCCACGGTAGGCGCCAATTGTGGTGGTGGTGGCACGGCAGATGCCATGGGTAGGCTAAAATATGGGGCCAATGGATTCTAGTGGGATCTGGGGAGGGAAGATGCAGTTGATTCTACACACAAAAGACTAAGGCTAAGATCTTTATTTCTCCTTCCTTGGGCTACAAGTGCTCCTTAAGTTGTATACAGGGAGAAAAGAAGAACTTTACCAGCCTAACGGTACTAAATGAGCCGATCCCTTCTTCAGGGTCCAAGCCTCCCCTTATAAAGGAGAGCCTTGGGTGCCTTTAGGGCTGACGGGGCAAGCATATCCCAAAATAGTAGTTCGGCGGCCTCCTTTCCCTGTCGCCCCTCTAACGACGGCAAGGCTCCAGAGGGCCCCTATGCGTGCCTCGGGCTTCAGGACTTTTACCTCTGTGACCTCCTTCTGCCCCTCTGACGCTCTGCGCCTTTGTCTCTGGTGCTTGGCTCCGCTCAGATTCCTTCTGGCCTGCAGCTAGAGTTTGACCTTGGGTTTCTCCTTCTCATGCAAGCTACGTATCATTCGGCCTTACCTCACGTAACTCGGCTTGTTCTTCACCTGCATCAAGATTACTCGGGCTAACCCGGCCGACTTACGTAGTATCCCGGCCGGGTAATGCCTTGCCTTTGTCATAAAGGTCCTGTTCTTTCCTGTCTTGGCCGACCTCTACAGGATTCGGCCGACTCAAACAGTAACTCGGAAACAAGACGGGCAACTTCCTTTCATCTTTCCCCGTCTTTACCCTACCCGAGGTCATCTCCCCAACAACACACCCGCATAGTATTCTCCTTTTGGGTCTAGGACTTCTGCATCCAAGAATTCCGCCAATTCCTCCTGAATTTCTCATACGCGATCCTTTGGCAGAAGACCGTCCCATAGACGTTCGAGCTGATTTAAAAATGGAGTCAACCTATATGAATGAAACTAAACACAATTTGATGGTAATAAAAAATTATAGAATTTTTTTGCGTACGTGGAGTTGCTCTAAATTTCTGCCCTTCTCACAGCACGTCTGACGGATGGACTCGCAAGCATAGTATCCACAAAAATTGTTCCCTGGTCACTACGTCAGGCACGTTATGAGAACATAGTTTAATCAAATTAATAATCAAGCATGATAATAACGGTATCAAAACTAGAATCAAAGAGATGCGCGGATATAGCTAGTGGTGCTTATATCTAGTGGTTTAAATGTAAGCTCATGTTTCAAAATACCCCTAGCCTTCTTGGTGAACCGTTTCCAAGCGCTGCCCAGCGAAGAAAACGAATAAAAGAAGTTATTAATTACTTGATATCATAAAATTCACGAGCGTTTCCCGATATAGTGTCATAATGATTAGAATTACCACTGGAGAATCATCTGCATGTCCTGCCATGTCTGAAGGGGTTTATGTTTCGAGTCCATCACTAGTACCCGCCCTTTGTCAGGTTGAATGATTAACAGAATATAGTGGAAGATGAACATGCATAACTCATCAATTATATACTTAACGTCGAGTAAGAGAAATAGAAAGTGTATACAAGACAATAACACTCACTCGAAGTTGTAAAGAAATAGTATTTCCCTTCTATTATCTTGAAACTTTAAGGCATGTACGATATTATCCTCCGTATCCTGGGGGTTTGTTTTGAGATTAGCTTGATGAACCCAATATGGGTCAACGAACCCAATGTCATATATTTATCCTCTGCTGCATTCGAGAATATTCATTCTACATATTATAGTATGATTATATACATGCAATAAATGAGGTGAGATAGCTAGAGACTAAATTAATTACAGAATTACTACTTATAGACAATAGGAACTAATGATTGATTTGTCCAACGTGTCTTGATTGAATAATTGAAATAGTTCAACAAATTCAATGGCTATCATGTCATCTAATTCTTTCCCATAATGCTTTTTTGTAACCTTCAGCATTATCCAGTTAGCCTCGGCCTTTGTGGCATGCATGTACCAGTTATGCAATCTTCGCATTTTTGTTGGAATATTCTTTAACCTCCTCAGGGTAGACGAGAGGTTTGTCGTACTGGTATTTGTATGCTACTTCACCCACGGGGAAGTACTGTAACTGGGATAAGTAGTGGGCAATACTCATACCTTGAGCAGCGGCTGCTTCTCCGTATAGTGCAACTACATCTGGATCATACTAATCTTCGGCCGTATATTTGCTCGACCCCACATTGATATGGGAAATCACATTGAGAGGGGCGTGAGATTGTTCTATTTGTTCTTCGAGCTGGGCAACAGATTTCCCTCTTGCATCAGTACTGCTCTTCGATAGTTGTTGTGCGCATGTGACTTGAGAAAAGAGCGCTCATAATCTGATGACAGCTTTGGCTCGGGTTGGTGAAGGACCTTTAGCATTTTGAACACTCGGGCTTTTTCTTCTTTGGTGCTGGGGAACTCTGGCTCTTTCGGCCGCCTCAGGTTAGCGAAAAACGCTATCGTTTGTGCCTAAATGATCGCCATAGTCTCCTCTTCAGTACAGTCATAAGCTCTCTTGGGAGGAACCTTTTGTACTTTTGTAAGAGGCTCATGTTTACGTGTTGGCAATCGCGTACCACTCCGCAGAGTAGCGGTGGTATGCTTACGCTTTTTTTCCTGAGGCGCCGGCTATGGCTGCCGCGGCGGCGAATGTCTGCGCCGGAGACTGGTGAGGCGCTGTAGACGTGTGAGGAGACGGCGAAGATGGCCTTGGAGTGTGATTTGGAAGCACGATACATTCCTTTTCCATATAATGGTGACGTTTGTTGCTTCTCCCATTTCAGTTACATCCCCTTCACCTGCAGGGTAGTCAAGCTTCAAACCTTGAAAGGTGGGCATGATTTCATCCACCCCGACAACAGCGTAGCCCTGTGGAACCGGACGACAATGGTAAGTTGGTATGGGTTCAATTGGTAAGGCATAGTCGACCGCCACCTTCATCGATATGTTCACAACTTTGACATGTAGCTCGTAGTGTGTCATCTGTGTCATATCATCCAATGGGTAGCCAAAACGAGCCATCGTCGGTGCACCATCGTCATCATCATTGTCATCACCCGGGACCTCGGTGGAAGCCACACTGCTTTTTCGATTATTCGATAGGCCGGTAGCATCGAATGCAGGTTGTACTACCATGTGCTGCTGAGATGGGCTGGTAGTACCTTGCTGGCTAAGTGCGCTAATTTGATCTTGTTGCTTCATTCGTTCTTCAATTATACGGATTCGCTCTTTCTGAATATCTGCTTCAACTTCCGCCTTGTCCTTTCTCCGCTTACGGCTTCTATCAGGATATTTCTTCCTCTCTTCGGGAAACCTAGTGCTCCAAGGTTGGGAGCCTATTGTGCCTCGTGTTCGTCCATCATGTTCCTTATTCCCAAGGGCGAGTGTGATCTCATCATTCTCTCTATCGGGAATAAAGTCCCCATCTTTAACAGCCTTTACTGCTTTTCTAATCTTCTCGATCGGCAAGGGGTCTTCTTTATGTCGTATGTTATATATACAGTTCCCTTCCGAGTCCAACGTGCCCCCATGACCGTAAAACCAATTCTTTGCACGTTCGATCCAATTGTCTGTCTCTATGATGATATTTTTAGCACGCAGTTCATCCTCAAGTTTCTTCCACTTAGGAATTCTAGCCATGTAGACACCTTTCCCCATAGTATGGTGATACTTCTTGTTAGCAGCATTTAGCTTATTCGTTGCAGACATTTTCTTAGCTTTTTCTGATGTCTTGTAATTCACAAACTCAGCCTAGAATGGTTTTAACTTCTGATACTGAATCTTCTCGAAATCCGGAGTCTTCTCTTTCACGACATAGTCAAGGTGCAATCTTTTCTTCCAGTTGGTGAAACACTAGGCCATCTTATTCATAGCCCACTCCCTGACGTTCATCTCCATGTCTTTCGCATGTTCTAAGGCGTCCTCAATTGGATCCTCCGCATTTGGATCCAGCTCTACCTTAGGTAGTTTGAAATTAAGAACGAGCCTCTTCCACAATATATCTTTGGCCATGTTAGGTACATATAAACATGTTCCCTCTTCTTCCGCATCAGCAGGCCTATTCCAATTTTGAATGGTGATCGGGACGAAGTCTCAAACGATTACTCCGCATTGTGCCACAAATTTGTTTGCAAGAACAACGGGAGCCGTCGGTTTGCCGTTTTCACCGATTTCTCCGATCCTGAACCTCTCATGGTCTTCCAACTTTTTGGTTGGGCCTCGTCCACCCTTTTCAGTAGATTTTTTCGATTCGAAGGGCTAAAAGAAGAAAGATCGTCGTTACTATTTCTATATAGACAACAAATGAGTAATTAATGAATTAATTATATTACATGCACCTCGCCGGAGCGGTCGTCTTCTCGATCACACTGTTGGGCCACGCAGAGATAAAACAAAACTTTTTCCCTCTAACGTGGTGATCCCAAGATCTAGCTGAGGTAGAAGGCCATGAGCTTTACCACTAGACACACGGTTGCGGATTTTGATGAAGTGTGTCAGTTGATGCAGTGCAGTCCTTTGCGATCCAATCATCCTGGTGCTGATCGTACAACACCTCTGCTGGTATCCACACGTACAAGGAGGAGCACCGACGGCGAACTTCTAGGTTCGTAACGTCGGCAGGACTGCTGTGGAGCTAGGGTTTCCAACACATGGAATGACCTAACCGATCAACGATTAATCCTTCTGGGTTACTGTGCTCCACTATATATAGGGAGTGAACGTGGGCTCTGCTCGTGGCCCATTCACTAAAGCCAATATAACACTAGTCACCGTGAGTCCGACTCACTGACTCAGTCCTAATCTGGCTTGGGTCCAACCCAACCAGATTTCCGGTTCAGATCCAATCCGAACTTGCTCCCGCTCTTAAGTGTGTGACCCTGCAGGCTCATGGCTACTTGGACACGATTGGAGTCCGACTCTCAATCGATCAGTCGGTAGAGGCTCCTAGCAGAACATGCCGACTCCTAAGTACCAAAGAGTCATGACGACTTGCCTTTCCAATGCAACTTATGTCCGAGTCCCTTTTGCCTCACGATATGCCTTGTCAGACTATAGACGAATAATTGTCATCCCTTAAATAGTCTAACTCTCTTCTCAATCCGAGCTAAGTGATTCATCTGACTAACTCTTTGTCGATCGCCTCGGTTAACACTTAACCGAGTCGTGCATGGGCATGCTTTCCAAATCATATCATCCGAGAGGGCCTAGAGAATATCTCTCTGTGTGGATGGGCAAAATCCCATCTTGGTTATTCACATCACGCAGCTTGATTCTTAGTCGACCCGAACTCTGCCTTTATGACTGCCTAGTTACGGATCAGCATTTGACAGAACCTAAGTCGGTGATCCTCAACTCGGACTATGCAATAACCTCAGGTCTAAGGATTACATTGATTGAGATATACAAATGACAACTTGTTCGTTGTACTTCAATATGGTTCAATCTGACTTGCTAAACTCTTTAGACGAATCTGTGTTAGTTGGAATATCATCTCCATGCCCATGACAAGTGGAACTGAGTCATCAAGCCAACTTTCACATTGGTCTAAGTTGTGTGTCCATCACAACCTCAGTGACCAAGGATATTTAGTACAAACAACATGATTGTATAGTTCCACAACCGAATCACATATTCAATGATACACATCAGATGTTTATACAAGGACAACTTAATATCTTTATGAATACAATGGGAAATCTCATCATACATGATTGCCTCTAGGATATATTCCCAACAGTCTCCCACTTGCACTAGAGTCAATCTTCCGACATCACATGTCTAAGCATCTAATTCCCATGCCTCTTAGGTGCGCCTCATGATTCGGCTGTGGTAATGTCTTTGTCAACGGATCCGCAATATTTGCATCCGTGTGTACCTTGCATAACTTGATATCACCCTGATCCATGAACTGGCGAATCAGGTGGTACCGCATGAGTATGTGCTTGTTCTTCTGGTGTTTTCTAGGTTCCTTGGCTTGTGCAATAGTACCATTGTTGTCACAATACACGTCTAACGGATTGGACGAGCCCTTAACCACACCAAGATCCATGAGGAAATTCCTCATCCAAACAGCTTCCTTTGCTGCCTCCGAGGCGGCAATATACTCAGCCTCTGTTGTAGATGCAGACACAGTCTCTTGCTTGGAACTCTACCAGCTCACAGCACCTCCGTTTATAATAAACACGTACCCGGATTGCGAACGAAAATCATCAGAGTCCGTAAGATAACTCGCATTCGTGTAACCCTTTACACTGAGTTCATCTTCACCACCATAAACCAAGTGAAGGGAATATGCCCTGAGAGGCAATAATAAAGTGTTTATTATGTGAAGGGAATATGCCCGAGAGGCAATAATAAAGTGGTTATTATCGTATTCCTTATTTATGATAAATGTTTATTTTGCATGCTATAATTGTATTAATATGGAAACGTTAATACATGTGTGTTTAATAAACAAGCGAGTTCCTAGTTATGCCTCTCTCATAAACTAGCTCGTTGATTAACAAGATGATCAAGGTTTCCTGATCATGGACATTGGATGTTGTTAATAACGAGGTCACAACATTAGTGTAATGGTGTGATGAACATTCATCCGAAGTATAGCATTACGATCAAAGTCATTGAGTTTATATTGCTATAACAACTTACGAAGTGATCCTAATCCTTAGACCATGAGATCATGTCAATCACTAACATAAGAAGAGTTTCTTGATAACATCAAACGTCACACCGTAATAGGGTGATTATAAAGATGGATTCAGAACTACTAAAGTGTTATGTTGAGGCCCATGGATCGAGAGTGGAATTTGTTCATCCCGATGACGGATAGATATGCTCTGGGCCCTCTCGGTGATATCACATTGATTAGCTTGCAAGCAAGTGATTTGATCACTAGAATGTTGTATCACGGGAACGAGAAAAGAGTGCATGTCAGTAACGAGATCAAACTAGGTATGGAGATACCGATGATCGAATCTCGGACATGTAATATATCGTGAAACAAAAGGATTAAGATACTATCGTAAAAGGTTCCGACGATCACAAGAAAGTCATCGTTGAATGTGTGGGAGTCAGTATGGGTCTCCAGATCCCGCTTCTGATTATTGATCCGAGAGGGGTCTCGATCATGTCCACATTATTCGCGAACCGTAGGGTGACACACTTAAGAGACACCGACATCCAATTGGAGCAAAATTTTCATGCCGAAAAGAAAAGGAAAGCGCAGGAATTTATTTCACTAGACACCGAAACTGTTTCAGTTGAAATTGCTGAAACTGGTTCTGCATGTGAAATGGAATACTAGCAAGGGGTTTTATGTGAATGTTTGTTAATTAAAGTAATTAACAAAATTCTGAATAAATAAATAAAAGAGTTTTATTTAAATGAGAGCTTGCATTAAATTTGGTGGAAATTTAATGCATGTGAGTGGATTTATGAGTGGAGGCTTTTTAATGGGAGTGGAGGCTTTTCATTTTTGAGTGGGAGCTCCACCCACATGAATGTGGAAGAGGTGGGGCAGCCCCATGGCTGGGCGCCTTGGGTGCCCCCCTCTCCCTATAAAAGGCCCCTCTCCTCCTCTCACAACACACCTCCTCGTGAAGGATCTCTCTCCCCTCTAGAATTTATCCCCATGGTCTCGGACTAGCGAGATACATGTTCCTGGCTTTTGGCAAGAAAGAGTTGTGCTTCCTGCATCGCTGGAGCGAGGCGGAGGTTGCTCGGTGCCTCGAGCGTGTGTGCGAGCACGGATGCTTTGTTTTCTTGCGCTAGGACTTCCTCTCGATCTTGAGATCGGCAAGAGATCGTCTACATCAACCACGAGTTTGGACTCGTTAAGCTTTGTCGGTCTTCAAGGGTATGTTCTCTCACGGATATACATCCGCCCGTTGTTTGTACCTAGTAGATAGATCTTGGTACATAGTTGTTCCCATCGTAGGAAAATTTTTGTTTTCTATCTGCGAACCCTACAAAGGGTATCGAGCGGATCTATGCGTAGATACTTTGCAGGTAGTACACATGAGTATGTGGGCGATGATGATCATTTATTGCTTCTTAGTTGTACTTTGGATATTGGTGGCATAGTGGGATGAAGCGGACAAACTTTACATGTCCTCGCACATGAGACCTGTTCCACGCTTGACATGCAACTAGTTTTGCATAAGTGGCTAGCAGGTGTCTGTCTCTCCTACTATAGTCAATATCTAATTTGCAACAAGTTGTCAACAATTTGGTTATCCTCGTTGTGGTTCATGTTCGTAGGTAAGAACGGTTCTATCTTCGAAAGCCCTAAGCCACGTAAAATTTGCAATGAATAAATTAGAGGCGTCTAGTTTAGATTGTTGCTGGGCTAGTGTTATGATATGGTGATGTTGTAAGTAGAAGTATGAGATGATACTCTTACAACACACATAACGTGTAATCTCCATAGACCTTGGACTTACACATATAGGTATGATAGTGATCATACCACGGTGCACATGATAGAGATCATATGCGGGAACCATATCATTCCACTAATAAACATGTGATGTTTGATAGCATCTTATATTGCTTATTTGGCGTTTTATTAGCATAATAAGATGATCCCTCATTTAAATATCAAGATAAGAATGTGTTCTTCCTTTAGTATGCACCGATTATGTTCTCGTCGCTCCAAGACATCACGTGATGATCGGGTGTTTTTGGATCCACGACCATATTTCGGGTGTAAGAGCGATTACACTTGAATACTAAGGTTCTTACTTGGCGAGCCTAGCATGTACAGACATGGCCTCGGAACACGGACCGAAAGGTTAAGCATGAGTCATATAGTAGATATGATGCCCATTTGATGCTCGCCTTTGAAGCTACACCGACTCACGTGATGATCGGACTTGGTGTAGTGGATTTGGTTCATGTAATCACCAAAAGGACACGAGGGATGTCGTTTTTGAGTGGGAGTTCATTTCTAATTTGGATTAGTAGAACTCAATTTATCATAAATTAAATCAAAGTGAATTTGCATAATTTGTTGTAGTCATTGGCATTCGTTCACCACCTTATGCATAGTTGTAATTGAGATAATAGAACTATAGAATTCTGGATATTTACTTTACGAACTGGTATCGTATTGTGTTGAGTGTCAATCTAAAGTTTAAAGTCCTATTGCAAACTTTCAGCAAACTCTATTTACTCCGTGAAATTTAATAGTTGGTATTAAATCGAGAGTAACAATTCCAGTGTTAGTATCTTAAGTATCATGTTTGCCTCCATGATTCTTGATTTAAACATCAAGTTTATCTAGGACCTGAAAGAATTGTTTCAGAAACCATCATGTGTGGCAGATATAACGATATCTGAAACAATGTTTTGGTTGCAATATGATAGAGTATAATATATGTTCTCATATTGGATGAGAATTTACGAAGGTTGGAGATGCTAGACATCCTAATCATCCAAAAGGGTTTTGGAAAGTAATGTTATACTCACGATTCGCCTTTATAAGCTAAAGTAGCTTGATCATGAAAGTCATGATAAGGGTGAATAGAATATGTATGTAAAATGTTTACTACACTAAAATATTACTAAAGAATGAATTTTGAAAGAATACCGATCATTTTGATGATGGTGATCTACTTCAAAGTGCAAGTCCAAAGGTATTATTATTTGAATATACACGCTTTGGACTATGTGTCATGTATATGGCGCCACTTTTGATGTTGATAGATTCTTTTAAAAGGAAAAGGAAATGCTGAAAGAGAATCTATAAAATATATTTGGCAGAAAAGAAAAGATTGGAAATATCCAATTTAGGTATATAGATAATATACATGTTATGGTTGTATTCTTTGCTTGTTAAACAATGTGGTTCTTGGGTATTAGATACCGAATTGGTTGGTATGAATTTTCATACGGAATGACGCAATTCATGAACCACAATGGCCTAAGTAACTAGCAAGAGAATATGTGATGATGTTCATCGAAAACAAACAAACCGTTGTTTGTATTTCTCGTTGACATCAAAGCTTGACTTCAAGATTTGTTTTAATAATTGTTATTTGAATTAGGTATTATAAGAACAAAGGTTGTTCAAATAATTACCGTATTCCATATAAGATGGATGATTTACAAATCTAGTTGAAGAAATCACATCCATAAAACCTAATGCTAAAATGTTGCAAGACAAATGATTGAAAGATCACTTATGAAGTGACATCGCTGTTTAAATTATATTGGAAAGAAAACATGAAGAATCTCCATATTCATGGATTTTTGGAGTCTTTGATTTGATCAAGTGACGCTTGTGAGACTTTCCTCGGGATAATTAAAACTTCGTTCAAAGGCCAAAGAAGAACAAACGACTAAAATATTGGAATTTATACATATCGATGTATGTAGTCCATTATGTGTAGTCGTAAGCGATGGGTTTCAACTTCATATGCTTTCTCCGGAATTTTGAGTGAATATTCACTTAATGAGAAAGAAGTATGAAATATTTGAAAAACGTTTTCAAAGACTTTCAAGATGAAGTGAAAAATCATTGTAACAAGAAAAATAAATGGTTTATGATTTTATCATAAGGGATTTATTTGAGTTACAAGTGTAACAAGAAAAATAAATGAATTATGATTTTATCATAAAAGGGATTTATTTGACTTACAAGTTTAGCAAAACACCTAGATTTACATCTCCCGAAACACCATAGGAGTATGGAGTGTTTGAGATTTGTAATGAAACCTTGTGAGACATGGTTGGATCAAAGGTGTTATTTATAAAACTGCCATTATGTTTTAAAAGATTAAAGCTTTAGAGACTACCGCTTTTACCGAAAGAGCTCCATCTTGATCCGTTGAAATGACACCATATGAGTTATGGTTTGGGGTAAAACCCAAGTTGTCCTTTCTTAAATTTTGGTATGCTAAACATAAGTAAGATGTTTACAACCAAAGTCGGATGAGCATGTCTTTGTAGGTTATTTCGAATAACAATTGGTTATTCCTCCATAACACCGAGGACAAAAAGGGTTTGTCGCTTGAAATGTGAAGTTTCTTGAAGAAGGAATTTTTCATAAAAGTTAAGTGGGAGGACAATAGAACTTTGATAAGGTTAACGAACCTTAGCTAAATGTGCTGAGTTGCACAACGCCAGAAATCGTTCTGGAGGCTGCCATAATGCTCATAGCTTATGTGCCTCAAAGGTTGTGGTCACGGTGATCTAAGTTCTTATTGAACCAAGTCGGTCGGATAAACAATCAAATACTAAGATTTGAGAGTAAATCATCATTGTTTGACAATGATTAACCGAGTATATGCAAAGAAGCGATGATGGGCCCTGGCTCCGTCAAATGGCTTGAAGCCATAAAATCCGTGATAGTTCCATATACGAGAAATCAAGTTTTGAACTTGGAAGACCCTCCGGAAAGGTGTAAAAACCTATCGGTCGTATTTGGATCTATAAAGAAACAGACATGGATGTCTCACATCTATGAAATATTCGACATGTCGTAAAGTATTTTATGACAATGTTCAAAGAGTTGACTATGACAAGATTTGATCTTTCATAGCGATATTTAGTCTGAACGGATTAAAGTAGCAACCACTACATATAATTTGGTATATGGTAGATGAATAAACAAAACAAAGTTCTTCTAATAGAATGGTTACCTAGGACGTGTACATGACACGGTCCAAAGGGTTTTGTTAAATTCAAAGGATGCTAAAAGGGCATGCAAACTTCAATGGTTGAAGTAAGCATCGCGGAGTTGGAATCTTCACCATGATGAAAAGGAGTTTTTCATCAGGAGTCGATGAAGATGCTTGCATTTGCAAGAAATTAAGTGGGAGAGCTGAGACATATTTCTAATACATTATGTGAAGGACATCTTGTTGATTAGAAATGATGTATATTTTATTGACAAAGGTTAAGAATTTCATTTCGATGAAAGACTTAGGCAAAACCCGAATATTTAGCATGAATGTCTATAGTGGATGGTATGGCAGCTAATATGTTTATGCCAAACGTACATATATGAGATATTGAAGGAGTTCAATATAGAAATGACAAGAAACAGTTCTTGTTGCATGGAAAGGAATTGAATCAAGATTCAAGTGTATCGACACTTGATAAGTGAAACAAGATTCAAGTGCTTTGACACTTGATGAGTAAAATCAATCACAAGAATGTCTTGATCAATCATACCATGATATGTACACATCCAGATATGTCCTATGCTCTAAGTGTTATGAGCATATACCAGAATGAATCATAAAATGATCATTGGACAATAGTGAGGATATTCTTATGATCTTTTGGAAGAACTAAGAATATATTTGTGTAGAGGTGACAAACAATTACAAATAGTTCATTGTAAAGCGTTACATTGATACTAGTTTTGTCACAAGATACAAATTAAGTTTATCTCAATTTAAACTATGGGTGGCACAATGTAATGGAAAGGAGATTCCATGATGGATTTGGAAGAGTTCCAAAGTTAAGACATTGTGACGAATACTACAACAAAAGGCTAAGTATATGACTGCTATAGTAGCAGCAAAGGAGGGAATTTGTGTCAAGTAGTTTGTTATCAAACTAAGGTGTGGTTCGCAACGGGCTAACACTAAAGATATATTGTATGACAATAGTATCAACGTGTTTTAATCCCAAGGAACTAAAGGTCTCACCGAAAGACCAAATTTATACAATGCCATCTCATTGGAGAATGAGTGATGCGTGGAGACGCAAAGACATGCAAATACACACGGACCTGAGCGTCAGATCCGTAGATTATGTTAACCACTTGCAATTGTGTATATGGAACACCGGAAAGCCATAGGTGTTCAATACGCAGAGTTTTCAAACTAGATTATTGTCTCTAGTGCAAGTGGGAGACTGAAGGGAATATGCCCGAGAGGCAATAATAAAGTGGTTATTATCGTATTCCTTATTTATGATAAATGTTTATTTTGCATGCTATAATTGTATTAATATGGAAACGTTAATACATGTGTGTTTAATAAACAAACAGAAAGTTCCTAGTTATGCCTCTCTCATAAACTAGCTTGTTGATTAACAAGATGATCAAGGTTTCCTGATCATGGACATTGGATGTTGTTAATAACGAGGTCACAACATTAGTGTAATGGTGTAATGAACATTCATCCGAAGTATAGCATTACGATCAAAGTCATTGAGTTTATATTGCTATAACAACTTACGAAGTGATCCTAATCCTTAGACCATGAGATCATGTCAATCACTAACACCGGAAGAGTTTCTTGATAACATCAAACGTCACATCGTAACTGGGTGATTATAAAGATGGCTTCAGAACTACTAAAGTGTTATGTTGAGGCCCATGGATCGAGAGTGGAATTTGTTCATCCCGATGACGGATAGATATGCTCTGGGCCCTCTCGGTGATATCACATTGATTAGCTTGCAAGCAAGTGATTTGATCACTAGAATGTTGTATCACGGGAACGAGAAAAGAGTGCATGTCGATGCTTGAGATCAAACTAGGTATGGAGATACCGATGATCGAATCTCGGACATGTAATATATCGTGAAACAAAAGGATTAAGATACTATCGTAAAGGTTAAACGATCACAAGAAAGTCATCGTTGAATGTGTGGGAGTCGATGGGTCTCGGATCCGCTCGATTATTGATCCGAGAGGGTCTCGATCATGTCCACATTATTCGCGAACCGTAGGGTGACACACTTAAGAGACACCGACATCCAATTGGAGCAAAATTTTCATGCCGAAAAGAAAAGGAAAGCGCAGAATTTATTTCACTAGAACAAAGCTGTTTGATTGAAATTCTGAAACTGGTTACGCATGTGAAATGGAATACTAGCAAGGGTTGTATGTGAATGTTTGTTAATTAAAGTAATTAACAAAATTCTGAATAAATAAATAAAAGAGTTTTATTTAAATGAGAGCTTGCATTAAATTTGGTGGAAATTTAATGCATGTGAGTGGATTTATGAGTGGAGGCTTTTTAATGGGAGTGGAGGCTTTTCATTTTTGAGTGGGAGCTCCACCACATGAATGTGGAAGAGGTGGGGGCAGCCCCATGGCTGGGCGCCATGGCCCTTGGGTGCCCCCCCTCCCTATAAAAGGCCCCCTCTCCTCTCACAACACACCTCCTCGTGAAGGATCTCTCTCCTCTAGAATTTATCCCCATGGTCTCGGACTAGCGAGATACATGTTCCCGGTGGCTTTTCGGCAAGAAAGAGTTGTGCTTCTGCATCATTGGAGCGAGGAGGCGGAGGTTGCTCGGTGCCTCGAGCGTGTGTGCGACGGATCTGCTTTGCTTGGCGCTAGGACTTCCTCTCGATCTTGAGATCGGCAAGAGATCGTCTACATCAACCACGAGTTTGGACTCGTTAAGCTTTGTCGGTCTTCAAGGGTATGTTCTCTACGGATATACATCCGCCCGTTGTTTGTATCTAGTAGATAGATCTTGGTACATAGTTGTTCCCATCGTAGGAAAATTTTTGTTTTCTATGCTGCGAACCCTACATTATGTATATTCCAAGTATATGATAGATGTTTATTTTGCATGCTATAATTGTATTAATACGGAAACGTTAATACATGTATGTTTAATAAACAAACAGAAAGTTCCTAGTTATGCCTCTCTCATAAACTAGTTCGTTGATTAACAAGATGATCACAGTTTCCTGATCATAGACATAGGATGTTGTTAATAACGAGATCACAACATTAGTGTAATGATGTGATGAACATTCATCCGAAGTATAGCATTATGATCAAAGTCATTGAGTTTATATTGCTATAAACAACTTACGAAGTGATCCTAATCCTTAGACCATGAGATCATTCCAATCACTAACATCATAAGAGTTTCTTGTTGACATCAAACGTTACACCGTAACTGGGTGATTATAAAGATGAATTCAAAGCTACTAAAGTGTTATGTTGAGAATCATGGATCAAGAGAGCAATTTTTTCATCCCGATGACGGATAGATATACTCTGGGCCCTCTCAGTGATATCACATTGGTTAGCTTGCAAGCAAGTGATTTGATCACTAGAATGTTATATCACGGGAACGAGAAAAGAGTGCATGTCAGTAACGAGATCAAACTAGGTATGGAGATACCGATGATCGAATCTCGGACATGTAATATATCATGAAACAAAGGGATTAAGATACAAGCGTAAAAGGTTTCGACGATCACAGGAAAGTCATTGTTGAATGTGTGGGAGTCAATATGGATCTCCAAGTCCCGCTACTGATTATTGATCGGAGAAGGGTCTCGATCATGTCCACATTATTCGCGAACCGTAGGGTGACACAATTAAGGGACACTGACATCCAGTTGGAGCAAATGTTTCATGCCGAAAGAATTAACAAGCGCAGGAATTTATTTCACTAGATACCAAAACAGGTTTTCGGGTGAAAATGCATAAAGAGGTTATGCATGTGAAATAGAATTCTTGCAAGGGGTTATTTGTGAATGTTTGTCATTAAAGTAATTAACAAAATTCTGAATAAAATAAAAGAGTTTTATTTAATGAGAGTTTGCATTAAATTTGGTGGAAATTTAATAGCAAGTTTGAGTGGGATTTTGACTGGAGGGATTTGAATGGATTTTTGTGAGTGGAGTGTCCACCCACATGAATGAAGGAGGGGAGGGGAAGCCCCCATGGCCGGCGTCCACCCCCTTGGGTGCTCCCCTCCTCCTATAAAAGGCACCCCCTCTCCTCTCTCTCACTCACACCTCCTCGTGAAGGATCTCTCTCCCCCTCTAGAATTTATCCCCCATGGTCTCGGACTAGCGAGATACATGTTCCCGGTGGCTATTCGGAAAGAAAGGGTTGTGCTTCCGCTGCATCGCTGGAGCGAGGAGGCGGAGGTTGCTCGGTGTCTTGTACGTGTGTGTGAGCACGGATGCGCTGCTGCTTTGTGGCGCTAGGACTTCCTCTCGATCTTGAGATCGGCAAGAGATCGTCTACATCAACCACGAGTTCAACTCGTTAATCTTTGTCAGTCTTCAATGGTATGTTCTCTACGGATATACATCCGCCCATTGTTTGTACCTAGTAGATAGATATTGGTACATAGTGCCCATCATAGGAAATTTTTTGTTTTCTATGCTTCGACCCTAACAGTGGTATCAGAGCCGGATCTCTGCGTAGATGCTTTACACGTGTAGTACACATATGAGTATGTGGGCGATGATGATCATATTGTTGCTCCTTAGTTGTAATTTTGGATATTGGTGGCATAGTGGGATGAAGTACCCGGACAAACTTTACATGTCCTTTCACATGAGACCTGTTCCACGCTTGACATGCAACTAGTTTGCATAAGTGGCTAGCAGGTGTCTGTCTCTCCTACTATAGTCAATATCTATTTTCCAACAAGTTGTCAACAATTTGGTTATCCTCGTTGTGGTTCATGTTCATAGGTAAGAACGGTTCTATCTTCGAAAGCCCTAAGCCACGTAAAACTTGCAATGGATAAATTAGAGGCGTCTAGTTTAGATTGTTGCTAGGCTAGTGTCATGATATGGTGATGTTGTAAGTAGAAGTATGAGATGATACTCTTACAACACACATAGCGTGTAAACTCCATATACCTTGGACTTACACATAAAGGTATGATAGTGATCATACCACGATGCACATGATAGAGATCATATGCGGGAACCATATCATTTCACTAATAAACATGTGATGTTTGATAGCATCTTATATTGCTTGTTTAGCGCTTTGTTAGCATAATAAGATGATCCCTCATTTAAATATCAAGATAAGAATGTGTTCTTCCTTTAGTATGCACCGATTATGTTTTCGTCGCTCCAAGACATCACGTGATGATCGGGTGTTCTTGGATCCATGACCATATATCGGGTGTAAGATAGTTACACACGAATACTAAGGTTCTAACTTGGCGAGCCTAGCATGTATAGACATGGCCTCGGAACACGGACCGAAAGGTTAAGCATGAGTCATATAGTAGATATGATGCCCATTTGATGCTCGCCTTTGAAGCTACACCGACTCACGTGATGATCAGACTTGGTGTAGTGGATTTGGTTCATGTAATCACCAAAACGGCACGAGGGATGTCGTTTTTGAGTGGGATTTCATTCGTAATGTGGATTAGTTGAACTCAATCTATCATAAACTTATTCTAAACTTTACAAATTCTATTGTAGATGGCACCACCTCCTTTTAATTTCAATGTGTTCATGGAGAAAGAGAAACTTGCAACGAACGGTAGCAACTTTACCGAATGGGCCATGAATTTGAGGATTCTCCTCTCTGCTGCACAAAAGAAATATGTGCTAGAAGAGCCACTAGGCCCCCCACCTTTTGAGGATGCCCCTGAAAAGGAGAATAATGTCTATCAGAATCGTCAGGAGGAACACAACTTAGTTCATTGCAGCATATTGTATGGGCTAGAGCCAGAACTTCGAAAGCGTTTCGAAAATGGCAATGCATTTGATACAATGGGTGAGTTGAAAATGATTTTCGACACACATGCTGCTGTAGAGAGCTACAACGCTTCAGAAAAGTTCTTTAGCTGCATGATGGAAGAGCACAGCTCCGTTAGTGAGCATGTACTCAAGATGTCGGGTTACGCCGATAAGCTTGTGTCCTTGGGAATAACGATTCCCATTGACATAGGAATCCATCATGTTCTGCAGTCTCTGCCACCTAGCTATAAGAGCTTCGTGGTGAACTATAATATGCAAGGCATGAATAAATCTCTCCCCGAGCTTCTGTCAATGCTTAAAACTGCAGAAGTGGAGATCAAAAAGGAACATCAAGTGTTGATGATCAATAGGAACACGGGTTTCAAGAAAGACAAGAAGGGAAAACGGAAGGGAAGTAAGGGCGGCAAGCCGGTTGCCGTGCCTAAAAAGAAACCCCGAGTTGGACCTAAGTCTGATACCGAGTGCTACTATTGTAAGGGGACTGGCCACTGGAAGTGCAACTGCTCCAAGTATTTGGCAGACAAGAAGGCCGACAAGGCAAACAAAGGTATATATGATATACATGTTATTGATGTGTACTTGACTAGTGCTCGCAGTAGCACCTGGGTATTTAATATCGGTTCAATTGCTAATATTTGTAACTCGAATCAGGGGCTGCAGAACAAGTGACCGCTAGCAAGGGGTGAGGTCAAGATGCGTGTCGGCAATGGATCAAGTGTTGATGTGATCGCCGTCAGAATGCTGCCTCTCCATTTGCCATCGGGATTAGTAATAAACTTGAATAATTGTTATTTGGTGCCATCACTAAGCATGAACATTGTATCTAGATCGTGTTTAATGCGAAGTGGTTATTCATTTAAATCCGAGAACAATGGTTGTTCCATTTATATGAATGAAATCTTTTATGGTCATGCACCGATGATGAATGGTTTATTTCTTTTGGATCTTGATAATAATGTTACACATATTTATAATGTTGATGCTAAAAGTATTAAACTAAATGATGATATATCCGCATATATGTGGCACTGCCGTCTAGGTCATATTGGCATTAAACGCATGAAGAAGCTCCATTCGGATGGACTTTTGGAATCACTTGATTTTGAATCATTTGATACATGTGAGCCATGCCTTATGGGCAAGATGACTAGAACGCTGTTTTCCGGTTCAATGGAACGGGCGACAGATTTATTGGAAATCATACATTCTGATGTATGTGGTCCAATGAGTGTGTCAGCGCGAGGTGGATACTGTTATTTTGTTCCTTTAACGGATGATTTGAGTAGATACGGTTATATCTACTTGATGAAACACAAGTCTGAAACCTTTGAAAAGTTCAAGGAATTTCAGAATGAAGTGGAAAATCATCGTAATAGAAAGATCAAATTTCTACGGTCCGACCGTGGAGGTGAGTATCTAAGTTACGAGTTTAGCACTCACATGAAAGAGTGCGGAATTGTTTCACAACTCACACCTGCCGGAACACCACAGCGAAATGGTGTGTCGGAAACGTCGTAATCGTACTTTATTGGATATGGTTCGATCTATGATGTCTCTGACGGACTTGCCGTTGTCATTTTGGGGTTATGCACTAGAAACTGCTGCATTCACTTTAAATCGGGCACCATCTATATCCGTTGAAAAGACACCGTATGAATTATGGTTTGGAAACAAAACTAAGCTGTCATTTCTTAAAGTTTGGGGATGCGGAGTTTATGTGAAGAAACTTCAACCGGATAATGTAAGGGTCCCAACCTTTAAATAAGTTAGAGTCCCCTGTGTTTACAATGCTAGTCCCTGGATCAATAGCTAGCATCCACAGTTAAGATGTAATATCAAGAAACAAAGGTCATAATATAACTTTATAACCAGGAATAACATAATTTTATTACATCATACATAGCTCATTTGGCTATTACATTACATTACAGCAGAATAACTATAGTCATGGGGTCCTTCATCTTCAAAGTGCCACAGGCAGATGTTGGTTGTAGACTTTGTAATCCTAATCAATCAATCTTCACTAAAAATCAATCAAACCTGGAACATTACAAGTTACAGCCACAAGGGTCAATACATTTGAATTGTATTGGCAAGTTTCACTACTATGTAGAATATAAGTGGATCCTATCATTACCTGCATATTTGGCTAAGTAGATTTTTAGGCTCATTTGCATAAAGCAATAATTTATCCTATCTTTTCAAAATGGTTTTGGTTCTTTGTCAAATCTCCTTTTCCAAGTTCCTTGAACTCCTTGGTAGAAACTCAAGTGTTCAAGTCCTTGTCAAAATCCCTTGAGCTCCTTGGTAACCCCAAGTGCATCAAGTTTTATCAAAATCTCATGAGTTCCTTGGTAACCCCAAGTGCATCAAGTTTTATCAAATTCTCATGAGTTCCTTGGTAACCCCAAGTGTTCATGTTTTCATTTCTTTAGTTCCTTGGTAACCCCAAGTACATCAAGTTTTATCAAAGTCTCTTGTGCTCCTTGGTAACCCCAAGTGCATCAAGTCTATAAAAGTTTTCTTTTAGAAATTAGAATGTCGAGATCTCCCATAGCTTCAAACTTTAGTTGCTCAGTATTGTCCAAAACCGGGGACACGGCTAAGTACTTAGATTTTATTATCTTCTGCAGAAGGAGTACACTTTACCCACATGTCACAATCCCATCTTTTTGCCACCAGTGGCCACTGGATTAGCACTCACCAGGATGGAGTACTGGCAGATTGAGAATGTGACGAAGTCTTTCCAAAGGGTCCTCCCATACACCATTGCTAGCTTGTCTTCAGCACCCATGAAGCATTCCAAATCCCCATGTCCAGTAAACTGAAGACAATGCATGGGTCTTCCCAATGTAGTTGACTAAGCCAGAGCCATAATAGCATGTGGTTGCACACGAAAGCCACAATTGGAGAAACATGTTCAATCTCTAAGTTTCCTGGGTGGTTTCCTTTGGAGCACAACACAAAGTGATTGCCATAGACATGGTTCCTTTTGTTGCCACCTTATCCAATACTCAAGGTCTCCTTGGCCACCCAGGTGGTTCATTGAGTCCTTGTTTTATTATATAAAAACACAAGTCCTTTTCTCAACTTCATAAAATCTCAACATGTATCTCTTTTCAAAATATAGCATGGCTAAGCATGTATCAACTACATTGTTTTTACTAAGGTATATATAGGGAATCCTATTAGGATTTAGCATAGCATAAGTATAGAAAATTCTTTTCATGCATGTTTTCAAAATCCACTAAGTATAAGAAAATAGTAGGACTTCAGATGATAGTGTAACTTGCCTTTTGGTAGGGAATGATGGTTCACTCCTTGATCTTGCTAGTCTCACACTTTTTATAACTTCTCTACAATCAATCAAGCAAACACAATATCAACTAGCATTCCAAACCAATAATCAATCAAGCAATTCACACACATAAAACAATGGGATCTAAGTTATGCATGCAAGCATGGAAGGGTAGTTTTATTTTGCAAAGATGGTTTCTACTAGGCTCTAAACTTTGTAAAGTCCAAAGTGGTCATTTTTACAAAGTGGCAAAGTCATTTGCAAAAGGGTTTTATTCATAAACCATTTTTAAATCCAATCATTATTTTATGTGGTGGAAAATATTTTTATCAAAGCAACAACTTTAAGTTGTTCACAAAATAAGTTGTTGTTTCTCAAAAATTGGTGTTTAGGGTCAGTAGGTTTGTTCCAAATCATTTTCCCAAAGTTTTTACTCCAAAAACATTTTCATCACAAAACCATTATTTTTATTTGGCTAGAAATAGGCTAAATCAATCAATCCATCCTAAACTTCACCAAATTCATTTTTAAAACCATGGGTTGGTTCCTAGGGTCAGTAAGTTCACCACAAACCAATTTGCAAAGGTTTCAACCTAAAAAACATTTTTAAACAATTTTTCTAATCTAAACAAGCACACAAAAGTATCTGCAAAAACAAACAAACTAACAGATACTATTTACTAAACCAAAGGCATGGTTGGCTAGGGCTTGTTCCACTGATTCCAACGATATAAAGTTTGTAATTTTTGTACGTGTGGATAAACAGTTACAAAGGTTTGAAAATCACAAACAATATGATTTCAAATCTGTTTTTAAACAGAACAGGGGACACGCGGCGCATCGCTATTCGCGGGTACCGGTTCGGCCGGATCGGCCCTACGGTGCGTTGGATCTAAGCATATCGTGCGGTTCAGAAAACGTACCCCTTCGCGGCTTAAGTGATCTATCGCAAGCGTCGGATCGAGATCCTACGATGCTAGCGTGCTTGACCATATCGGCGCGAGTGGTAGTAAGCGGCGACGGTCGAACGATGGCGGCTAAACAGGAAGCGAGAGAGGGAGGGAGTAGGCTCACCGAGGTCGCGAGGACAAGGTGGTGCTGTGGTCGACGGGGCAAGGGGCGCACGAGGGCAGGAGGAATTCCTCGCCGGAGTTTGGTCTGGCGATGGTTGGCTCTGGTCGAGGTCGAAGACGATGCTACGGGCCACGAGAAGGCAAACCAGAAGGTGTGGTGAGATGCAGGAGATCACGGAGAAGTCGCGTGCGTGAAGGAGAAAGCTTGGGGTGATCTGGACTTACCGGAGGAGCTCAACGGAGACGAGACAGACGGCGGCGACGCTCTGTGTCGCGCTTGTCGACGTTAGGGGACGCGCGCGGGCGAACTGAGGGCTCAGGAAGATGCGCCAGGGAGTGGTGAAGGTGTGAGCTTGGTCGGGGAGGCAGGAGGTGGCGAGTGCTGGCTGGAATTGGAGGAGAAAGCTCGTCGGAGCAGTGGGAGGGCGAGCTCAAATTGAGGCAGCCTCGGGGCAGAGAGGGAGTGGCGTGTGAGGGGAAAGGAGGAGGAGACGCTGGAGATTAGTAGCGTGCAGTCACGGCGCGGTTAAGGCGCGGAATCAATGCGTATTCAAGCCGCGACATCAACGGCAGAAACGGTCGGCGTGGTCGTCGCGAGGAAGGAGACAAGCTGGAAAAGTGGGGTCTGCTGGTCAGTGGGAAAAGGAGTGAGGGAAGGGTCCACCAGTCAGCGTCTGTTTAGGTTAGAATCTGAGTGCGAATCGTTTTTCTTCGGGGAGGGGAGCTGGGCTGTTTCCTGGGCTTAGTGGGCTTGGCCGGTTGGGCTGAGTCCAGATTCCATTTTTTCCTTCCTGAAACCTTTTCTTTTTCCAGAACTAATTTCTGTTTTTGAATTTCAAGCAAACAAATCACACTCAAATCAATTCAAACAATCAACAAACTTTGCAACTATGAATTTGGTTCTGTTCAATAACATAAACCAAAATTCCCAAAACCCAAATAATAATTTTATTTTAGGTCCATTATTATTTACATAAATAGACCATTGTTATTAAATCAAAATAGAATTTGATGTTTATTTTAAAACTCCATTTTGAAATCTAATTATTTTCAAAACTCAAATCAGTAGGTTTTATTTGGGATTATAAAATACTTGGAAAACTTATTTTTAAATAAATAAATAGGTTTTGATATTTTGGAAATAGTAAAACCTTTATTAATAAAACTTGGGTATTAAATCTTTATTAATTTATTTTAAATAAACCTTTACCATTTTCATCAAATCAAAATGTTTTATTTCAAAAGCTTGGCCAAGGTTTAATATGGCTCTATAAAATAATCTTTATTTATAAAACTTCTATTACTTTTGAAAACCAAAACCTTTTATTTAAAAGATCCAAAATAGTATTTTCAAAATATTTTATTTTCCTTTATTTAAAATGTTTATCTTTTTAAATCCCTTTAGGATTTTGTTTGATCCAAATTGGTTTGTAGTTCCAATTGAATTCAAAAAGTTTCTTCTGGCCCTGAAAATCAAACAAAAATTTATTTTATTCAATAATTTTTCACATTACAAGATTTGGAAAATCTTGGGATGTGACAGATAAACTCGAACCCAAAGCAGAAAAATGTGTCTTCATAGGATACCCTAAGGAAACAATTGGGTATTCCTTCTATCACAGATCCGAGGGCAAGGTTTTTGTTGCCAAGAATGGATCCTTTCTAGAGAAAGAGTTTCTCATGAAAGGTGTGAGTAGGCGGAAGGTAGAACTCGAAGAGATTATTGAACCTTCTCTTAAAAGTATGGCGAGTAGCGCAGCGCTGGAAGTCGTTCCGGAGTTGGCTTCACCAGTTGAAGAAGGAACTAATGATAATGATCATGAAACTCCGAAAGAGAGTACTACCGAACCTCGCAGGTCTAGCAGGACACGCAGCTCCGAGTCAGACGGAAATCCTGTCATGAATTTCATGGTTGATGAAAATGATGACCCTGCGACGTATGAAGAAGCGATGATGAGCCTGGATTCCAACAAATGGTTAGAAGCCATGAAATCCGAGATGGAATCCATGTATGAAAATAAAGTTTGGAACTTGGTGGACTTACCTTACGACCGAAAGGCCGTGGAGAACAAATGGATTTTCAAAAGGAAAACTGATGCTGATGGTAATGTAACCGTCTATAAAGCTTGACTTATCGCAAAGGGGTTTCGACAAATTCAAGGAGTTGACTATGATGAGACATTCTCTCCCGTAGCGATGCTAAAGTCAGTTAGGATTATGTTAGCAATTGCTTCATATTTCAATTATGAGATATGGTAGATGGATGTCAAAACCGCGTTTCTCAATGGTAATATTGAAGAAGAGTTGTATATGATACAACCAAAGGGTTTTTCGATCCTAAGGATGCTAACAAGGTGTGCAAGCTTCAGCGATCCATCTATGGATTGAAGCAAGCATCACGAAGTTGGAATGTCCGCTTTGATGAGGTGATCAAAGAGTTTGGATTTGTCCAAACTTATGGAGAAGCTTTTTTTTACAAGAAAGTGAGTGGGAGAAATGTGGCATTTATGATATTACATGTGGATAGATATTTTAAACAGTGTTAAAATTTATCTAAACAGCAAATTTTCAATGAAGGACCTAGGTGAAGCGTCATACATATTAGGCATAAAGATCTATAGAGATAGATCTAGGCGCCTAATAGGGCTATCGCAAAGTACATACCTTGATAAGATTTTTAAGAAGTTAAAAATGGAAGATAGTAAGAAGGGGTTCTTACCTATGACATAAGGCACGACATTGAGTAAGACTCAAAGTCCGGCTATGGCGGAAGAAAGAGAGAAAATGGGCATAGTCCCCTATGCTTCAGCCATAGGCTCTATAATGTACGCCATGCTATGTACAAGACCGGATGTGGAACATGATATTAGTTTGACTAGTAGGTACCAATCGGATCCAGGTTCGGAACACTGGAAAGCGGTCAAGAATATCCTTAAGTATCTGCGAAGAACTAAGGATATGCTTCTTGTATACGGAGGTGAAGAAGAGATCGTCGCTAAGTGTTATGTCGACGCTAGCTTTGACACCGATCTGGATGACTCTAAGTCTCAATCCGGATACATATTTCTCATGAATGGCGGAGCGGTTAGTTGGAGGAGCTCCAAACAACCTTTGGTGGCGGGATCAACAACGGAGGCCGAATATGTTGCTGCTTCGGAAGCGGCTCAGGAAGAAGTTTGGATGAAGGAGTTCATATCCGAAATAGGTGTGGTTGCAAACGCGTTGGACCCAATGGTGATCTATTGTGACAACAATGGTGCCATTGGCAATGCCAAAGATCCAAGGTCTCACAAGCATTCCAATCATATTAAGCGCCGGTTTCACTCCATCCGCGAGCATGTCAAGGATGGAGATATAAAGATTTGTAAAGTACATACGGATCTCAATGTAGCAGATCCGTTGAATAAAACTCTCCTTAGAACTAAACATGATCTACACAAGAACTCCATGGGTGTTAGATACATCACTATGTAACTATATTATTGTCTCTAGTGCAAGTGGGAGACTGAAGGGAATATGCCCCGAGAGGCAATAATAAAGTGTTTAGTATGTATACTCCAAGTATATGATAGATTTTTATTTTGCATGCTATAATTGTATTAATACGGAAACATTAATACATGTGTGTTTAATAAACAAACAGAAAGTTCCTAGTTACGCCTCTCTCATAAACTAGTTCGTTGATTAACAAGATGATCATAGTTTCCTGATCATAGACATAGGATGTTGTTAATAACGAGATCAAAACATTAGTGTAATGATGTGATGAACATTCATCCAAAGTATAGCATTACGATCAAAGTCATTGAGTTTATATTGCTATAAACAACTTACGAAGTGATCCTAATCCTTAGACCATGAGATCATGCCAATCACTAATACCGGAAGAGTTTCTTGTTGACATCAAACGTCACACCGTAACTGGGTGATTATAAAGATGGCTTCAAAGCTACAAATGTGTTATGTTGAGAATCATGGATCAAGAATGGAATTTGTTCATCCCGATTACGGATAGATATACTCTGGGCCCTCTCGGTGATATCACATTGGTTAGCTTGCAAGCAAGTGATTTGATCACTAGAATGTTATATCACGGGAACGCGAAAAGAGTGCATGTCAGTAACGAGATCAAACTAGGTATGGAGATACCGATGATCGAATCTCGGACATGTAATATATCATGAAACAAAAGAATTAAGATACAAGCGTAAAAGGTTCCGATGATCACAGGAAAGTCATCGTTGAATGTGTGGGAGTCAATATGGATCTCCAGGTCCCGCTACTGATTATTGATCGGAGAAGGGTCTCGATCATGTCCGCATTATTCGCAAACCGTAGGGTGACACACTTAAGGGACACTGACATCCAATTGGAGCAGATGTTTCATGCCGAAAGAATTAACAAGCGCATGAATTTATTTCACTAGATACCGAAACAGGTTTTCGAGTGAAAATACATAAAGAGGTTATGCATGTGATAGAATTCTAGAAAGAGGTTATTTGTGAATGTTTGTCATTAAAGTAATTGACAAAATTCTGAATAAAATAAAAGAGTTTTATTTAATGAGAGTTTGCATTAAATTTGGTGGAAATTTAATAGCAAGTTTGAGTGGGATTTTGAGTGGAGGGATTTGAATGGATTTTTGTGAGTGGAGTGTCCACCGACATGAATGAAGGAGGGGAGGGGCAGCCCCCATGGCCGGAGGCCACCCCCTTGGGTGCCTCCCTCCTCCTATAAAAGGCACCCCCTCTCCTCTATCTCACTCACACCTCCTCGTGAAGGATCTCTCTCCCCTCTAGAATTTATCCCCCATGGTCTCGGATTAGCGAGATACATATTTCCGGTGGCCATTCGGCAAGAAAGGGTTGTGCTTCTGCTGCATCGCTGGAGCGAGGAGGCGGAGGTTGCTCGGTGTCTTGTACGTGTGTGCGAGCATGGATGCGCTGCTTCTTTGTGGCGCTAGGACTTCCTCTCGATCTTGAGATCAGCAAGAGATCGTCTACATCAACCACGAGTTCAACTCGTTATGCTTTGTCGGTCTTCAAGGGTATGTTCTCTACGGATATACATCCGCTCGCTGTTTGTATCTAGTAGATAGATATTGGTACATAGTTCCCATCGTAGGAAAAATTTTGTTTTCTATGCTGCGAACCCAACACCAAGAACATATACTTAGTCATTCTCAAGTACTTTAAGATATTTTTAACTGCTGTCCATTGGATTTCTCCAGGATCAGCCTGGTATCTTCTCACAACACTTAGATCATAGGAAACATCCGTCCTAGTACAAATCATGACATACATGATGGATCCGACTGCAGAAGCATATGGAATCTCACTCATCCGACTTCGCTCATCAGTTGTCGAAGGACACTGAGTCTTGCTAAGTTTTACACCATGGGACATCGGTAAGAACCCCTTCTTAGAGGATTCCATGTTGAAATTCTTCAACACTTTGTCCAAATAAATACTCTGACTCAATCCAATGAGCCTCCTTGATATATCTCTATAGATCCGAATTTCGAGGATGTATGTTGCCTCACCCAAGTCTTTTATTGAGAAACTCCTCTCCAATGATTCCTTGGTTTCTTGCAACATCTGGACATCATTTACAATCAATAATATGTCATCCACATATAAGATTAGAAAGTTTACTTTGCTCCCACTAAACTTCTTATATAAACAAGAATCATGATCACTCTTGATGAAGCTAAACGATTTGAATATCTCATCAAAGCGAATATTCCAACTCCGAGATGCTTGGTTCAACCCATAAATGGATTTCTGAAGTTGACATTCCTTGTCAGCATTAGCCGGATCGACAAAACCCTCGGGATGTATCATATACACGTCCTCGGATAAATTTCCGTTAAGGAAATCCGTTTTGACATCCATCTACCATATCTCATAGTCGAAATAGGCTGCTATCGCTAACATGATCCGAACTGATTTAAGCATCGCTACGGGCGAGCAAGTCTCATCGTAATCAACTCCTTGAACTTGTCGGAACCCCTTTGCGACAAGACATGCTTTATAGACGGAAACATTTCCATCCATATCAGTTTTCTTCTTAAAGACCCATTTGCACTCGACGGGTCTTGCACCGTTCGGCAGATCAACCAAGTTCCAAACTTGATTTTCATCCATGGACTTTAATCGGATCGCATGGCTCCAAGCCATGACTCGGAATCAGATCCCACCATCGCTTCCGAATAATTCGCCGGCTCATTACTGTCTAACAGTAACACATCATGAACACTTCGCAATCTCGCCGATCTTCGTAGTACAGGTGTTGTTGCCGGTTCAGCTACCACGACCGGCTCAACCTCCAAGGTTTTTGCCGACTCGCTACTAGCTGGTTCCTCTCAAATTTCTTCGATCTGCATCATGCTCCCACTTACTCCCCGACTGAGAAACTCTTTCTCAAGGAAGACACTGTTCCAAGCGACAAACACTTTGCCCTCTTCTCGATTGTAGAAGTAGTAACCCAAGGTTTCCCTCGGATACCCCACGAAAATACACTTATCCGACTGAAGTCGCTTGACAATTGCTTCACAACCCCAAATCCTAAGAAAAGACAAACTCGGCTTTTTTCCTATCCACATCTCATGCGGTGTCTTCTCTACCGATTTTGATGGTACTCTGTTTAGTGTGAATGCCGCTGTTTCTAGACAATAACCCCAAAATGACAAAGGCAGATCTGTCCGACTCATCATTGATCGTACCATGTCCAACAAGGTCCGATTCCGCCTTTTCGAAACATCGTTCCTTTGCGGTGGTCCTAGCGGAGTAAGTTGGGGAACTATTCCACAACTTTTTAGATGGTCATCAAACTCATGGCTCATGTACTCGCCTCCTCGGTCCGACTGGACAAACTTTATTTTCTTGCCGAGTTGATTCTGTTCTTCATTCTGGAATTCTTTGAACTTTTCAAAGGCTTCCGACTTATGTTTCATCAAGTAGATATATCCATACCTACTCAAATCATCAGTAAAGGTAATGAAGTACTCATAACCACCTCTGGATATCGTGCTCATTGGTCCACATACATCACTATGTACTAGTCCCAACAAGTCGGACGCCCTTTCGCAACTCTATGCAAAAGGTTTCTTGGTCATTTTGCCGAGTAGGCAAGATTCGCATGTCTCGAACGACTCCAAGTCGAGTGAAGTTAGGAGTACATCATCATGGAGCTTCTTCATGCGTTTCCAACTTATATGACCAAGCCGACAGTGCCAAAAGTAAGTAATATTCAGATCATTTGGTTTCAACCTTTTAGCATTTATGTTATAAACCGACTCACCATCAAGATTCAAAATAAATAACCCGTCTTGGACGGGTGCAAATCCGTGAAACATATCATTCAAATACAAAGAACAACCATTATTCTTGATATTCGACTCATAGCCTTGACTCATCAAACATGAAGCATAAATAATGTTTCGACTGAGCACTAGAACATAATAACAATTATTTAGTTCCATAATGAATCCGGAAGGTAAATGAAGCTGCATCGTGCCGACTTGCAATGCAACAACTCTTGCTTTGTTACCGACTCGAATATCAACCTCGCCTCTTTCCACGCTCCTAGTTCTTACCAGTTCGTACAACGAGTTGCACATGTGAATAACTGATCCGATATCATATACCCAAGAACTATTAGGTGCATCAGCTAGATATATGTCTATAACATTGCAAACAAGTGTACCCGAGTCGGAAGTCATACATCCACTCTTGGCTTTGTCAGCCAAATACTTGCTACAGTTCCTCTTGAAGTGGCCATCCGTCTTGCAGTAGAAGCAAGTGGATCTGGTTGAAGGAGATGGCTTAGTCCCTGAGGAAGCGCTTGGGACTGGGTCCTGAGCCTGCTTTCCTCCCGACTTAGCCTTCTTCTTAGTCCAAGAACTCTTCTTGAACTTAGCCTTATTCTGCACCATCAACACTTGACTGGCACCCTTCTTGAGATCTGCCTCTGCCTGCTTGAGCATCCCACGTAATTCAGTGAGCTTCTTATCCATACCATGCATGTGGTAGTTCGAAATGAACTGCCCATATGCACTAGGAAGAGAGTTCAGAATTATATCCGTAGAAAACTCTTCGCTAATGGGGTAGCCAAGCCTCTCTAGAGACTGCACGTAACCAATCATTTTGATCACATGTGGACTCAGTGGATCACCATCCTTAATCTTGCAACTTAGCAAAGCCTGAGATACTTGATACCTCTCAGTCTTCGCCTGAGCCTGGAACATACTTTTGAGGCTTTCAATAATATTCTAGGCCTCAACATTCTTGAACTGCTTTTGCAAGTCCGGTTCCATGTGAGCAAGCATAAGACAGCTAATATCCGTGGACTCATCCTTAGCGACCAGAGGGCATTGGTGTGACAATGAGCATTCTCATTCAGCTCATCTGGAAGTGGGTTGTCTAGGACATGGTCCTTCTTTTCTTGTTTGAGAACAATTCTTAGATTTCGATACCAGCTGGTAAAATTAGTGTCGTTTAGTTTATCTTTCTCGAGGATAGTTCTCAACGCAAAACCAGATATCTGAGAGTGACTGCTACTTGGTGCCATGATCTACAATAGAAAAATGCAAAACACTTAAGACATGTATTCATAAAAGAGCAAGCATATTAAACATTTTAATATTTTGTGCTACCACTAGAACCAACACCCCTCCGATGGTTACTTAGTGATTTAGGATCCTAAATAAGCAAGTCGGCTAGTGAGATTTAGCATCACCGCTAGCCGCCAAGTGATCTAGGTATACAACTCCTTGTCAATCGTATCGGTGATGCTAGCGGTGATGCTAAATCTCACTAGCCGAATGTTTAAAGTTTTTCTAAATTCTAAATTAATTATCATTTAAAAACATTACAAATTTAAACCCCAAAATAAAAAATAAGGCGGGAATAGAAAGATAATTCGTGAAATTTTTTTGACTCCAACCGGGACGTATGACCCTGTTTTCAAAAAAATTTCACGAATTATCTTTCTATTCCCGCCTTATTTTTTATTTTGGGGTTTAAATTTGTAATGTTTTTAAATGATAAATAATTTAGAATTTAGAAAAACTTTAAACATAAGAAGTGTTTGAATTTGAATAGGTAATTCAAAACCATTTTCTGTTTTTAAAAATAATTACTGTAACATTTTAAACTATGAACCATTTAAGATTAAAAATGAGTTAACTTGTATTTTTTATATATTAATTTGGAATTTACAAAAACTTTAAACATAAAAAGTTTTTGGATTTGAATAGATAATTCAAAACCATTTTCTGTTTTTAAAAATAATTAATGTAACCATTTAAACTATGAACCATTAAAAATTAAAAACGAATCTACTTATATTTTTTATATATTAATTTGGAATTTAGATAAACTTTAAACATAAAAAGTGTTTGAATTTGAATAACTAATTCAAAACCATTTTTTGTTTTAAAAAGAATTAGTGTAACATTTTAAACTATGTACCATTTAAAATTAAAAATGAATTAACTTATATTTTTTATATATTTATTTGGAATTTAGAAAAACTTTAAACTTAAAAAGTGTTTGGATTTGAAGAACTAATTCAAAACCATTTTATGTTTTTAAAAATAATTAATGTAACCATTTAAACTATGAACCATTTAAAATTAAAAATGAATTAACTTATATTTTTTGAATATTAATTTGGAATTTAGAAAAACTTTAAATATAAAAAGTGTTTGAATTTGATTAACTAATTCAAAACCATTTTCTGTTTTTAAAAATAATTAATGTAACCATTTAAACAATGAACCATTTAAATTAAAAATGAATTAACTTATATTTTTTGAATACTAATTTGGAATTTAGAAAAACTTTAAAAATAAAAAGTGTTTGGATTTGAATAACTAATTCAAAACCTTTTTAATTTTTTAAAAATAATTAATGTAACCATTTAAACTATGAACCATTTAAAATTAAAAATGAATTAACTTATATTTTTTATATATTAATTTGTAATTTAGAAAAACTTTAAACATAAAAATGTTTGAATTTGAATAACTAATTCAAAACCATTTTCTATTTTATAAATAATTAATGTAACATTTTAAACTATGTACCATTTAAAATTAAAAATGAATTAACTTATATTTTTTATATATTAATTTGGAATTTAGAAAAACTTTAAACATAAAAATTATTTGGATTTGAATAACTTATTCAAAACCATTTTATGTTTTTAAAAATAATTAATTACCATTTAAACTATGAACCATGTAAAATTAAAAATGAATTAACTTATATTTTTTATATATTTATTTGGAATTTAGAAAAACTTTAAACTTAAAAAGTGTTTGGACTTGAATAACTAATTCAAAACCATTTTCTGTCTTTATAAAGAATTAATGTAACCATTTAAACTATGAACCATTTAAAATAAAAAATGAATTAACTTATATTTTTTATATATTTATTTGGAATTTAGAAAAACTTTAAACATAAAAAGTGTTTGGATCTGAATAAATAATTCAAAACCATTTTTTCTTTTTAAAATTAATTAATGTAACCATTTAAACTATGAACCATTTAAAATTAAAAATGAATTAACTTATATTTTTTGAATATTAATTTGGAATTTAGAAAAACTTTAGACATAAAAAGTGTTTGAATTTGAATAACTAATTCAAAACCATTTTCTGTTTTTAAAAATAATTAATGTAACCATTTAAAATTAAAAATGAATTAACTCATATTTTTTGAATATTAACTTGGAATTTAGAAAAACTTTAAAAATAAAAAGTGTTTGGATTTGAATAACTAATTCAAAACCATTTTCTATTTTTAAAAATAATTAATGTAACCATTTAAAGTATGAACCATTTAAAATTAAAAATGAATTAACTTTTATTTTTATATATTAATGGGCGGGAAGAAAAGGACGGGAAATAATGGGCGGGAGGAAAATTTTATTACGATAAAACTAGAATTAAAGTACATAACGCAACTAACACTAAGTTACATAAAGCACGACAAAATTAAGATACATATAAGAACTGAAAATTAAGATACATGGCCAGATTAAGTCACAATCGGCCGAACTTCTTTTGCAATGTTGGAGTGATTCAGTCATGCTCCTGCCTACACCTGTAATACTCGCCACTGTAGTCGTCGTACTCGTTGCAGCCGTCATTGCTGTCGCCGTTGGGGTCGCCGTAGTTGAACCTTGAAGGCTGAGTACGAGTGTGCTGGGCTTGAGGGTAGCGCAGGGGAGGGTTAGAGTCGGTGATCGTGTCGTAGCCCATGACGCTCTAGAAAGTCCAACCACGCCACCACAGCTGATGGTCGGCCTCGTTGAAGTTCGTAGGAGGTGGGCCGTCCTCGTCGTGCCTGGAGAGCGCCCTCTCATGCCGATCCCCAAAGAAGGCTTCCCAAGTCAGGAAATAGTCGGGATGCCAGTTGGGATTCCTCCGCTGCTCCAGCGTGAGATCGAAGTAGTAGTGGTTCGTGATGGCCATCCGGCGCGCCACACCTAGAGAGACAGGAGGAACCCAAGACGCCTCGGGCCAAAGATCCATCCAACGGGACGCAGAGTCTGGCAGTGCGGGTAGTTCAAGGCGCAAAGCGCCTCCGCCTCCCTGGGGGTTGTAGATATGAGTCTAGAGATGTGCAATGACAATGGAGGCCGTGAGAAATGGCGGGAAGAAAACTGCAGGAAGAAATGGCGGGAAGAAAACTACGGGAAGAAATCGCGGAAAGAAAAGGCGGGAAGAAAAATGGCGGGAAGAAATGGCGGGAAAACTTCCTCCTGCAACATTGTTCTCCATCCCAATGTCCACATGCATTTATAATATGGGCAAAGCATCACAAACTATGCCGCGATTCAGCTTATAACATCGGTCATTTGGACTGAAAGCCATGAAACCTCAAACATGATAGGTCATTTTGTGAAGCTTTTTCGAGACATGATCAATATACCAAGTCTGGTATTTTTCTTGCAACTATGTCACATAATATGACACCACGTGAAGGATTTACATTGTTCGGACTTTTTTTGTATTTCTTATGCCCGTTTTGAATTTTTCCCTTTTCGAACTATGGTCGAACCGACGTGCATGAAGATAGGGGACGAGCATCGTTAGAACTTGCATTGGATCTCTGAAGAAATCACATATTGAGAGTCTAAAAATGATTTTTTTTAAAAATCACGGGCGTTAGATCATGTACCTGTAGTACAAAATGGACCCACTTCCTCTCATTCAACAGACATTTTTCCTTTTTACCCGGGATGGACGGAAAGGTTTGAGATGTCCCGGTTGGTATATATTCCATGTAAGGTGGTCTAGTAATTTAGAAAAATGGGACGGTAGCATTCTGAAATAGCATTTTGGTGGTTGCTTCACAAAACGACCCGTTTTTTGCGCTCGAAAAATGGAAAATGGCTTTTCCATGCGACGAAAAGGAAAACTTCCTCCTGCAACATTGTTCTCCATTCCAATGTCCACATGCATGCATAATATGGGCACAACATCGCAAACTATGCCGCGATTCAGCACATAACATCGATCATTTGGACCGAAAGCCATGAAACCTCGAACACTATAGGTCATTTTGTGAAGGTTTTTTCGAGACATGATCAATATACCAAGTATGGTATTTTTCCTTGCAACTATGTCACATAATATGATACCACGCAAAGGATTTACATTGTTCGGACTTTTTTTGAATTTCTTATGCCCGTTTTGAATTTTTCCCTTTTCGAACTATGGTCGAACCGGCGTGCATGAAGATAGGGGACGAGCATCGTTAGAACTTCCATTGGATCTCTGAATAAACCACATATTGCGAGTCTAAAAATGATTTTTTCAAAAAATCACGGGCGTTAGATCATGTACCTGTAGTACAAACTGGACCCACTTCCTATCGATTCGGCAGACATTTGTCCTTTTTACCCGGGAAGGATGGAAAGGATTGAGATGTCCCGGTTGGGAGATAGTCCTTGTAAGGTAGTCTAGTATTTTATAAAAATGGGATAGTAGCATTCTGAAACAGCATTTTGGTGGTTGCTTGACAAAACGATCCGTTTTTTGCGCTCGGAAAATGGAAAATGGCTTTTCCGTGCGACGAAAAGGAAAACTTCCTCCTACAACATTGTTCGCCATCCCAATTTCCACATGCATGCATAATATGGGCACAACATCACAAACTATGCCGCGATTCAGCACATAACATCGGTCATTTGGTCCGAAAGCCAAGAAACCTCGAACATGATAGGTCATATTGTGAAGGATTTTTCGAGACATGATCAATATACCAAGTCTGGTATTTTTCCTTGCAACTATGTCACATTGTTCGGACTTTTTTTGAATTTCTTATGCCCGTTTTGATTTTTTCCCTTTTCGAACTATGGTCGAACCGGCGTGCATGAAGATAGGGGCGAGCATCGTTATAACTTGCATTGGATCTTTAAAGAAACCACATATTGCGAGTCTAAAAATGATTTTTTTAAAAAATCACGGGCGTTAGATCATGTACCTGTAGTACAAACTGGACCCACTTCATTCCGATTCGGCAGACATTTGTCCTTTTTACCCGTGATGGGCGGAAAGGTTTGGGATGTCCCGGTTGGGAGATAGTCCATGTAAGGTGGTCTAGTATTTTAGAAAAATGGGACGGTAGCATTCTGAAACAGCATTTTGGTGGTTGCTTCATAAAAAAGACCCGTTTTTGTGTTCGGAAAATGGAAAATGCCTTTTCTGTGCGACGAAAAGGAAAACTTCCTCCTGCAACATTGTTCTCCATCCCAATGTCCACATGCATGCATAATATGGGCACAACATCACAAACTATGGCGAGATTCATCACATAACATCGGTCATTTGGACCTAAAAGCCATGAAACCTCAAACATGATAGGTCATTTTGTGAAGGTTTTTTCGAGACATGATCAATATACCAAGTCTGGTATTTTTCCTTGACAATTCGGCAGACATTTGTTTTTTAGTCCCGGTTGGAGGGATTTTGGCAGGCTGGGCCAGGCAGCACTAATGATAGGGGTGAGTGTCGACATTATGTCGTGCGGCTTGTACCTTGTCCCAGATGGTGTCACCAACCGGGACTAAAGATGAACCTTTAGTCCCGGTTGGAGACACCAAACGGGACAAAACACGAGTCAACACTAATAATAGGGGTGAGTGTCGACATCATGTTGTGAGTGTTGACACTATGCCGAGCTGCTTGTATTATAAATAGGCATCCTTGTGAGTCCAGTCCTCTAGCCAGATTGAGGCATCTCCAAGATGGTTTTCGAGAGCAGGGAGACACCACTGGGCCAGGAGATCTTGCCGATCCCGATCGTCCGGCATCTCCAAGAAACTGGTCATAGAGGCACTCCCTAATATGTGAAATTAGTTAGGTGCCAGGCGTATTGATCTAGTTAGAGAAGTTACAAGCTGCAAGACGGTGTGCGAGAGCAGGGACACCACTACGGCCAGTTTGAGGGAGATGCCGTCGGAGCCCACTCCTCCGGCATCTCCAACAAACTGGTCAGAGAGGCACTCCCTAATATGTGACCACACGCGTTTGGAGATCAGATCTTAATGGTAAGTATGAATCAGGACAACTTCTTCATAGTTTGGGAAAGTCGTTCTATGAATCGGGACTAAAGGCCCCCTTTAGTCCCGGTCCAGCCACAAAACAGAACTAACACTCAAGACATTTATTAATAATAAAAACGAGACTACAAAATCGGGACTAAAGCCCCCCTATATATAGTCCCGGTCAAGCCACAAACCGGGACTAACACTCAATACATTTATTAAACTTGGAAAATTGCAAACATCATAAAATATCCTTCACAATACGAGCTATCATGTCTCATTGCATTTAGGTTTACAATATGCAGCCGACCGGCCAGACATGAACTAGAGGTACACAATATGAGCATGAACTTCTTGGCGTATGTCCTTCCTTATGATCGCTACAGACATAACCATGGAGCATCTTCTTTACTTAACGGAATGCTTGGGTCAGTTTAAACTCTGAAGGGCTGAATTTCATCAAACTTATTATAATCTTCTGACATGTCTGTCTTGTCCTCGATTCCCATGATGTTTCTTTTCCCTGAAAGAACTATGTTACGCTTTGGCTCATCATATGATGTATTCATTTGCATATTTTTTCTTTTTTCCGGTCTAGAGGACATGTTCTTCACATAGAAAACCTGAGACACATCATTGGCTAGGACGAACGGTTCATCTCTATAACCAAGATTGCTGAGATCCACTGCTGTCATTCCGTACAACTAGTCTATCTTTACCCCTTCCCCATTCAGGTTGACCCATTTGCAGCGAAACAAAGGGACCTTAAAAGAGACTCCATAGTCAAGTTCCCATATCTCCTCTATGTAACCATAGTATGTGTCCTTTTGCCCATTCTCGTCCGTTGCATCAAAGTGGACACCACTGTTTTGGTTGGTGCTCTTTTTATCTTGGGCGATCGTGTAGAATGTATTCCCATTTATTTCATACCCTTGGAAATTCAATATAGTAGAAGATGGTGACATGGCCAACAAGTATAGATGATCTCCAACAGTGGTGTCATTCAAGAGATGTGTCCACATCCAACTGCCGAAAGACTTCATGTGTTCATTTGGAATCCATGAGTCAGGCTTCCCCGGGTTTTACGAGCGTACAATATTCTTGTGTTCCTCCATATACGGAGCTGCCAAGTGAAAGAATTCCCGTCCCTACATATCATTGCTTTCTTTCCCAGCGTGCCTTTTCCACTTAGTCTTCCCTCATGCCGTGAGTCAGGAACACAAATCGGCTTAAGGTCAGGAATAAAGTCAACACAAAACTCAATGACCTCCTTTGTTCCATATCCCTTGGAGATGCTTCCTTCTGTTCTAGCACGGTTATGAACATATTTCTTTAAGACTCCCATGAACCTCTCAAAGGGGAACATATTGTGCAGAAATACAGGACCGAGAATGGCAATCTCTTCCACTAGATGAACCAGGAGATGCATCATAATATTGAAGAAGGATGGTGGGAACAACAACTCAAAACTAACAATACATTGTACCACATCCTTCTGTAATCTTGGCAGAATATCTGGATTGATTACCTTCTGAGATATTGCATTGAGGAATGAACATAGCTTCACAATGGGTACTCAAACATTTTCCGGTAGAAGCCCCCTCAATATAATCGGAAGCAACTATGTCATAATCACGTGACAGTCATGAGACTTCAGGTTTTGGAACTTTTTCTCTTCCATATTTATTATCCCTTTATATTAGATGAGAAGCCAGATGGCACCTTGATAATGTAAATGACTTGAAAAAAGATTTCCTTCTCTACTTTGGTAAGAGCATAGCTGGCACGACTTAAGTGACCCCCTTTATCCGTATTGTTCTGTGTATGCATGTTCTTTGGGTCTTTCATAATTTGCTGGTCCTCTCGTGCTTCTGGTGTATCTTTTGTCTTCCCATACACGCCTAGGAATCCTAGCAGGTGCACGCAAAGATTCTTCGTCATGTGCATCATGTCGATTGAAGAGCGGACACGTAGGACTTTCCAATATGGCAGCTCCCAAAATATATATTTCTTCTTCCACATGGGTGCGTGTCCTGTAGCGACGTCGTTCGGAACTGATTGACCGCCGGGACCCTTTCCAAAGATTACTTCTATGTCCTTGACCATACCAAATACATCATCACCAACAGGGAAATTAGGCTTCTTCCGGTGATCTACCTCACCTTTGAAATGCTTGCCTTTCTTTCTTACGGGATGATTGGTCGGAAGAAATCGTCAATTCTCTAGGTACACAACCTTCTTGCATTTATGAAAATATGTACCTTCATTCTTATCTAAACAGTGCGTGCATGTCTTATATCCCTTGTTTGTCTGTCCTGAAAGGTTACTAAGAGAAGGCCAATCATTGATGGTTACAAAAAGCAACCCTCGTAGGTCAAATGGATCATGTTTGTTCTCATCCCACACATGTACACCCGGTTTGCCCCACAGCTATAAGAGTTCTTCAACTAATGGCCTTAGGTACACATCAATGTCGTTGCCTGGTTGCTTCGGGCCTTGGATGAGCACTGGCATCATAATGAACTTACACTTCATGCACAACCAAGTAGGAAGGTTGTAGATACATAGAGTCACGGGCCAGGTGTTGTGACTGCAGCTTTGCTCCCCAAAAGGATTCATGCCATCCGTACTTTGACCAAACCATAAGTTCCTTGCGTCACCTACAAAGTCCGGGAAGTCTCTCTCGATTTTTCTCCACTGTGACCCATCAGCAGGGTGTCTCAACTTCCAGTCTTTCTTACAGTCTTCTTTGTTCCATCGCAACAACCTGGCATGCTCTTTGTTTCTAGCTGAACATGCGTTTCAACCTTGGTATTATAGGAGCATACCACATAACCTTAGCAGGAACCCTCTTCCGGAGGGGCTCTTCCTCAACATCACCAGGGTGATCTCGTCTGATCTTATACCGCAATGCATTGCATACCGGGCATTTATCTAAATTCTCATACTCCTTACCGCGATAGAGGATGCAGTCATTAATGCATGTATCTTCTGCACCTCTAATACTATAGGGCAGAGAGTCTTCTTTGCTTCGTACGTGCTCTTGAGAAGTTCATTATGTTTTGGAAACATCGGCTTCATTATTTTTAGCATCTTTTCAAATGAGGAGTCAGTTAGACCACACTCTGCCTTCCATCGCAGCAATTCTAGTGTGGTACCGAGCTTTGTGCTGCCATCTTCACAATTTGGGTACAACAATTTCTTGTGATCTTATAACATGCCCTATAACTTCAACTTCTCCTTTTCTGTTTCGCAGTATCGCTTTGCATCAGAAATGACCCTACCAAGTTCATCAGCAGGCTCATCTGATGCCTTTTCTTCACCTCCTTCCTCTTCATTGTCTTCCATTGCAATATCACTGTATTCAGGAAACATATGATGATAGTTGTTATCATCATCTTCTTCACTGTCTTTCATCATAACCCCTCTTTCCCCGTTCTTGGTCCAGCAATTATAGTTGGGCATGAAACCTTTCATAACCAGGTGGCCGCGAATGATTTTCGAGGAAGAGTACTCCTTGTTGTTCCGACATTGAACACATGGACAACGTATAAAACCATTCTCTTTGTTTGTCGTAGCCACATCGATAAATTTATCCACGCCTTTAATGTACTCGGGTACACGCCGGTCACCGTACATCCATTCTTGACCGTTCATCTGCATCATATAATTAAGTTTATCAAAAACAAAACATCATAAATAGTGAAATGACCAATTCACATCGACACATGCATTGTATCAATGACAGAGAAAAGATAAGATTGCTAACCTCGATCGACGGAAATAAAGAGGAGAAAGTTCAAGTGCGTCTTGGGCACCTCCTATATTTTTGTTCTGTGAGAAATTAAACGGGGTCATTCACTCAAAAATTTCATCAAACACCTTAAATGCATGCATAGGAAAAAAAACTATCACACCTCTCACACCTTCCACCAAGAAAAAACAGAGGGGAGGCAGAGGGATGGGGCGTCGTATTTATAGAGGGCGTGATCATACGTCCCGGTTTGTAACACAAACCGGGACTAAAGGTGTGTGGCAGGCCACGTGTCTGGCGCCCAACCTTTAGTCCCGATTTCTGTTACAAACCGGGACGCATGCCTCCAGCCACCGTGCCAGCTCGAACCGGGAAGCGTGCCAGCATTAGTCCCGGTTCGTGGTGCAACCGGGACTAATGCTGTTAGGAGGCGCGTACGGATAGCCTGTTTTCTACTAGTGGGGGCTCCGGAGGAAGGAACCTTCTCTATGGATGAGTCTCAGACGGATGATATACCCTAAGTTTTTGTGCAAGAAGATAACTTTTTGAATGCCCTTACACTAATGAGGAAGTCGAGAAAGCGATTTTCCAAATTAAACACAACAAAACACCATGCCATCAAGGTAGATCTTCTAGATTTGTTCGACTTTCTACATGCCAGACAACTAGACTTGTTTAGACTGATTCCTCTCACACAAAATAGGGGCCCTGTCTGTTATGCTCGATCTCTCCGGAACACCAATTCAAACCATTGACAAATGATTGAAGTCAGTTAAAGAAAAAGGGAAGGTTGGCGAGATAATTTTTTACCTAAGGTCAATAAGGCAGAAAGTATACAACTGTATCGACCTATATGCCTACTTAATGTTAGCTTTAAAATATTCACTGAAGTTGCCATAATCAAGATGACCAAGTACTTCGTCCTTCTCAGACTATCTTTATGCAAGGAAGACACATCTTGGATGTTGTAGTAATTCTGTATGAAATGGTACATATGATCTTCATAGTAAAAAGTTGAATGGCGTATTGTTTAAAATTTATTTTGAGAAGGCTAATTATAAGGGTTAAGTGGTCTTTTATTCGCCAAGCACTCTGTATGATAGTTTTTTCGGAGGGGTGGCGTCCTCTAATCCATAGTTTTGTGACTATAGATAGTGTCGCCACCAAACTTAATGATGATGTTGGCAAATATTTTCAGACAAAATAAAGGATTGAGATAGGATGACCCATTATCACCTATACTATTTAATATAGTGGATGGTATGTTGGTTACCTTGACCGAGAGAGAAAAACTTGACGGCCAGATTGAAAGGATAGTTTCTCATCTTTCGATGGGGGCTCTCTATTCTTCAGTATGCTGATGATATAGTTTTATTAATTGAACATGATTTGGAGAAAACGAAGAATTTGAAATTAATCTTATCAGTATTAGAACAACTTTCTGGATTAAAGATAAATTTCCATAAAGGTGAGTTGTGTTGTTTTGGAGAGGCCTAGGACGAGGCTCACCTATATGCCGATATTTTTTGCTGCGGCCAGGGTCAGTTTCCAATCAACTATTTAGAAATCCCGATCCACTATAAAAGTCTCACAAATGCTAAGAGGAATCTTGTCGAAGAAATACTACAAAAAATACTTAGTATTTGGAAAGGAAAAATTTCTAACTCTAGGTGGAAGACTTGTACTCATAGCTCGATACTAACTAATATGGTATTCTATATGATTTAGTTTTTCCAACTATCGAAGAAGTCTTAAACATATTAAACTATTTCCGATCAAGAATCTTTTGGGAATGAGTAGCGAGAAAAAGAATATCAACTGACCAAATGGAGCGTGGTTTTCTGACCAAAAGACCAAGGTGAAGTTGGTATAAACGACCTTCAGGTTAAGAACACTTCTCTTCTAGGTAGATGGCTTTTCAAGATACTCATAGAGGATGGTTTGTGGCAAACCCCCCTTAGGAAGAAATATGCCGGCTCAAAATATGTGTCTCAAGTTCTATGAAAGCCCGCATATTCACATTTTTTGGCTGGAATAACGGACTCTAAAAAGTTTTATTTTCTGATTTGGCACCTTTAATATCAAGGATGGATTGCAGATATGTTTCTAGGAGAATAAATGGCTTGGTAGTGCTACTCTCCGGAAGCAATATCTTGTTCTATAGTGATGGAATCATACCCTCCAAGTGTCATGTACAGAAGTGTAACATCCCAATTTTTATTCTAAGATGTTACTAGAAGCATGAAACATATCGTTTGAATCATGGTATCACACAATAAAAACTTTGCATCAAAACCCCTCTCCCAAAAACCTTATTTTGTTTTCCCTTATAGTCCTATGAGGACATGAAAAGGTTATTTAAACCAAATCCTCAAAAGGTTATGCAAAAGTTTACTTTTATGACCCTATGTTAACCACCTCTTTTTTACAAAAATTTAGAAACTGGTTTCATTAAATTTGAAGTTGTTAAGCAAAAGTTATTAAAGAAAAAGTAAAACAGAAATTATTAAAAGAATAAAAAAGCTAACTAACCTAATCTAACTGGGCCGGCCGAGCAAGAAACTCGTCTCCCCGCGCGCGCATCGCCTAAGCCTAGCTGGGCCGCAGCGCATAACCCGCCAGCATCCCACGCGCATCCCGTCGGCACCGCACCCGCTGACCGCCCGGCCCCACCGGTCGTCTTCTCCATGGAGTCCGTGACGAACCCGACCTCCCCTACCGCAAACGGTGCACGGATAAGCCCCGATTCCAACCGAATTCGGCCGCCCCCTTCTCCACGCCTCTGGCTTATAAAAGCCCCGACCCCTCTCCTCGTTTCCCCTCGAAAAACCTAGAAAAAAACCACACCGAATCGCTGCCGATTTTTCAACTCCATTGTCGCCGCCGAAGCTCAGGAGTTCACGTTTGAGCACAATCCCCGTCGCCCTTGCCCCCTTTTCCCTCCAGACCTCTCCCCCCTTAACCACTGATTCTCATCGTGCACCTCCCTCCATTCGAATTGCATAGAATTGCCTCCGATTTCTCGTCGAAGCCTCGCCGGAGCTCACGGAGAACAGCGAGGCATTGCCACCAGAGAAAAAAGATAAGGATGACTCCGAGCACACAGGGGAGATCGTGGGAGGGAGAGAAACACCATCATCACGCCCATCATTTCTGGGGCACCAGATCACCAGATCACGCCGCCGCCACCGTCGCCATTGTCGCCGCCTGTAAGTCGTCGCCACCTCTCGTCCATTAGATCTCGATGCAACAACATGGATTAGATCCTTTAAGCGAAGAGGTATCGGCCTATCACGTCGCGCCGCGTGGCACGTCTTGCATCAGTGCACCATGTCAGATTAGCTTGACCAATCAGCGGTCGCCACTTGTCGCGGATCTGTTAGGGTTAGATTTAAAATAGGCAGATTATTGTTAACCTTGAGAAATTCATAATAAATAGATTACTTGTCCAAAAATTACATATAATATGTCGTTGGATTGATAAAATTGTGTAGAACATAGATATGAAATAAAATTACAAGTTTACTTTATTATTATTTCTGTAGATTTAAAACACTAGCTTGGAGTATTTAATTCATAGAAAAATATTTATAACTCCGTTTTAGTTGATTCTTGTTGCGTTGGTTTTGTTTTTGTGATGCATACTGTTTAAAATTATAAAACTTTGCTTAGAGGTTTTAGATCTATTTCGTGGTAGATTTGATGTTTGGATCTCCTTATAGACTTATAAAACAAAGTAATAATCCAAATTACCTAAAATCTGTGGAAAATCAATACTAATAACATCCCCAACACAATAGCACCCCTGAAAAATACCTTAGTCAAAATTGGAACTCATTCATGCATATTACCATGTTGCATGCATGCATATTAATTTTGTGGCTTGTTTATGTGCAAGTAGTGATTGGATCTTTGTTCGTGCCTTCATTAGATTGTTTGGAGTGCGCCGAGGAGTACTGTTGTATAGATTGCTGCTCGGATCAAGGAAAGTTACACCACTTGTTCATATTTTTGTTCCCGTTTTGATTCTATGCATGGTTAGATCTTCAAAATCTGTAGTATGCATGTGTAGGATGGTAGTAGAGTTTCCTTGTATTATTTTGCAAGTGCGATGATTTTTGTAGTATGCCATGAGTAGTTATATACTTAGGATTTTCCCTCCTAATAAGGTTACCCCTGTTTTTGCTAAGTAATGCTTGCTATGCTATATATACAAAGTATCGTTGGGGGTCTCGAAAGACAAGAAAGTTTTCTAAGTATAAAGGCTCTCTTGCGCGATCTTTCCTTCTCACAGCCACTTCAAAATAAAACTAAGTTTTCTTCTAGGCGGAATGGTTGTCGGGTCAACGAGTGTGATTTTGGTGGAGGACGGCCGCCCAGGAATCAAAGAAGTCTGCCATATTTTCAATTTCAGAAGATTCGAGTGCAACCACAATACATATGGGCTCGTTCTTTGCCTTGTACTTAGTAGGAAGCCTCACCGGGGTACCAACATTTGGAGGTTCTTGACACGGTTGGATCCAGCTGGTAGAGGGGATACAAAGGGAAAGCCTCGCCATAGTCTTTTCTTTAAAAGGACTTGATCATGGATTATGGGTAAAGTGCACAAACTCTCGAGAGTATTGCAATCTGATCGATCAGCCGAGTTCACGAAAAATAACACTTGAGCATCTGAAGGACGGAGCCTCTGAAGGATCTTTCTCTCTCTCTTCCAAAACTTAAAGTTTTATAAAACCCATGGCGTGAGTCATATCGCCAATGGATGGGATTTTGGGGACTTGGTGAGTAATATCCAAGTGTTAGGTTGTCTGGACACTTGGTGAGTAATATCCAAGTGTTAGGTTGTCTGGACACTTGGTGAGTAATATCCTCGTGTGCCATCCGACCCTATATTACTTAAGCAAATGTTTACAAAGTAGGGAAAACACTCTTTCTTTTATCCATACTTAGAGAAAACTAGCTTTGTGCAAATAAACTCCACAACCTAAACTAGCCTTGCATATAGAGTTAGTGGTTTTCCTTCCTTTGTTTAATTTGCAAATACATTTCAAGTATTGACCCAACTTGTTGGCTGCACGTCTTATGTGCAGAATCCAAAGATTGAAAGGTGTGTAGGGATCATGAGTCTACACTCAACAAGCCTAGGGCGTTGATGGACTCAAGCTATTTATGTTTCCGCTATTATTTGAGCTAGCTATATTCTAAGCAAGTTTGTAATAATTTCATACTCTAGATTACTCGTGTAATAAATGACATTGTGTTTTACATGATATTCATCGGCTATGAGTGCTAGCTATTGATCCAGGGAATAGCATGTAAATCACAGGGACCAAGGGTCTTTATCGATCCGAGGTCGCAACAAGAAGATACCTCATTGGACCTAGATTAGCATCACAGAACAATATTCTATATTGATTAAACACAATAATATAGTTGTCTGAAGATTTGATGAGTCAGGTGGAATTTACTTGAGAATGGTAAATTCTCGATATACACCATGTATAGAGCACTGGTCCAACCATATATTTCAGTTGATGATAATAATTAAATTTGGAAGATGAAGATACCATTAAACAAGAAAATATTCTCATGGTACTTACGTCGATGGGTTATTATCACAAAAGATAATCTTGTTAAACAGAATTGACAAGGAAGTAAACAATGTCTATTTCAATGTAATTTCACTTGTTCTATATGGTCAATCATAAAAGTATCTTATGGACTGTCTCACCCATGTTCTGTTGCCAATATATTTATTAATGGTTACATGGAATTGCTGATAAGTACAGAATTCTATTTAGGGTGGGAGCGCTTGTCATTACTTTATTGCTATGTATATGTAGAAATGACAAGATTTTTAATGATAATATGTACTCTCATTATCGAGCACAATTACTCTTCGTTTAGGGTCCTCTCTACAACATGTGGAGTTTCAAGAACTATTAACGGAGGCTTGTACACACTTGGAGGATACGTCTTGGAATATTTTTTTCCTACATGGAAATCAACGTAATCTGCGGATTGAACTTACATCTTCTTATTCGTTATGTAATATCAAAGAATTGTATGCTTTTCACCTAGTTTTTTTATCTGTTTTCTAATGGATGGTTGTCGGCTGTGTGCATTGACGAGTGAAATTATGATGCATATATAAGTATACAAATTACTCATATTGACACTCATCTCATGCTCCATCTAGATGTAACTATGCCTATTATGCATGATTACTATTTCTTTTCATTTTCTAGTGAGCTTTGCATAACTATTAGTTTTTATCAAAATCTTATTACTTTTCCTTATCTTTTACATGTGTGTAGGTGTTATGGATAATGGATGGCAAGAAAAACCAAGACGATGCAAGAAAACATGAAGAGTTTCGAGAGGGTTTAACGTCCTCTAGTATGGCCGCTTCCGACTGTACCGCCCGGTCATACCAACTTCTCGGACTTTAAAAAAAGAGAAGACAATATGTTGTACGGGCACACACCGGTACCACGCACCCGTACCGATGAGTAGCACCGCGCAGCATGTCGTGGTGGTATCACGGCATATGCCATGGGTAGGCTAAAGTTGGGGCCGATGGACGTGGAGGAATCCGGGAAGGGATGATGCGGTGAAGACCGCACTCATATGAACAAAGAGAAATACAATGTATATTGGATTGAATCTCTCAAGTGGAGATAACACCTTATTCTATACATCTAATCCCTTATAATCTTGCCATACTTGGGGCTACAATCATGCTCCTTGAGCTGTTTCCCCTATGCTTCTATCTAAGCTCTCTGTGAGAGTGGAGGGAGAGGAAGAAGGAGAGCTCCTAGTGAGCAGAAAGGAGAAGAGCCCTTCGGGGCCTCTCTAGGAACGATCCCCCTGGTACTCCTTATAAAGGGGAGCCCAGGGGACAAAGCTTGTTCCCTACGCTTGGCATCTGTGTAGCATATTCCTAGCATCTTCTCAGATGCTTAGCATATGCCTTGGCATCTTTAGAGATTTCTCTCTCTGCGCTTTAGGTAAGATTTCTCTCTCTGCGCTTTATATATTTTGATGTATCTTCTTCATATCTCTATATTCTTTTATACAGATGTTTATTAGTCTCTCACGATCTCTTTATACATCAACTCTGGGGTACCCGAGGGTACACCCCCGACATTAGTCCCCGAGGCTATGTGGGACTCGTTGAGTCGTGCATAGGCTTTATACTAAATATCCCCAGAGTTGTTTATCCATCCTATAGTCTTTTCATATATCATTGATTTCTGGCCCTCTAAAGTTCAGGTTCATAACCTTTTTGGGTAAGTTCCTTGACTTCTGGCCTGCTTTGGCATTGGTTATAACCCCTTTGGGTAAGTTTCTAGACTTCGGGTCTTCATGGGCATTGGCTATAACCCCTTTGGGTAAGTTACTAGACTCCTGGCCTTCATGGGCACTGGTCATAACTCCTTTGGGCAAGTTAGTGGACTCCTGGCCTTCATGGGCACTGGTCATAACCCCTTTGGGCAAGTTATAAGTTCTTGCCTTATTGGGCACTGATCTTTTAACCTCTTTGGGCAAGTTATAAGTTCTGGCCTTGTTGGGCACTGCTCTTCTAACCTCTTTGGGCAAGTCATGAGTTCTGGCCTTCTTGGGCACTGCTCTTCTAACCTCTTTGGGCAAGTCATGAGTTCTGGCCTTCTTGGGCACTGCTCTTCTAACCTCTTTGGGTAAGTCATGAGTTCTGGCCTTCTTGGGCACTGCTCTTTTAACCTCTTTGGGTAAGTCATGAGTTCTGGCCTTATTAGGCACTGCTCTTTTAACCTCTTTGGGTAAGTTATGAGTTCTGGCCTCATTGGGCACTGCTCTTTTAACCTCTTTGTGTAAGTTATGAGTTCTGGCCTCATTGGGCACTGCTCTTTTAACCTCTTTGGGTAAGTTATGAGTTCCTGCCTTCTTGGGCATTGATCTTTTAACCTCATTGGGTAAGTTACGATCCGAGTCATCTGTTTCCAAATCTGAGTTACTTTACTCAAAATTGACTTAGGTCTTGAGTCCGAGTCCTCTGACTCAAATCCGAGGTATAAGACTTAAATCCGAGTTATCTCATTCCAAATCCGAGTTACTTTACTCAATTTTGACTTACTTCCCAAACCTGAGTCATCTGACTCAAATCCGAGTTAACTCATCCCAAATCCGAGTTACTTTACTCAATTTTGACATACATCCCAAATCTGAGTCATCTGATTCAAATCCGAGTTAACTCATCCCAAATCCGAGTTACTTTACTCAATTTTGACTTACATCCCAAATCTGAGTCATCTGACTCAAATCCGAGTTAACTCATCCCAAATCCGAGTTACTTTACTCAAAATTGACTTATATGTCTTAAGTCTGAGTCATCTGGCTCAAATCTGAGTTATATTACTCAAATCCGAATCACCTGTTTGCCACGATATAACTTGATTTGGCGTGATGACGGTAATTTGCCTTTGATATGGATCCGAGATATAGACCCGAGATTAAGCTTTGGGATATGATAATAGGGCTAACCGCTAAGAGATCTGATTCGGGATGTAGATATGAGATATAGATTCGAGATATGATAAGATGGCCAATAGTCATCCGAGATATGGGATAACCTGGCAAGATGGTGAAATAACAATCCGAGTCATAACATAACCTGGCAATCTGGCGAACTGAATAAAGCTTCGGCCTGAATCAGAGATATGACTAGTACGGCGAGTCTGAATACCAATCCGAATTATAATATACCCTGGCAAGCTGAATCAAATGTTAGTCCGAATCAGAGACAATCTACTTACCTGAGTTAAAGGTTAATTCGAAGCATAAACAAATTGACTCAAATTATATCCGAATCATCAATAAGCTGGCCGGTAAGCTGAGTTAAAGGATAATCCAAAGCATAAATAAACTGACTCAAATTCTATCCGACTCATAAGTAAGCTGACTCAAATTCTATCTGGATCATAAATAAGTTAACTCAAATTCTGTCCGAGTTATAAATAAGCTGGCTGGGGAGCCGAGTTAATGGATAATCCAAAACATAAACTAACTGACTCAAAATCTATCTGAATCACAAATAAGCTGATTCAACTTATGGCCGAGTTATAAATAAGCTGGCTGGTGTACAGATCTAAATCAATATGATGTTCTCTTAATCCAAAGGTGACTCTAAGGACAAGTCGGCTAGTCCCCGGGTTAAGTTCTATTCTCCCCGGGGTGAAGGATTGAGTGTAGGTGACTGAGTTATCTGGCACTTACGGTATACTTGGGAAAGTGTTTGAGTGAGTCTTGCTAAGTCATACGTGCCTTGCTGAGTTATTTGGTACTTACAGTAGGCTTGGAGTAGTGCTTGAGTCCTTTTTGCTGAGTCTCACCTGTTTTGTTGAGTCAGACTTGGAGACCCTTTGCGCTTACCTCTTTGCTCTCTGTTCGCTTGGTGAAGCTGAATGAGCCCTATGAGGAAGAAGTTGATGAATATGTTCCCGTCCGGATGGAAACCCAACCAACGCCACTAAAGGCCCCATGATGGGCGCCAAATGTCGTGGTGGTATCACGGCATATGCCATGGGTAGGCTAAAGTTGGGGCCGATGGACGTGGAGGAATCCGGGGAGGGATGATGCGGTGAAGACCGCACTCATATGAACAAAGAGAAATACAATGTATATTGGATTGAAGCTCTCAAGTGGAGATAACACCTCATTCTATACATCTAATCCCTTATAATCTTGCCATACTTGGGGCTACAATCATGCTCCTTGAGCTGTTTCCCCTATGCTTCTATCTAAGCTCTCTATGAGAGTGGAGGGAGAGGAAGAAGGAGAGCTCCTAGTGAGCAGAAAGGAGAAGAGCCCTTCGGGGCCTCTCTGGGAACGATCCCCCTGGTACTCCTTATAAAGGGGAGCCCAAGGGACAAAGCTTGTTCCCTACGCTTTGCATCTGTGTAGCATATTCCTAGCATCTTCTCAGATGCTTAGCATATGCCTTGGCATCTTTAGAGATGCCATGGCATATTCCTCAGCATATTCTTGATGCCAAGGGCATATTCCCTAGGGCCATGTGCCAGTATGAGCCATGGGCGTCCCAAGACTGGCACAATACTTGTTGGTCTCGTCTTGATCCGATGGAGTGTAGCTGTGAAGGTTAGAGACACATCTGGAGACAAATAAGAGGTCATACGGGGTGAAATAACTCGGCCTAGGAGCCCCAGACGAAGCAGTTATTCGGCATGCTCCTTAGTCGATTCGGCCTGGTCCTAATTGCAAAAGAATAAGGCCCAGCCGAGTTATAAGTCGGCCCAGCCGGACTGTCTTTGATTCGGCCCAGGCTAAAAGTAGTCCAGCAGGGTTAGTACGGCCCAACTGGATTGTCCTGCTGTGGCCCAGTCGGGTCAACTATCTCGGCCCAGGCGGGGCGGCGAGGCACAGCCCAGCCGGGTAAAGGGGCACCCAGGTCTCGGTGGATCCCGCTGGTGGGCTGGGGCTTCTCTAGTCGGTCCACCTCGGGGTGCTTGGTGGCCTGTCCTGGTCGAGGTGGCGTGGCGGAGTCCCGCGGTGGGCCGGATCTGCCCGTTGCCGGCCCACCCGGGGATGCTGGCGATGCGGCCGCTAGCGGGCGAGGTTGGCGATGTTGGCGCCGAGCGTCGCGGTGAAAATCTCGCCTCGAGGTGGCTCGGTGGGAGCGGTTGCAGCGTTGACCTGGGGAGGACTCGGCGGGAGGAGTCCGGCATTGATGGTGGGTCGGCGGTTACTAGATCGGCCCAGCCGGGTTTAGATGTAATTCGGCCTGGGAGGCCCGGAATCATGTTGGTAAGGCCTAATTCGGCCTGGGAAGGATTTGACCAGGCCAACTTTTATTTAATTCGGCCTGTGTGTCTTTTTCTCCTTTTTAGGTAAGATTTCTCTCTTTGCGCTTTATATATTTTGATGTATCTTCTTCATATCTCTATATTCTTTTATACAGATGTTTTTTAGTCTCTCACAGTCTCTTTATACATCAACTCTGGGGTACCCGGGGGTACACCCCCGACACAGCAATGATCGGATAGGTAAAGAAGGGCAATAACCACTCAATATTTTTATTTCGACGATCTGGAGTTAGTGGGTTACCTTCTAAATGTTCCACTACACTCCATTTTCTTTTATCTAACTTCAAAACTCCGTAGCCTATAATTCTCTGTAGTTTTCATGTCTATTTTTTTTGTTTTCACGGTTGTGTGAACAAACTACATTCGTACACGAAATCGTCTTCTTTTACTTTATTTATTATTTTTGCAGGGAATTGAACCTTGTGTGATGATGTGTATGGTTTATTACAATCATGCAAATACTCGCATAATCCATTTCGTAGTTTCAACTCAAGTTTCAACAAAAAGTGTTTGGTATAACCTTTCAACTCGAACCTCTCTCAATAAAAGACAGGTTCTTTAAGAAGGCGACCACCAGGCCACGTCAAAAAATATTCATTGAACCAAAGGTACATGTAGATAAAAAAAGGTCATTCGTGCCTCAACGATAAAGTTCATCATCCTTGCTTCCATCTAATCTTGGGGAGGTAACCACTTCTCACATTTTATTTTTATAACTGCATTTTATCTTTTCTTGTGGTAATCTATTCTATTTATAAGCTTGGGGAAGTTACTTTTGCATGTGTAGAGTTTTGTGTAATGTTCTCTATATCTAAAGGTTATTGTGCAACCGTGTATCCTAATGAGTGGAATTTATGTACACTTTTATAGAAGTATTTTATGCATATCAACCACCCATCTCATGCCTTATCTAGCTGCAGTTATGCCAAATACCACATGGTTTATGTTATTAATTCCTTTTCATATGAGCTTTGCACATTTGGTAGTTTAGGTAGAATTGTATCCCATTTCCTTTTCTTTGACATGTGTGTAGGTGTTGATGATTATTATGGATAAAACAAAGGCAAAATGAACAAACAGAGCATAGTATGGAGGAGCTGTAGGGACCAGACTTAGCCATTTGAGGTGTTGTAAAAAGTAAATTTTTCTTCTCAAACTAAAGATCCAAGACCACTGGGTTGTATCCCTCATCGATACGAATCCAACAAGCCCAAGAACACCCAAAATGGAGTTCATATGAAGAAATGATGACCAAAATACAGAAGATCCCGAAAGTTCAACGATCAACTATACGATCGGAGCAAAAATTTTGGTTGTATAGTTGCGCCCGTATAGTTGTGCACGAATAGTTGCAAAAGGTGTCGAAAACAACACGATCCCCCCCCAAAAGCTCTAGATCCTTTCCTAAGCCATATGACGGTATTGGGGACGACCTAGGGCACTTCCGAGGACTATATAAAGGTGGAACGAGTCAAGAAACAACATAATACACCATATACAAGATCTAGATCCCATCTACAGCCTCCACGGCGGCACCCTGCCGCCATGCCGCCTCCATAGCCTCTTCAACTCCACCAAGATTCAGATCTCCATCAACACCATCAAGCCATCCAAGAAAGAAGAGGAGGGGAAGGAGGACGCCACCATCACCATGTCGACGCCACCATCATCGTGTCATCATCACCATCTACATCGCCACTACTCCTTCATCCTTTCCTATCATGGTCTCTGTGATGGGTTGTAACATGGCTTGATGAACCCCCTTTTATTAATTTTATGATGATTTGAGTAATTAAAGTGTGGTGTGTTCTTGTTAATTAATATGTTTATGCTTTCTCTTTACATTTTTCTATTCATGATATTATTCTAGTGATTGGAAATGTCCAATCCATTGTTGAGGAATTTACTAGGGATTCACGGTTTGTCATAAAACTTATCATTAGTCTCTCCTCTTCCATGGGTAGAACTAATAGGCTATTTGCTATAAGTGATTTGTGGAGGTAATAGCAGCTTAGGATTGAAGGGTTTCGAGGCATAGTAAATCAAAATTTTCTATGGATGCGAACAGAGGGAAATCCAAGATCTAATCTAGGAGATGCAATCAACGAGAGAGATTGGATTAGATCTTCATACCCTTGAAGATTCAAGACAATGAACGTTGCCGGGAACGTGGGTGATGTAGTCGTACTCGCTTCTCCTCGCGATCCGATCCGATCTAGCACCACAAGTGGCGGTGCCTCCGTGAGATGCACACGCAGCACCTCGACGTATCCTCCTTCCTCGGACCAGCAAGTATGGTGGAGAGATAGATTGGATCTACAACACGGCGTGGTGTATATGGTGGAGAATTTCAGCAGGCTTCGCCTACAAACATGGGAGGGAGAGAGGAAAGCTAGCAAGGCGGCTAGGGTTTGGAGGAGATGTAGGGGTTTGGTGCGCCCACCCTCTTTATATAGAGGGGTGCAGCCAGCCCTCCCCAAGCCCAAAGGATAAGGAGTGGGGGCATGGACTCTCCCTCTTCTAGAAACCCTATCTCTAGTTTAAACGATTTAAACTCTCTAGGATCGGCTGGGCCCTATGGGGCCTTGTGCCCTGGCCCAATGCGCCAGGACACTCCCTCATAGGCCCATGCCCTCCCGGAAGGTGGGGCCACGTTGGTCCCTTCCGGAAGGTTCTAGAAGCTTCGATAATACCGATTAACCGGAACTATTCGAACTCCAAAACTGACGCTTTATATGAATCTTATTCTCCGGACCATTCCGGAACCTTCGTGATGTCCCGGATCCCATCCGAGACTCAAACAAAAATTCATAAACCAATTATCCAATCTATCCTAGCGCCAAGATACGTTATGTGTGACCTGCGGGTTCGAGAATATGCGCACATGATCTTCTATCAATAATCAATGGGTGCGGGAACCCATATTGACTCCCACACATTCATCGATGATCATATCGGATGAACCACGATGCCAGGATTCAATCAATCCCATATATATATTCCTTCGTCTCGCGATATTTTACTTGCCCGAGATTCGATCGTCGATGCCGTCATACCTAGTTCAATCTCATTCACAGAAGTACTTTACTCGTTCGTAATCCGATATCACTTTGTGATTAACTCCTTAACCACATGCTTGCAAGCGGTGTTGATATCGATTACCGAGTGGGCCCGAAGTATATCTCTCCGACTTGGGAGGGACAAATTCCATCTCGATACATACAACCCAACAGATACTTTCCGATCACCTGAGAGACACCTTTATGATCACCCTCTCATAGGACGACGTTTGATGACCTCAAAGCTTTCTTCCGATACCAGGGAGTTGTATTATCTCATGGTCTAAGTAATACAATATTTGACATAAGAAAAGATTCGCAAAGACGAACACGATGACACGATCTAATTGCTTTGCTTAGTTTGGGTATGTCCATCATATCATTCTCTAATGAAATGATCTCATTATCAATTGACAACTCATGTCTATGGTTAGGAAACCTTAACCATCATTGATCAATGAGCTAGTCCTTAGAGGCGTACCAAGGACACGGTGTTGTTCACAAACCACACAAGTATTAAAGTTTCCGCTTAATACAATTCTAGCATGGAATATAAACTTTATCATGAACAAGAATTATAATAATAACATCTTTATTATTGCCTCTAGGGCATAATTCCAACAGTCTCCCACTTGCACTAGAGTAAATAATCTAGTTTACATTTGGCAACAATCTCACACCCATGGCACTGAGGTGTTGATCATGTTTTACACGTGGAAGAGGTTTAGTCAATGGATCTGCGGCATTCAGATCTGTATGTACTTTGCTAATCTTCAGATCTGCATCTGCAATATAATCTCGGATTATATGAAACTTGCGGTTGATATGCTTGGTCTTTGGATGATATCTTGGTTCCTTAGCAAGTGCTATGGCGCCAGTGTTGTCACACAATATCTCCAGTGGGTCCAATGCACTTGGAACCACGCCAAGCTCAGTGATGAAGTTTCTGATCCAAACTCCTTCACTTGACGCTTCTGCAGCAGCCATGTATTCCGCTTCTCGTAGATCCCGCGATCACGCTTTGCTTGCAGCTTCTCCATTTCACGACTCCTCCATTCAAAATATAAACGTATCCCGTCTCGAGATTTGGAATCATCCTTGTCGGTGTCAAAACTAGCGTCGACATAACCTTTACGACAAGTCGTTCATCACCCCATAGACTAAGAACATTTCTTTAGTCCTATTTAGGTACTTTAGGATGTTCTTCACGGCTATCCAAAGGTTCCACTCGGATCACTTTGATATCTCGTCACAAACTAAGAGCATTGGACACATCCGGTCTAGTACACAAGATGGCATACATGATAGAACCTATGGCCGAGGCATAAGGCACTTTGCTCATAGCTTCCCTATCATTTACCAGAATGGGACACTGAGCCTTGCTCAATATCTTACCTGACAACATAGGCACTGAACCTTTCTTTGCCTTATCCATTCTGAATCTTTTCCGAACTTTGTCTAGGTATGTACTCTGGCTTAAAGCTATCAGACGTCTTTGTCTATCTCTATAGATCTTGATGCCCAATATATAAGCAGCTTCACCTAGGTCTTTCATTGAAAAACACTTGTTCAAATAACTCTTCACATCGTTAAGCATGTTGATGTCATTTCCGATAATCAATATGTAATCCACATATAGTACCAGAAATGTCACCGAGCTCCCACTCACTTTCTTGTAGATGCAAGCTTCGTAGCAATTTGGAACAAATCCAAAGCTCTTGATCACTTGATCAAAACGAAGGTTCCAACTCCGAGATGCTTGCTTCAGTCCATAAATGGAACGCTGAAGTTTGCATACTCTACTAGCATCCTTAGGATCGACAAAACCTTCGGGTTGCATGATATACAACTCTTCATCAATGTTGCCATTGAGGAAAGCAGTCTTGACATCCATCTGCCATATTTCATAATCATGAAACGCAGCAATTGCTAATAAAATCCGAATGGACTTAAACATTGCTACGGGAGAGAAAGTCTCATCGTAGTCAACACCTTGAACTTGTCGAAAACCTTTCGCGACAAGCCGTGCTTTATAGACGGTAACATTACCATCCGCGTCCGTTTTCTTCTTGAAGATCCATTTGCACTCAACGGCCTTTCGGTCGCTAGGAGGGTCCACCAAAGTCCATACTTGGTTTTCGCTCATGGATCCCAATTCGGATTTCATGGCTTCTAGCCATTTCTCAGAGTCTGGGCTCATCATCGCTTCCTCATAGTTCGTAGGTTCACTGTCTTCTACCAACAAGACAACAAGACAGGTTGCATTACCACTCGGGAGGGCACGCGACCTTGTCGACCTGCGACGCTCAAGAGCAAGATCGTCCGAAGCTTCATGATCCTTGTCATTAGCTTCCTCTATTGTTGGTGCAGGCGGCACTGGAACAATTTCAGGTGCTGCGCTACTCTCTAATTCAAGAGAAGGTTCAATAACCTCGTCAAGTTCTACTTTCCTCACACTCACTTCTTTCGAGAGAAACTCCTTCTCAAGAAAGGAACCGTTCTTTGCGACAAACACTTTGCCTTCGGTTCTGTGATAGAAGGTATACCCAATTGTTTCCTTAGGGTATCCTATGAAGACGCATTTCTCCGCTTTGGGTTCGAGCTTGTCCGGCATCAACTTCTTGACGTAAGCTTCGCATCCCCAAACTTTAAGAAACGACAACTTAGGTTTAGCACCAAACCACAGTTCATACGGTGTCGTCTCAACGGATTTAGATGGTGCCCTATTTAAAGTGAATGCATCGGTTTCTAATGCATAACCACAAAATGATAACGCAAATCAAGAAGAGACATCATTGATCGGACCATATCTAATAGGGTTCGATTCCGCGTATTAGACACACCATTCTTACTGTGGTGTTCCGGGTGGCATGAGTTGTGAAACGATTCCACTTGCTTTAAGATGCGTGAGAAAATCATAACTCAAATATTCACCTCCACGATCGGATCGTAGAAACTTAATCTTTACATTACGATGATTCTCCACTTCATTACGAAATTCCTTGAACTTTTCAAATGTTTCAGATTTATGTTTCATTAAATAGATATACCCATATCTACTTAAGTCATCGGTAAAAGTGAGGAAATAGCGATATCCACCGCGCGTCGAAATACTCATCGGTCCGCATACATCGGTATGTATGATTTCCAACAAGTCCGTTGCTCGCTCCATCATTCCGGAGAACGGGGTTTTGATCATCTTGCCCATGAGGCATGGTTCGCATGTGTCAAATGATTCAAAATCAAGAGACTCCAAAAGTCCATCAGAATGGAGTTTCTTCATGCGCTTTACACCAATATGACCTAGACGACAGTGCCACAAATAAGTAGTATTATCACTATCTACTTTGCATCTCTTTGCTTCAATGTTATGCATGTGTGTTTCATCCCTTTCGAGATTTAGAAGAAATAAACCATTTACAAGAGGTGAATGACCATAAAATATGTTACTCATATAAATAGAACAACCATTATTCTCCGATTTAAATGAATAACCGTCTTGCGATAAACACGATCCAGAAATAATGTTCATGCTCAACGCAGGCACATAATAACACTTATTAAGGTTTAAAACTAATCCCGAAGGTAAAACTAAGGAGATCGTGCCGACGGCCATCACATCAACTCTTGATCCGTTGCCAACGCGCATCGTCACCTCATCCCTCGCAAGCCTCCATCTATTCCGTAGCTCCTGTTTCGAGTTACAAATATTAGCAACTGAACCAAAGATCAAATACCTGCACTACAACGAGGGCTAGTAAGGAAAACATTAATAACATGTATATCAAATATACCTTTGATGGTGCCAGCCTTCTTGTCCGCTAAGTACTTGGACGATTATGCCCAAAGGACCCTTGTCCTTGCAATAGAAGCACTCAGCGTCCGGCTTAGGACCAGACTTGAGCTTCTTCTCAGCAGGAGCATTGGGCTTTCCGCCTCCCTTCTTGAAGGGCTTCTTTGCTCCCTTACCTTTCTTAAAGGAGGGTTTGTTGACCATCAACACATGATTATCCTTCTTGATGTCCACCTCCGCAGCCTTCAGCTTTGCGAAGAGCTCGGTGATCGTATCAGTGGAGCCAATCTGATTATGAGTCACTACAAAACTTTTGTAGCTGGGAGGGAGTGATTGCAGAACCCTGTCAATCTTGAGCTCTTCTGGAATCGTGCATTCCAGTTGCTCAAGCCGTTGAGTGTAGCCCGTCATCTTAATGGCGTGCTCACTAACGGAACTCCCTTCCTCCATCTTGCAGTTAAAGAACTTCTCGGAGATCTCATATCTCTCAGAACGGGCCTGAGTCTGAAACATTGTTTTCAGCTCCTCGAGAATCTCAAAGGGCCCGGGATACTCTTCAAAACGATTTTGAAGCTCCGGTTCCATAGCAAACAACATGGTGCTCTTAATCACACCATAATAATCTTTACGCCGATAGATGAGCTTTCTCATCACCATGTAGTTGCGCAGGGGTCACCTAACGCCTTCCCAAGGACATAGTCCTTTGTCCGCCGCATGTAATGATTCTTAGATTGGAACCAATTGGTGAAGTTAGACCCATTGTTTCTAAGCTTTTCCTTCTCAGCAAAAACGTTGAAGTTGAAGTTGGATTTGGCCATGTGATCTACAGTATTTGCAAGTACAATTTAGACTATGTTCACGATAAATAGTTCAACTTAATCAAATTACTAGATGAACTCCCACTAAATTCAACATCCCTCAAGTTGTTTAGTGAACACGATCCAAATTCACCACACCTAATCCGATCATCACGAGAAGAGATGTGGTTTCAATGGTGGACAACAAATGTCGATCATATCATTCATATGACTCATGCTTAACCTTTCGGTTCTTGTGTTCCGAGGCCATGTCTGTATGCTAGGCTCGTCAAGCTAGACCCAAGTATTTCCGCGTGTGCAAAACTGGCTTGCACCCGTTGTATGTGAGCGTAGAGTCTAGAGCACCCGATCATCACGTGATGCTTGGACACGACGAACTTTCACAACGGTGCATACTTGGGGAGAACACAGTTTTTATCTTGACCTTTAAGTGAGGAATCATCTTATAATGCTACCGTCGCGATCTAAGCATAATAAGATACATAAAGGGACAAACATCACATGCATATAACTTTATGTGACATGGTATAGCCAATCTTCGCGCAATGATCTCCATCTTGTGCGTTCCGGCATGATCTCCATCACTCCACCATGATTGCCTTCACCACGAATAGCAACTACAACTATTGCTAACTACTTAGCGATAAAGTAAAGCTATTACATGGCGTATAAGAAGTTGACTCGCAGGTCATACACAATTATAAAGACAACCATATGGCTCCTGCTGGTTGTGTACTCATCGACATGCAAGTCGTGAAACATTACAAAACATGATCATCGCATACATTATACACATCACATCTTGGTCCATACTATATCACAGAAAACACTCCCTGCAAAAACAAGTTAGACGCCTCTACTTTGTTGTTGCATGTTTTACGTGGCTTATGGGAGTAGATGCTAAGAACGATTCTTACCTACGGAAAGCCACAACGGTGATATTATGGTTGCCAAACTCCGGTGTTAATCCCATGACAACTATAGTGAGAGAACCGACATCCACCACCGCATGTGGAACAAGCCACACGTCAAGTGCGAGGCGGTCTCGCATGACGATGTCGCGTAAGGTTGGCCTGGACCGCTTCAATCTCACTATCCCGCATCATAAGAAGAACACAAACAAGAGGCTTGCAACAGAAAACATCAACGCCCGCAACAACCATGTTGCGTTCTACTCGTGAATCACATCTACGCATAGATCTAGCTCTGATACCACTGAAGGGTTTCGAGGCATAGTAAATCAAAATTTTCTACGGATGCGAACAGAGGGAAAGCCAAGATCTAATCTAGGAGATGCAATCAATAAGAGAGATTGGATTAGATCTTCATACCCTTGAAGATTCGCAATGGAACATTCGGCCTAACGTGGGTGATGTAGTCGTACTCGCTTCTCCTCCTCGCGATCCGATCCGATCTAGCACCACAAGTGGCGGTGCCTCCGTGAGATGCACACGTGCAGCACCTCGACGTCTCCTCCTTCCTCGGACCAGCAAGTATGGTGGAGAGATAGATTGGATCTACAACACGACGGCGTGGTGTATATGGTGGAGAATTTCAGCAGGCTTCGCCTACAAACAATCGGGAGGGAGAGAGGAAGCTAGCAAGGAGGCTAGGGTTTGGAGGAGAGGTGTAGGGGTTTGCGCGCCCACCCCTCTTTATATAGAGGGGGCGCCCCAGCCCCTCCCCAAGCCCAAAGGATAAGGAGTGGGGCATGGACTCTCCCTCTTCTAGAAACCCTATCTCTAGTTTAAACGATTTAAACACTCTAGGATCGGCTGGGCCATATGGGGCCTTGTGCCCTGTCCCAATGCCAGACACTCCCTCATAGGCCCATGCCCCTCCCGGAAGGTGGGGCCACGTTGGTCCCTTCCGGAAGGTTCTAGAAGCTTCCGTAATACCGATTAACCGGAACTATTCCGAACTCCAAAAACTGCACCGCCTTTATATGAATCTTATTCTCCGACCATTCCGAACCTTCGTGATGTCCCGGATCCCATCCGAGACTCCAAACAAAAATTCATAAACCAATTATCCAATCTATCCTAGCGCCGAGATACGTTAAGTGTGTGACCTGGGTTCGAGAATATGCGTACATGATCTTCTATCAATAATCAACAGCAGTCTGGGCACCCATATTGACTCCACACATTCATCGATGATCATATCGGATGAACCACGATGCCAGGATTCAATCAATCCCATATATATATTCCTTCGTCTCGCGATATTTTACTTGCCCGAGATTCGATCGCTTGCATCGTCATACCTAGTTCAATCTCGCTCACGAAGTACTTTACTCGTTCGTAATCCGATATCACTTTGTGATTAAATCCTTAACCACATGCTTGCAAGCGGTGTTGATATCGACCGAGTGGGCCCAAGTATATCTCTCCGACTTGGGAGGGACAAATTCCATCTCGATACATACAACCCAACAGATACTTTCCGATCACCTGAGAGACACCTTTATGATCACCCTCTCATAGGATGACGTTTGATGACCTCAAAGCTTTCTTCCGATACTAGGGAGTTGTATTATCTCATGGTCTAAGGAATACAATATTTGACATAAGAAAAGCTTCGCAAATACGAACACGATGACACGATCTAATTGCTTTGCTTACTTTGGGTCTATCCATCATATCATTCTCCAATGAAATGATCTCATTATCAATTGACAACTCATGTCTATGGTTAGGAAACCTTAACCATCATTGTTCAATGAGCTAGTCCTTAGAGGTGTACCAAGGACACGGTGTTGTTCACAAACCACACAAGTATTAAAGTTTCCGCTTAATACAATTCTAGCATGGAATATAAACTTTATCATGAACAAGAATTATAACAATAACATCTTTATTATTGCCTCTAGGGCATAATTCCAACAAGGATGCACCGCCCAGAGTTTCCCCAAGATCGCTCAGGTATAGATAGGTATAGTGTTGCGAATTGCTTGACCCCAAAGTGATAGATGGGATATCTTGTGACTAGCACACTTTCTTAGGAGTACGGTTGTCCATAGAACTTAATACATTTGCTCTGGTCTTGTTCCTTAATACACTATTATTTTGTGAGATGACCCATGTCCGAAGAGGGTGTGGACAGTTGAGTTGTCTAGTTGCCACTTACCAACGGTGGGAGACAACATTATTTGAGGGACCGCCACAAGTACAGTTTATAGCTATTCTATAAGCACTTATCATGCACACCAGTATACATAACATTACGTGAGGATTCGTAGCATTAATAGTTTTCTTCATTGTTTATCTACATTAATATTTCATCTCATTGCATTCACTTTATTTTTTACTTTTGTTCTAGTTTTCTTCAGTTCTAGTAGTAGTTGTTACAAATCATCTTAAATTCATTTATCCTAGTAACTTATAGAATAGGCTATTTCTAAACCAAAGTTTGGGTGCGAATGTGGCCGCATTGACAACGTGGATGCGGGGTCGTGTTGTTTCCATTCGCCGAGCTCTCATTGGGACAAACTCTTTAAATATTTACTCCTACAAGTACTGTAATAACCCTGTTGTTGGTACAGGATCCCATTCATCAAATTGGCGTCGTTGATAGGGAGCAAAGTGTTCGGTTATTACCTATCTACTCGCACATAGTTTATTTCTATTTGTTGCTATTATATTACTTCTTTCTTTTATATTGAAAACAAAAAAAATTACAAAACCAGAAATATATAAAAACGGTTGCTGCTAATCATGTCTTCCGAGATAAATTATGTTAAACTGATACAAGAATTGGAGGAGATAAAGGATTCAAATTTACCAAGCCAGGTTGCTAGATATGATTTGATAGAGAAAATGCCGAACCTATTGGAAGGGCATTCATTATGGTTGCGTGTTAGTGATGGATCTTATTGCACAAACTGTAAAACAGATGACCACCTTAATTTTCAATGTAAATGTTCCAATAATCCTACTCTAGCAAATTATAATAGATATAAATGCTATGCTAGTTTGGAAGTATTAGAATACGTTCTTTACAAAGGTGCATCTGAAATGGTAATTAGACTAGGAAGATTGATGTTGAATGTGAAGCACTTGATGGAGTTTTTAATTTATTATACCTCATATTCATCTTTTGCGAAAATAATTTAAGTAATAATGCATTGGTATTATATTATTTGAAGCGGTCTAAACCTGCAATGGATAAAGATAACCTTTTGCAGGACTCACTAAAGAGTGGAGAGGAAAAGGAGCACAAGGAAGAGGAGGAAGAACAGATTGGTCACCCGCTCACACCTTCAACTCCTACTTTTGATTCTATCATTGCTATTAAAACACTAGTCGATGAAAAGGAGGAAAAAAAAGGTGAGGTTGACAAAGAGAGTCACAATACAACTTTTGTTTGTAATGCCTCTCACTCTAGTAGTGATTTTTATGATGCTAAAACTGTTGGTAATTGTTATATGGAAGCCTTGTGCCTAGACACTCATATGGAGAGCATTAATAATAATGAACTAGAGATAGAACCTTGCTATACTAATAAGCAGGGTCTTGAACTCCCTGCTATGAAGGAAGAGTACTATGAAGTGTTCCCCTACAAAGGTGACCAAGGTAAAGATTTAAGAATTATACATGAATCTTCAATCCTCTCATTGTAGCTATACATGGAGGCATTTTCACCAAGCTTGGTGTATCAACACTCGCTTGAAAGAAAGAACTTGTGCATCTACATGATGTCGATGCACCGTAAGCGGGTAAGACTCCGACCGAACTCTACTCCAAGATGCTCCAAGCTGGTATGTAAAACCTCACCTCGAGTCGAAATCCCTTGGGATCTAGGTGGGTGATGTATGGTGCATCCTAGCATGGCTTTATGGCTTTGAAGAGAGCGCTTCCCGGGAGGCAAACCGGAAGTTACTAGGTGTCTTTCTTAGTTTTGTGTCTTGAGTCTAGTTGCATTCATGTTGCATTGACACTTTTATTCTTCGCATGTATTGCTATTAGAGTAATCTTGTGGTAGTTTTCAAAAGGTAGAATTTAGTGTCACTATATTATGTGTTGCATAATCTCGGGAAAAAGGAAGAGAAAATCAATTTTAGGTGAATCCTTCAATTATATGTATTTGTTGGTCAAAAATTAAAGTTGTTATTATACCTCAAAGAAAGGTGTTTATTAAGTTTCAGGTTAATAACAAATCCTGGAAGAAACAGGTGAAGATTGGCGTTACCAGAAGGTTTAAATACCAACTATACGGCGAGACCTTTTTGGTCCGGCTGTATAGTTATCGTTGTATAGATATCGACGCCATCTACCCTTCAATGGTCAAGGTACAATAAGTTTAACGACCAACTATACGGTGGGACATTTTTGGTCCGGCCGTATAGTTAGGAAAACCCCTCAAAACGCCAACTTGAAGGTAACCATTGCTGAAAATTTTATTCTTTCTTCTTCCTTCTTATTCTAAAAACATCTAAACACCACATGGGAGCTTCTCCCATGTTCTAGAGAAACCAAGCATATGTAAGCAATAAATTTCTACCTCAGAAATTCCTTAAGTTGTAATTATCTTTAGTAGTTCATGTTTTCTTTTTGTTTTCTTTCATTAGTTTGGTGAATGAACTTTGTTCGTACACCAAACTTTTGCCTTTTTATGTTATTTTTTAGGGACTTGAACCTTGTGTGACGACATGTACTGTAGTGCCAACCGTGCAAATACTCGCATGAGACACTTGGTTGCTTCAATTCAATATGCCTACCTATTAATGTATGGTAAAACTTTCCAACTCGAATCTATTTTAATAAGAACATAGGGGTTGCACACTCGTGTCTTGTATCTTGTTTCACTTGCACCTCATCACAATCTAGGAGTGGCCACTTCTAGAACTAGTTTGTTGACTTAAGAGTGGTGCTTAGGTTGATGAAACGGCTTAGTGGGACTTGTATTTTTATCACTTGTGAGCTAAACCCGTGTCTTCAGAAACACAATTTTTTTTTCTTTTTAGTTTCTAAGCAGGTTCTCAAGGAAGGCACATCGGGCCATATCAAGAAATACATGTTGAAGCAAAGGTTCTTTGACCATCGAAAGAGAGGTTACTAGTACCTCAACGGTAAAATGTGTCACCCTTTCTTTCGACTAAGCTTTGGGAGGTAACCACTTATCACACTCTCTTTTGGTAACTGTTTCTATTTTGTTTTCATGATCTTCTCAAGTTTGGTTGTTGCAAAGTTCTAAGCTTGGGGAGGTTACTTCTGCATGTGTAAAGTCTTGTGCAATGTTCATATTCGATGAAGGTTTAATGCAATCATGCATCCCTCTGTTTTTTGAATGCTTGCTTAAATGAGTCTAGTTTTGTATTTATATGGGGATACACTTGCTCATGATAGGAACCATAGGAGTTGACTTAGATCTTTTATGCATCTTGCCAAATTGTTTATCAAGCTTGTGACAATATTTGTGATCCTCAAGAAAACATTGCCACAATCTCTACACTAGGAAAAAATGAATATTTGATCAAGATCTTTTGAAATTTTCTAGTTGTCACATAATAGTTTTGCCTTGAATAAATAGTTAAGCTTGACCCCATAGTGTCAAAACAATAGACTTGGTAGTTTTCTTACGGATGGAGTTGTCAATTGGAAATGATATTTCAAAGTTTTGAGTTATATGCCAAATAAGGTGTTGTTTAATTGTCTTAAGAGTTTAGCCTTAAAGATACTCAACACCATAGATGTGATGATCGACTTGATAGTACTCTTTGAAAGGATTTGTTTGAAGAAACTAATATTTAGAGGTAATTGAGATGCATGCCAAATCTTGACCTATTGATTAAAGTATGATATTGCTTTATGCGTGTTTACACCACTATCGCACTCCACGGAGAGCCAAAAACTCCGATGGCCTATAAATGATCTACCAAGAGAGAAATCTCAGATTTTGGCTATGAGTTGATTGAACATCTATAACAGCAATGCTATGATGGGTAGGACTTCTCGCCTCCTCACGGGCCCGCGTTCAAAGCAAAAGAGGGATTACTCCTCTAACCGTTATGATAAATCATAATACCAAAAAGGTAACCTTGGTAATGGTCACGAGTATCCATTCATAGCCTGTATAGTCTATTTAAACATACTAAGTTTTGGCATGATCTCATTACTGATGAACTAAATTTTTAGAAAGACAAAGAATAGAAAAGGAGTGTTTGATAGCCATGATTCATTGATGTGGATTACCAAATGAGACACTCTAATGCTATGCTTCTTTTGACATGTTCTCACATTTCCTTTTGGCATAAATCTCGTTACTAAGAGATAATCTTTCTGAAAGCTCAATAACTGATGTTTGCACTTGAGAGCCTTAACTATATGACATTATTGGGTAGAATCAATAAACTTTATTCCTATGTATGCTTGACATATATTTATGACTAAGTTTTGCCTCATAAAAATTATTAGATGAAAAGTTATAGAAAAGGTGCAATAAGAAGATCACAACTTTGTTTGCAAGTTAGATTCACTGTTGACATGGAGCATATAAGTTTTGATGAATCTTTGGTGGTCTTTATAACTGATCTTGTATTTCCTTGTATGAGTACATGTTTACTCTCTTTGATCTTGAAAGAAAAATAAGGATGCAAGGCATACTAAAGTTGCTATGACAATCAAAATTCCCCTCATATTATTTATCGACGGTTACTGCTTGGGACGAGCAGAATATAAGCTTGGGGAGGTTGATGAGTGGAATTTATGTATACTTTTATAGAAGTATTTTATGCATATCAACAACCCATATCATGCCTTATCTAGCTGTAGTTATGCCAAATATGCATGGTTTCTGTTATTCATTCATTTTCATATGAGCTTTGCATATTTAGTAGTTTAGGTGAAATTTTATCCCTCTTCCTTGTCTTTGACATGTGTGTAGGTGTTGATGATGATTATGGATAAAACAAAGGCAAAAGGAAAAAAGAGAGCATAGTATGGATGAGCTGCAGGGACCAGACATAGCCATTTGAGGGTTGGAAAATATGTATTTTTCAAACTTCTCAAAATAAAAATCCAAGACCACTAGGTTGTATCCCTCGTCGAGAAGAAACCAACGATCCCAAGAACACCCAAAACAGAGTTCGTATGAAAAAAATGACGACCAAAATACAGAAGAGCCCGAAATTTCAACGACCAACTATAAGACGGGAGCAAAAATTCCAGTCATATAGTTGCACCCGTATAGTTGCAGAAAGGGTCGGAAACGATGGTATTTCGTCCCCAGAAGCTCCAGAACCTTCCCTAAGCCATATGACGGTATTGGGGGCGACCTAGGGCACTTCCAAGGTCGATATAAAGGTGGGAGGAGTCAAGAAACAATATAATACACCATATACAAGATCTAGATCCCATCTACCGCCTCCACGGCGGCGCCCTGCCGTTGTGCCGCCTCCATAGACTCTACAGCTCCACCAAGATCCAGATCTCCATCAACACCATCAAGCCATCCAAGCAAGAAGAGGAGGAGAAGGAGGACGCCGCCATCACCACACCGACGCCACCATCATCTCCATCGTCGCTACTCCTTCATCCTTCCCCATCATGGTCTCCGTGATGGGTTGTAACATGGCTTGAACCCCCTTTTATTAATGTTATGATGATTTGAGTAATTGAATTGTGGTGTGTTCTTGTTAATTAATATGTTTGTGCTTTATCTTTACATTGTTCTATTCATGATATTATTCTAGTGATTAGAGACGTCCAATCCATTGTTGAGGAATTACTAGGGATTCATGGTGTGTCACAAAACATATCATTAGTCTCTTATCTTCCATGGGTAAAACTAATAGGATATCTTCCATGGGTAAAACTAATAGCATCTTAGGATGCACCGCCCAGAGTTCCCCCAAGATCACTCATGATATAGATAGGTATAGTGTTGTGAATTGCTTGACCCCATAGTGACAAACGGGATATCTTGTGACTAGCACACTTGCTTAAGAGTACGATTGTCCATAGGACTTAATGACTTTGCTCTGGTCTTCTTACCATAATACACTATTCTCTTGTGAGATGACCCATGTCCGAAGAGGGTGTGGATAGTTGAGTTGTCTGGTTGACACTTACCAACGGTGGGAGACAACAGTATTTGAGGGACCGCCACTGGTACAATTTATAGCTATTCTATAAGCACTTATCATGCACACCGATATACACAACATTACTTGAGGAATCGTAGCATTAATAATTTACTTCATTGCTTATCTACATTAATATTTCATCTCATTGCATTCACCTTCTTTTATTTTTACTTTTGTTCTAGTTTTCTTCCAGTTCTAGTAGTAGTTGTTACAAATCATCTTAAATTCATTTATCCTAGTAACTTATAGAATATACTATTTCCAAACCATGGTTTGGGTGCGAACGTGGCCACGGGACAATGTGGTTGCGGGGACTTGTTGTTTCTATTCGTCGAGCTCTCATCGGGAAAAACTCTTTAAATATTTTCTACTAAAAGTACTGCAATAACCCTGTTGTCGGTGCAGGAACCCATTCATCATATCCCACTAATTTTTTAATGCTTTCTTAAGTTAGTTTTGTTTCATACTTATATAAGGGATACACAAGCTTTCGTTAGGCCCCATAAGAGTTTAGTTAGAACTTCGATGCACTTTGTTCAAACCTTTATGCATCTTGAGAAAGATATTGTGATCCTCTAGAATACATTGCCATGATTCCGACACTTGGCATAATTAAAAGTACATTGATGAAGCCTCTAAATAATTTCTTTGGTGATGTTTAATTGTCTTAAGAGTCTAACCTTAGAGATACGCAACACCATAGATTTAATGATCGACTTGATAAAACTCTTGATAGGATTTTTTTGAAGGAGCTAATGTTCAATGGTGATTGACATGCATACCAAAAGTTGACTTATTAACTAAAAATGATATTTCATAATGCATGTCTATAACCTTGTCGCACAGCATGGGATGCTAACAACTCCACTAGTCTACGAATGATCATTATGGCGGAAACCTCTATATTTCCAGTATGAGTTGATTAAACATCTATAGAAACAATTCTATGATGGATAGAAGCATTGTCACTCATGAGACATCAAATATACCATTGAGTTTTGGCATGATCTTGTTACTAAATGATTGAAGCTCTAGAAAGGCAAAGAATGGAAAAGAGGTGTTTGATAGCCATGATTTATTGATATGGGCATTCTATTGAGACAGTCTAATGCTATTCTTCTTTTGACATGATATTCACTATTAATTTCTATGCTTTTACCTTACAAAAGTGAGGATATAAACTATAAAAAACATAATAGGAGGATCACAAGTTTACTTTCAAGCTAGATTTACTTTTGACATGGGGCATAGAAGTTTTAATTAATCTCTAATGGTTGACATAATTGACCTTGTGTTACCTTGGATAACTATGTTACATCTTACTTTGAGCTTGCAGGAAAATAAGGATATAATGCATCAATCTTCAATGATAAGTTAGATGATAGTATTAAGTTGCCAACTCTCTTGCTCGAGGACGAGCAACGCTTAAGCTTGGGTATTTTGATGTGTGCAATTATTATGCTTATATAAGCATACAAATTATTCATATTGATACTCATCTCATGCTCCATCTAACTACAACTATGCCTATTATGCATGATTACTATTTCTTTCCATATTCTAGTGAGCTTTGCAAAGCTATTGTTTTTATGAGGATTTTATTACTTTTCCTTGTATTTGACATGCATGTTTGTAGGTGTTATGGATGATTATGGATAATGGATGGAAAGAGGAACCAAGAGGATGCAATATGGAAGACTTACAGGCACCAGACTTGGCCATATATGGTGGGGGAAAATTCATATTTTTCCATCATCTCATATTAAATATACAAGGCCATGATTTTGTAGATCTCATCCATACGAGTCCAACGAGCTGAAGAACACCTCAATCAGAGTTTGTATGAAGAAATGGTGAAAAAACACTTCATCCATCTATAAGCATAGTGACCATTGGTACGGTCTGGGCCCAGTGGTATCGTTCATATGTACCACCTTCCATTCACTCCGTTTCATCAAAGAAAACATCATTTTGTAAGGGGATATGAGCATATTCAGCACGAATCTTCCCAGAACCGCCTCGCAGACCTCCATAATGGATATTTAGAGAGGGGAACCCTAGATGCCTCCACATCTATCCACACATATCCAAGGGGCAGAGCCCCGCTGCTCCACCACGCCTCTAGAGTTGCCACCTCAAGGTATCCACCATCACCACCACTCAAGAGTAAGGGAGGAATTGTATTTGAAGGGCTATGCATCAATCTCAATCATCATATTTATCAACACCTTCTCCAATATCGACCCCCTTTGTTTACTTAGTTGTAATCCAAGCTCTATTTTTTAATTCACACTTGTATTCAAGTGTACCTTCAAAATATCAACTATAATATTTCCATTCTATTGATCACATTCATGTATGAGTAGTTCCTTTGTTCTTGGGGAGAGATGGAGAAACCCTAGAAATATTATAATATGAAATAAAGATGATATATTACTTTGTTCTATAAACACGCGTTAGTTCTCTAACTAGATATATCAACCACATAATATTTTCCTTTGGGACTAGAGAGAGAACTACCATTGGAAGTATGGAATTGTGTATGGTGGGAAGTGACATATCGTGCTCGGTGCTTTACCATATGGAAACGGGGATAAGGAGGCGGGATTCACTAAGATCATATCGATATCCACGGGGTAACCCTTAATTTCAATGGATCCGTAGATGGTTGTAAAAAATCATTGTAGTGGTTATTTTGAGATGTGATGACCGATGGTTTTCTAGGCACATCTTATTATGGAGCTCTCCCCACACATGTTATAACCAAATACATAGGTTTATCTTACTCGTAGTTAATACCAATGCTAGTGGTGTATCCTACACTCCCCAGAACTCCTTAACCATATTGTCACCACCTTAACCACACTCGCTTGTCCTTGTTTACTTTAGTAATTTATTTTGTTCTTTTTTACCTTTGGTCTCAAACACCAACACCTTTTATATACTATTACATGGAATTAGAGATAACTTACATTTACTCTCTAATGAATAGTAACGTGGGGCATAAATACCTCTACCATTAGCTTTATGTGGTCTGATACTCTTACCTTTTAATATAGATACAATTGATATATATATATATGTGTGCACTTGCAGTTATCATGCATCTTCCTTATGCAGAGGCCAGATGTAATACATTACTATGAGTAATAAAACGCGCATTTCCAAAAATAATCTCAAGATGCTGACTATGGGGACGAAATTGTCCATAGCAAGATGGACTCCATATTAGCTAATGGAACTTGTGAGGTAATCGCATCGTCCTTATGAGTTCAAACCTATATAATGTAAGTGGGTGTTCAAGAAAAATCTTAGACCTTGTGGTACTATTAAAAATTACAAGGCATGTTTTGTGGCTAAGGGTTATACCTAGAAAGAAGGTAAAGACTTCATCAATACGTACTCACATATAGCCAGATTGATCACTATTCGAATACTACTATCCTTAGTTTCCTCACACATTCTTCTCCTTCATCAAATGAATGTTCAGCGAGATTTTCTAAATGGATATCTAGATGATAGAATTTGTATGGAGCAGTCTAATGGATTTGTAGTAGATGGTCAAGAAGGAAAGGTGTATATGTTAGTGAAGTCTTTATATGGTCTTAAGCAAGCTCCTAAGAAGTGGCATGATATTTTTAAAGAACTTTAACCGCTAAAGGCTTTGTTGTAAATGAAGTTGATAAGTGTGTGTACTATCGCCATGATGGGGGCGAGGGAGTTATCATCTATCTCTGTGTCGATGATATATTGGTATTTGGGACCAACCTCATTGTTATTGAGGAAGTCAAAGAGTTTCTATCTCGCATTTTGAGATGAAGGACTTGGGAGTGGTTGATGTAATCTTAAACATCAAGCTATTTAAAGATGACAATGGTGGGATTACACTACTTCAGTCCCACTATGTGGAGATGATATTGAGTCTCTTCGGGTATAGCGACTAAAATCCATATCCAACGCCTTATGATCTGAGTGCGATACTTTGAAAGTATCGAAGGAATGGTAAAGATCAATTGAGATATTATAAAATCATTGTCTCATGCATATATTCAGCTAGTGCTACGAGTCCTAATATCTCTTTTCTATAAGAAAACTGAGTCCATTTGTGTCAAATCCTGGAGATGATCATTGGCATCATCGAGAGAGAGTGTTGCACTATTTGAAAGGCATCACGAGTTATGGTATTTACTGTACTAGGTATCCATGGGAAGTTGAGGGTTATAGTGACTCACAATGGAGATCAGATGCTGGTGAGATTAAGGCCACGAGTGATTTTTTTACACTTGGCGGTACCGACGTTTCCTGGAAGTCTTGCAAGAATATCATCTTAACGAGGTTAATAATGGAAGCAAAAATCACAACATTATACACGGCTAATTTTGAAGCAGACTGGCTTCGTGAGCTCTTGATGGACATATGTGTGGTTGAAAAACCAATACCCGCCATCCCAATGAATTATGATAATCAAACTGTGATCATCAAAGTAAATGGTTCTAAGGATAATATGAAGTCGTCAAGACATGTGAAGAGAATATTAAATTCTATCAGAAAATTGAGAAACTCCAGAGTTACTACGTTGGATCATATCCAAACATCTAAGAACTTGGCAGATATCTTCACAAAGGGTTTACCACATAATGTGATAGAAAATGAATCGAGGGTGATGGGTTTGAGACCACACTATGAGTTATCTATAGTGGTAAACCACTCTATGTGATCGGAGATCCTGTGAATTAGAGTTGGAAGATAAACTGTTGGATATCTTAGGGAGAGTATCCCTAATACTGAATTACATATATGTAAAGATGATATACTCTCCTATTCTGCATGGTAGGTTGATATTTATATTAATATGTTCTAAGTGTATTATCTAAGAAGAGATGTTGACCTCTAGAACATCTTTTAAAGAACACATATATGAGTTTAACTGTCAAACGTTGTTGTCCGTGGGAGTTGGGTGCTCTCCAAAAAACTCATGAAAGGCCCTGGAGTATGACGGATAAGCTCCAAACTGCGGGAAAGCCCTGCAGAAACCCAATATTGGTCTAGACTTTATGTGAAACGAGTGTACATAAGACTTGTAGTTAAATGAATAGTCCACTATTCAAGTTACTAAGTAGAGTTGGAGGTGAAGTTTAATGTGAAAGTTCAACTTAGCATTCTCCACTACAAACCGATATATACATAAAAGTTCTGGAACAAAAGTGATGTGATTTGTAAATGAGATTTTGTGGGGGGGATTGTTCGAATTTGGTAATGGGCTATTGGGCTATAATAAAAATTCTCAAATTCTCTTTGGCACAATTTATACATGGAAGCTCATGGTTGTGATAGTGGTGCTAAAGTTTAGTCCCACAATGCTAGTTGAGTGAGAGTTTCACCTCCTAATATACTAGGATATTCTACCACTCACTAAGGTGTGAGAGAGCAGCTCGCATGCACTCCTTCTCCGATGTTGCCCACCTCAGCATGCCACGCCTTGTCACTACATGCACTCCGCGGGTTGCTGGAATGAGCCAAGTCGAGCCCATTTTTTTCATGATGTTTGAAATTGCTACTTGAAAAAACTAGTTATGTTTCAATTACGAGTCATTAATGGACACATTAATCAATCAGCCGTTTTGGGACTTTCTCGACCATGGACTATTGCTGATTTGGACATGGAGCGCCTCACGACCTTTCAGACCTGTACCATATAATCTCAGAAGCAAACACTGGTTGATACGCATTGATGTCTGTGAAATATAGCCATCCACACTCACATTTAAACTTGATATTATTTATACTTTTGATGAAATATATCTCTAAATCTTGCGACTAATGCCTAATGATCAAAGGGGAATGCAATCCTTTCTTGCTATTTTTCCCTGCACAGATAATGACGTATGATGATGGGAATCTCAACATTAAAGTCAAAGATACAAGGTTTCCAACATGTCAAAGAAACCAGGAGCCGTGAAGTGGATCCATAAGCTTTAACGACCAACTATACAACGGGAATAAAATTCCGGCTGTATAGTTCCGGCCGTAAAGTTGCCATCGACTCTGTTAGGTCAAACAGAACAACTTTTGTGAAGGGACCCCTATATAAAGAGGCCTCAGGCGACAAAAAACTAGAGCCGCACCACACAAAACACAACACTAAAGAGCCGCCGGAGGAATAGATCTAGATCTAATCTCCAAATCCTTCACCACCACCATAGCCATATTCCACCACTTTTAATAGTAGATCTCTTCTCCAATTGGCGACATTGTAAGACTATTTCTATCAATCTCATGATTTCTATTACAATGTTTATGATTGTTGATTTCATATCTATGTGTGAGTAATTCTCCTTGGGCTAAGGGCTTCAACCTATCCATGTAGCATGTGCATGTTATTTATCATAGATGGGATCATGTATTAGTTTGTATGGCATGATGATTATTGTACCCTCTCTTGCCTCAATCTAAGGACTTGTCAGGTACCCAAGACCCCGAGGATTGATCCATGTATCGGGAGTGTGAGTAATGACTAATCTGCAGGATCAGAACCCCAGTGATAGAAAGGTAGTATGGTTGTATGTGAGGGATTAACGGTGACATAACTATGCATATCATTAGTTCTCTTTCTTCTATGGATGAGACTAGTAGGTTATTTCTATAAGCATTTGTTGAGGCAATAGAAATTATGGATGCACTGCCTACATATAATTATATTGCTCTAACAATTACATGCATATTTTATTTTTATCTTTTATTTCCATCAGATGTTTTGCACAGCTACAGGAGAAACCAAAAGCCCTAGGCCCTCTCTCTCCATCATCATCAACAACAAAAGATCGCAAACTCTTGGTTCGGTAAAACACAAGAAGAATTACAAAACTCCCGAAGGTCCGTTAAAGTGACTTCACTTTGCTTTCTGCTTCCCGAGGATTCGATAAACCTAGGTCTACTAGGGAAAAACAAGCTATACTACATCCGTAATCCGGATCGAAGGTATCAACCTTTTTTCTGCCGGGGAAGCAATAGTTACCCTGGTGAGATTATTAGAAACCTTGCTAGTTTTAATTCTTGCTTTTAATTTTGTTGGTTTGCTTTCAGTCGTCTTTATTTGAAAAACCAAAAAAATAGCTAGTCTTTAAATTATTGTTTTTACTATTGTAACTTTTTTTAGTTTAAGGAAAACCCAGAAACATAGGAAATATGGCTGAAAAGAAGCTTGGGGATTTTGCAACTCCCAACAATGATTATTTGCATACTCCTATTACACAGCCAGCAATTACTGCTGAAGATTATGAAATTAAGCCCCACTATTTAAGTTTGGTTCAACAGAGTCAATTTGGAGGCTCTGCTGTTGAGGACACAGGTATGCACTTGAATACTTTCAATGAAATATGTGATATGATGCACATTAAATATGTTGACCCTGATACGGTCAAATTGCGCTTATTTCCTTTCTCTCTTAAAGGAAGATCAAAAGTATGGTTGCTATCTTTGCCTAGAAATACTATTGCATGAATGTACTTTTTTATTTATGACTAAATTTTTTCCACCTGCAAAGAGTATGCAACTAAGATCTAATATTACTTGTTTTAGACAGGAAGAGCGTGAGCCACTCGCTTGCATGGGAGAGAATGAAAGAATGCATGAGGAACTGTCTCGGTCATGGGATGGAAGATTGGTTAATTCTCTATTTATTTTATAATGCTCTTAACCCTGTGTCTAAGTCTATGCTTGATACTGCATCTAGAGGAACATTTATGGGCAAACAAATTAACGAATCAAAGCAGCTTCTAGACAACATGCAAGACAACCATGCCCAATGGCTTGTGGAAAGATCAAACACGAAAAAGGTGAAATCCGTCACACCTCAAGAAAATGAAGAACTCAATGCTAAACTGGATGAGCTAATATTACTCGTCAAACATAAGGAAACCCCGGTAAGATCTATCCCAGAACCAAATATTGAAGTAGACTTTATAGCTCGTAATGATTATAACCCTGCTTGGAAGAAGAACTATAATCCAAATTTTTAGAAACATTATTCTAGCCCTGCAGGTAACTCTAATAATCATATGGGATCAAGCAATGGTAGTATTCAAGAAACTCTTAAATCCTTTATGGACTCACAAAATGAGAAAAACAATATCCTAGTTAAAATAACAGAGAACCATGATGCTATGCTTGCTAAATTATCTAACCAAGTTGTTAGTTTGAGGAATGATTTGCAGGCCCACCAAGAAAGGACAAGGATTGTTGAGGCACAACTAGGTAAGATAACCGAGAGTCAAAACTCTCATTCTAGCTAAATTTGCAAGTAAAGCTGAGCCCAATCTGGTTGAAAAAGTTAAGATGATAAGAATTCAAAGGGAGGGGACTGAAGAAATTGACTACAACAATGCCCCTTCACCAAACTACATGGTTGAATATCTTGTAAAAAGGATCAATATCAAGATTCCGATAAGTGAAGTAAATGAGTAAGCCATGTATCAACACTTCGTTAATTAGGTAGCAATTAAGGTACGTGAGCCTGAGGAAGAGTATAAGAAAATTGCTGAAAAATTACCAGCTAAACTTGATGATATATTTGAGCCTGCTATTAAGATTAAAATTGGGACTAATGAAATAGCTGCACTTTGTGATTTAGGTGAAAGTGTTTCAACAATTCCAAAGAGTCTTTTTAATAAGCTAAATCTTGGCTCATTTGAAATCACTGAGTTAAAATTACATCTAGCAGATTCTACCTACGAACAAGCTGTAGGAATTAAGGAGAATACTTTAGTATACATTAAAGGTTGTCCTGCTCTCATTGATTTTGTTATTGTTGACATGCCTGAAGATGCTACTGCTCCTATCATATTAGGTCGTACACTCTTAAGAACTATTAAGGCTTTGATTAATCCACATGAAGGGAACGATGAAGCTTCAATTTCCTTCGCGGGATCCTTTTGTTATTCATTTTCCCAGGAGGAAGAAAGTCAAGCATGATGACAAGGAGGCCGTCAATTTGAAAGCCAACTATTTTGGAGTGGGTGTTCCACTCATCTGGCCTAAGTGAGCAACATCAAGGTCAATCTATTGACCATAAAAGAGTGTTGCATGGGAGGCAACCCATGTGAAATAAAGGTTTGAGTAAAGTTTTTAAGTTTTAGTTTAAGTTTCTTGTTGAACAAAGAGTGCTAGAAAACTCCAGTTGAGAAGGAGAAGTTCGGTAGTACTAAAAATCATGTTTTATACATGTTGTTATTGGTCGACAATATAGACTATCATTTTTCTTTCAAAAACATGGTGTTTCTCTAAGTTTCAGTTTAATAAAGAATTCTCAAAGAAACGGAAATTTTTTGCCGATTTTAAGGACCAACTATACGGCGGGAATAAAAATTCCAGCCGTATAGTTGTGGCCGTATAGTTATGTAAGATCCCTCCTTTGTAAAGGAAAAGGATCCCTGTGATTGCAATGCTAGTCCCTGGATCATTGCTAGCATCCACAGTTTAAAATGAAGTACACAGATACAAAGGTCATTTATTACATCCATTCCAAAGATAAAACATAGTCTTTACAACTCAAGGCCACAAGCCTAATACAAGAGTTTGGAATAAGTAAATAAATATAAGTCTTCATCTTCATGTGCCACAGGCAAACATGTTGAGTGTAGACTCATGACACCTAATCCTCATCAGAGTAACCTGCAACATCACAAGTTACAGCCACAGTGGGTCAATACTTTGGAATAGTATTGGCAAGTGATACCTTAGTAAATTTTAAGTGGACTATATTACTATATGCAATTTGGCTAAGTGTAGCTTGGCTTGCTTTGCTCAAAATAGGTTTTTCCTATTAGTTGAAAACAATAAGTTTTTCTTTGTCAAAACTTTTCCCAAGAAACCATCAATAGACATTGAGGTCCTTCACCCTTGTTCCCCCACAAATTTTTACTTAGAAGTTGGAGTGATGAGATTCTTGATAGCTTCCATGTCTTGATGCTCAAGTTGTCCATTGCCATGGACTTGGCTAAGTACTTAGATTTTTCCATCTGCAGAGGTTGTGCACTTTTCCCACCAGACTTGGTTTCCCAAGACATGACCTTTCAGAAGCCTTCCCTTAGCCAAATGGACGCGTTCCAACCTATCATCCCACTACCACCATCTGTCCAAATGACTAAGTTCTAGCAACCTATGTGATCCAGGCAGAGCCCATATTTCCAAGTGGCTGCACTATAAGCTTCTCAACACTTGGCCACTAAAAATCCCTTTGTTCCTGGGTGGCATACCACAAGTGAGATACACAACGTAAACCATATCCATGGGCCTTGTGTAACCACTCAACCAAAAACCACCAATCAAGTCCCTTTCCACCCAGGTAATTCATTGACTTAGTTGTTTTATTAAGAAAACATAAGTCCATGGACTTAGAAATATTTTCATCATAGCATGTATATACTTTACCAAACCTTGTTTGCTACTAGTTAGGCTAAGCATGGCATAGTAACTTAACTTAGAAAATTTCCTAGCAATTCTACAACTACTTAGGATTTCCCAACATGGCATTTGGAAAAAAATAGTAGCATGCAAGACTTAGCAAAATATTTCTAATGCTTGTATAAAATATAGGGATAGACATATTCATGAGTACCACTTGCCTTGGTAGTTGGGAGAGTAGCACTCTTCACAATCACAATCACTAGCACCAAAGTCTACACAAAGAATAGTAGCACAAAATTACACACAATTCATATACAAACATAAATATATGCATGCATGCAAAATGCTAAGTGATGATTTTTAAAACCCAACCAAGCAAGTGCATAGTATTGAATCATAACCAAGTTAAAAACTTGCTAAACCAAGTTTATTTTACACTAAAACATTTTCCTAAACAATTTCTATACTCATAATAGTCCTAAACAAGTTTCTGCAAATAAAATCATTTTAACAGAAACTAAACACTAAACACATTGCATAAACAGAAAGGGCTTGTTCTCCTGATTCCAACGGTATAAAATTTATCAAATTCTAACGTGTAGATCAAAAGTTATAGCTATTTCAAAATTTGATCTAAATCTGATTCAAATCTGTTTTTAAACTCAAACCCTAGCCACGCGTCTGTTTCCTATTGGCCCGTACCGGTTCGGACGGATCGAGCTCTGCGAGCCGTAGGATTTAAGTCAGATCTGGTGGCTCGGATGTGCGCATACCTCTTCGCTTAAGTTCTAATTTCAGTCGTAGGATCTACATCTAATGTTCCTGAACGCCTTGACCAAAGATGAGCGGCGCTAGCGGCGGCGACTAGCGGCGGCGCGTCTGTCAGCGGCGGAGCTGGCGTTCTAGGTCGCGCGGGAGTGGGGGAAGAGGCTTACCAGAACCGCGGTGGTGTGCTGAAGCTCAACGTGGCGGTGGTTTGGCAAGGGGCGCACGGGGTCGTCGGAGATTCCTCGCCGGAGTTCGCGAACGCGTCTGGTGCGGCTGCTGTCGACGTTGGCGAGGTTCTGCGTCGCGCTAAGTCAAAAGGAGGGCACCGTTAGATGCGCAAGACGATGGGGGTCCTAGGCGTATCAGGCAGAGGGCAAGGGGCGGCTGGTACTTACGGGGAGAGGTCGCCGGAGTTCGTGCAGAGAGCGGCGGTGCTCGGTCGAAGTCGTTGCCGAAGCTACAGACCATGCGAGAACAAACAGGGTGCGTCAGTAGGTGCGCAAGGACTTGCTGAGCTTGATAGCATGAGTCAGGGACAGAGGGGGACACGGTGCTCACCGGAATTCGTCGTCGGAACAGCGGCGGCGAAGTCAGCGGCTGGGGCGTGAAAGGGAATTGGTTGAGGGGAAATGGTCGCGAGAGAGAGGGGATTAAGTATCCTGAGGCTCGACAAGAAACGCCCAGTGATTCAATGCCATTTACCTCGCGGAATCAAAGCAGCAACGGGCAGCAGCGGAGTTCGTGTGCGGGATTTTGGGGAAGACGAAGATGACATGGACGGGGCCCGCTTGTCAGCGAAATAAGCAGAGAGGGAGTGGGGTCCGAGCGTCAATGACCGCGTGGGTGCGTCTGCGCGTGCGCGAGAGAGAGAGGAGCCGGGTGGGCTAGTTGGGCTGCGTCTTTTGCTGGGCCAAAATCCTGGCGCCGGCCCTTTTCCAATTATTTTCTCTTTTCTTTTCCTAAATTGATTTTCAGGAATGGTTTTCAAATTAATTCAAATCCATTTGGGATTTTTGCAGTGTGCAACATACTCAAATCTAGGCATAAAACCATGTGGTTCTTTGAAAAGGCTTGGTCAATTTTGGAGAAACAAAATAACAGGGGCATTGCACTAGGTTTGCAAATGTTTGAAAATGATTTTTGAAACCATTTCTATTTTGTAAAATTTTGTCCTAACTCCACACTCAAACCAATCAACAAGGGAGACAAACAATCTAGGTTTAAAACATTTAAGTTCTCAAATGGGGATGGCCATTTGATTTAAGTTTGCTCACATAAAATGATAGCACTATGTGCCTCTGTTTTCTTGAAATGAGTTTGAAATTGATCTCAAATTTATATGAATGCATGAATGATATGCAATCTTTGAAATCATGAATTTAGGGATGTTACAAGTTATCAATGTCATCGAAAAAAAATTCTTCCCAGCGGGAATAAAAATTCCGGCCGTATAGTTGCGGCCATATAGATATCGAGGCATTTTAAGATTTTCTTTTAAAAGGTACAATAAGCTTGACGACCAACTATACAGCAGGGATGAAAAATCTCGGTCGTATAATTTGGCCGTATAGTTGCACCACCAAGTGAGAAACCCTAAAAACCCTAAAAAATTACGTTAGACCAACTATACGGCGGGAACAAATTTTTTTAGACGTATTGTTTGGACGGTTGCGTCCGACCACAAAATCGCCACGGGACAGGTACCCCAACACCAAAACTTCAATCCTTTTTATCTCTTCTACCTCCAAACTCTCTCAAAACCTCAAGAGATCTTCATCTCTACTCAATTCTGTTAGATTTCCTCGCACACAAGTGATCTACGGTATGTTTCTCCTCCGATCCTCCAATTACTTTTTGCAAATTCATCTTTGATCTATTGTCATTATCAATCTAGGGTGAGACTTACTATGAACTAATTGCCATGCTTCTCTTGCCTAGATTATTATTTTGAGGAGATACTTTAGTGTGCTATGATGAGGAATATGTTATGCTTATTATTATTGGATCAAAAAAAGTTTTTTTTGACTTTTCTTATTATTTTAGATGATGAACACAAGGAGCCAAACTCGTTCTTGTGCCGCTCCTAGTTCTTCTCGGGTTGCAGCTCAGGAATGCATCGGGATACGATTCGGGAATGAGTCCTACCGTGATCATTTTGACAGGATCAAGAACCGAGAAGTGAAGGCAACCAAGTGGGCTTTCCCCATTATATTGAATCAACTCGGCACAAAATGAGTTCACAAGAATCAATGAGGAGAACATTTTGGTCCTTGCAAAAGCTTCTTTCAACAAAAACAACTTGTCACTCCACTTAGGCGCCGTTCTTGTGAGCTACTTGGAGTACCAATCTTAACAAAGCCAAGGACCAATCACATGTGGAGGCATCATCATCGTGCTTTACAATGCCTTGGGCATCGACCTAGGTGAGTTGCAACCATTTCTAGGTGAGAGACATGTTGGTTTCTCTACTTTAAAGGCTTGTGGAATGCTCACTAGGAGAGGTGGTGTTTATTACCTGCATATTGCTGGAGCTGGGCATCTCTACCCCGATGCTTTGCATAATGGTATTTTCTGTATCGAGGAAGGACGTTTGCTATATGACTTGCAGGTTGAGCAACACCAACCCTAGGAGGAGATTCTGGATGAGGATGAGGACCGATAGGAGGAGCAAGAAGTTCCTTATCAAGAGGAGCAGCCAACAAACCGTTTCGCTACATATTGTTGGGATTGGCACGACGGGGAGGCATCTGTGGTTTCAATAAGGATAAGTAATGAGATATAACCCATAGACCTTAACATGAACAATACAACATATAGCAACAATCACCAACAAGCAAACACATGATAATGTTAGGATTCAAAACGAACAACAAGTTTGCAAACTAAACACACTATCATAGTCATCCACATGTTGGATGCTCAATGCGACTCGATAAATAAAGCGATGATAAATGAATAGATAGCTAAGTAGTCAACACTACTCCTCCATCTCTACCTCCTCCTCTACTAGAGCAAGTCCTGCTGCATCGAAACCTTCCTTGTACTCCTTCACGCTAGTAGTTAAAGCATCGACCTTCGCCTGAAGCTCTCTCTTCCGCGAACGCAGCCTATCTATCACCTCCTGCTGCGTCTCTAGCTCAAGTTCCTTGAGATCCATCTCAGCCTTCATCTCATTGATCTTCTTGTTCCTATCTTGCACTCTCTTCTCTTGGTTCTTAAACCTCTTGTCTTGCTTCTTGAACCTAGTCTCCATCTCCTTGATGCACTCCTCCTGCTCCTCGAAGGCCTTTTCCTTCTCCCTCAGCTGTACGCATAGCTCGTCATTGCTAAGCATGACGTTGGTCCTATCAGTGTCAAGGTGCCTAAGGAGGCTCTCTATGTCCTGAAGATAAAGACGTACAAGCTCAATGGTCTTCCTAGTGGCCTCATCATACACTATTGCCTCTCCGTCCTCATCATGCTTTCCAAAGGGATGGAAGTAGAGTCCCTTGATCTCGGCGGAGTGATGTCCACATAGACGTCCTAGCAGCTCTTGCATGGCGACGTCGAGTCCCTTCTCCTTGTCGTCATGGAGTATCTTGAAGGCAATCTCCTCGGTGGGAGGCTCTGACTGGCGTCCTGGCTGGGAGACTCTAAATCCCCACAAGTCCTTCCTCTCGAACTTCCTGAGCTGAAGTCCCTTAATGTTAGGGAGGGGAAGATTGAGCACACTTACAAGTTCCACGATACGAGGTCCAAAACAAGTTCCCTTGAACTCCTCGACGGTGCTGAAAACGAAGCTAGGCATCTATTGCATAGGATAGAGATAGAAACAGCACAAGTAAAGATAAAAACATAAAGTAGTAAGGCAAAAGCCAAATAACAAACACATAATTCATTTAAAAACACACAAGTCATGGCATACAATATTCAATCATAAACACCAAGGTTCAAACACCACTTATACTAAATTTTGCCATACCATATAGGTTGGTATCATAAAATTATTAACGCGAGAAAATGACAAGTGTGGTGGTACAACTATTGGAGTACGTCACAATCCTCACTCTCTAGTCAAGGTAGCTATCTGAGCATCCTTGGTTGCAATATGCTTGTCTTGATCACAATACTCACATGCCAAGTCTATAATATCTTCCCTTAAATGTTTTATGGTGGTATCTAAGTCTTGGGTATGCTTCCTCTCCTCTCTAAGATCATTCTGAATGTTGAGCATTCTACACTTGAGTCTTTCTCCAAGATCCTTGATGGCATTCCATGCTGCATTCCTTGCAGAGTAAAAGAATGACAGACTACTAGGAAAAACGCTACCAGGGGCGCACCAAATTGGAATTCTGTGGCGCATATGGGTGTCGCCACTAAAATTTAAATTCTGTGGCGCATATGCATATGCACCACAGAATTCTCAACATTCTGTGGCGCATATGCCATATGCGCCATAGAATTCTGTCCCAAATTCTGTGGCGCATATGGCATATGCGCCACAGAATTTTGTCCCAGATTTTGTGGCGCATATGATCCACAAATTTTTTTTTTTCAGAATTTAGTACAAATACAGGTATACTACAATAAATACACACAAATTTGACAGAAATACACAGAAAAGCTGCACACAGTAGTACAAATGTTCCAGTTCACATATAATACATCAGCAAGCACAAATGTTCAGAAGTGTTGATCAATCACATATTAGACACATATTAGAACCGAATAAGTGTACAAGTGTACATTTCACAAGTGTTCATCCCACTCACATAACTTAATTACAACTGCGTGATGTTGTCACCACCTACTACCTTAGAACAAAATATATAGTACACCGTAACCGCGATGCTAGTGAGGAGGAGCAACATCAAGATCTTCGTCTGGTTCATCTTCCATACGTGTCTCCTCCACTTGGCCACCGCCTCCTCTCTAGTCGTGTATCCCTTGTAGATATTGCTGCTGAACTTGTCCACTTGTTGGTGGCAGTCCACCCACTCCTCGTAGACACCTGGAACCCGACCCTTGTACACAACGTACATTGGCATCTCTATTGACAAGGCATATTAGTACATCATGCAAATATATATGTTGACAAATATTAGAGAAACGCATTCATAAACTTAAAATAATGCATCGATGACAATGAAAGAAACACGACAACATGTTCGACACAATAACAACGACCATGGTTATTACATGACACAATAACAACGACGGTTTCAAGCTAGGCAAGATAAGTTTTTCGACACACACACTACATGTGTCCACCGATACACATGCTCTCTCGGTCAAGTAGCCTTCTCCTTAGAGGGCGCCGGGAACGGCTTGTACATGTCTTTCTTCGTCCACGTCCTGAAGTCACACTGCGCCTTGAGGCGAGCTTCGATCTCCCTCTTGGTGAACTGCCTGGGCTGGTGTAAGAGCCCACTAGTTGTGTTGACCTGTTCCACGATGATATGTGATAGCTTCACCTGCGTATCATGGAAGTCTTACATGAGATCGGATTCATTGATCCCATGCAACTTTTGGGCCCATCCTCGGAGAGAAGATGGCAGCGTTAGCATCTCGCCATCTCGGACAAACCGTTTGAGGTGATGGGAAACGTAGAAGGCCTCCTTCACGCTGCTAGTCGTCTGCTTGACGTAGGGGAACTCGCACACGTGCTTGAACTTGTGTGAGCCATCGTCCCTGTAAGCCTCCCCCTTATAGTCGAAGGGGCCTCCCTGTTTAGCATAGCCCTTGATAGCATCATCCAAAACGCTCTTTACTCTGGCATAGTTCTTCCTCCTCGCACTCCCCGAGTCGAAGTAGGTGGCAAGCGAATACCTCGTGGAGAGGAAGATGAGCGTGCGGTACTTGTCTCTGTGGGCAACACACAATGTGGAACGGGATGTTGGAAAAGAGAAATGGAAAGAAATACTTATGTGTTACGACAGCAGTAGGAGGATGTGTACGCTTAATCGGGAAAGAAAGGAACAAGGATGTTGTCCTTCCTCTTGCTTTCCATCAATAGCTTCTGAAGGTAGGACTTTTCCCGGGCCCGGGTCCTTGTTCCTTCTTCCAGCTGGTTGTCCCACATGTAGTAGGGATCCGCTATCGCGATGAACGGGTTTTGCTCTCTCTTGACCTTCATCGCTAGATTGAAGATGTCCTCATAGGTGAACCAAGTTATAGTTCATCCGTCTCAAGTGGAATAGCTTGAAGATGTACTCATAGGCTATGGAGAACACATCCGCGGGGGCATCCGTGATGAAGCCCACGTCCTCCGGCACCTTGATGGTGAACACCGGGTAACTCGGGTTATTGTCCTTGAGAAGGAGTCCCTCCAGTGTTTGGATACCGTCATGCAAACTCATCATAGCAACCGAAGCCAGGTGGCGCAGTTCCGGAGGCAGTATGGGCTGACCAGCTCCGTGCACTCTTGTCAAGCCATCCTGGAGGGGTGGTACAACATCGTCCCGGTAACGGATTGGAGCGGGCTGGCTCGCATCCTTGTCCTTGTTCATGTTCGGCCTCTTCCTCACCCTCTTCCTCTTCTCATCAGCAGTGTCCTCCACTGGCGATGCTATCCCCTCACCTGCCATCATGTGGAGTGTGTCAGGGCTGAAAACGATTCCGGGCGATGGAGGTTGTGTCTCGGCGGCCGGAGGCGTCTCTTGAAAAAACCCACGGAAGACCAGGCGCTTCTTGGGATGGGTAGCTTGATCGCGGAATGATGGTTCTTCATCGAGAGGAGGCATGAACGGTCTTTTGCCGGTTCCGGTGTTGACGAAGGCATTGACATCAATCGGTGCATCATCATCATCCACCTCGATGTTGGCATCGAAGGCCGCCATGTCCATGTCGTCCTGGGGTGGTGGCGATGGAGGTTGCGGTGCCACGGCCTTGGCTTTAGGCGGGGGCTATGGCGGTTGAGGAGCATTTCAGAGTTGGTGACCATGTAGAATCCCGACTCATTGTGGTTATCCTCCTTGTTTTTATACTCTTCTCCTTCATCCATCATTGGGAATCCCTTGTACACAGCTTCACCATATATCCCCAAGCTAATCATAAGGTTCTTCAGTGCCTTGGGAAACTGCGTCTCACATTCTAGGGTCATGGTCATCAGTGGTCCCTTCCTGACGGCTTCGTTGATGGCGTCCATCTACAAATAGTGATGAAAAAGAAGATTAGGAGAAGTTTGACGAGATGAAAAGAGAAAAGTGTGGAAATTTACAAAGGAGTTTGCATTTTCCTAGTGGTTTCCTTAGTCTAATCCATCTTAGGGTCATAAACCTACAGGCAACACAGTGCTTTGATACCATCTGTAAGACCTCACCCTTTAAGGTAAAGGTCCCTGTGATTGCAATGCTAGTCCCTGGATCGAAATGCTAGCACCCACAGTTTAAGATGAAGTACACAAATACAAAGGTCATTATTACATCATAATTCTAGGAGTACAATAGTTCTTACAACTCATTAGCCCAAGGCTAACACATAGAGTTCTCATTACAAAGTAAATAAATAAATTCTTCATCTTCATGTGCCACAAGCAAACATGTTGAGCGTAGACTCATAACCGTACTCACCATCAGAGTAACCTGCAACATAATAAGTTACAGCCACAAGGTTCAATACATTTGGAATTGTATTGGCAAGTGATATCATAGTTATATAGTAGAGACTATCATCTACATGAATTTGGCTAAGTGTGATTTCAGGCTGGCTTTCCACAAAGTAGTTTTGTCCTACTAGTTGAAAACACTAAGTTTTTCTTTACAAAACTCTAAGGAACCACCAATAGACATTGGTGAACCTCTACCCTTGTTCACCCACAAGTTTTAACTTAGATAAATAGGGATGAGGAGATTCTTGATCATTTCAATGTATTTGATGATCAAAATTGTCCATTACAGGGGACACGACTAAGTACTTAGGTTTTACCCTCTCGAGAGGTAGTGCACTTACCCCACAAGACTCGACATGCATCGAGACGAGACTTTTCAGAAGCAATCCCTCAGACCACCATGGACGTGTTCCATCCTATCAACCCTACCACCATTTATCCATCCGGCTGAGTTCTTGCAACCTAGTTGGTCAAGGCAGAGCCCATATGCCATGTGGTTGCACTAGAAGCTTCTCAACACTAAACATCTCAAATCCCTTTGTTCCTGGGTGGCCATCCACAAGTGTGATACACACACTAGAGGGAAAAAGCCTATCCGTGGCGCACACATTTTGGAGTTAGTGGTGCACCCTCGTGCGCCACGAATAAGATGCCACTAACTACAGGAGGTTCGTGACGCACCCCGACGTGCGCCACTACCTACCCTGTTATCCGTGGTGCACCATCCTACTGTGCACCACGAATGTCTTCTGTGGCGCACCCTATATCGATGCGCCACTAACTAGATAAAAGCATGCACCACTAACTTGTCTCGGGATTTCAAAAAAATAGCAAAATATAGCAGAAATACAAAGGATACACACGAAATATACCAGAATACAACAATATATCACAGAAATGCACAAAACTCACAGGAATACCCAGAAACTCACTGAATTCATACAAAGTGCCAAAATACATCAATATGGAGATTCAAAGTGTTACACACAAGTCATGGGAGAGTACAAGTTCGAAATCACACATGCATCTCGATACATATTCGATCATCATCGATCATGAGCTAGACTATGATTGAATAGAGGACAACGGCGGCGGCAGTGAGCAAGGAGAAGACCATGATGATCTTCATCCGATTCTTCTTCCATAGGTGCCTCCTCCACTTGGCTACCGCCAACTCTCGAGTCTTGTACCCCTTGTAGCTGTTGCCGCTTAAGTTGATCACTTGTTGCTCGCAGTCCTCCCACTCCTCGTAGGCTCCCGGAACGCGGCCCATGTACACCACGTAGCAGTTTGCCTTCACCATCACTGCGGACAAGGAAAAATATAGACATAGTAGGCATTCATGTTATGCAACGAATAGAACGACATGATAACGAAATATAGCAAAGACATTCATACACCTAAAACAATAGTAGCACACATAATTAAACAGGTCCAACATAGGCACAAGGAGCCTCGGTAACTTAAGGTTTAAGACTCCCACACACACACACACATGTCCAACACGACAGTTTCCTAACATCACGATGATAGTCGATCAAGTCCATGACATACATACGGAACACATGACACACACTAGCCGGTAGTCTTCTTGTGCAACGGTCGGCATCCCTCTCTCGTCATGAAGGTCCTGCCGTCGAGCTGCAACTTGAGGCGGTCTTCGATCTCGCGGTTAGTTAGCGCTCCGCCGCCGTAGTGGAAGGCCCCTCCTCTTGTCATGACATCTTCATGGATGCATAGACATATCTGATTCTGGATGCGCCAGAACTGTTCCATGAGGTCCGAATCGTCGATTGTCGACAACTTTTCAGCCCAAACTCGGAGATTAGCCGGCAGCGCCTCCATCCGTGAATCATGCATGTACATCCTTACATAATGGAAGGCGTAGAAGGCCTCCTTCACACTTCCCGCCGGCTGCTTGACGCATGGGAACTTGGTGGCGTGGCTGCAGATGTTCCTTCCATCCTTCTTTCTTTCGCCCTCCTTGCTGAACTTGCCTCCCTTGGCGGCGTAGACTTGTATAGAAAGATCCAGGACACGCTTGATTCGGTCCCATCTCTTCGGCTTTGTTTCACTGGATGAGTGCAAGTACGTTGCTTGCGACAACCTCGGGTAGACGGAGATGAGTGTGTAGTATATGCCATTGCGCAAAACAATAGAAATGGAACTGTTGGAAGAAGGGGACAAAAGGAATCTAAGGATGTGTTACGATGGATAGAGACCGGTTGTGTGCACTTACTCGGGGAAGGCATGGACAAACATAGACTTATCCTGGTTCTCGAAGAAGAAATTCCCGAGGTATTGCGACACCGCTTCCATGTAACCGTCGCTCGCAAGAATTTCGTCGCACATGTATTAGGGGTCCACAATGGCTACGGATTGGATTTTCTCCCTATGGATCCTCATTGACATCTAAGGGCGAAGAGGCAGAACAAGTTGTAGTCCAGACGCTTCGAGTGCATCAGATCATAGATGTCCTCGTACCACAGGAAGAACAGGTCCACGGGTGCTGCATGGACGAAGCCATGTCCATTTGGCACCTTGCATGTGAAGACTGGGTACCCAGGGTTCTTATCTTTCAGAAGCATGCTCTCGAGATGCAGAATGCTGTGATACAAATGCTTCATGGATGCATCCGCGACATCGAGCAGCTCCTGAGTCAGAATCGGCTGGCCCGCTATGTGCGTCGTGTAAGGGCGGGGCGCTACTGTGAAGGGGGCGTCATGATGCCAAAAAACTGCCTGCTTATTTTGAGCCGGCTGGCTCGTCGAACCCTTCTTGCTCCAGCTATGCTTCCGGTACTGCGAGTTCTTAGCGGCTGGATCAGCGGATCCCGCCAGCTGCTCACTGGCCGCCTTGTGTAGTGTGTTGGCGCTTATTATCACCGTAGGAGGACCACCGGCGTCATCATAGGGCGTCTCCTAGGAACCACCAAACCGCAGATGCTGCATGCATGACAAGGGACGGCCGGCCGGTTCACCGTGGGGTGCTGGATCTCCAAGTGGAGGCATGAACACTCCATCGTTGTCCGTGACGTTGGTGTTGAAGTAGTCATCCACGTTGACCTCCAGGTCATCATCGTCATCATGTGCAGCCTCCACGTCATCATTGGGATATGGCGACGCCGTGTGTGCGGCCCAAGACTTATGTCGTGCGGTGTTGGCGATGACGAGCGGTACCTTCTTTGGTGCGGTGGCGTGTGCTTTGTCGTCCTTCGCAAGCCTAAGCTGGCTCTTGGGCCATAGCATGGGCCAGCCGTAGTAGCCCTCAAGGTCCTTATGTTCTTCGGCTCCCTCAGGTTTCCTGGGCGGGTTGATTCCTTCGAAACCCTTCAGGGCCCTCACGACCTTGACACGGAAACAGCCAGCAAGGATTGTCTTGTTATGCATCATGAGCCCCTTGGGTTGAATGATGGCGCCCTTGCCTACATCCCTCAACACGCCGTCGACCTTGTGAAGCAATGTGCAATTGGCGTTCTGCGAGACAACATATATGTGTGTTAGTTCATTGTTTGTGAGGTTGCGAGCCCTACGATGAAGCATTCAACACTTACTGTTGTGAGGGCCTCGAGCTCGACAACTGTGGGCACGCGAGTCTACGTCAGCTCTTGCTCCCGCTCATACCGAAGCAACAGCGCCGACTGCGGGTTGGTGTTGGGCGTCGGTGTCGCGGCAGGCTGAGCTTGGGTGTTGGGATCCACATCTTATCTTCCATCTTCGCCTCCATCTTGGCCTCCAATTTTGCCGGTAGCTCGGACACTTCTGCCTCGAGCTGCTCGATGTTCCATTCCTTCTCCGCCGCTCTCTTGTCCCTCCTCTCCTTCCTGGTCTTTGTGTCCTCTTTGAAGTGGATGCCGACCTTCGTGGTCAGCCCAAAGCCGGCAACACGTCCACCGAATATCATATTCTTGTTCTTGGGCCTCTTCCTTTTGGCGTTGACCGCCTTATTGAAAGGAGTGTCCCATGGCTCCCTTACACCTTCTTCGATACCTGCCGCGGCCACTATTTCGGCTTCCTGCACAAGCATAGGCGGAACCCATTTAGTACTACAACTGATGGATTCATTACCGATTGCAAATAATATGAACTACTGAGATCCACGGTAAGTGTCTTACCAGGAGTTTCTCAAAGTCCTGCATGGCCGGGTCTTCGGTTTTGAACTCCTTTGTTATGGGGCACAGGAAGTAGCGTGCCCGCACAAAGTTCCTCACCTGCGGGTCCATGAATCGGTCCCACCTATTTGGCTTGCCTAGACGCCGAAGCTCGGCGTCCTCCTTGTCCCAAATCTCCTGGGCTGCTCTGTAGCCGCCGCTCCCGAGGCGGTGGTGGCCTATGTTCAGGTTGTAGAGTCTCTTCCCCCACGCCGAGTCGAGTTTTGCAGTATCGGTCTCCAGCGTCTCCTTGAAGAGCACATAGTCATTATGCTCGAGCATCGGCTCCTTAGCCTTTATCTCCTCCCAGCTTTTCTTCCCGTCGATCCTCTTCTTCACCCGGGCTCTCCAGCTGGCCAAGGCGGTGCTCATCTTCGTGAGCGCCGCCTGGTTCACGATATTTCCCTTGACCACCTTGTTGTCGAATTCATCCGGGAACTTGTAGCGCCCATGAAGCTTCTCCATGAGGAGCTCGACGAGGTGAACATTGGCGGGATCTCGGAGGTTCCGCGTGTTCATCATCACGACCTCCCGGACCATGCACCCGATTTGGACCCCGTAGCCAGCGGCAAGATCTTTTGGCTCCTCGGGCGCGCTGGTCAGGGGCACTTGGCTGAACTCCTGGCGATGACTGCCGAGCGTTGGCGGTGGCCGAGGCTTCCTCACAACGTTCTTCTTACCGCCGTCGTCGATGCGTTCACCGGTATCGGTCGTATATTCGCCGCCGGAGGTGCGTTCACCGGCATCGGTGCGGTCGCCGCCGTTGGTGGTGGTCTTCTCCTCGGACCCCGTCTCATCTTCGCCGTCATCACCTGACGACGATCTAGCATCACCTTCATTGTCCGCCATCCCATATATTTCCTCCTCCTCCCTCCTCTAGGACAACTCCCAAAGCTTGAGGTTAGATTTCCGGGCTTGCTCTTCAACACTCGGTCCCGGGTCCTTTGATGTGCCGGCACCGTCGTTGACGTGTCCGGTCGACATTGTTGCACTATGCAAGAAAATATAACTTTTTAGTACATTAGTTCGACCGAAAAATTCGGCAGCACCTCCCCTAAAAATGTCTATGTAGGAGTGCCTGTTTCTCAACCGAAACAGAAATGAATCAACATTTCGAGAGTAACGGGCACTCATTTGAGATCCCTGCAACAATTCACAAAAAAAGAGGCACAAAATGTGCCTTCGGTGACCACAGAGGGTCGGCAACATACACAAAACATCCACAAAAAGCATCAAATGTTGCCTTTCCACCATAAAAGTCGACAACCTGCTGATCTTCACCATGAATGTACTACGTTGATTCGATAAAAATGACAGGTAGAGCAAGTAACTGAATTAGTACATGTTAGCTAGCTTAACATAATAGAAACCACATACAGCAGAGCAAACATAATATTTCTGAAGCTATATACATTGGTAAATATATGTGTTTTATGTTATAATATGAAATAAGATACTCACCCTGAACTGTGAAAGTCAATTTCATAATCATAAAGGAAAATGAGAAGCTAGCAAGATCAACTCAACAAGAAATTACTAATAATATAGCCTATTTGAAAATAAATAATAATTAGGAATCCACTTGTCACTAGACAAATTGAGTCCACGAAAAGAAAACAGTTAAGGGAACCGACAAGTCAAAACAGGACAAGAACGGTACAAAATCTCAGTTCTATATATTGAGCATACAAAATCTTGTTCATGGACGTAAATGGACAGAGCAGAGGAACCAAAAACAAATTTTCTCCATGTGAAAATACCAGAGAATTTTAAAGCTAAAACACTCAATTAGAAAAATGTCAGGTCAACAAGTGTCGATAAACACAGTAATATCCATTTCGGAAGCATCCCAAGAGGTGATTATTCTGCAAGGTTTAGACTAAACTACAAATTCTACCAAACATTCTAGGATGCTTACTGAAGAAATCTCACACTAAGCAAACAAGCTATATTATAGTTACCATATGGCCGTAAGTTGCACACGTTTCACTTTGATGTAGAGACATCAGAATCACGTTTCTTGCAATTGCCTTACAAAGGCCTTTATTCATGGAATCAGTTATATTAGTGTTCCGTGTGGAACCCGAATGATAACATTAGAATCATGCTGGAAATCAGGACTATCAACTCAGTAGCAAGTGACAATTCAAATTACCCAATGCATGTAATCAGTACATATGTTCTATAATTTTTGAATTAGAATAAAGCCTGACTACATGGGTGAGCTAGTGTACTAGTCACCATTTTGTTGTTGAGTAGTTAGCATTTGACAACCTGGAATTTTCAGCACTTTTTATTCGTTGTGGATGTGAAACAAATCATGCGCCTTTATATATGTATCATAATTAATCTTTGAGTCCTAGGTTTAGAAGACGCGTAGAGGTTTGTGAAGAGCACGTACCAAGTCTAGCAAGATGTTACAGATCTTGAAGTCCCAGTAGATGACCAGGTTCTTAGCTTCACGGAGAAACACCAACCCTTTGGCAGCACCAATGGTAACCCTTTGGCAGCACCAATAATAAGTTGTTACTCTAGCAGTCAAACACTGATAAATAAAAGATCAGTAACCAAGTATATGATCACATTGATAGTATAAAATCAATAGTGACATTTAATCACTAAACAAAAAAGATACTTAAACAAGCAAATAAAAATAATGGATCCTAAGCACAAGTGTTAAGTGAACAAACAAATTGTTTAAGCTTCAATAATATAATAAAGAACTAAATCACTGTAATCGAATAGATGATTAACATCGAGAACAACTCTACACTGTAACCTAAACTACTAAGAACCCTAAGTAATTAAACTATGCATGATCAACTGTATGAACTACTAAAGTATGTACACACTAAGTTTTATTGCCCTAAACTGTGCATTCACATAATCAAAGTTCAGAATCCAAGGAGGAAGTTCATAATCAATTTAAAGTTCAGAATCAAAGTTCAGAATCCTAAGTTTAGAATCAATGTTCAGAATCAAAGTTCAGAATCCAAGATGGAAGTTCAGAATCAATTTAAAGCATTTACAGAATCAAAGCATTTATCGTGCATTTACAAATCCAATTCAGGACAAAAGCATTTACAAATCCATCAGGGTGAAGTGTGGTTTCTTTTAGGAATAGTGTGGCATTTCTGGAAGCATTCCATACACAACACAGTTTCAAAGGGAAAACAAGAGGTGCCACACAAAATTTACAATCGACCTATCTAGTACCTTTGCTTCCACAAGTACAGTTTTAGAATCAAATTTTTATGTTAGGGCCTTCCACAAGCACATGCTCAGAAGAAGGGAGAGGCAGGGAGGGGAGGGAGAGGCTCACGTACGTGGTGGATGCGCAGTGGCTGTGGTGGCTCCTGGTCCTGATGTTCCTATGGTGGCTCCTGGTCCTGAAGGGATCCTGGTGTTCCTGTGGTGGCTCCTGGTCCTGATGGTCCTGTGGTGGCTCCTCCTCCTCCTCCTCCTGTGGTGGTTCTTGGTTCTGAGGTGAGGTGCTCCTGGTCCTGATGCGCAGTGGCTGCCAGAGAGGGGAGAGGTTAGAAGCGGGATGGGAAGAGGGGAGGGGCGGAGGGGAGGGGAGATCGAGGCAAGCGGTGCACGGTTAGGGTTCGTCGGTTTGTCAGCGAGGGGGATAAAGAGAGATGGGAGAGGGCGGCGGAGTACCTGCGGACGGGAGGCGGTGGTGGGCGGTCCGGCGAGTGGAGGCGCTGGCGGGCGCGGTCCGGCGAGCGGCGGGGGAGCGAGGCGAGAGCGCATGGGAATTTGGGGAAGAAGAATGGGAGAGAAGGGAGCGAGGTGACGCCGTTATTTTGGCTAAGTCAGGGGAGTTTGTGGCGCACCACCATATTGGTGCGCCACGGACAATTATCCGTGGCGCACCAATATGGGAATGCGCCACGAACTCCCCTGTCATCACTTAAAAAGGTTGCATGGTGCAGTGTGACAATAACACTTGTATAGCCTACTGGTTCTGGGTTGGTTGTCTCGTTTAGAACCTGGATGTGCCAGGTTTGATTCCTGGCACTCCAACATTTTTTTTGTAATAAAAAACATTCTTTTGCAATTTTTAAGTTCCATATGTAACGAATATCACTTACTCATTACAAATAATAATTTTTTACTATTTCTAAAACATAGTAGCTCCAATATTTTCAAGATATAAAGTGAGAACATGTATATAATTGCGGGTAGAGGTAATAAATTTATTAAAAAAACTACCAATAATCTTGTGTATATCAACACCCTACTCCAAAAAACCACGTATATTATTTTATCGACTTGACGCACACGATTGCGCACATGCATCCATCACACACAAAAAAGGTTAGTTCATGTGATGTTGCTTCCGAACGAGCTAGGGTTGACGTCTCGTCACGATCCTCTTTCCCTTCTTCGTCGCGGTAGAGTAATTGAGCCCTGGAACTTGTGGATTTCTTCTCGTGTATAGACATCCTTTAGCGGGGAGGGTGGTCTTCCTTCTAAGATGAGGATACGCCCTAGGGTTGTCGAAGAACTTGTCGAATTCCTCTTCTATCTTCGGATCGCCGTACTTGTCGAAGTCTTGCTCGGTGGCGGCTCCCTCCATTCCGATGATGCTCCTTTTCCCCGTCCTGACGACAACGCGGGTAGGCCTTGTAGGATCGGTAATGAAGAAGCATTGATCCACATGGCTAGCCAGTACCCATGGCTCGTTTTTCGCCTGGACGTTCGCGCCGACCGCCTTTGATGCTTTGGCTTCGGGTATAACCATGGTTGTGAAATACCGGCCTTCTTTTTCGATGTTCTTGGCCCATCTGACCCGGAACATCAGCATCTTCTCTTTGCAGCAGTCGAGTTCCCAGATCTCCTCGATCCTTCCGAAGAACCTTTCCTTCACATTGGATTCCTCGTCGGCGTAGGATAGCATTGTGACCCCCGATTTCTGGTATTCGTTGTTATTGTCCTTCTCCTCGGTGTAGAAAGTGTACCCGTTGATGTCGTACGCCTAATAGGTCCTTACGTTCAACGAGGGGCCATGCGACAGGATGAATAGGAGTCTATCATCGCCAGCAGGCGCCTTACCCTCATTAAGAAGGAGCAGCTCCTTCTTGAACCAACTCGTGAAGGTAGAGTTGTGCTCTCTCGTCACGTCTCCCCTCATCCTCCGCCGGCCCGTGTCGTTCAACCTGTTATCAATCAAGCTTTTGTGCTTCTCCACCCAAGGACCGACCACTTGTATGTGATGTAGCGCGACTCGGTGTGCCCTGTCATAGTCTTGGCGCCGACCCTTGAAGATAGCGTGCACTGCTGCGAAGCCCTCGCGGTGACCAACTCCAGCGATCCTGCCGAAGTGCTTGCGCTTTAGGATACCAACAGGTTCCTCGGACTGCATATAATTCTGGCAGAACGATATGCACTCGTAGAGCATGAAGCCCTTGGCTATGCTTCCATCCGGCTTCGCCCTATTTCAAACGTATCCTTTGAGCATGCCGTTCAGCCTTTCGAACGGCATCATGTTGTGTAGGAACGGCGGACCAAGATGGATGATGTCATCGACGAGGTGGACAAGAAGATGCAACATGATAGCGAAGAACGAGGGAGGGAAGTAGATCTCGAGCTCTTTGAGTATCACGACGATCTCGTCCTGCAGGGTCTCGATTTGCTTCATCACGATCTCCTTCCTAGAGATGACGTCGAAAAGTTGCAGAGCTCAAACAGCGTCTCACGGACGTGCTCGTCCATGATCCCTCAGATCATAACTGGGAGTATCTGTGTCATCAGCACGTGACAGTCGTGTGAATTCATCCCACTGAACCTCTTCTTCTGTACGTCCAGGTATATAGATATCTTCCCTCCGTAGCCGATAGGAAGCTTGATTCGTATGAGGGTGTTGAAAAACTGCTCGAGCTCGTCCTCGCTCATAGTGAAGCAGGAAGGGGGGCAGTAGTAGTTGTTCGGCTTAGACCTCTTGCGCCGACCTTGAGTCTCTTCCTCGTTGTCGTCATCATCATCATCATCGAGGCGTCCTCCTTGTTGAAGCGCTTCCTTGATGCCTAGATGTATCATGTCGTATCTTGCTTTCGGCCCGTCTTTGGTCCTGTCCGGCATGTTACACAGAGTGGCAAGAAGACTCCCACACACGTTCTTGATGATGTGCATGAGATCAAGGCTGTGGGGCGTGTGGAGGTATTTCCAGTACGGCAGGTCCCAGAAAACAGACCACGCTTTCCATACACCGCGCAGCGGCTTCAACCTCGGACGCTTCTTCCTCGGCGCAGGGCACTCCTTCCAATTATCCAGCAACTCCTTGATTACCTCGCCGCTCCTCCTCTTCGGGGGTCCATCAAGCTCCACCGTACCATCGAACAGATCCGCGCGTTTCCTCCACTCGTGATTCGCGCGTAGCCACTTTCACATCTTTGGGAACACGGTTTTCGAAGACCCGGGATCCCTCGGCAACTGGATATGCAGGGTATTCTCCATGCACCTGACGCAAGCATTGTGTCCATGGTTCACCTGGCATGATACATATGCGTAGCCCGGATAGTCATGCACCATCATGAGCAGTGCGGCCCTCATTCGAAGTAGTCTCCAGTGTAGGCGTCCCACGTATGTGTCGGCGTCTCCCACTGCGTGGATAACTCCTCTTTCAATAGCCCGAGATACAGATGCATGTCGATACCCGGTTGTTTCGGGCCCTGAATAAGAATACTCATATGCACATACCTCTGCTTGGTGCAGAGCCAGGGGAGGTTATACGGCCATACGAACACGGGCCAGGTGCTATACGTGCTACTCTGGTTGCCAAAGGGGTTCAATCCGTCGGTGCTCATGCCAAGCCTCACATTCCTTGGATCGCCCCCAAACTCGTCTTCGAACTCCATGTCCAGTGCCTTCCACTAGTTAGCGACTATAGGGTGTGTCAGGATTTGGCCCTTCTCGGGATCATCTTCCGGCGGAACCCTTTCTGCGTGCCATTGCATGAGCTTCGCTTCCTTAGGATCCATGAAATACCACTACAGACGGGGAGTGATAGGAAAATACCATACAACTTTATGAGGAACTTTCTTGTTACCCCTCTTGTATCGTGGCTGGCCACACACCGGACATGTCACTCTATCCTCTTACTCGTCCCGATAAAGTGCGCAGTGATTCATGCATGTGTGATAATTGACGTATGGTAGGTCGAGAGGGCACACGACTTTCTTGGCCTCATCGATGCTTCTTGGCAATGTGTTATTCTCGGGAAGCACATCGCCCCAGAATTCCATGTTATCGTTGAAGCTCACGTCGGTCCATCTGTTGTTCACCTTCATCTCCAAAGCCTTGAGGGTTACATTTAGACGTGTATGCTCGAGCCGGCACCCAGGATAAAATGGAGTAACAGCGTCTTTCTCCATTTGTGCCAACTTTGCTTTCTCTCTCGTGGTCGCTATTGTGTTGTAACCCCCCTTGAGGATCACATCTCGAAGATGAGGGTCCTACAGGGCCGAACTTAGCGGTGTCTGCGTGTCTGTGTCTTCTCCACCACCGGCATCTCCTTCATCGTGGTGATCATGTCCGGCATCTCCTTCATCATAATCGTGATGATGATCATCATGTCCGGCATCTCCTTCATTGTCATGATCATCATCATGTCCGGCATCTCCTTCAGCATGATCATGTCCGGGTGCCTCTTCCTCCTTCACAACATCATTGTAGCCGGGCATGAATCCACCCATGAGCAAGTGCTTCTCCAGTGTCCCGGAATCAAGTTTGATTAGGGTCCCGAGTTTGAAAGTCTTGCAAGGACAACTTATCTCGGTCTTGTTGGTACGAAGCATGACAGCCGTTGCCCGGGCCTTGTATCTAGCCACCATACCTTCGCTCAATTGGCGCACCATGGTTGCCTGCGCACAAGAGAAATGAATCACACCATATATATGCATGCATGTCTCACCAAAAAATTTCGGCAGCACCTCCCTTGTAAATAGGGCATATGGGTGGTGCAAAAGTTGGCCGAAACAGAAATGAATCAACATTTCGGCAACCATGCACCACACCGGCACCTGCACACACAAACACACAAAAGCATACACAAAGCATATACACGCGACAAAGACGCCGACATCCTTCACATACAACACAAATCCGCGCCATGGATACACCGCCGATCGACGTCCCGGCCCGTGACACATGCATATGCATGTCCAACAACTCACAGACAAGCATGTGCCATCTAACACAACTCACCTAGTAGACAAGTTGATGGAGACTGTGTGCGAGGGAGCGTGTGTCTTGTGGAGGCTAACTTGATGGAGATGTGACCAATAAATGATGTATATGTGGGGATTTTAGTGAATCTACATGGTGGAGAGGGACTCCCTCCCCACACTCATCCAACCAAAAGGTGTTTGGCAACCTAAAATGGAGGTAGAATTGAAGAAAATGGGATGAGGAGGAGGAGGGGGTCGAGCTAGATCTATGGGAAGTAATGGCTTGCTTGTGGTGGTAGGTAGAAGGTGCCACCTTTATGGAGGGTGGGACGACAGGTTCGTGGCGCACCTAGTTTTCGTGCGCTACAGAATACCCAGGTTCGTGGCACACCGAAATAGGGTGCGCCACAAACGTCCATGAAAATTCTGCAGGGCGCCTGGCCCACTGTAGTTCGTGGCGCACGCACGAAAGGGTGCGCCATAGACTCCACCCACGTTCGTGGCGCACCCTCATTTCGGCACGCCACAGATAGTGGTGGATGGCCGTTAGAGGTGGGCCATGCCTTATGCGTGGCACACCGATCCTGTGTGCGCCACAGATAAGTTGGGGTTAGTGGCGCATATTACATGCGTGCGCCACAGATAGCATAGTTAGTGGCGCATGATATCTGGTGCGCCACGAACAAGGGGCCTGTGGATAAGGGTTTTCCCACTAGTGACAGGGTAAACCATAGACATGGGCCCTGTGTAACCACTCAACACAAACCATACTAGTCCATTCCACCCAGGTGTTTCATTAACAAGTTGTTTTCTTAGTAAAAAACATATAGGAATAATCTTGCCATAATAACATAACATGAATTTTCACCCTTGAATTCTAATAGCTGGGCTAATAATACTAGAAAATCATGTATCTTAACATAGGGAAAATACTACCAATGTATCATCTATAGGATATACCAATAGTATAGCATATACGTGAAAAAATTACCATGCAAGTCCTACCAAAATATCACTAGTGCAATAGATATAAATAATAGGACAAAAATATGAAGTATCACTTTCCTTGGTATCTAGGGGAATAGGTACAATCCTCAAAATCACACTCTCCACAATCCACAAAATCTACACAACAATTCAAACAACCATATATTCACAAGTCAATATACACACACAAAATTATATGAATGCATGCAAAATGCATTTTGAAGGGAATATGCCCTGAGAGGCAATAATAAATTGTTTATTATGTGTATTCCAAGTATATGATAGATGTTTATTTTGCATGCTATAATTGTATTAATACGGAAACGTTAATACATGTGTGTTTAATAAACAAACAGAAAGTTCCTAGTTAAGCCTCTCTCATAAACTAGCTCGTTGATTAACAAGATGATCAAGGTTTCCTGATCATGGACATTGGATGTTGTTAATAACGGGATCACAACATTAGTGTAATGATGTGATGAACATTCATCTGAAGTATAGCATTACGATCAAAGTCATTAAGTTTATATTGCTATAACAACTTACAGTGATCCTAATCCTTAGACCATGAGATCATGTCAATCACTAACACGGAAGAGTTTCTTGATAACATCAAACGTCACACCGTAACAGGTGATTATAAAGATGGGTTCAGAACTAATAAAGTGTTATGTAGAGGCTCATGGATCGAGAGTGGAATTTGTTCATCCCGATGACGGATAGATATACTGGGCCCTCTCGGTGATATCACATTGATTAGCTTGCAAGCAAGTGATTTGATCACTAGAATGTTATATCACGGAACGAAAAGAGTGCATGTCGTGCGAGATCAAACTAGGTATGGAGATACCGATGATCGAATCTCGGACATGTAATATATCGTGAAACAAAGGGATTAAGATACTAGCGTAAAAGGTTCCGACGATCACAAGAAAGTCATCGTTGAATGTGGGAGTCAGATGGGTCTCCGGATCCGCTTCCGATTATTGATCCGAGAGGGTCTCGATCATGTCCGCATTATTCACGAACCGTAGGGTGACACACTTAAGAGACACGACATCCAATTGGAGCAAAAGTTTCATGCCGAAAGAATAAACAAGCGCAGAATTTATTTCACTAGATCTTGAAACAGGTTTTCGGGTGAAATTGCATAAAGTGGTTATGCATGTGAAATAGAATTCTAGCAAGGGGTTATTTGTGAATGTTTGTCATTAAAGTAATTGAAAAATTCTGAATAAAATAAAAGAGTTTTATTTAATGAGAGTTTGCATTAAATTTGGTGGAAATTTAATGGGATCTTTGAGTGGGATTTTGAGTGGAGGAATTTGGAGGAGTTTTGTGAGTGGAGTGTCCACCCACATGAAGAGGGAGGGCAAGGCAGCCCCCATGCGCCTGCCACCCCTTGGGGTTCCCCCCTCCTATAAAAGGAGCCCTCCTCTCACTTCTCACTCACACCTCCTCGTGAAGGATCTCTCTCCCTCTAGAATTTATCCCCATGGTCTCGGACTAGCGAGATACATGTTCCCGGTGGCTATTCGGCAAGAAAGAGTTGTGCTTCCGCATCGCTGGGCGAGGAGGCGGAGGTTGCTCGATGCCTCGAGCGTGTGCGGAGCGGATGCGGCTGATTTGCGGCGCTAGGACTTCCTCTCGATCTTGAGATCGGCAAGAGATCGTCTACATCAACCACGAGTGGGACTCGTTAAACTTTGTCGGTCTTCAAGGGTATGTTCTCTACGGATATACATCCGCCCGTTGTTTGTATCTAGTATAAATAGATCTTGGTATATAGTTCACATCGTAGGAAAATTTTTGTTTTCTATGCTGCGAACCCTTCACATTTTTCCACACCTTTAAAATCCAACTCTATAGTACTGAATACAAAGCATATAATATAAAGTCTAAATAAATAAAAACCACCTAAAAATAATATTCTAAATAATTTTTATAATCAAAATAAGTCTACAAATGTCTCTGCATAAAATCCTAAATTTTCAGAAGAAAATGTACAAATAAAGACCACAGATGCAAAGATATCAATTTTCTGAATTCATAGACATCTTATTTGTAATTTTTGGATTTACAAAACAAAAGTTATGAATTTTATAACTTAATTCATCTAATAGACAAAATCTGAATTTTAAATCAAAAGCATAGCCACGCAGCGTGTTCTGATTGGCGCGTACAAGTTCGTATGGATCACACGCGCGTGCCGTCCAATCTAAATGAGGTCTAGTAGTACAAATATAAGTGTACCCCTTCGCTTCTAGTTTTAATCTCGTCCGCTGGATCTCGATCCAGCGGATCCTACTGCTCTGACCAAACGTGAGCGGCGCAAATGGCCACCACGGCAGCGGCGCGTCATATGGAGATGCTTTGGCGAGGCTAGGGGGTAGGGAGAGGTCATAGGGTCTTACTGAGGTCACGGCGTCAAGGCGGTGCTCAAGGTGGTCGCGGACGGAGCTAGGGTGTACGGACACGGACGGAATCGCTCGTCGGAGTGAAGATTGGCGTCGGGTGCTCACGATCATCGACGGGGGCGACGCTCTGGGGCACAATAGGACAAACGACATGCATTAGAAGGTGCACAAGAAGCAGGCGAGCACAATCGTTTGAATCAGAGGCCGAGGGGCGCACGAGGCTTACCGCGATGGCTCGTCGGAGCATGTCGGTACTGCGGCGGTGCGAGAGGAAATTAGGGTAGCCTGGCGGCGCTCCGGTGGTGCTGAGTGGGGGGAAATGACGCGGAGAGGGAGGGGTTAAGTAGCCAGAGTGGGGGAGGAGGAAATCGCAGAGAATTAATGGCAATTAAGCTCATTTGCGTCGGGTTTGAATGGGGGAAACGGCCGTGGCGGAGCAGGTCCCTGGGGCTTTGATTGAGGACGATGAGGTGAGGTGGCAGCGGGGCCCAGCTATCAGAGAGGGGGTTTCGCGCGCAGGGTAGGAAATAGAGGGAGAGGGGGGTTCCCGGGTGGGATCGTGGGCTGCCAGTGGTGTTGTGCCAAAATGGCTAGTTGGCTTTATTTTTTCCTTCCTTGTCTTTTTCTTTTTCTGTTTTGAATTTCCAGTTAAGATTTGAATGGACAATTCAAATCCAATTCAAACCTTCACCAAAATTTTGTATTGTGATCCTACTGTTTAGAAGTGGGTCAAACACAACAAATCACTCCAAAATAGTTTTGGGTCAATAAAATAAAAATAAAACCATGCCCCATACATATAATATAAAAGGGGTGTACAATATGGTTTGGCTAGTATTTTAGCTTTGAAAAAACTTGTGCAAAGTAAAAATGCCATGATGTTATTGTAGGGTCCCAACCTGATAAGGTTGATCCCTCCTGTGTTTTTACAATGCTAGTCCCTGGATCAATAGCTAGCATCCACAGTTAAGATGTAATATCAAGAAACAAAGGTCATAATATAACTTTATAACCAGGAAAGCATAATTTTATTACATCATACATAGCTCATATGGCTATTACATTACATTGCAATGAATAACTATGGTCAAGTGGTCCTTCATCTTCAAAGTGCCACAGTGTATGTTGGTTGTAGACTTTGTAATCCTAAACAATCATTCTTCACTAAAATCAATCAAACCTGCAACATACAAGTTACAGCCACAAAGGGTCAATACATTTGAATTGTATTGGCAAGTGATACTATGGTAGTATAGTGGAGTCTATCATCTATATGCATTTGGCTAAGTGGAGTTGAGGCTTGCATTGCTCAAAATAGATTTTTCTTATCATTTTGAAAATACTAAGTTTTTGTTTGACAAAATCATTTCCCTCAATCAAAATTTCAAGATCCTTGTACCAAGCCATCTCTCCATCAATGATTGAAGAATTCAAACAACCCTTGTTCAAACCACACGATTTTAATTTAGAAATTGGAATGATGAGATTCTTGATTGCTTCCATGTCTTGATGCTCAAATTGTCCTTTACCAGGGACATGGCTAAGTACTTAGATTTTACACTCTGCAGAGGTGGTGCACTTTACCCACAAGACTTGGTTTCCCAAGACAAAATCTTTCAGAAGCCTTCCCTTAGACCAAAATGGACGCGTTCCAACCTATCAAACACTACCACCCACTGTCCATTTGGCTAAGTTCTTGCAACCTATATGATCATGGCAGAGCCCATATTGCCAAGTGGTTGCACTTGAAGCTTCTCGACATTTGACATCTCAAATCCCATTGTTTCCTGGGTGGCATTCCACAAGTGAGATACACAATCCAAGCCTATGGCATTGTGAACCACTCAACCATTCTCCACCAAGCAAGCCCATTCCACCCAGGTGATTCATTAACTTAGTTGTTTTATTAAACAAAACTTAAGTCCTCAGACTTAGAATATTTTTCCATAGTGTGAATATATATTCCACCCATATTTTCTATTAGCTAGGCTAAGCTTGGTAGTAGTAGGAATCTTAACTTAGGAAAATCCTACTAAGGATTCATCTACAAGGTTTTTCTATAGCAAGATCTATACTTAGCAAAATCCATGCAAGTTTACTTAGCAAAATCACTAATGCATAATAAAAGTATTGGGATAGAAAGTATGAAGCATCACTTGCCTTTTTGGTAGAGTATAGGTTCACTTCTTGATCTTTGTAACAATCACACTCTTCAAGTCACTACAATCCATCAAGCAAGGCACAAACTCAATCTACCAATCAAGCAAAACAACACACATAAATAACAAAGTCAAAGAAATGCATGCAAGCATGCCAAGCTTTGTTTTGTTTGAAAAAGTGGTCCCCAGTGGGTCATAGTCATTTGGGTACATCTAATGGTCATTTCCTAAAGTGGCCAAGTCATTTGCAAAAGGTTTCACTTTTAAACCATTTTCAAAACAAATTGTTATTTTATGTGGTGTAGAAATATTTTTACTAAGGCATTAGCCCATAGGGTTCACCAAATGAGTTGCTATTGCAAAACTTGGTGTTTTTGGGTCAGTAGGTTTGGTCCAAACCATCTACTCAAAGTTTTCTTCCCTTAAACATTTCCATAATAAAATCACAATTTTATTTGGCTAGAAATGGACTAAACTAATTAATCCAATCCAAACTTTTCCAAATTTATTTTCCAAACCATGGGTTGGTTCCTAGGGTCAGTAAGATCATAACAAACCAATTTGCAAAGGTTTTATCCTTAAATTCAATTTTAAACAATTTTTATACTCTAAACAAGCATACAAATGAATCTGTAAATTCAAACAAGCTAACAGCTACTATTTGCCAAACTAAGGGCATGGTTGGCTAGGGCTTGTTCTCCTGAATTCATTGATATAAAATTTGTCAAATTTGGACGTGTGGATCAAAAGATATAAGGGTTTGAAAATGGCATCAAATTCTGATTTCAATTTCTGTTTTTAAACAGACAGGTGACACGCGGCACACTCTGATTGGGCGATACCGATTCGCTGCGGATCACGCTCTGGTGCGTTGGATTAAGTCTAATCGTGCGGCTCTGAACGCATACCTCTTCGGCGTTAAGTGATTCTGTCCAGTGCGTCTGATCTAGATCTAACGGCTGTGAGGTGCTCGACCGTAGACGGGCGGCGCTGCGGCGGCTGCTGGCGGCGGAGCGGCCAGTCGATGACGGTTCCGGCGATACAGGAAGCGAGAGAGAGAATGGGTATGCTCACCGGGCTCAGGGGGTCACGGCGAAGCTCAGGGTACTGCTGGCTTGACAAGGGGCGCTCAGAGGTAGTCGCAATCCCTCGTCGGAGTTGGGAACGGCGACGGACCTGTCCAGATGTTGTCGAAGGTGAGGATAGAGAGCGCCCTAGGACAAACGGAGGGTATGGTTAGGTTCGCAAGAGGGAGGCGAGTATGTGTGCATCATCGAGACGGAAGGGGGCGGTCAGATGTTACCTGGAGGACTCGCCGGAGTAAAGGCGACGCGGGCGTTGGAAGTTTGTCGAGCCGAGGCCTGGGCGCCCGCGTCAAGTGGGTGGTACGGAGAAAGGTCCGGGAGTAGGAAGTTGTCGGGTGCTCGGGAGGCTCGGGTGGTGTGTGCTGGTCGGATTTTGGCGAGGATGGTCGTCGGAGTTGGTGAGGTTGCAGTGGTCAATTGGAGCAGCACTGGGGCGGAGAGGAACTGGAACCAGAGGGGAAACGAAGAGGAGGGACTGGCGATTTAACACGCGTTCTCACTGCGGCTTTTACTCGTGGCATCAAAGCGAATTAAGCCGAGGAATTAAGCCTGCAACGGCGAGGAGAGGGAGAAGAATCAGTCGCGGGGTGGGTGAGAAAGATGAACAGGAGGAGTGGGTCCCGTTCGTCAGCGAAAGAGAGGGAGGGAGAAGAGGGCCACATGTCAGTTGCTCCGAGGGTTCTTTCTACGGTGGAAAACGCTTCGCTGCGGTGGGGTGGGGATTGGCTAGGTGGGCTGTTTGGGCCGGGGTAGTTGGGTCTGGTCCACTTTCATTTTTTTCTTTTATTCTGTATCCTTTTCTTTTCTTATTTCTGAATTCTGTTTTGAATTTCCAATCAAACAAATCACACCCAAATCAATTCAAACAATCATTCAGCTTGTAAATTTGAATTTGATTCTGTTTATCAACATACCCAAATTCCAGAATAAAATAATAATTTTATTCTTTTTAAGATCCATTCTTTATTTAAATAAAATGGATATTTTAGTTATTTAATAATATAGGGTTTGTTTTAATTAATATAATCTTCATTTAAAATCCAAACACTTTCAAATCCAAATCAGTAGGTTTATTTGGAAATAAAGAATATTTTGATACTTGTTAAAAATAAAATAATCCTTTTTCTTTAGGGTCCATTAATAATTATATATAATGGGTCTTAGTTATTAAATCAAATAGAGTTTGATTTTATTAATAAAATCTTTATTTGAAACTTAAATATCTTCAAAACAAAATTAGTGGGTTTTATTTGGGAAATATAGAATACTTGGAGATTTGTTTTAAAATAAAATAACATTTTATTTTAGGGTCCATTATTAATTAATATAATAGACTTTCATTATTATTTCAATTAGGATTTATTTTATTTGGGACATTTATTTTGAATCTAAAATAAAGCCAAAACACTTTAGTAGGTTTTATTAGAGAATATAAAATATTTGGAAAACCTATATAAAACAATTTAATATGTTTTGATGTTTTAATTAATTTGGTAAAACTTCTTATTTTAATAAAGTTTGGATATTAATTCTTTATTATTTTATTTTAAATAAACCTTTGTTGTTTTTATTCAAACTAAATGTTTTAATTCCCAAAGTTTGGTCAAGGTTTAATTTGGCTTTATTAAATAATCTTTATTTATAAATCCACCTTTTCTTTTGAAAACCAAATCTTTTATTAAAGGATCCAATAGTAGTAATTCCAAAACATTTTTAATTTCCTTTATTAAATGTTTATCTTTATGAATCCCTTTAGGGTTTTATTTAATTCAAATGAGTTTGGAGTTCCAATTGAATTCAAAAATTTTCTTCTGGCTCTGAAAATCAATCAAAGTTTTATTTTATTCATTTATTTTCACATTACAAGATTTGGAAAATCTTGGGATGTGACAGTTATGAATGCAATAACATGGTTTTGAATTTGATGAAATTTGGGATGTTACAAGAATAGACGACGAAGAGGTATCCATCGACCTGAGCCGCACGATCTGAGTTAGATCCAACGGTGCGCACGCGTGATCTGTCCGAACCGGTATCATCGAATAGGATTATTCCACGTGGACAGGCCTTTCACACAAAAATCCAGAAAATGTTTTTAGATGTTTAAAATTGTAAAATTCATAACTTTTTATCTACAAATCATAAAAATACAAATTTGGTGTCTATGGATTCAGAAAAATGTGAAATTTATTACTGTGACCTTACTTTGTTCACTTGTTTCCATAAAAATGGAATTTTAGACAAAGACTTGTTTAGGGCTATTTTGAGTATAAAAATTGTTCTAAAAATTATTTTTGAGTGAATAGTTTCTCAAATGGTTTTGTTTTGAACCCTCTGACCATAAACACTAACATTTGAATTAAAAATATAATTTGTGGGCACTAGAAATTATCCCTTTGAATAAAAGCTTTTCTAGTAAAGGAAAAATGATTTAAATAAATTATTTTCACTAACTTGGTTCCAATTGGAATTCCACTTTTATAAAAGACCAGTAGGTGTTTATAGTGTTCCAAAACTTTGCTATAACAATTTCTCAAATAAAATGATCTTGTTGTATTCTTGCATGCATTTCTTTGTATTCTTTGTTTTGTTATTATTGTGTTATAGTTTGAGTGTGGTCTTTTTGCTTGTTTGTATTGTTGTAGTGAACTTTGAAGAGTCTGACATTTGCAAGATCAAGGATAGTACCTAGATATTCCACTATAAAGGCAAGTGATACTTTGGTCATCAAAAGTCCTATCTTTTCAATATTGCATTAGTGATATTTTGTAGTATGCATGATAGGACTATTTTGTATATTTCTATGCTATGCTAAACCTATAGTATCTACCTTCGTAGTATTTCCTAAAGACAGGAGACATGGTAAGTTTAGAATGCTTAGTCTATCTACATAGATTTGTGGGTGGAAATCATGATATGATGTCTTATGAAAATACAAGTATTGTTTAAGGACTAATGAAAACAACTGATGTTAATGAAACACCTGGGTGGAAATGGGACTTGTATAGATTTTGTTGAGTGGTTACTCAGGTCCCATTTCTATGGTTTACCCTGGTGTATCTCGCTTGTGGATCGCCACCCAGGATCAAAGAGATTGGAGACATTCTTGTCACAAAAGTTTCCAGTGCAGCCACATGGCATATGGGCTCTACCTTGACCAACTAAGTTGCAAGAACTCAGCCAGATAGACAGAAGGTGGCAGTGATGATAGGATGGAACGCGTCCATGGTAGTCTGAGGGATTGCTTCTAAAAAGTCTCGTCTTGATGTCGAGTCTTGTGGGGAAAGTGCACCACCTCTCGAGAGGTTAAAACTAAGTACTTAGCCGTGTCCCCGGTTATGGACAATTTTGAGCATCAAGACAGTGAAGCAATTCAAGAATCTCATCATTCTAATTACTCTAAGATAAAACTTGTTGGGTGAACAAGGGAAGCACCTGGAGAGTATCCAGTGTGCCATGTTTGTTGAAGTGTTGTTGAAAAAGAGAAAAACAATTTTACAAAGGATAGGAAAACTTATTTTATGCAAAGGCCAGCCAAAAATCCACTTAGCCATATATTTATGTAGATGCTAGGTTCTCCATATCAATATGATATCACTTGCCAATATAATTCAAATGTATTGACCCTCGTGGCTATAACTTATCATGTTGTAGGTTTGTTTGATGTTAGTGAAGTTTGTTGAGTAGGGATTACAAGTCTGCAACCAACATGCTTGCCTGTGGCACATGAAGATGAAGGACTCCATGCTTTATAGTTATTTCTACTGCTATGTAATAAGATAGCCTTATGAGCTATGTAAGTTGTAATAATTTATTTTATCTCTGGATATGAGTTGTAATATGACATTTGTTTCTTGATATTACATCTTATCTGTGAGTGATAGATATTCGATCCAGGGACTATCACTGCAATCACAGGGATCTCTACCTTATCAGGTTGGGTCCTCTACATTATATTTGAGTAAAATTTCGAATGCATGGGTATTTAGTTGAGTACATTTTTGGTCCAGCTCTTGTAGTTAACCAAGTCTTGCCTATAAATTTGATAAACAATTATAATAAGAAAAGGTCTCATAATTGAAGACTTATGTGTTGTAGTGTTTAGTCTTGAAAGCTTATTTCTAGAGACAATCGACACCACAGAAAATAATGATTGACTCGATAGTTCTCTCTCAAAGGATTTGTTTAATTTAATTAATGTTTAGTGGTCTTGTGAGCATGCCAAGTTTGACTTGTGCATCATAAGAGTGATATAGCTTTATGTATGTAAAACTTCATGGGACGCCAACAACTCCAATAGCCTACGAACGATCTTCATGGAGGAAACTCTTAGATTTCGGCTATGAGTTGATTAAACATTTGTAGCAACAATTCTATAATGGTAAGATAATTGGCACTCTCAGGTAGCTGTAAACATGATGGAATCACTCCTCTGGCTAATATGAGTAATCATTATGCAAAAGGAACAAAAACCTTAGGGATGCCACGAGTGTCCATCACAGCCTGATAAACTAAATAATTTTTTTGCATGCTCTCAGTTACTTAAGAACTAAAATTATTGAAGGACAATGAATAGCAAACTAGTACTTGCAAAGTCTTGAATTATTGATGTGGGTGAATTGAGATACTTTAGTGTATATGCTTTTCATAACAAACTCTCACACTCTTAATTTTATATGATATACTTTATTGTTCAAAGGCAAGCTTATGAGTTGATTACATGACATGGAATAGAGTTTACTCATTTGAATCATCCATGCTAACAAAACTTTTTCTGCTCATTAAGGATTCAGTAAAACCCATATGATATGCTTGCCATTAATCTATCTATGCTAAAGTTTTCTAGATTAATAAAGTGGAGGAAACATGAGACTTACAATCATGAGTAAGATCATCATCTTGTTATTGTAGTTTAAATACTGAGTTCCTTTTTTATTTTAGTTTTCTTGCTTGAGGACGATCAAGTTTAAGCTTGGTGACGTTGATGGCTGTGAAATATAGCCATCCACACTCTCATTTAAGCTAGATATTATTCATACTTTTGATGAAATCTCTCTCTAAACCCTGCCACTAATGCTTAATGATCAAAGGGATATGAAATCCTTTCTTGCTATTTTTCCATGTGCAGATAATGACGTATGATGATGGTAATCACAACATTAAAGTAAAAGATACAAGATTTCCAACACGTCAAAGAAACCAGGAGCCGTGAAGTGCATCAGAAGCTTTAACGACCAACTACACGGCGGGAATAAAATTCCGGTCATATAGTTCCCGACGTATAGTTTCCATTGACTCTGTTAGGTCAAACGGAACAACTTTCGTGAAGGGACCCCTATATAAAGAGGCCTCAGGCGATGAGAAACGAGAGTGAACCCCACAGTACACAACACCTACGAGCCGCCAGAGGAATAGATCTAGATCTAATCTCCAAACCCTTCTCCACCATCATAGCCATATTCCACCACTTGTAATAGTAGATCTCTTCTCCAATTGGCGACACTGTAAGACTATTGCTATCAATCTCATGATTTCTATTACAATGTTTATTATTGTTGATTTCATCTCTATGTGTGAGTAATTCTCCTTGGGCTAAGGGCTTCGGCCTAGCCATGTAGCATATGCATGTTATTTTTCATAGATGGTATCATGTATTAGTTTGTATGACATGATGATTATTGTACCTTATCTTATCTCAATATAAGGACTTGTCAGGTACCCAAGACCCCGAGGATTGATCCAGGTATAGGGAGTGTGAGTAATGACTAATCTGCTGGATGGGAATCCCAGTGACAGAAAGGATAGTACGGCTATATGTGGGAGATTTACTTGGGATTAACGGTGACGTCACTATGCATATCATTAGTTCTCTTTCTTCTATGGATGAGACTATTAGGTTACTTCTATAAGTGGTTGCTGAGGCAATAGAAATTATGGATGCACTGCCCACATATAATTTTCTTGCTCTAACAATTATGTCCATACTTTATTATTATCTTTTATTTCCATCAGATATTTTGCACAGCTATAGGTGAAACTGAAAGCCCTAGGCCCTCTCTCTCCATCATCATCAACAACAAAAGATCACAAACTCTTGGTCCCGTAAAACATAAAAAGAATTCCAAAACTCCTGAAGGTCCGTTAAAGTAACTTCACTTTGCTTTCTGCTTCCCAAGGATTCAATAAACCTAGGTCTACTAGGGAAAAAGAATATATACTACATCTGTAATCCGATCGAAGGTATCACGCATCACACGCACCTAACTTCAGAACCTTTTTTCGCCACCTTCTTCTTCCCCACCCTGGCTTCCGACATGCGCCGCAGATCGGGATAGTAGGCCTCCGGAACCCCGTCTCTTGCGAAACTATAGGAGTGAGGGGCGATCAGGTTTTTAGCGGAGTTCTCTAACACGAATACTAGCATTCACGATGTCATCTGATGACGAGTTCTCTAATGATGACTTCTTTCCGGCCATTACTACCTCCTCGGCAAACCTCAACATGGGAGACAACATGAAGGATGTTGCTACCGCTATGGCTACTGCTGCGGCCGCCACTACTGTTCAGGCTGCACCTACACCGTATGTGATCATGAACATTCTCTTTATTATTTTACTAGAGTTTCTTGTACTAACATTTGGAGTAGATGTGATTGTTTTATCCTATTTATATGTATGGAAATTATAGAATCCCTAATATTTTATTGTGTTGATCTGACCCTCACAGGGGCTATATATAGAGGTACAAGGGGGTAGATGAAGACTTGGAGTACAAGATGTATTCTATCTCTAGCCTATACACATATACATATTCTAACATTCCCCCCTCAGTCATAGCGAGAGTGAAGCGAACGCTTGCGACTAGATTTAAAGTCCTGCACTTTTGTCGTCTTCTCCTCCTTGCCATCATTACCTACGTGTACTTGATCATGGCTGGCACCTAGTGCCTCTCTTCCCTCCCGGAGTCACAGCGGGAGTGGGTGGACGCATGATGTAGCCCAACCTACGGTCATTACCACATCAAGGTATCCAACTTATGCCAAGTCGTCATGGACTCCAAAGGTGAATCGTTCCTCTATGCGATCCTACTTCTGACCCTATTGTATGGTATACTATTTCATACTCCATCACATATAGATGATAGGTTCATACCAACAAGTACGAAGGCAAGGGAGGAAGCCCAGAGCCTCAAGCCCTACAAGACGGAGGCTTGGAAGAGGAGACGGAAGAAGCAACAGAAGCACCGGAGTCTCCGTCCCTAACATCCGGAGTCTCTGGCCTACTAAGCCGCAGTCTCTGGCCCTGACTCCATACCAGACTCCGGAACCCGCCTGGAACCTTCTGTATGCCACCCTAGAGATAGCCCCCGAGAGCGATGATGACAACGGATTTCTCTGGGCACCCCGGAGTGTCCAGGCCCCAGACCCCAGAGTCTCCAGCTTTGGACTACACCAAGGACTCTGCGCCCACACCGGAGTCTTCGGCCCTCATGCCCGGAGTCTCTGGCCTAAGTGTTGGGCCTGCGTGCCGCCAAATGGGCCTATGGCCCATGTACCCCTTTTATCCTTACAAACTCTAGTTTTACCCCCAAACTAACCCTTGTTTAGTGGCTGTCCTATAAATAGATCCCCCACCCCTTCATGTATCCCTTAGGCATAGATGATAGACTAAAGACAACCCCCTTATGTGGAATCTCTAATTTTGCCTCATCCCCTTTACCAAGGGGACAGACTATCGTCACCAACCTCGATTAGACTTTGCATCACGCATCCATCGTTGTACAAGGCCTTGGTGCCGGTGTCTCTTCTCCAAGCTGTCAAGACCAACCCAAGGTGTTCTTCCCTCTCCGATGTGGATTTGAGGGAGCACGTTGACCGATCTTTCCTTGCGAGCATTCTATCGGACCGGTGGCCGCCGTTCGGGAGAAATCGACCTTGTATTGTGTGAGTTTTGCGTGTGTTCATCATGTTCTTTGCAAGGTGTGTGTTTTCTTCCGCTACCTTCTCCCTTTCCCCTCGCTTTCCCATCCATTTGACCACGAGATCCATGAATATCGGGCCACCCAAGAGGTTAACCCCTATCATCTGGTATCAGGAGCTTTTGGTTGCCACGGATTTTTCTTTGTTTTTGTATTTTCCCCGTAAATTCGAAAATTCCACCAAAAATAGCCACAATTCGTTTTTGATCGATCTGTGATTTAAGTGAGTTTTGGTGGGTTTGATCTGCGGATTACTTGCTAAACTTGTTGATCTACCTTCCCCTGCGTTCATATGGCCTAATTTCTTGATTTGCCCCATCAATTTGAGGTTTTGGTTCGAGTTTTTCCGCCCCAAACATGTCTTGTTCGAGTTCTGGACATTCTGGAATCTCCCAGACCGGAGTCTCTAGCCCAGACCGGAGTTTCCGGTGTTAGTGAGCTCCAGACCGGAGTCTCTGCCCCCCTGCAGACAGAAAAACGGTTTCACGGTTTTAAGCATAAGTTTTGCATTCGACCACGGATTTTTGTGTTCTTTAGCTTGTTTCGAAGAGGAGAAGGATCTATAAATCATCATCTACTTAGTTCATGCTATCTAATCCATACAAATTCCATGAGCAAGACGGAATCCAATAATAAAGGGTGAAGATTGTCGATAAAAGGTATAAATATTCCGCGACTTTTCCCCATTTGCATTCCTTTGTGAACTCCACTATCTTTGCGACCAACAAACACCTATTGAGACTAGTTCCTCTTATGATTGCTTGGGTGTCACATCCCAAAATTTTCCAAATTTTGAAATGTGAAAAAATAAATAAACAAAATAAATAATTGTTGAAATTTAGGGTGAGAAGAAACTTTTGATTCCAAATGGAAACATCAAAACCTATTTTGATCAAATAGAATCCTAAAGGTATTTAAAAAGATAAACAAATAATAAATAAAGTTATAATAGTTGGAATCACCATTTTTGGATCTTTAAATAAAAAGATATGGTTTTTATAAGCAAAGGTAGAAATAATGAATAAGGACTATTTTTAAAAGAGCCAAATTAAATCTTGGCCAAGAATTTAAAATAAAATATTTTGTTTGATAAAAATAGTAAGGATTTATTTAAATAAAACCATGGGGATTTATTTATATCAAAATTTCATTTAAGTAAAGACATTTTCCTATTTTGATTGAGCCATAAAACTTAATAAAGTATTTTATTTCAAGGTGTTTTAGTTTTCAGATAAAACCTACTGAAAAGATTTTTATAGGAATTTAGAAAGTCAAATAGAGTTTCAAACATATTTAAATCCTATTTGAAATAAAGACTAAAGCCTATTTATTTATTTTTAATAAATAATAAACCCTAAAAAGGATTATTTTATTTTGGACTTTGGAATATGTTGTTAAACAGAATTAAACTATACCTAAAGTTTGGTGGAAGTTTGAATTCATTTGGATTTTGAATTATTTGAATGAAAAATCAAAACTGAAAAATAAAAAGTTTCAGAATAAAAAAAAAAGAGGAACCAGACCAGCCCAGCCAGTCCAGCCCAACTCGGCCCAGCAACCCACCTTACTTTCCCTGGCGAAACGTTTTCTTACTCGCGGATTAACCCACTCAGCAACTGACTTGGTGACCCCACGTGCATTCCCCCACCTCGCTGACCGCTGGACCCCACTGCCCCGTCATCGTCTTCTTCCCCACGGCGATGACCAAGCATCCCTCTCGTCGCCGTTTCTGTTGTTTATTCCTCGCGTTAATTCGCGTTATTGCAGCCATCACTCTCCCTGCGACTATGCCATACTTAATCACCCCTGTCCCCTCTACCTTTCCCCTCACTTGCCTCTCCCACTCTGCCACCAGGCTGCCGCAATTGCGAGCTCGCACCCCACTTTCTCCGACGTGTTCTCTGGCCAATTATGGCCAACACCGCCAGCCCCGTTGCCTCCAGGGCAAACGAGTGGGATCCCCAGTACCAGGCGTACCTCCCTGTGCCTTCCCCTCGCCTGCGTGCGCCCCAGAGGCTCAGCAAACTCGGCGACACATCGGCACCACCGTCTGCCCCTCTCCGGCGACCTTTCCATGTAAGCCCCGTCCTCCCTATCTCCCTGGATGATGCCCCCGCACTCGCCGTAGCCTTGCGCGTCTAACACCACTGCTTGCTTGCTCTCTCGTGGTCTGCAGCCTCGCCCCCTTCAACAAAAGGAAGTGCCCGACGCCGCGGCACCTCCGACGAGCAATCCCTCTGGAACCCGAGCACCCCTCGACGAACAGAGACCACATCGAGCTTCACTGCCCCCCTGCGAACCCTGTGAGCACCTCCTTTCCCCCTCTTGCTTCCTGGTTCGTCGGCAACGACACTGACAGAGCGCTCCGCCGCTCGCCGCCGCGCCAGCGCCGCCCGTTCCTGGTCTGGCTGCTGTGATCCGTTGGATCTCAATCCGTTGGCTAGGATAGATTCATTAAATCGAAGGGGTACGTTGGATCTGAGCCATGCGATGTGTTTTAAATCCAACAGCCCACAGAGCGCGATCCAGCCGAAGCGGTACCGTCCAATAGGATAGCGCCACGTGGACAGAGTCTGTTTAAAACAGAAATTTTTGTTCTATTAGATATGCAAACTTGTAAAATTCATAACTCTAATTCTACACGTCCAAATTTTGCAAATTTTATATCAATGGAATCAGCAGAACAAGTACTTTTCAACCATGCACTTTGTTTAAGGTTTTGCTTCTGGAAAATTAGTTGAATTTGCAGAAACATGTGTAGGCATAATTTGAATATAAAATTTGTTCTAGAAATATTTTTAAGATGAAATCTTTGCTAATTGGTTTGTTTTGAACCTACTAACCATAGGAACCAACTTATGGTTTTAAAAATGTATTTTGTGAAGTTAAGGAACAAATATTTGAATTAGCACATTTCTAGTCAAATAAAAATATTGTTTATGGTTTAGAAATGATTTTTGAGTAAAGCCTTTGGGAAATGATTTGATTCAAACCTTCTGACCCTAAACACCAATTTTTGGGATTTAAGAACATATTTGATGAACCATATAAAGTCATTACTTTGCTAAAAGATATTTTCAACAACATAAAATATCACCTTAGCATAATATTTGGTTTATGAGATGAAACCTTTTGCAAATGGTTTTACCACTTTTGTAAATGACCAATGTGAGCTTGAAAATGTTTAGAGCCTAGTAGAAACCACTTTTCCAAATAAAACTATCTTTTTCATGCTTCCATGCATGACCTTGTTTTTGTTATTTTATGTGTGATAAATTGTTTGAATGCTAGTTGAATATGTGTTTGCTTGATTGAATTGTAGTGAAGTTAGAAGAGTGTGATATTTGTAAGATCAAGAAGTGAACCAATATTCTATACTAAAAAGGCAAGTGACACTATCATCCATGTCCTACTATTTTCGTTACACTTAGTGGATTTTTGTAGCATGCATGATAGGACTACTATATTTCTATGCTATGCTATATCCTATTAGGATACCCTTATATCTTCCTTAGTGAAAACATTGTAGTTGTAGTATGCTTAGCCCTGCTATATATTTGGGATGGGATACATGATATGATTATATGAAGTGTTGGAAAATATATGTTTTATATAATAAAACAAGTACTCAATGAACCACCTGGGTGGAAAGAGGATACTCAATTTTGGACAAGTTGGAAACAAAGGGAACCATCTTTATATGGCTATATTTTTGTATGTGCACTAGAAGAAGACCACCCAGGGACTTAGAGATTGAACATGTTTCTCGTATAGTGGCTTCCGTGTACAGCCACATGCTAAATGGGATCAGGCTTAGTTAACTACATAGTGGAATACCCTTGCATTGGCATCTTCAGGTTAACTAGAATTGTGTATTGGAAATATATCCTTACATTGGTGCCTGGTAGACAAGCTAGCATTGTGTATTGGGAGGACTTCTATGGAAAGACTTTGTCACATTCTCGATTTGCCAGTACTCCATTTGGTGAGTACTTATCCAGCGGCCACTGGTGGCGTCAAGACGAGATTGTGTCATGTGGGTAAAGTGTACAACTTCTGCAGAAGATCAAATTCTAAGTACTTAGACATGTCCCCGGTTATGGACAACTCTGAGCAACTAAGGCCTGAAGCTTTGGAAGATCTCTACATTCCAATTTCTCAAAGTAAAACTTGATGGTGACAACAAGGTATTAGAAGCACTTGGAGTTTTCCAAGGAGTTCAGAAAGATTTGACAAAAGATCAAAACTATTTTGAAAATATAGAATAAAACTATATTACTTTCTGCAAAAGAGCCTAAACCCTACTTAGCCAAATATGCATGTAATGATAGGATCCACTTATTTCTACATAATAGTGAAACTTGCCAATACAATTCAAATGTATTGACCCTTGTGGCTACAACTTATTATGTTGCAGGTTTGTTTGATGTTAGTGAAGTGTGTTGAATAGGATTACAAGTCTACAACCAACATAATTTCCTGTGGCACCTTGAAGATGAAGGACCCCATGCTATTGTTATATTCCGCTGCATTGTAATGAGATAGCCAAATGAGCTATGTAAGATGTAATGAATTATTTTATTCCTGGTTATAAAGTTGTATTTTGACCTTTGTTTCTTGATATTACATCTTAACTGTGGATTCTAGCTATTGATCCAGGGACTAGCATTGTAAACACAGGGATCTCTACCTTATTAAAGGTTGGGAACCTTACATTGGGATATGCATATTTTATACCTTGTAGAGTTCCGAGAAAACGTTGTGAGTGCTATATCTTGTATAGTTGTTGGCACAAGGAAGAGGCAAGTGAAAAAAGAAAAGAAAAAGAGAGCAATAAAAATAAATAAAAGGAAAATGAAAAAGAAATATACAAGTGCCTATAAAATAGTAAGCGCAACCTCGATGAACATCATATAGGTGGTACTTATTGTGCCTATCTTGTAGCCCACCAACTTATTGCAATCGAATAGCGTCTCTCCTTACACTTGTGCGACACAAGCTTTAATTCTTCGCTAGGTAATCATTTGGTTCTTAGCTCACTTTCTCCATCGCACAAGTCCCATTTATCCCACCGTGTGTGTTTCCTTGTATATATTTCCTATCTTGTGGATTGAATTGTTTTATTAGTGATCATTGTGGTTCTTTACTTGCCATTACAACATCTTGATTTAGGATTGTTTCTTGACATGCACTTTCCATACCTATCCATCATAGGCCTTGTGTGTGTATGTTTTTTAGTTGTTAGTTGGTTTTGTTGTTCCGCGTGAACTTCACTTTTCTTGGTTTATTGCTCTCAAGTGTGGCCACTTGCACGATACAATCTTCCAAGGTAAAGTAAGATTTGACGTTGTATCCCTAACACCCTCTACCACTTCCATATATACCGCTTGGTCTTGTGAATCATGTCTAGGGACTCCGAAACCATGGCTGATATCTATGAAGAATCCATAATGAGCCAGCATGACTACAACTCCACAAGTATAGCGGACATGATGGAGAACTACACCGACAATGGCTCCACATTCTTGGGTGACATGGAGTACTACAACAACAATGAATCCCCAAGCATGGACGACTTCAAGAACGTAAATGACAAGGTCCTCAAGTCGCACCGACCAAGACGGAGCCTCCACCTCGAGTGCGCCAAGGTCCACCATCAAATGGACAAGTTCAAGAGCGCCCTCCACAACTTCAAGAAGAACATGGACAACAACTTCGACAAAACCATGAGCATGGTCGCCAAGACTAATGATGCTTTGTGCTCATTACAACAACTCACCAAGAAGAGTGCCAAGGACAAGGGTCATCATCACGAGAGTCATGTGGATGACCAGGTGCGCCACCTACATCAACCATCGGCAAGGCACGCCAATGACCTCCATCGACACCATCACAAGGCACCATCAACTACTAGTGCCACCACCCAAATGGCACCAAGAGAAATCCTTCGTCCACACTGAAAGGATACGGATGTCGCCTAGAGGGGGGTGAATAGGCGATTAAAACTTTTCCTAGAGTGGCTCAACAAAGGCGGAATAAAACTAGCGTTTACTTTTTCAAGCACAACCTAGAACAACCAGGGTTCACCTATGTGCACCACCAACTTATGCTAAGCAATACAAGCAACAAAGTGATAGCAAGATATAGATTAATTAGAGTATGAAGGCTATCACAATGTAAAGTGCATAAGTAAAAAGCTCGGGTATAGAGATAACCGAGGCACGCGGGGACGACGATATTTTACCGAGTTCCTCCCAACATGGAGTACGTCTTGTTTGGAGAGGGGGTGGTATCAAACCACCAACGCCACAAAAGGCCTCCCTTATTCTCCGGTGAATCTCACCCCAATGGGATCGATCCACGCTTCCACTATCGGTGGACTTGTTGGTGGCAACCGGAACCTCTTAAAAGGTTGGGGCACTTCTCCACAATTTAATTGGAGGCTCCCAACAAATGCCACAAAAGGCCACAATGCCACCAAGGCCAGAAAACCATCTAGAGTTCCAAGAACCCGAGGGACAAGCTCCAATGAGTCACACAAACCAAATCCTCCGAGGAGAACTCAAACTGATGCACCGAATGCAAATGGCAAGAACGCCACAAAGGTGCTCAAATCCCTCACTCTCAAGTTCCAACAAAGCTACTAAAGCTAGGAGAACAAGAGAGGAGGAATCAAAGAGAGACACAAAATCCCCCAAAATCTAGATCCCCAAAGATGCACTCACAAGAGATGAATTGGTTAGGTCAAAACATGGATCTAGATCTCCTCTCTCTTCCACTCAAATATGGGCAAGAATCATCAGAGGGAAAATATTAGGCAAGATTCAAGATCTAGAGCAAATGTGGACAAGCTTAGCCTAATAGAAGAGGAAGAATTTTCCTAAACTAAAAATGGACAAAGCTTAAATACTCGAAGGCCCAGAAAATCTGCCCGTTGAGGATTTTGTCTGGTAGTAACAGAATTAACCGGTAGTACCATATGCTCCAAGTAAAAAGAGAAGCAGCAGCACCATCTAGGCAGCTAGGCAGCCAGCAGGCAGGCAGGCAGCGCGCGCGCGACGCATGCATCAAGCGCGCGCGTGGGCCAGCTGCAGCAGGTCAACGAGCGCATGCGCGCGATTAGCGGCAGCAGCAGGGCCTAGCAGAACGCGGACGATCGGCGGGGCCCAGTAGCGGCGAGCGCAAGACGTAAGCGAAACACGACGGGAGCTGGCGGCTCGCCCATGAGTCAACGCATGCGGGGATCTGGGCAGCGAGCGGATTTGCGTGCTGCGGGCTGGAGCGGTGCAGATCTACCTGGGCCGGCCGATAATACTGGCCCACCCGGGCGGTACTACCGCTTGGCCCAGAAAACAGAATCCCCTTTTTCTTTTTAGAATTAAATCGGCAAATATTCGAACGGTCATAACTTTTGAACGGTAGCTCCGATTGACCAGATTCCAATTGCGTTGGAAAGAGGACGACATCGGAAAAAATATTGGTTATCACCAAGTGATAATGTATCAAGTATAATAATGTGATATACCTCACTTGGTGAGAAACCAAAAACCCGCATAGATCAAAATCACAATACGATATAAAAGAGAGATCTGATTTTAATGAACAAGATCTTGTTATGGATATTACCACAGCTCTATATCCTCACATGAGTAAGACCAAATAACAACCAAATACGATGATGCAAGTATGCAAAGGTTTTAGCTCTCTCGAACGATGTGACCGAGTTACTCATTTGAGAGCCCCTCTTGATAGTACGGTTATCTATCCTAAACCCGGTCTCCCACTATAAGATCCCTCCCTTTTAAAGGTAAGTATCCCTGTGATTGCAATGCTAGTCTGCCCTGGATCAATGCTAGCATCCACATTTTAAGATGAAGTCCACAGAAACAAAGTTCATTATTACATATCATTCCAGAGACAAACATAGTATTTTACAACTCCATGGCCATAGGCCTAATACAAGAGTTTAACCATAACAATATAAATAAGTCTTCATCTTCATGTTCCACAGGAAAGCATGTGGAGTGTAGACTCATAACCCCTAATCATCATTAGAATAACCTCCAACATCACAAGTTACAGCCACAGTGGGTCAATACATTGGAATAGTATTGGCAAGTGATACCTTAGTAGAATATTAACATCTAAATACTATATGAATTTTGGCTAAGTGTAGCTTAGGCTTGCTTTGCTCAAAATAGGTTTTACCTATTAGTTGAAAACACTAAGTTTTTATTTGACAAAAACTTTCCCAAGGAATCACCAATAGAAATTGGTGAACCTTCACCCTTGTTCAACCACAAGTTTTAACTTAGAAAATTGGGATGAGGAGATTCTTGATAGCTTCCATGTCTTGATGATCAAGTTGTCCAATACCAGGGACATGGCTAAGTACTTAGATTCTTCCATCTGCAGAGGTTGTGCACTTTTCCCACAAGACTTGATTTTCACCAAGACAGGACCTTTCAGAAGCCTTCCCTTAGACCAAATGGACGCGCTCCAAGCCTATCATCCCACTACCACCAATTATCCAAATGGCTAAGTTATTGCAACCTATATGATCCAGGCAGAGCCCATAATGCCATGTGGCTGCACTAGAAGCTTCTTAACATTTGGCATCTCAAATCCCTTTGTTCCTGGGTGGCTTTCCACAAGTGAGATACACAAGGTAAACCATAGAAAAGGGCCTTGTGTAACCACTCAACACAAACCATTCTTTCCATTCCACCCAGGTGTTTCATTCAATTAGTTGTTTTATTAAGCAAAAACACAAGTCAAAGACTTAGTAATATTTCACATAGCATGAATATATAATCCACCCTTTTTGCTAGTAGCTAGGGTAAGCATGGCATTAGTAAGCATCCTAACTTAGAGGAAATTCTAACATTTCTACAACTACTAGGATTTCCCAAGCATAGCATATAGATACTTAGCAAAATATTCATGCAAGTCCTATACAAAATATTTCTAATGCATAAGTGAAAATATAGGGATAAAAACATGAAGCACCACTTGCCTTGGTAGTTTGGGGAGTAGCAACAATCTTCACGACCACAATCCCTATTAGCACCAAAATCTACACATAAAATAATGGCACAAAAATCACATAACAAAATATACAAACAAAAATATATGAATGCATGCAAATGCCATGTGATGATTTTTCTACACCAAACAAGACAAGTGTATAGTACTGAAACAAAAACAAGACCAAGATAATCAAAATAAACTTTATTTGATCTTTAAAACATTTTTCAAATAATTTCCATACTCAAAATAAGCCTACAAATGTCTCTGCAAAAATAACCATTTTTTACAAAGGCAAAACATTAAACACATTGCATAATCAGACAGAATTCTTTCTCCTGATTCCAATGATATAAAATTTACAAAATTTAAATGTGTGGATCAAAAGTTATGAATTTTACAAGTTTGAATCACTAATAGATCATAATTATGTTTTAAATCTAAACTTAGGCCACGCGTCGTGTTCTGATTGGCCCGTAACGGTTCGGCCGGATCGACCAGTATGGACCGCATGATCTAAATGAAATCGCACTGCCAGATCTAACAGATACCCCTTAGCTAAATGATTTTATCGCGTGCGTTGGATCTAGATCTCACGGTTGCTGATCAAGCGACCAAAGATGGGCGGCACTGGCGACGATGGCGTGGCGGCGGCGCTCTGTCAGTGACGCTCCGGCGGCTACAGAGGGGGCTGGGGTCAACGGAGGGGCTTACCGAACTCGCAAGGTCGCGCTGATGCTCAACCTCTTGCTAGCGTGGGCGGGGGCATGCTGTGGTGGTCACTGGGGCTCGTCGGAGTAGCGGGCGGCATCGGGTTCTTGCAGTCGACGATGTTGCCGATGATGTGGACCGCCCTAATACAAATCGAAGGCGTTAGGTGTGCACAACAAACTGTCGAACAAGTTAGGTTCAAGTAGAAAGCAAGGGGCGGCCTGGTATTACCTAAATCGTTCACCGGAGCTAGGCGACGGTTCTGCCGTTTACAGAGGTTGTCGAGGACAGAGACCTGGGTCATGCGCGGGCAAAACAAAAGCATCAGGAGAATCACAGAGACATGGCGAACTCGATAGCGTCAGGTAGAAGACGAGGGGCACTCGGTACTCACCGGAATCAGACGTCGGAGTTCGTCGGGATAGCGGCGAGGTTTGGTGAAATCCGAGCAGCCTGTGGCGGAGCGAGTGAGTGGGGTGAAGTGAAATGGCCATGGTGAAGAGGGGATTAAGTAGCCAGGAATGGGGCGGGGATTACTCCCTGAATCAATGGGATTTAAGCGAATTAAAACCGCGGCGTCAGTGCGGCGAGGTAACGGCGGAGCGGCTCGGGCGCGCGTTGATTGGGGACGATGCTGACGGGGCAAGGTGGGGTCGGACTGTCAGTGGGTGGGTGCGCGCTGCTGCGGTGAGAAACAGAGAGAAAAGGGTAACCCCGGGTGGGCTGCTTTAGTTGCTGGGCCGAATGGGTAGCGCCTGGCCCAGTTCTGTTTTCTTATCCTTTTTCTTTTTCTAATTTGATTTTCAGGAAACCTTTTCAAATAAATTCAAATGTATTTGAATTCCAAATCTTTCTAGATTTTTATAAAGTGAAACCTGCACATTTTTTAGTATAAAACCATGTTGTCTCACTAGACTAGCTTCGTTCCTTTGAAATTTTAAAATAAACAGTGCCTTAGCACAAGATTTGATAAAGATATGAAAATGGTTTTAAAACATAATTTGTTTTGGAAAATTTTGTCCAATCATTGGAACTCAACCAAACCAACTTATAAACAAACAAATCTTGGTTTGAAACAAATATTCTCTCACTAGAGAGTAGCATTGGATCAATGCTTGTCTACATAAAATAATAAGCACTCAATGCTTCTGTTTTCTTGAAATGACTTGAAAATTATCCCTAAATGATTATGCATGCATGGATGATATGCAATCTTTGAAAACATGATTATAGGGATGTTACAAATCTAACCCCCTTAAGGTGAATCTCGCCCTCGAGATTCGGATTGTCTAGCTAATAGGTGAGGGTGGTCTTTCCGAAGATCATCTTCTCTTTCCCATGTTGCTTCTTCTTCGGAATGATGGTTCCATTGAACTTTGCAGAATTTGATAGTCTTAGTCTGAGTAACTCTTTCTGTAGTCTCAAGAATCTTGATGGTTTTTTTCCTCATAAGTGAGATCACTTTCCAATTGAACCTCCTCCAAAGGTATAGTATCCTTCAAAGAAGTCTCTTCCATCTCTGGATGGCATTTCTTAAGTTGACTCACATGAAACACATTATGAACGGCAGACAATGATTCTGGCAATTCAATCTCATAAGCTACTTCTCCTTTACGACTCAGAATCTTGAATGGTCCAACATATCTTGGGGCCAATTTTCCTTTGACTCCAAATCTCTTCACTCCACGAAGTGGTGACACTCTAAGATAAGCTCTATCACCCACTTCATAGGTGACTTCTCTACGCTTAGGATTTGCGTAGCTCTTCTGTTGGGACTGTGCTATCTTCAATCTATCCTTAACTAACTTGACTTTCTCTTTAGCCTCTTTGATTAGTTCTGGTCCGAACAAATTCCTTTCTCGCACACCATTCCATAGTAATGGGGTGGTACATTTTCTCCCATAGAGAAACTCAAACGGTGCCATCTCAATATTGGCTTGATAGCTGTTATTGTAAGAGAATTCTGCGTATGGAAGACTTTGATCCCAACTAGCTCCATAGTCTAGAGCACATGCTCTCAACATATCTTCGAGAATCTGGTTGGTCCTTTCTGTCTGTCCATCAGTCTGAGGATGAAAAGCAGTGATGAATTCCAATATCGTTCCCAATGACTCATGTAGCTGCCTCCAAAAATGAGAAGTGAACTGAGTTCCCCTATCAGACACAATACTCTTGGGTACTCCATGTAGACATACAATCCTATTCATGTAGATCCTGGCCAACTTAGCACTTGTGTAGGTTGTCTTCACGGGTATGAAATGAGCCACTTTAGTTAGACGATCCACTACTACCCAAATAGAATCATATCCTGACCTGGTCCTTGGCAATCCAGTGATGAAATCCATGCCAATCTTGTCCCACTTCCAATCAGGAATAGGTAGTGGTTGTAGCAATCCTGCTGGTTTCTGATGTTCCACTTTCACTCTACTACATACATCACACAAAGCAATATGTTCAGCGATGTCCTTCTTGAGATTATTCCACAAAAATCTTTCCTTCATATCCATGTACATTTTGGTGTTACCCGGATGAATGGAATATGGTGAGTTATGTGCTTCCTGTAAAATCAGTTTCCAAAGCTCCGGATCTTGCGGAACACAGATACATTTTCCATACCATAAAGTACCTTGTTCGTCTTCATGGAATCCTTTGACTTTTCCTTTACCAATCTTTTCCTTAATCTCTTCGATTTCCTTATCTGTCTTTTGGGCTTCTTTGATTTTGTCCAACAAAGTGGGTTGAACATCCAATGACATGAGATGTCCCTCAGGCATAATCTCCAATCTGAGATCTCTAAATTGGGCACACAGATCATCTAGCAACTCTCCCTTAGTAAGGCCATTCACAAAAACCTTATGGCTTAGAGCATCTGCTACAACATTTGCTTTACCGGGGTGGTATTGCAAACTCAAGTCATAGTCCTTGATGAGTTCTAGACATCTTCTTTGTTTCATGTTGATTTCTTTCTGAGTGAAGATATACTTCAAAATTTCGTGATCTGTGAACACTTCGCATCGCTTTCCCAAAAGATAATGTCTCCACGTTTTGAGTGCATGGACAATAGAGGCTAACACCAAATCATGAGTAGGGTAATTTACCTCATGAGTTTTGAGTTGTCTCGAGGCATAAGACACAACTTTCCCTTCTTGCATTAAAACTGCACCTAATCCAAGATGAGATGCATCACAATATACTTGGAAGTCTTTCTCCAAATCTGGCAGACATAAGACTGGTGCTGTCACTAGTCTCTTCTTCAATTCTTGGAAACTGAGTTCACATCCTTCAGACCAAGCAAATTTCTTGTCTTTCTTTAGTAACTCCGTCATTGGTTTAGCTACCTTGGAGAAATTCTCAATAAATCTTCTGTAGTACCCTGCCAAGCCAAGGAAACTACGAACCTCTTTTAATGACTTAAGATATTCCCATTCAGTTACAGCTGACACTTTAGCGGGATCAACTGCTACACCATCTCCTGACACAACATGTCCAAGAAATCCAACTTCATTTAATCAAAATTCACACTTGCTGAATTTGGCATACAACTTATGCTCTCTAAGCTTCTCAAGTATCAAACACAAATGTCCTTCATTCTCTTCTTTGCTTTTGGAGTAGATCAAAATGTCATTGATGAAAACGACAACAAACTTGTCAAGGAACTCCATGAACACCTTGTTCATCATATTCATGAAGTAAGCTGGTGCATTGGTCAAACCAAATGGCATCACGGTGTACTCATACAATCCATACCTAGTGGTGAAAGCTGTCTTAGGTATGTATTGTTCCCTTATCTTGAGCTGGAAATAACCTGACCGGAGATCAATCTTTGAGAACACACAGGCTCCTTCTAACTGATCAAAAAAGTCATTGATTCTAGGCAAGGGGTATTTGTTCTTGATAGTCACCTCATTGAGTGAACGATAATCTATGCGTAACCTTTGACTTCTATCTTTCTTTTCCACAAACAACACTAGTGCTCCCCAAGATGAAGAACTTGGTTGAATAAATCCTTTCTGCAATTGTTCTCCAAGTTATTTCTTGAGTTCTTTCAACTCATCAACTGACATCTTGTATGGTCTCTTTGCTATTGGTCCTGATCCTGGTAGCAAGTCAATAAGAAACTCCACATCTCTATCTGGTGGAATTCCCAGCAATTCTTCCGGAAACACATCCGGATATTCACTCACAATTGGCACACTGTCTATGCTAACCCCCTTAAGAGCATTTAGCTTACTTTCTTTTGATTCAAAGTTAGATTTGAATCTTATCCGTTTCTTTTCCGGGGTTGTGAGTGCGACAGTACGATTGGCACAATCTAATACTCCTTCATACTTGGTCATCCAGTCCATTCCCAAAATTACATCTAGTCCATGGGAATCTAGGATTATCAGACTCACTGGAAACTTATGCTTTCCAAACTCTATCACTAGATCACAGCATCCAAGGCTTACTATCATATCTCCCACATTGATGTGGTTCACTTGTCCCTTCTGGAAAGGGTTGGGCTTGTTGGGTCCTTCAACTTTCTTTTCTGGGCATTGATTTGCATAATGCCCCATCTTATTGCACTTGAAGCATTCAACCTGACTAAGATCCTTCTTGACAGGCTGGCTTCCACTACCACTTCCACTTCCATTGTGGTGGTTCTTGTACCCACTCTTGTGATTCTTGTACTTGTCATTGTCATGACTACGGTGATGCTTGTTGTCATGATGACGGTTGTGGTTTTGGTGGCTATTGTACTTTCCATGCTTGTGGGATCCATAACCCCACTATCATCATAATGGGAACGCTTGTGAGACGATCCCGAGCTGTGCTTGTCAGAGTTGTGTTTCCTCTTCCTTCTTTCAACCTGTTTCATCTTGCTCTCCAAGATGGCAGCCTTGTCACAAAGATATTGATATGTGGGGACATAGGCCACAGATAACTGCAGATTCAGTTCATCATTCAGTCCTTCGAGGAACTTCTCTTTCCTTTTGGCATCAGTGTCAACTTCATCCGGTGCATAACGCTGCGGTGGCGCTGCTTCAGATTATGGAATTCCTTGTTCTTCAAGCTCATCGTTCCGGATGAGATGTGAGCTGTACGGAAACCATCTTCAAAGATAGGCCATGTCACATCCTCAATGGGAGTGGTGATCTGGAAGTTATCCCACCAAGTAGCTGCTGGTCCTTCCAACAAGTGTGCTGCAAACCTGACTTTCTCCTCATCAGTACAACCAACAATTACCAAATCCTTGTTCACTGAGCGTAGCCAATCATTGGCCACCATGGGATCAGTAGTTCCTGAGAACTTAGCAGGCCTCAGGCTTAAGAATCTGGTGAGCATGTCAAATCCTGGTGGGTTATTCTGATTGTTGTTGTTGTTGTTGTTATTATTGTTGTTGTTATTCTGATTCTGCATGAAAGTGGTCCTCATCTGCATCAGCTGTGCCTATGCTATCATTAGCTGCTACATCTCGGGGTGACATTGTTGTTGTTCGGGTTGGGGTTGGCACGTCGAGGAGGCATCTGTGGTTTTCATAAGGATAAGAATGAGATACCCATAGATGCTTATTATGCACAATACAACACATAGACAATCACCAAACAATCATCAAAATAACATAAGGTTCAACGACATAAACAACAAGTTTGAAAAGCAAACACACCAATAGCAAGCCATCCACATGTTGGATGGTCATTGCGACTCAATAATCAAAAGCATGGTAAATGACAAATAAACGAGTAGTCATCACTACTCCTCTGCATCAGCCTCCTCATCGACAAGTGCAAGACCTGCATTCTCCATAGCGGTCTTGTACTCCTCGACATTGGTAGTCAAGGCCTCTACCTTGGCTTTGAGATCCCTCTGTGAACGAAGTCTCTCAATCACACCCTGCTGATGCTCGAGCTCGAAGTCCTTGGCCTCTAGTTCTGCAGTCATCTCTTGAATCCTCTTGTTCCTATCTTGGACTCTCTTCTCTTGGCTTTTGAACTTCCTATCCTGACTCTCAAACTTGGCCTCCATTTCCTTGACGATCTCGTCTTGCTCCACGAAGAGCTTGTCCTTATCACGAAGCTGCACCTGGAGCTCGTCATTGCTAAGCATGACGTTGGTCCTATCAGTATCTAGGTGCCTAAGAAGAACCTCTAGGTCCTGGAGGTATAGACGAATTGGCTCTGTCGTCTCTCTAGCAGCATCCTCGAACTCAATAGCCTCACCATCCTCGCCGCGTCTCCCGAAGTAGTGGAAGTGAGTACCTCTAATCTCCCGAGAGTGCCTCCCTAACAGACGCCCGAGTAAGTCATGCATGACTACCTCTAGGCCTCTCTCCCTGTCGTCATGCATAAACTTGAAGATGATTGCCTCCGTGGCAGGCTCAGTCTGGCGTCCTGGCTGATTAACCTTGAAGCCCCAAAGGTCCTTCCTCTCAAACTTGGTAAGGGGAAGCACCATGATGCTAGGAAGTGGAAGATTGAGCATACTAGTGAGCTCAATAAGACGAGTGCCAAAACGAGTTCCCTTGAACTATTCAACCTGCTGATAGTAACATTAGGCATCTATTTTATAAGACAGAGAGGAGTTAGAATCAACATCAACAGAAAATACACAAGACAAGTATCACAAGCATATCATTGACAAACAAACACACAAGTCATGGTATACATAAATCCATTACCAACATCCAAGGTTCAACTTAACTTAGACAAAATTTTGGAAATAAAATGATAATTGTGGTGGTCCAACTAACGAAGTACATTACAACTCTCACTCTTAATAGTATGGCTATCTATCCTAAACCTGGTCTCCCACTGTAAGTACAATACGATGATGCAAGTATGCAAAGGTTTTAGCTCTCGCCGAACGATGTGACCGAGTTACTCATTCGAGAGCCCCTCTTGATAGTACGGCTATCTATCCTAAACCCAGTCTCCCACTATAAGATCCCTCCCTTTTAAAGGTAAGGATCCCTGTGATTGCAATGCTAGTCCCTAGATCAATGCTAGCATCCACAGTTTAAGATGAAGTACACATAAACAAAGGTCATTATTACATATCATTCCAGAGACAAACATAGTCTTTTACAACTCCATGTCCATAGGCCTAATACAAGAGTTTAACCATAACAATATAAATAAGTCTTCATCTTCATGTGCCACAGGCAAGCATGTTGAGTGTAGACTCATAACCCCTAATCATCATCAGAATAACCTGCAACATCACAAGTTACAGCCATAGTGGGTCAATACATTGGAATAGTATTGGCAAGTGATACCTTAGTAGAATATTAACATCTAAATACTATATGAATTTTGGCTAAGTGTAGCTTAGGCTTGCTTTGCTCAAAATAGGTTTTACCTATCAGTTGAAAACACTAAGTTTTTCTTTGACAAAAACTTTCACAAGGAATCACCAATAGAAATTGGTGAACCTTCACCCTTGTTCAACCACAAGTTTTAACTTACAAAATTGGGATGAGGAGATTCTTGATAGCTCCATGTCTTGATGCTCAAGTTTTCCAATACCAGGGACATGGCTAAGTACTTAGATTCTTCCATCTGCAGAGGTTGTGCACTTTCCCCACAAGACTTGATTTTCACCAAGACATGACCTTTCAGAAGCCTTCCCTTAGACCAAATGGACGCTCTCCAAACCTATCATCCCACTACCACCAACAGTCCAAATGGCTAAGTTATTGCAACCTATATGATCCAGGCAGAGCCCATAATGCCATGTGGCTACACTAGAAGCTTCTTAACATTTGGCATCTCAAATCCCTCCTGGGTGGCTTTCCACAAGTGAGATACACAAGGTAAACCATAGAAATGGGCCTTGTGTAACCACTCAACACAAACCATTCTTTCCATTCCACCCAGGTGTTTCATTCAATTAGTTGTTTTATTAAGCAAAAACACAAGTCAAAGACTTAGTAATATTTCACATAGCATGAATATATAATCCACCTTTTTTTGCTAGTAGCTAGGCTAAGAATGGCATTAGTAAGCATCCTAACTTAGAGGAAATTCTAACAATTCTACAAATACTAGGATTTCCCAAGCATAGCATATAGATACTTAGCAAAATATTCATGCAAGTCCTATACAAAATATTTCTAATGCATAGGTGAAAATATAGGGATAAAATCATGAAGCACCACTTGCCTTGGTAGTTTGGGGAGTATCAACAATCTTCACAACCACAATCACTATTAGCACCAAAATCTACACATAAAATAATGGCACCAAAATCACATAACAAAATATACAAACAAAAATATATGAATGCATGCAAATGCCATGTGATGATTTTTCTACACCAAACAAGACAAGCGTATAGTACTGAAACAAAAACAAGACCAAGATAATCAAAATAAACTTTATTTGATATTTAAAGCATTTTTAAAATAATTTCCATACTCAAAATATGCCTACAAATGTCTCTGCAAAAATAACAATTTTTTACAGAGGCAAAACATTAAACACATTGCATAATTAGAAAGAATTCTTTCTCCTGATTCCAATGATATAAAATTTACAAAATTTGAACGTGTGGATCAAAAGTTATGAATTTTACAAGTTTGAATCACTAATAGATCAAAATTCTGCTTTAAATCTAAACTTAGGCCACGCGTCGTGTTCTTATTGGCCCGTAACGGTTCGGCCGGATCGACCGGTATGTACCGCACGATCTAAATGAAATCGCACGGCTAGATCTAACACACACCCCTTCGCTAAATGATTCTATCGCGTGTGTTGGATCTAGATCTGACGGTTGCTGATCAAGAGACCAAATATGGGCGGCGCTGGTGACGGTGGCGCGGCGGCGACGCTCTTTCAGTGACGCTCCAGCGGCTACAGAGGGGGTTGGGGTCAACGGAGGGGCTTACCGAACTTGCAAGGTCGCGCTGATGCTCAACCTCTTGCTGGAGTGGACGGGGGCATGCTGTGGAGGTCACTGGGCTCGTCGGAGTAGCGGGCGGCGTCGGGTTCTTGCAGTCGACGATGTTGCCGACGATGTGGACTGCCATAACACAAACCGAAGGCGTCAGGGTGTGCACAACAAACTGTCGAACAAGTTAGGTTCAAGCAGAAAGCAAGGGGCGGCCTGGTATTACCTAAATCGTTCACCGGAGCTAGGCGGCGGTTCTGCCGTTTGCAGAGGTTGTTCGGGATGGCGACCTGGGTCATGCACGGGAAAAACAAAAGCATCAGGAGAAGCACAAAGACACGGCGAACTTGATAGTGTCAGGCAGAAGACGAGGGGCGCTCGGTACTCACCGGAATCAGACGTCGGAGTTCGTCGGGACAGCGGCGAGGTTTGGTGAAATCCGAGCAGCCTGGTGGTGGAGCGAGTGAGTGGGGTGAGGGGAAATGGCCATGGTGAAGAGGGGATTAAGTAGCCAGGAGCGGGGCGGGGATTACTCCCTGAATCAATGGGATTTAAGCGAATTAACACCGCGGCGAGGTAACGGCGGAGCGCAGCGTTGATTGGGGACGATCTTGTGGGGCAAGGTGGGGTCGGTCATTGGGTGGGTGCATGGTGAGAAACAGAGAGAAAAGGGTAACCCCGGGTGGGCTGCTTTAGTTGCTGGGCCGAATGGGTAGCGCCTGGCCCAGTTCTGTTTTCTTATCCTTTTTATTTTTCTAATTTGATTTTCAGGAAACCTTTTCAAATGAATTCAATTGTATTTGAATTCCAAATCTTTCTGGATTTTTATAAAGTGAAACCTGCACATTTTTTAGTATAAAACCATGTTGTCTCACTAGACTAGCTTGGTTCCTTTGAAATTTTAAAATAAACAGTGCCTTAGCACAAGATTTGCTAAAGATATGAAAATGGTTTTAAAACATAATTTGTTTTGGAAAATTTTGTCCAAGCTTTGGAACTCAACCAAACCAACTTATAAACAAACAAATCTTGGTTTGAAACAAATATTATCTCACTAGAGAGTAGCATTGGATCAATGCTTGTCTACATAAAATAATAAGCACTCAATGCTTCTGTTTTCTTGAAATGACTTGAAAATGATCCCTAAATGATTATGCATGCATGGATGATATGCAACCTTTGAAAACATGATTTTAGGGATGTTACACCCACACACAACATGATACCGGCAGAAGGGAAAACCTATCAAGATTATACCTTTGCCTTGAGCATTCCACTTGAGCTCGATGTAGTCGAACTTGACCTTCTCAAGATGGAACGCTTTTCTTGATTCCTCATCATCGATCCATGATCACCGAGGATGGCAAGCATCAAACATGAGATCCTCTATAGATGGCGCATTTTGAGCTTGCACAAAACATCTTCTTCTCATTTCATCGACCTTTAAGACAACACATGCTCCAAGCGATGCCGATGGACCATTCCTACAAGTACAACTCAATAAACACATTAGTCCATGAAGATTGTCATTAATTACCAAAACTACATATGGGCGCCCACATGTTCTTTCACACACCATCAAGCTTCAATGACTATGCTTGCATTCCAAGACCTCATGAATAAGGAAAATGAAGACCTATACTTCACCAAGTTGGATAGAATGAACCTACCTCCACCACTACTACAAGCCACAAGACGGTTGAGCATGGGATTTTCCCTTCGACCATGGAGGCGAGCGATGATGCCTATCTTATGGCATCCAACCTTGAAGGCGATAGAGTTGAGACTGGTGAGCATGGGATTTTCCCTTCACCAAAGGAGGCGCATGGAGTTGAATAAACCGAGCCTATCCCTATATTCTTGAGTGGTGATGTGGTACCAATCCCATGTGAGTATGAGAGCCACTTAGCCCACTTGAGTGAGAATAAGAGTGAGATGAGTGAATCCACCTTATGTGATATTGAGTGCTTCCACTTTGAGGGTATGAGCGATACACCAAGTGAGTTACGAGTGCTAGTTGATAGGTCAAGTGAGACCATTTTGGTTTTTAACGACTTACCCTCTACCTCTAGTGTGTTCTCTTATGTTGTGCTAGGTTCCATGGAGGAAGACACGCCAAGCCATGAAGCAATGATGCCTCGAATGGAGAATATGTACATGGTGGATGAAGATGATGCTACGCCATGGTTACATCAAGAAGACGAAGTCGTCCACAAGGAGTCCACTACTACCACAACACCCACTTCATATGAGAGGTATGACCAAGGTAACAATAAGGGTGTTAATGATGCCATGATCCCACTAGTGTACATGATGAATTCTGAGGATATGCATGCTATGGATGATACTTGTGACATTACATATGCTTCATTCATATTCACATGTGATTCTTTGCCTTTGCATAATATTGATCATGTGGAATTGTTTGATTGCGATACACTTTCCATACACATGCCATGCTATACATATTTTTTGTATCCTCCAATTGCTTCGGACATGTTTTGTCTTGATAGTCATTCAATTTCTCCCTTTTCTTGCAATAAGATGAATAATTGATCTTTCACTTGTTTTGCTTGCAACAATGTTGATCATATGTGTTATAATGAGATGGCACCCATAGCTTTCTCAATTTTTGGAGATTTTGATGATTGCCATGATAAGAATGTTCCCCACTTGCATACTCATCATGCATCTATTTCATACTTGATTGACATTAATGGTGATGTGCACAAAAAGAGATACGTCATGATGGATGATGTGTTTCTCTACCATTCACATACATTCTTTGTTTTGTGTGTGATGTGTGTAGGTACCCGCACGAGACTGTCAACCTCGGTTGAGCACAAGTTGACAAAATGAGCTCTAAAGAGCATCCCACAAGTGAGTTAAAGATCGAACCCAGCTCTGATACCTTTTGCATGCTTTGCATCTTTCATGTTGACAAATTGCTCTTTCCTATGGTTTTATGGAAAGCATGTTGATAGTATTATCTCACCTTGTGAAATTCATGTTTCTTTGCTATTGGATATTGATGCTTTGTGTGCTGCAACAAAAATGTTGAACAATTTCTCTTTCCGATGTTTTGTGTGCAACCATAATGCCATTAAGAGCATGTACTATCATGAGAGCTTTCAAGTATCTCGTCGTGTTGTTGCAACAAACATAAGGACCACTTGCTCTTTCATATGGTTTGTTTGCAAACATGTTGTTTTTCTTCCGCTTGGGATACGCATATTCCCATAATATTTTCTTTTGATGATATGTGTATGGCATCCAACATATTGAACAATTTCTCTTTCCAATGGTTGATTTGCACACGTAATGATGTTGTTTTGGATATTCTTCCTCTTGTGTTTTTGCCAAATTCTCCTATTCTTGATCAAAGATGTTGATCAAAATTTTAGACAATTTCTTTGAGTGCCACATTAATACTTTATATGGAGTTTTTGAGTTCCCACATTTGGATGATGTTCAAACAATTTCTATGCACATTGACCTTGCATATGCATCCCATTTGCTATCCTTGTGTTGTGCTCATAATGTTGTGAACAAGAATGGACATGCCGCAATTGACATGCTCCTCTATCACGCACTAAAATATTTTGCTTGGTCTTTGTTGTGTGAAGGTACAATTGCTTACCCGTCAACCTCTACCAACAACGAGTTGACAAGAAGAAATATAGAGGGTTACCTATGGATGCGCTTCTTCGAGCTATCTCTACAAGCTAAGGTGACTTCCTTCTACTTGGGGACTCATGAATTGGCTACTCCCTGACGCCTGGAGTCTCCGGCCTACGACCCTAGAGTCTCCAGCCCTAACTACGGACCCTGCCTGGAACCTCCTGTATGCCACCCCGGAGATAGCCCCGGAGAGCGACGATGACACCGGAGTCTCCGGCTTTGGACCACTACAAGAAATGTGTTGATTTATAACCTTTTGTTAGTGACCCTAGATGAAATCGTCATACATCTATGACGATTTTACGCAAAATCATCGTAAGCCATTTATAGAGGATGAAACTCTACATAATTATGACGATTTGGACAAATCGTCGTAACTTTCTTATACAAAATCACCATAATGTGGGCGTAAAAATATAGGAGCTTATTTGTAAGGATCATGACGATTTTATATCATCATACCTTTTAATTCGTGAAATATTTAAATGACGTGGCAGCCACATCACCGGTTATGCCAACGTGTCATCTTATGTTCCAATTATTCCTCACATATGTCATGTACATATAAAAATAGGAAAATTTACTAAAAATATGGGGCAATGGAAACTCGAACACACAACCCACAAGTCCTCCTTCTATAACTTGGTGAGGAAATTAAAAGGGGATTAGGAGATTCGAACCTTTTATCATCTAGCCTATATCTGTATTCGTTAATTTCTAAAATAATTAAAAGGGGATTAGGAGATTCAAACCTGCGACCAAGGGACCTTGTTAGGTCTCGGTGATAATAACCAAAGGACCACACGACTAGTTGTGGTATATATCTAAGCTTGGCCTCTTTATCTATTCAACGTCTATATGGGTAAATACTAAAATAAATATAAGCGGAAGATGGGAATTGAACCTAAGACCACACAACCTTGGAAAGGAACACGAACACCACATCTCAGCTTCGTTTATGACACATTGATGTAGGTCCATTATTTACACAAATGCTTTCGTTGTTGCGTCTAGGACTAGCCAGAGAATGGGGCAAGCTGTGGTAACTAATTGGGCCGACCTAGACTTGGACTTAGAATAGGTCTGGCCAGCTCGGCTGGTCCAGTTAGGATACGTTTTTTCCTTCTTTTTTTGTTAATTTTTTGGTATCTTTTTCATATAAAATTCAAAATAATTTATTTTTATCTATAATTTTTAATAAACTTTAGTAGATCATCTTAGTATGTTAATTAGCAATACTTTAATTACTTAAAAATAGTAGATTTACCAATTCCACACTAGTCCATACTAGGCACAAATATCCATAAAAATAGTAGATTTACCAATTCCACACGAAGCCTCGCTAAACTTGCATTGGATCCCTAAAGAAATAGCATATTGTGAGCCTAAAAATGGTTTTTATAAAAAATCATGAGCATTAAATCATGTACATGTAGTTCAAACCGGACCCACTTCCTACCGATTCGGCATAAATTTGTCTTTTGCCCGAGGGGTGGACAGAAAGGTTTGAGATACCCCGGTTGGAAAATTGTCCATTTAAGGTTGTCTAGTATTTTTAAAAATGGAGTGGTACCATTTTGCAACTTTCATTTGGTGGTTACTTCACAAAATGCTCCATTTTTTGCGCTTGGAAAATAGATAATGCATTTTCCATGCGACGAAAAGAAAAACTTCCTCATGTAACATTGTTCGCCATACAAAGGTGCACATGTGTGCACAATATAGGGTCATTTGAACAAACTATGTCGCGATTCTAGCCATAACATTGGTCATTTGGTCTAAAAGCCATGAAACCTCGAACATGATAGCTCATTTCTGAGAAGATTTTTCTCACATACAATATATATTCCAAGTTGGTATTTTTCCTTACAACTATGTCACATAATAAGACACCACGCGAAGGATTTGAATTGATCAGATCGTTTTTGAATTTTTTTATGCACGTTTCAAACCACGGCCAAAACGGCGGGCATGAAGGTTCTTAGCTAGAGGGGCATGAAGGTCACATAATAAGCTTCGTTTATGACACATTGATGTAGGTCCATTATTTACACAAATGCTTTCGCCAAACTTGTATTGGATCTCTGAAGAAATAGCATATTGTGAGTCTAAAAAACATTTTTTTTTCAAAAAATAATGGCCATCAGATAATGTACCTCTAGTTTAAATCGGACCCACTTCCTGCCAATTTGGCAGGAATTTGTCTTTTTAGCCAGAGGTGGACGGAAAGGTTTGAGAACCCTGGTTGGAATAGTATGTATGGAAGATGGTCTAGTATTTTTTAAAAATGGGGTGGTACCATTTTGAAACATTAATTTGATGGTTGTTACACAAAGCATCTTATATTTGGCACTTAGAAAATAAAAAATAGAGCCAGCCAATCAGATTAGAGAATTAGCGTACCCAGGGATTACCCCAACGAAGCTTATCTCAGCCATCTACATGCCTTCTATCCAACGCCTCAAATTTCACTCCACGCCTCCTTGTCCCACTTTCTCTTTATGTGAAATGACCAAAATGCCCTACAGTTCTCTTAGACTTCATCGTGGAAGTGAACAGGAATAATTTTGTAATATCATGCAGACTACCCTCACACCACCCCCAAACCCTAATCCCCTCTCTCCTCTTCGCAGACCCCGCTGCCACTTTTTCCTCTCTCTCGCTGACTCGCTCGACAGCACCGCAACCTTAATGTCCTCGCTCCACATCGTGACCCACTGATCCTCACCGCAACCCTAATTCCATCGGCGAGTACCCCGTGTCCCTCTCTCTGCTTTGCCGCCGCCGCCTTACACGCTCGCACAAGCAAGCAAGCACGCGTGCGCCCCCCATTTGTTGCCGCATGTTCCTTTTCCCACCACATGCCTGCATCCGCACCCGATCCTCTCCCGATCCCCTTCTGCTGGCAGATCTCGGCGGGCTCCGGCGAGCCCCCACGTTGTCGACCACCGCCCGTGCACCCCCTCCTGCTTCTCCCGTCGCCTTCCCCGGTTCCTGCAGCAGAAAAGCGAGCCTAGGGCAGGGGCAGAGCGAGCCAAGGCAGGGGAGGCGGTGGAGCTTCTCCACGCATGGCCCGTCTGGCTACCGGCGGCGGCGCCCAAGGTGACGCACGTGATGGACCGGATGGCGCTCACGTCGGAGGCGCCCTACCTCACCGCCAACACCATCAGCAACACCGTTGACTTCCAGTTATCCATGTCGGACAACTTTGAGATCTACACCAGCCGCTCCCACAGACGAATGTGAGCGGCGGCGCCCAGGGTTGCTCTCTCATCAGATCCTCTCCAAGCTCATCGAGTACTACAACGAGCATGTCTACGTTGGATCGACATGTTTATGCTTTTCTTATGTGGATTGAGCTAGAAGGGTTCGGTGTCATTGTTTGGCAACCTGCGGGCAACGCGTTTGAACTCGATTTGGTAGTATTTGGCAAAATATTATCTAGTGATGGTCTTGATGGATGGATGGATGAGTAGTTATTGCCATGCATGTTGATTTGGTACAAGTATCCAGCAATTATTTGGCTATTGCTTGAGGTGTACTAGGACCTCCGCGGTTGTCAAGGTCCTACCCCTGCTGTGATGCCGACACTTAAGATTATAGTCTCAGCCCTTTGGATTCAGAATTAAAAGGACCCACACCTTTATCTTTCATGTGTGTAAATGTGATGCATGGTGAGAAAGAAAGAGTGAGAAGCTAATTGTGATTTGTTTGTAAATCCTATGTTTATAAAAAAATTGAATGATGGTTTACATGTTTATACCCTATGGGTACACGATATTAGTATACTTGGTCCAGCCCAAGGAAGGCCCACGAGAACATACGCGGCTTGCGGAGACTTTCGGGTGGCCCAAGCCCATGATGCCTTCGGATCCTTGGAGAGCAAGACTAGAGTAGATAGAATTTCAAAGGGGTAAACCCTAATCTGTAACCGACTCGACCTATGCCCGGGACCTGCCTATCTATATAAAGGCTAGGAGGGCACGGCAAGGAGGGCCTTCAACTCACCTCATACACACCTCACGCCAGATTGCATCTGCGCACCCCTGTTACTTTCGATTCCGCCGTAATCAAGAGTAGACAAGTAGGAGTAGGGTTTTCCCTCCGGGGGCCTGAACTTGGGTAAAACTCGTGTCCCTGTGTTGCTTGTCTGTTAACCGTTCCGCGATCTCCAGCATCCCCATCTTCTCCCAAACCCAAGTCCATAACAATGGGCATTGACGAGATCGAACCTCATCAATTGGCGCCGTCTGTGGGAATCGGGGGCGCTGATTTTGCGATCGTGAGGGTCCCATCTAAAGCAATCTACAACTCCTCGGCGACGGAGAACCACCTGCTCTTCAGCGCTTTCGACTTCACTGCCCACTCGCCAGCCACCATGAGGGATTTCGAGCCCGTAGGCGACAGGCTCGAGATTTTGTTCGGGAGCTTATGCTTCCAGGTGGGGCAGACCGGCACTCTCCACCTCCCAGAGCGGGTTCCTCCACCATCCATCAGGCCCGCTTCATGGGCCCCGCACCCCAGCGTGTACGCACGTCGCCTCAAACAGACGATTCATACGATAGCATCAGCTGCAACTCAGATCTATGTGGCCCTCCATCAGATGAAGGAATCTACGGTTCCGGATCCAAAAGTTGTGGCAGCAGCGATCCAATCCGCGAGAGCTATCAGTGCGTTGTGGTCATCCAGAATGAATCGAAACTGCCACCAAGTTCGGGTGCCCACGTATCGCCACCCAATCCACCGCCCAACCCGCAGGATGGGAACGGAGTAAATGGAGGGCAACCGCCCCTCCAGCCCAATGAAGGCGACGCTGACACCTACCAGAAGATCAAACTCAACAAGGACGGATGGCGACAGACATGCAAAGCCGTGGCGGGCAACAGGATCCTACCTATGAATGCTTCACGAGATCTGTTGATGGCATACCACCTGCTCCTCATCGGTGAGCATAACCGGCAGGTAAAGATGCAAGAGGAACTCGACAAACGCAAGCAGGCAGCTTCGGAGTCTAGCGCACAACGAGATGTGCTCTCTATCGCTGGCGGCTCCAGCTCGCACGGCAACCATGCCAATAAGCACCGCTCTCGCACAGAGCACATGGATCCCGCTGCACGACGCGAAGTCACCAGAACCCTCAACGCGTCCTTCATGGCAATGGACGCCAACGACAACGTCACGCCGTAGATGCCACAGGCTGCGATCATGGTAGCCACCACTTATCTCGCGTCTCACCCACCTCCGACGGATGACCCGAAGAGCGCCATGCACAAGTCCGCGCTAGTCGTAGTCGGACTCATAGGAGCTGCGCTCCACGATGAGGCTCCTACGGAGCTGAAAAAGAAAGCTGTGGTCAGATTCAACCGCAGCCCCACACCTTCATCCGAAGAAGACGAGCACGACCTGCCACGACGTTGCAAGAGTCCACGTCGCCGTGGCAACGACTACGAAGCTCGCAACGACCTCACTCAGCGCAAGATCGACAAGGCACGCGCCAAGCGTGCATGTTCGACTGAATCTCAGGAGGAAGACGACATAGAGCTATGCGGAGCCAGATGCTTCAGTAGATCTGTTCGACGCACACGGATGCCAAAAAATTTCAAACTACCTTCGGAACACCCGAAGTTCGGTGGCACGCAGGACCCAAAAGCCTGGCTTAGCGATCACCTCTCATCCGTCAAACTGCACGGCGGCAACAGAAACACCGCCCTGCAATGCCTTTAGCTGCAGCTGACAGGCGCAGCACAGATCTGGCTCAGCAGCCTATCATCAGGCTCCATCCGAAGCTAGGAGGAGCTGGCATATAGTTTCATCCGAAACTTCAAGGGCACCAGCAAGAGGCCAGCCACGATCGAGGAACTGCGAGCCTGTACCCAAAGAATGGGCGAATCCATTCGCTCATACATCTTGCATTGGTCCAACATCAAGAACTCCGCCGCGCACATCTCTGAGGAGAGAACAATTGATGCCTTCAAAGATGGTGTCAAGCACCCAGACTTCAAGGAGGAACTTGGGCGTATCAAGCCCAAGACACTCGACCACCTCATGGACATCGCCAACAGGTGGGCAGATGGAGAGGATTCCCTCCACCGAACACATTCGGATGACGAGGATGACTACGGCCGTAGGCGCGAGCGCTACAGTAAACGAAGATTGCACATCGACGACGATTGCGACGGAGTCGACATGGTTGCGGCTGGCTAGGCCGACCACCGCAAAGACAACAACCGCAGCAGCGGATACCGCGGAGGCAACTTTCGTGATGGAGGAAGGCCCACGCAGACATGGAAACATCGCAGCCGCGATGATGAGCCCTCGGCATATGACAAATTGTCGGGTCCTTGCACCATCCACTTCTACATCGACAAGCAGGATGGCAAAAAGAAGGCCAACCACATGCCAAAGGATTGCCGCGAGTTCTAAAAACTCAGCGAGGGCCTCACCCAAATGCGACGCCAGATCGTGAATCCTAGGTTTGGGCCCGCACCTGCACCAGGTGATATCGCCCACGGAGCTCCTCCACCACCACCCGTCGGACCTTCGAATCTAGCAATCGCACCCATGCCAAACAATGGCATAGGGGGTACCCGGGGCCAAAGGGGTCCCTAATGATCCAGAAGGGGCGCCCAACAAACAGGGTCCAAAAGAGAATCACCCAACAAGTTCGCCTAGTCCTGACCGCTCCTCCTGCCATCCCTGAGTACCTCAGTACCTCAGCGACCGCTCCTCCTGCCATCACATTCAATCGTTCGGATCACCCCCGCCAGATCCCTCGCCTAGGTCATGTTGCCCTGGTGCTCGTGGCGCAGATCAGAGGGTTCGAAATGAGCCGTGTCTTCATGGATGGCGGCAGCGACATCAACCTCATGTTCGTAAGCACCCTAGCAGCAATGCGGATCCCGCTGTGCATCTTGGAACAATCCGACACGACGTTCCACGGCATAGTCCTAGGGAAGGGCATATATCCCTGTAGGGATACGAGTAGGCTACACTAGCGCAAATCAAAATTTTCTACCGCGTAAACCAGGATTACTGTTGTCATAGATCACGGGATTACCACTAGACGCGCAGTTGCGGAAGTTGATGAAGCACGTCGAGGCAGTGTAGATGTTCTACGTCTTCTCCTCGTCCTCGTACCACGAGCAGCTCCCCTTGCGTGGCTCGTCCCAGCACTACAGAAGCAGCGCCTTCGAGGTATCCACACGTGTAGGATGGAAGCGTCAGACGCCGGACTGCTAGGTCCGCGCGTGCAACACAGGCGTGAGGAGTGGCGGCTGGGGAGAATGGTCTAACCCTGCTCAGCTCTCCCCACCCTCTCTTATATAGGCGTCCCTAGTGGGTTCTACATTAGCAGCCCATTAGTAGCCTAAGCTTGGTCTAATTCGGATCCAATCCTCATTAGGCCTCCAGCCTCTTAAGTATGTGACCATATAGGTTCATATACGTATAGACATGACACGAATACACTTATTCTGTCAATAGACATGACACGAATACACTTATGTGGTTTCTTTCATACTTGAGTGGTGATCAAGGTTTCTTTCATACTTTGAGATTTGGTTTAGTCTTAAGGGGTGATTGCTATAGACTTTGATATGATCTTTGAGGAATTATGTGGTTTGGGAAATGAAATTGAATTTAAAACTTGAGTGTTTGAATTAAAAGTTAAATGATTTTTGAATAATATTTGAATCTTCATTTAATTAAGAGTTAATCAAAATAACTCAAACTTTATCTAAAGAAAACAATTAAGAATATGAATATCCATTTCATATTTTTATTCAATAAATAAGTTACAAAAATGTAACTTATTGAAATTATCCACAATATTCACCATAAAAAATAAATAAAGAATAAGAATATTTCTTTATTGATAAGAATATAATCTTTATTACAAAATAAGAAAAAGAAGATTACAAAAGAAGAAAACTAAAATTACAAAAGAATAATAAATATTACAAGGGACTATTCAATAAGAAAAATAAAACCTAATCTAAATCTTGAATCTTCAAGTCTTGTACCTGCAAAACAAAGAATAAACAAACAAGAAAGAAAATAAAAGGTTAGGATATTTCTTTTACTCTCAGTAGTGATAGTGAGTTGCACTGTTCAAACTTACATCATTGAGTAATCTTTAGGGGCAAGTTCACCAATATGAAAAAATCTGCCTTTCATAATTTTAAGCCAAAAAGTCAAATGACAGCAAGGAGGGGCAAGTTTCACCAGCGAGGTAAAAAGTAATAAGATCAAAGTAACTCTCAAAGTGCAGAACATATCCACAAGTGCACAGCAAGCACACAGGCAGGACACACACCTAAATGCATGGGGTGTGCTGTCAGCCTCACAACATAGCTCAAACACACAAAACCATCAGCACAGCCATGGAGAGGCACTAGTGCATCTCTTCACTGCTCACACACACTAGAATAGCCAGCTTAGCCAGCAGCCAAACCAAACCACCAAAGATCAACCAAACATCACCTGATGGTGACATAAGGAGGGGGAAGGATCAGGTGGACAACAAGGCCAAGTCCAGGAGATATGAGGAGCAGGATAGCTCAAGGTCAAGCACAGGAGCTCAACAAAACAAGAACAACATCAGAGGTGAAGGACAGGATCTAATCAGCAAGATCAACATCACCACCCAATTCCATAATCATCAGTTTTTGTGGTGAGTATCATAAAACCATCACATGATTTAATCATATTATCTAGACAGAAGCATGTGTTGTTTTATGAAACAATCTCTCAATGATCACCCAAGTGAGGTGAATCTATCCTAGAGATTTCACGTATAAAGATCAGAAATCAAACTAAGCCAAAAGCACCAAACTCTTAGACCAGCCTCACAGAGTTTGGTGTTAGCATATGCAACTTAAATACTTCTTCATTTGTTCTTATCAGACCAGGGCACATCTCCCAGAGGGTGTAGCACCTTTAATCTTGCAAGTTACAAACAAACTATTTGCTCAACTAACTTGGAATTAAAATCCTAGAGCCTCAGACCAACATCATAGGCAGGAGAGTTAAAAGAAGCTTTCATTTTATCTTGCCAGTATTAATCACAAGCTTGTCTTAAGCTTAAACCAACCCAATCAATAGATTAGAATCAATCTTGTGTGCCATACCAAGATGGTGTCACAAGAAAAATTATACATGAATCAGAATAAACATTTCATCTTCACAGATTCAATAAATCAATCTACCAATCATTTTCCTGTCATTACAGGAATCATAATTAGAACATTTCTAAGTATATCTTCACTGTTGAGATCATTATGATCTCAGACCACACATGAATTCTCAAGACAACAACACTAAGACAGTGATTTCATCACACCATACACATTATCATTAATCAGATAATGACAGTGGTAAGTTATCAAACCCACTAACTTTACCAAGCATTGATTTCAGAACAACTATATCATCTGAATCATATGAAATCTAAACATAAAATCATCTGATAAGCCACCAGAACCATTATAGTTCATCTTAAGCAGCAAGCCTCAAGCTACTAATCATTCAGCATGAATAGAGATCATCAACACATGATCTAATTCATCCAGTATATTATCAACAGAGGGATATGAACCCTAATCAGAACAAGAACCCTAATTAGGAGATGAACCCAAATCAGAACATAGTCACTAGGCAAGGGTAGCCACTAAATACACAGAGAGATTCATGGTGATAGCATGAACCAAGATCCATAGAGGCAACTTACCAGGGGTCCTCGCTGACAAATTGAAGAGGAAGTAGATTAGCCGACGAGCCCGCCGCGGCATAGGGAGCACCCCAGAGGGAGCTTCAACCTGCAACAGCCACGGCGGTGGCCACAGCAGCACACGAACACAGCACACCACCATAGGAGGGACCGCGGCGGCGGCGACAGCACTTTCCCCAAACCCTAGGGTTCGGGAACGGGGTCAACCTGGCCACAGGGGAGCTCCGGAGTCAAATCGAATTGGACCATATGAACGAGCGTAGTCGCCAACCTCGCCATGCACCATGACAGTGTCTAGGGAGGGCCACAACGGTGGCCATCGCCGACGGCGACGCAAGAACCCCACGGGGTCGAGAGTGAGAGGGGAGATGAGAACAGAGGAGAGACAGAGTAAGAGAGTGGGTTGGGTGGGCCGAAACCCCTCGGGGTAATAATTTTAACCCTGCCCTATTGGGCCACAGGGGCCCAATAAGCCCAAATGGCCAGCCCAAATCAATTGAAATATGTTCTAATAAATAGGAAAAGACCGAAATGCCCCTAGACTCAATAAAATTCTAGAAAATAAAATAAAAATCCAAAAATTATACATAAAATATTGTTGGACTCACAAAAATCCAAACTATGCAAATAAATTGAAATATAAAATTTTAGACATATAAATTTTATTAAGAATTTTGTAAATTATATATTCCTTATGGAATTTTACAAAATTATTGAAAGATGATAAAAATAAATAAAAATCACTTTCATTATTGACTAATATTGTAGTATTTTAGAAAAATACTAAATAAATATTTAATAACAATTTTTAGTATTTAAGTGATAATTCTTAGAAGAATTATTAAATCAATAAAAGTCAAATAAAAGGGAAATAAAATAAAAGAATACAATATTCTATTATAAATATGAAAAATTAATATTTATAAATCTTTTATTATTACAAAGAATCTTATTAATAATGGGAAGAATGCATATCAAATTAAATGATGCATTACATTACTTTGCATAATCATTTTGTTTCTTTAAATATTGTCCTTACCGGGCAATAATAATGTTTTTGTAGACATAGAAGCTCAAGGTCCAGTGCAAGCATCAGATTTCACTACCTTGCCATCACAAGGCAAGTTCATCACTTGCTCATGTCATTTGAAGATTCTTTATTAAAGTATTTGCAAATTGTGTGTTATCATCTATACTATAGAAAAAGAAAACACTATTTTCTCAAGATACTAAATCTTAGATATCATCCTAAGTGATGATATGTTGGAGCAATAGAACTTAGAGTTCTAATTGAAATAATGATGAACAATTAGGGATTAATAACCCATGACATCAGTGATTCTAGCGCCGTATATTACGCGTTAACCATGAGATTTGGAATGAGACGGAGAAGTCAACTGTATCCTTTTCCTCTTGTATGGAGGCAAGACGACCTTAACGTGACGTTGTGATTCCTTGTGCGGATACAACATATGGGTGGGCACCCTTACGTTTCTAGATTATCTATGGATGGTGTTTAGTGGATGGACCATTTAATATGGTACTTTCCAGGGCAACACCAGGTCATAGAGTCTTCGGGAACTCATCAGGGTTTTAGCCTGCCCGAAAGGGGGCTTAATGAAGGTGAGCTAGCCAAGGATCGTGCAGACATATGAGGTTGCGGAGTGGTTGGCTTGGACCAACTACTGGGCCCTATATCATGGAAATGTGGATGGGAAAGTACGCCCGGTTGTGCAACAAGGAGTTGATCTCTCATGGGAAAAGTAACGCACCTCTACAGAGTGTAAGAACTGTAACTTGTTACTCCCTGTTCCGGGAAGGAGCTACGAATGCGGAAGGAAAGGAACTCCATGAAAGTTCTGGTCAACCTATGAAGACTGATGGTCATAGATTTTTCATAATAAAAAAATAATCGTTGAAGAAAGATTTACGAAAATTGCATAATGCCAAAGACTGATAGTCCGAGGTGGTAGCTAGAGCATCAAACTTCCTGCCTTGCATATAATGAACTTGTTGGGTAACGCTGTTACTCATCCTTTCCTTCGAATCCTTGCTTAGACTCTCAGAATCCCGAAGGTAGACCAATGTACGCATCTGAGAATCAAGAGGAGGTCTTCTATGAAGAGCCCAACTTGTACGGAGCCGTAGAAGGGGAGGATTACGACATCGTCTACAGAGGAGAGTTCCAAGAGTCTGAATAATTACTATAGTTCTAGTGCCACTTGAGCCGAGCAACATGAACATTATATAACAATAAGTTGTTGAGCTCAATTTGGAGTTTAAGTTTTAAATTTGAAACTTCCGCTGAAACACTTATATTTTGGTTTGTAAGTTGAATCTTTTGGAAGTCTTGAACTTCCGGTATTGTAATAATAGTAACGTGTGTATGTATGTAATATGGACCCACAATGTTTCTGTTGTACCACTCTGAGGGATGTGATATTTACGAAACGGTGTTCTGTGGATGTCATGTCAACAACTATGGTGTACTACACATGCAGTGGTATGCTGGGTCATCGCAGTTGGTATCAGAGCAAATTTCTTTGACCTTAGGTTGGAAACCTAGTAAAGGGTATTACCTGTAGGTAGCAACGATAAAGAATTTTCTAAATGTAATATAATTGGTATTCAAATGAGAATATTCCGTTATATTTTTTAGTGCGATAATTCTTTGTTATGATGCAATATATTATTTGATAATAATCAAAACTATTTTTGTGATATACAAAGCTATGGCACCAAAGTTTCCAAAACACACTTTGGTAAGGAAAGAGGAGACTCTTGATGATTATCAAGGATCATTCATATACCAACTTTGTCAACTTTTAAAGACCTTTAGTTGTCCAACTAGAATTCCAGTGAACACTATCACTTACCTTGATGGCCGGATGTTATCCAAGTATTGTGTGAGTATCCAACTTCTAGAGGATCTTGGATTATATCACGATCTACCTATAGGATAATGTAGGAGTCATTTAGCAGCATATCACGTTGCAGTTGTGGAGGCGATAGCTAATATCCGGGAGCATAAAACCAAGGACTTAGAAGGTAGCACATTCTCTGTGATACCTCATGATTCTATAGACTCAGAGCCTATACCGGATCATCTTACTTTGGTAAGAAGCATCCTAAGTTAGCTTCCAAGTTTATGGATAGATACCGAACACTCGTTGCGTCTTTTTACAAGACACATCAAGTGATCGTTGAAGATAAAAATGATATGTTAGAGGATCTAACTGATCTGGAAAGGAGGAATCAGTTAGCATTCCAGTTAGAGAAGGAAGCAGGAAGTATATCAACACCTATCTTTAATGATATACCTATAGATCCTGAATCTTTTATACCATACTCTTATTCACCAAGACCTGAACCTATACATGATCCTGTAGGGGTTCGTAGCATGGAAAACAAAAAATTTCTATCGCATACAAACAAACAAGCCAAGATCTATCTACTAGATTGTAGCAACGAGTCGATGGAATAACTTACCCTCGAAGATTCCAAAGCGGTTAACGATAGCAGATTCTCGTGGGTGATGTAGTCGTACTCTTTCCGATCTCAAGATCGCGTAGACGATTCTTCCGGCGCTGCTAAGCAGCGCTTCGTAGTCGGTCACACGCTTGACTTCGACGAAGACCTTCCTCTCCTTGTTCCAAAGAGGGCAGCGGAGGTTGTACCACTCTCTCGCGATTCGGCAAAGACAACTGTGGTAGGAAGTAGAGGGAGATCCCAGGCTTCGCCTTAAGCCGGAGCGAGTATGGTGGAGTATGAGAGAGAGTTATTAGTGGTCTAGAGATTAGACACACCAATTAGAAGGCTCTAAACCGAAGGCTAGGGCAATTAGAAGCTCTTAACCAAAACGTCTCTAAACCGGAGATTAGAGGATAGGAACTTGTGTGTCTAGAGGAGGAGGCCCTGCCCCTCCTTTTATAGGTGGGAGGGGCGGCCAAGGGGAGGGGAGTCCCTCCCCAAGTCGGATTTGGTTGGCGTGCCGGCTTGGAGGGACTCCTCCCCCAAGTCGGTTCCAACCACCTCTTGCTTGTTTCCCATAGTTTCCTGTTTCCCACAGTTTCCTGTTTTCCACAGTTTCCTGTTTTAGCCGTTTGACTTTCAAACTGGCAGTTTGACTTTTCAGTTTTGGAACAGCAAGAACACTTAGTACATGATGAAATCATTCAATATGTAATGACACATTCATGTACCCCCCCCCCCCCCCCGTAGTGTCGGACAATCCAGAACCTTCTAGAACATTCCTGATGAAAACACCGGAATCATTTCCGAACTCCGAAACGAGACTTTCCTTATATGAATCTTATTCTGCGGACCATTCCGGATCACCTCGTGATATCCCGGATCCCATCCGAGACTCCAAACAACATTTGGTCTCTTTCTCATAATACCATAACTACTCAAACAACGTCGAATCCTTAAGTGTGTCTCCCTACGGTTCGTGAATTATGCGGACATGATCGAGACACTTCTCCGAACAATAACCAATAGAGGAATCTGGAAATTCATATGGCTCCCACATATTTCTACGATTACTTTGCGATCGAATGAACCACTTACATACGATACCATTTTCCCTATGTCTCACGATAGTTTACTTATCCGAGGTTATGATCGTCGGTATCTCTGCATACCTAGTTCAACCTCGTTACCGATAAGTACTCTTTTCTCGTTCCCGTGATATGTGATCCCTTGTGAGCCAGTCACATGCTTGCAAGCTAATTGGATGACATTCCACCGAGAGGGCCCAGAGTATATCTATTTGTCATATGGATGGACAAATCCCACTCTTGATCCATGTGTTTCAACCAATACTTTCCGAACACTGAATGCCACCTTTATAGCCACCCAGTTACGGTGTGGTGTTTGATGTCATCAAAGCATCCATCCGGTAAAGGTGATATGCATGATCTCATGGTCGAAGGAATTAGGTTACTATGTATCAGAAAGCATATAGCAATTGAACTATTTAAATGACTTGATCTTTATGCTATGCTTATCTATAGGAGTATGTCCATCACATCATTCTCCTAATGATATGATCATGTTGTTAATAACATCTCTATGTTCATGATCAGGAAACCATGATTATATATTAACCAACAAGCTAGTTTAACAAGAGGCTTTACTAGGGACTCTTATTTTAGTTTACAAATCACACAAGTATTAATGTTTCCGGTTAATACAATTATAGCATGGTATGTAAAAATTTATCATAAGTGTGAAGATATGATAATAACCACTTTATTATTGCCTCTTGGGCATATCTCCAACAGATCCTACTATGGATATGAGGTATGCAGTACCACAGGGCTCAAAGGATGGTTCTGACTCAGAACTTCCTATTGAGAATTCGGATGGTTGGAGAATGGGATCATATGAAGGATCTCATGAACACCAGATGTTCACAGATGGTTCTGACAAAAATGTTGGACAATCTAGCTGGATGGGTGCAAGAAATAACCCTAGTAACAGTAGTAGAAATGCCATGTCGATAGATAATCAGGATGAAGAAGAAGATCCTGAGGAGAGAGTGTTTGAATCATCAACATCTTCTCAAAACCCAGGGAATATACATTATCCAGTGTTTAACTATCTTGCCCAAAGGAGCACCTGGAAAGCAGGTGGATCTGTGTATCCTGTTGACAACTCGAGTAATGAAGCTCAGGAGATGCAGGCAGGAGATAATGTTGAATATGTTTCTGAAGACTTTTTAGTTGAGCTGGAGGGAGTCAATGCGCTCAGGTTGAGTAATGACTCAAGTCCTGACACTTCAGATATAGAGTATGTTCCTTATGGAAGGCCGTTTGTTCCACAAACTGTGCGACGAACAACACGTCATCACGGTTGGACATCAGGCATGTATGATGAGCGTAGTTACTACTAGAAGGAGGCAACTAGTTAGTGATATCAAATACCATGTATTGTACGCCAAGAAATAAGATAGTGAGATGAATAAGGTAGTTTTGTGATTATACCTATGTGGTATAAGTTGTAATGACTTTGTATTATTATGATATTATGTATAATATGTGAAATGCATATTTGTATCTTCTTTGGATTTTCATTGTTTGACTAGTTCTGTGCGTAAAATCGAGCTCAGAACACATGTGCATGATGTAACTATGAGTATTCGCTTTATGTTGCATGACTAGAGGGTCATGGATGCGGGTGTAGAAAACTAAATGGAGCAGCAGCGGATGGAGCGAGAGGCTAAAGATAAGGCCGATGCAAATGCAGCAAATCAAGGAGCATTACCACCACCAATGAGGCGTTAATGGAGCAGAACTTTATGCAGTGCATGCAAATGATGCAAAAGAACCAGAACAAGTTCATGCAGGAGTTGCTGGGACGAGAAAATCAGAGGGCACCTGAAGGTGGAGGAGTGAGTCTATCTGATTTCCAGAATGCAAGACCGTTACCTTTTGCATCAGCTCCTGAACTAATGGATGCGGAAGATTGGCTAGAAGATACAGAAAGAAAGCTGAAGACTGTAGGTTGCAATGAGGAGGAGAAATTTAGGTATGCAACTCATCTTCTGACTGGACCTGCAGCATCATGGTGGGAGAATCAGTTGGCCATGCAACAACCAGGAAGGGAGTATACCTGGGAAGAATTTAAACAGATATTCCGTGAATATCATGTTCCGGGAAGTGTTATGGAGTTGAAGCGGAGAGAATTATAGGAGCTTCAGCAGGGATATACTAGTGTCATGAAGTACATCCGGCAGTTTAGTCAACTATCTCGCTATGCTGAGGAGGATGTCAACACTGAAGAGAAGCGGAAGAAGCGTTTTCTGCGTGGGTTAAACCCATTTGTGAAGATGCAGCTAAGGTTAGCCAATAAGCAAACTTATCAGTAGTTGCTAGATGCAGCCATTACTTTCGAAGATGAATATAAGAATGTCCAAGAGGATAGAAGGAAGAGAGCTAAGAAGGAAACCAAGAGGATACAAGCAAGTAAGCCCAAACCCAATCTGGAATTCAAACCAAGGAATAGGCCCTATAACAACAACAATCCCAATCAGAGTGCAAATCCAAATGCAAAGAATATTATATGCCACAATTGCAAACTCCCAGGGCATATTAGTAGGGATTGCCGAAACCAGTAATTATATGTCACACTTGTGGTCAGAGAGGTCACATCAAGCCCAATTGTCCAAGCAAACCACAAGGTGGTTGGCCGGCTCGATATGGAAGGCAAGCTAGTGGAGGAAATGGACAACCCAATAAAGGAGGAAATAATGGAAAGAACAACAATGGCAAGAGGAACAGACCTATCGGGAAACTAAACTGTGCAACCCTCGAGGAGGTGGATAATTCGGAGCATGCAGTGATAGGTACGCTCAATATCCTTACCAATCCCGGAAAAGTTCTGTTTGATACTGGTGCAACTACTTCATTTATTTCTGAAGAATTCGGTGATAAGTTCGGGATTAGAAGGACAATGTTAGAAAACCCTATGATCGTAGTTACGGCAGGGGAAATGTGATTGTACGCCACATCAAACAAGATCAGGTTATCTTGATTTGTGGTTGTACATATTTCGTAGACCTTTATGTGATTCCTTTGAAGGGAATTGCAGTAGTGCTGGGGATGGACTGGATGATGGAACACGAAGCTCAGATACTCTGTGAGGAGAAAACTACCTCAATCAAAACTCCAAGCGGAGCAAGGATAGTTTACCAAGAAGATAAGCACAGTCATATCATGGTGGATCTGAAGTTGAACTCTATGAAAGAGGTCAAATTGGAAGAAATTCCTATAGTAAATGAGTTTCAAGATGTTTTTCCAGCAGAGCTACCGGGAATGCCACCAGATCGGGAGATAGAGTTCACTATTGACCTAATTCCTGGTACAACACCAATAGCTCAAGCACCATATAAGATGGGACTCAAAGAGTTAAAAGAACTCAAGGAGAAAATTGATGAGTTAGCCCGAAAAGGATTTATTCAGGAAAGTGTATCTCCATGGGGAACACCAGCAATCTTTGTGGATAAGAGAGATGGTGGAAGAAGGATGTGTGAAGATTATAGAAATCTGAACAATGTCACTATCAAGAATAAGTATCCTTTACCAAGGATCCAAGATTTGTTCGATCAAGTGAAAGGAGCTGGAGTATTTTCAAAGATCGACCTAAGATCTGGATACCATCAAATCAAAATCAAACCAGAAGATGTTCCAAAGACAGCATTTGTCTCAATATATGGACACCATGAGTATCTGGTAGTACCATTTTGTTTGACCAATGCATCTGCAATATTCAAATCTGATGAACAAGATCTTCATGCCATATTTGGACAAGTTCGTCATAGTCTTTATTGATGATATTCTGATATATTCCAAGGATAAGGAAGAGCATGCTGATCATTTGAGAATAGCATTGCAGACTCTAAGGGAACACAAACTTTATGCTAAGTTCAGAAAGTGTGAATTTTGGCTAGACGAGGTAGAATTCCTCGGTCATGTGATCTGTAAAGATGGAATTGCTGTAAATCCATCTAAAGTTCAGTCAGTACTAGAGTGGACTGCACCAACCAATGTGAAGAAAATTCGAGGTTTCTTAGGAATGGCTGGTTATTATCGAAGATTCATTGAAGGTTTCTCCAAAATAGCAGGACCACTAACCAAATTGCTAAGAAAGAATACACCATTCAACTGGGATGAGAAGTTTGAAGCAAGTTTTCAAGAGTTGAAAACCAGGTTAACCACAGCTCCAATCTTAGCAGTTCCTGAAACAGGAAAGGACTTCACGGTATATTGTGATGCATCTAAAGAAGGTCTAGGTTGTGTATTAATGCAAGATCAGAAAGTCATTGCTTATGGTTCAAGACAACTGAAACCACATGAAGTCAAATATCCAACTCATGACTTAGAGTTAGCAGCAGTAGTTTTTGCACTAAAAGGATGGAGGCATTTTCTTTATGGAGCTAGATGTGAGTTATACACTGACTATAAAAGTCTCAAGTGTTTATTCACTCAAAAAGAGTTGAATATGAGACAGAAACGTTGGTTGGAACTAATCAAGGATTATGATTTAACAATCAACTATACCCTAGGGAAAGTAAATGTTGTAGCTGATGCTTTAAGCAGAAAGAGTGCAGATATTCAGCCTAGTAATCGGGAGTTACCAAAAGAGTTACAAATGGACTTGGAAAGGTTAGAGCTTCAATTCATTAGAACAGAGGTTCTTGGAGGATTAGCCACTATGCATGTAGTTGTAGAGCAGAACTGTGATCTTAAGAAAGAAATTTTCACACATCAAATAGAAGATCCTTTTATTGCTGAGGAAATTCGAAGGATATCCCAAGGGCAAAAATTAGTTTTTCACCTTGGAGAGTATGAGTCTTTATGGTTTCAAGACCGTATATGTGTTCCAGATGTGACTGAGATTAGAAATATCATACTCAGAGAAGCACATGAAACACCATATTCTATACATCTAG